>JBBGZY010000159.1:3625000-4825000 GCA_037952925.1 Lithobates clamitans
TTCTTTATGGGGCCTAATAAAGGACAAGGTTTCTGAGAGCCCCACAAAGTGGACAATTTTAAAGTGTTTATCTCCCAAGCATTTGTGGAGAGCGATGCTAACTAGAATTTGTGTGTTGAGTATCAGTGTCAGTGCAGGATTTAGGACATTTTGAGCACCTAGGAGACTAAACTGTGTCAGTGTCAGGGACAGATTCTAGGGATGTTGCACCTAAAAGACTAAACATGACCCAATCAGTACTGTATACCTATCCTGTTTGGCCATCTCATTCTCAATACCTGTAAAAAATAATAAATAAAAAATAAACATTAAATGAATACAATTAAAATAAAATGCCATGATTCTATCAGAAATGTATACCTGTTATAAAATTCATAATCTGATCAGTAATGTATACTTACTTTTTGGCCCACCCTGTATAATTAGACTATTTCTTAAATAATTAAATAGCAGAAAAACAATGTTTTAATTCCTTTAGCATATTAAAATGTTACGGTGTAATATTATCTAACTTCCTTGATAAATATATCGCCTAATACAGTGCCTTGAAAAAATATTCATACCCCTTGAAATTTCCACATTTTGTCATGTTACAAACCAAAAATGTAAATGTATTTTATTGGGATTTTATGTAATAGACCAACACAAAGTGGCACATACATTGTAAAGTGAAAGAAAAATGATCAATGGTTTCCAAAATATTTTACAAATAAATATCTGAAAAGTGTGGCGTGCGTTTGTATTCAGCCCTCCTGAGTCAATACTTTTGTAGAACCGCCTTTTGCTGCAAATACAGCTGCAAGATTTTTTGGGGATGTCTCTACCAGCTTTGCACATCTAGACTGATATTTTTGCCCACTCTTCTTTGCAAAATGGCTCAAGCTCTGTCAGATTGGATGGAGAGCGTCTGTGAACAGCAATTTTCAAGTCTTGCCACAGATTCTCAATTGGATTTAGGTCTGGACTTTCACTGGGCCATTCTAATACATGAATATGCTTTGATGTAAACCATTCCATTGTAGCTCTGGTTGTATGTTTAGGGTTGTTGTCCTGCTGGAAGGGGAACCTCCGCCCCAGTCTCAAGTCTTTTGCAGACTCTAATGCCCCGTACACACGGTCGGATTTTCCGATGGAAAATGTCCGATCGGAGCGTGTTGTCGGAAATTCTGACCGTGTGTGGGCTCCATCGGACATTTTCCATCGGATTTTTCGACACACAAAGTTGGACAGCAGGAGATAAAATTTTCCGACAACAAAATCCGTTGTCGGAAATTCCGATCGTGTGTACACAAATCCGACGGACAAAGTGCCACGCATGCTCAGAATAAATAAAGAGATGAAAGCTATTGGCCACTGCCCCGTTTATAGTCCCGACGTACGTGTTTTACGTCACCACGTTTAGAACGATCGGATTTTCCTACAACTTTGTGCGACCGTGTGTATGCAAGACAAGTTTGAGCCAACATCCGTCGGAAAAAATCCTAGGATTTTGTTGTCGGAATGTCCGAACAAAGTCAGACCGTGTGTACGCCCTATTACAGGTTTTTTTCTAAGATTGCCCTGTATTTGGCTCCATCCATCTTCCCATAAATTCTGACCAGTTTCCCTGTCTCTGCTGAAAAGCATCTCCACAACATGATGCTGCCACCGCCATGTTTCACAGTGGGGATGGTGTGTTCAGGTTGATGTGCAGTGTTAGTTTTCAGCCACACATAGCGTTTTGCTTTTAGGCCAAAAAGTTCACTTTTGGTCTCATCTGACCAGAGCACCCTCTTCCACATGTTTGTGTGTGTCCCCCACGTGGCTTCTCGCAAACTGCAAACAGACTTCTTATGGCTTTCTTTCAACAATGGCTTTCTTCTTGCCACTCTTTCATAAAGGCCAGATTTGTGGAGGGCACAACTAATAGTTGTCCTGTGGACAAATTCTCCCGCCTGAGCTGTGGATCTCTGCAGCTCCTCCAGAGTTACCATGGGCCTTTTGACTGATTTTATGATTAATGCTCTCCTTGCCCAGTCTGTCAGTTTAGGTGGATGGCCATGTCTTGGTAGGTTTGCAGTTGTGCCATACTCTTTCCGTTTTCAGATGATGGATTGAACAATGCTCTGTCAAATGTTCAAAGCTTGGGATATTTTTATATAACCTAACCCTGTTTAAACTTCTACATAGCTTTATCCCTGACCTGTCTGGTGTGTTCCTTGGCCTTCATGATGCTGTTTGTTCACTTCGGTTCTCTAACAAACCTCTGAGGGCTTCACTGAACAGCTGTATTTATACTGAGATTAAATTACACACAGGTGGACTCTATTTACGAATTGGGTGACTTTTGAAGGCAAAACACTTCCACTAGATTTTAGTTAGAGGTATCCAAGGAAAGGGGGCTGAATACAAATGCACGCCACACTTTTCAGATATTTATTTGTAAAAAAAATTGAAAACCATTTATCATTTTCCTTCCACTTCACAATTATGTGCCACTTTGTGTTGGTCTATCACATAAAATCCCAATAAAATACATTTACGTTTTTGGTTGTAACAAGACAAAATGTGCAAAATTTTAAGGGATAAGAATACTTTTTGAAGGCACTGTATGTTGTTCCTCTGAGCCAGTTTCAGAACTACAGAATATCTGGACCTACTGAACTGGTTAAGAGAGGATACACCAGCTAAACTATGATTGTAAAGCATGATTGTAAAGCATGATTGTAAAGCAGATAATGACATAAACCATATATAGAATTATGGAAAGCATATATTCTGTTCAATCCAGTTTTTTTAAATTGCGCCGCTCCAAGTCTGCAGTATAAGTCTCCCAGGTTTAGGCTCTGTATTCAGCTGGTGGCAGAGATCGCGCACATCTCACTCCAAAATATAATATGGCATGCAGATACCGCTGCACACTGTATTCAACTATGTAAGGCAAATGAAAAACGGACTACAACTCAGATCCCAGGGCTTAATCATAGAGGTAAGCATGTCCTGTGGCAAAAGGATTACTGTATTTTTCACTCCATAAGATGAACCTAAGTTTTAGAGGAGGAAAACAAGAAAAAAAATTCAGAACCAAATATTTAATATTAAACTACTACTATAGGTGGGTGGTGGACACACAGCAATACCCCCCCCCCCCCCTATCAAATCAGCTCAGCTACACTATACAGTGGTGGTGGTGGACACAGCAACCTCCTCCCTAGAGTTGCCACCTCATCCCTTTAAAACCGAACACATATTGATTACACAGGTTCTGTGGCTGATTAAGGTGGTAATTAAACTCACTTGGTGCCTTATCTGCACTAAATTAGTCTCAGAACCTGTGTAATTCATATGTGTTCGGGTTTAAAGGGATGAGGTGGCAACCCTACTCCTCCCCCCAAGCCTAGGGTGGCAGGGCAGACACAAGCACCCCTTCAGCCTCTTCTCTAACAACAGCTCAGGTGACTGGGCAGTGGATACCATACCAGCCCACACCTCCCACCCCCTTATCACCAGCTCACATCAGGCAGTGGAGGACACCGCCATTACAATCTACAATCCCCTCTGCCTGGCTGGCTGGCTCTTGGCCTCATACACCTGCAGTTAGGAAGGTCCAAAGGACTGGGGACATGGTTTGCAGCAGCAGCAGCTGCCGGTGGGAGGAGCAGGAAATGAGACTGGACCAGGCCACAGCACCGGGGGTGTTCTGGCTGAAAAAAAAAGCCAGGGCTCTCACCGCTCTTAGGATGGTGTCACCTCTGGTGGGTGTCCCCCGACCTGGGTGCAGAGCGCACACCCTTAGCGACACCACTGACATGTTTTAGCACCCTGGGCGGACCGCCTCCCCCCGCCCAGCCTTGGTATGCCCCTGCCAGGATGCGGGGGGGGGGGGGGCTGGTCAGTGTTCGCTCCATAAGATGCACAGACATTCCCCCCCCCATTTTTTGAGTGGAAAAAGTGCTTCTTATGGTGCGAGAAATACAGTATATGCGCACACACACACATCACAAGCCAGGTAAAAAAAAACCCAACCTAGGTAAAATGTAATGATTGTAAACAGTGCACATAAATTAAAGTAGGACTATATTCAAAACTTTTTTTTTTTCATTTTGGATAGAGTAAGGGAGGGTTATAACCTCTGTAGGGTTTATAATTGACATCTTTGTCCCATTGGGGAGATCTGTCTTTGCTTGCTGTCCTATAGCCAAAACAGGAAGTGAGAGGAAATCCCTGCAAATTAATGGAATCTCTTGGGGACCCCCAGGTCACCAGAACTACTAGTATGCATAATGGAAGATTTCCCCTCTATTACTTTTCTGGGGACAATCTAAAATTTGGGATTTTCTTTTACGATCACTTTCAATGATAATAGTAAACAGAACAAATAGAGAGGGTTAAAGGGTTTGTAAAAAACACAGGGCAGTGACAGTCCCTCCAACCCCACCCCATTTTACTTACCTGAGCCCTGGAATTTCCCACAGCGGAGACACGCTGTCCCTCTGCCTGGGGTTCTCGGCTCTTGATTAGATAGATTCATAGCAGCGCAGCCATTGGCTCCCGCTGCTGTCAGTCAGATCCAATGACACGGGCGCCGGGGCGGGGCAGAGCCCTACACTCGGTGTCTATGGACGCAGAATGATGGACTCGGGAGCGCGCGCCCACCCGCAAGGTAACCCCCCCCCCCCGGGAGAGTGCTTCTCGTAGGGGGTTATCTGATAAGCGGAGGAGCCGCGAGAGCCGCCAAGGGACCCCAGAAGTCGAGGATCGGGGCCCCTCTGTGCAAAACGAACCGCACAATGGAGGTATGATACGTTTGTTTTTTTTTTGTTTTTTTAAATCTAAGCTTTACAATCACTTTATCTCCCTAACATGGACACAGACAGCAATACAAACTGACAGTTGTTCTAAGCTCTCTTCTCTCTTTTTAAAACACACAAATAAAAAAAATTATTTTGGTTAAGCTTTAAGAGCTACAGGTTCTGCTGCATTTCAGCTCACTATCAACAAAGTGCACCAGCAAAAGGTTCTTTTTAATGACCACATACAATGAAGATTGCCATGTGTTGGTAATACTGTACATACCTTTGCAAATGGTGTATGCGGGTCTCAGGGCATACCTGTTTGTGGACATTAGGTCAAGAATGTATGTTATGATTAGGTACCATTTACTGTTTGCATAGGCGTGCGCACAGGGTGTGCCGGGTGTGCCCAGGCACACCCTAATCACCCTGTGCAGCACAGATTCCCCCTACTGCCCTGGCTCCCCACTCCTTCCCTCTGCAGCACTTCTGGCTTCCCTCCTCTCCTGCCGGATGTTGCTGCGGAGATGTTTTAGGATGAGTGAGGGAAGGGGCCGGTAAATATGTATTTATCAGCCCCTTCCCTTTCTGAATGAACATGGTGAGTGATGTGAGTAGTAGTGAGTAGTGTGTGTTTGAGCTTTGGGGTGCACACCCTAATGCAATAGGCTGCGCACACCTATGACTGTTTGGTAGATTGGGATCTTCTGCTTCAACTGAGAACAACCTCCATCCCACTGACACACCAAGATAAGCAAGCAGATACAGGAGCACAGATAGAGCTGTCCTGGACAAAACAACGGTTCAGTTTAAAAAGCAAATATCAGACTGATTAGCGGTGAATGAACCCAATAAATTGCCACAGTATGCACATGAGTAATTCAATGATTTGGTCAATCACAGTTCACTAAACAATATGTTCACTAGGCTATAGCATCATAGAATGGAGTTTTATGCAGCTAAATTAGAGTAAACCTGGTAATCCACAAAATCTACAATTGGGCTGGGTTCACACTAGTGCGACAAATGCTCCAACATTGGGAGCTCATGTCGCATGACGTGTGAAAATCCTACTTCAGCCCATTGACTATCATTGAAGTCAGATCGCTGTCTTGCATGATCCGACTTTGGCATGCGACTTGTGCTCAGATGATCTTGAGGGGGAACTCTGCGCCAAATTTCCAAATTTTAAATAAAAAACCGGCATGGGTTCCCCCTCCAAGAGCATACCGGGCCCTTGGGTCTGGTATGGATTTTAAGGGGAACCCCCTACACCGAAAAAACGGTGTGGGGGTCCCCCACCAAATCCATACCAGACCCTTATCCGAGCATGCAGCCCGGCCGGTCAGGAAAAGGGGTGGGGACGGGCGAGTGCCCCCCCTCCTGAACTGTACCAGGCCACATGCCCTCAACATGCGTGGGTGCTTTGAGGCAGGGGGGCGCCCTGCGCCCCCCACCCCAAAGCACCTTGTCCCCATGTTGATGAGGACAAGGGCCTCTTCCCGACAACCCTGGCTGTTGGTTGTTGGGGTCTGCGAGCGGGGGAATCCGGGAGCCCCCTTTAATAAGGGGGCCTCCAGATCCTGGCCCCCCACCCCATGCAAATAAGTAGGGGGTACATCGTACCCCTACCCATTCACCTAGGGAAAAAAGTGTCAATAAAAAAAACACACAACAGGTTTTTAAAGTAATTTATTAGGCAGCTCCGGGGGTCTTCCTCTGACTTCGGGGGTCTCCTTCCTTCTCCTCCATGCTCTCCGATCTCTTCTCCGCGCTCTCCAGTTCTTCTCCCGCTCTCTGGTATCTTCTGACGGGCTCCTCCACTATCTTCGGCTCTTTTGCCGGCTCTTTTGCTAGCGGTAGCCCGCTCTTCTCCGCCGTCTTCTTCCCTCTTCTCTCCTCCTGATGTTGACACGACGCTCTCTCCAACTGTAATTCCGTGTGCGTGGTCCGCAACGACTTATAGGGATGGGGCGTGGTCACTTGGTGATGTCACAGTCCCGGGGCATGATGGGACTGTGACGTAAAACGAGACGGGGTCACCGGGTGACATCACCAAGTGACCACGCCCCATCCCTATATAAGTCATGGCGGACCGCGCACACGGCATTAGATGATGGATCAGTTTACCCGTCCCCTGCCGTTAATACGTGATCGCTGTGACCAATCCTAGCAGATCACATGACAGTTGTAAACAATGAATGGCTTCCCTTCATGCCCTTCATTGTATATAATTGTGTTGCTAGTTGTGATTGGTCATATGGTTCAGAGAGGGCTAATCACAGCCCATTTGCACCATGTGTTTAGCTGTGGCCAATCACAGCTTATCATAACTACACACTGTCATTCAGTAAAAATATTTGCTTATAGCAGTGAAATTCACTACTATGAGCTACCAAAGCATGTACTGGGAAAAAAACTTTTTTTTTTTTACATACTGTCACCACTGGTCACTGCCACACCAGTTATATGAGGACACTGTATTGCACTGGTGACAGTATGTAAAAAAAAAAGTGAAACAAACTTTTTTGTTTTTCTTCATTTTCCAAAATATTGTGACAAAAAATTACAACGTAAAAATGCCTCCTAATTACCTCAGACTGTTTACTTTCCAAAAAGGTCTTTTTTTTTTTTAAATACTGCCCTGGCTTTTTCGGGTCTCAAGAAATGGGAAATGAGGCCATCAGGATTGATCGATTTTTCAGCTATACTACAGTTTGTGGACTCTCTAACTTTCCTACAGGCTAAATAATATACACTGATTTGGGTTATTTTCTCCAAAGAAATGCAGCAGAATGAGTCAACAAGCCTGAGCATGAGAATGAGTATTGTCAACAAGCCTGAGCATGAGAATGAGTATTGTCAACAAGCCTGAGCATGAGAATGAGTATTGTCAACAAGCCTGAGCATGAGAATGAGTATTGTCAACAAGCCTGAACTGTATGCAAAAGAATTTTGTATATTCGCGAAAAGAAAAGCCTCTGACTTTTTCAAGAATAAGCAAAGCCAAATTTTGTCATCAGCTAGACTTTCTAGAATGCTGTCATACAAACACCTTTTGTGTGTATAGGGCAATTTGCACTATTGATCAAAAATAGAAATTCCTCAATGCTGTTTTACAGTTTTTGTGTTTTTTTTACACTGAGTGCTTTCAATCTTTTAACCCACACACAGAAAAAGTTACTAGCAATTGCACTGGTCTTCAGAGTCCAAATACTGCTTGATAATACAGTTCACAAAGGCTGACAGTCTTGAGGAACACTGGTTGCTTCAGCTCACTAAAAACTCCACCGGGTGGCAGGAACACAATCAGCGAAACAAACCAAAGAGAGCGCACACCCACCCTAGTGTAACACAATTTTATTAAGATGTAATTTTTATCTTAAAAGCAGCACACCATACACATTGTTAAGCACACAGTTAGCCCCTAGATGTTAACCCCTTCCCGACCAGCATCATTAGTACGGTGTCGATGTACAGTATTTCACTGTATTAGCGTCACTAAAGATGTCTGTGTCAGTAAAGCCTTGTACACGTGGGCTGAATGCCAGGCTACATCGGCGATTCAATAAAAACCGCCTGACATTCGTCACGTGTGTATGGGAGCCAGTCTAACAGAAGCCGGACGTTTGGCTGGAAAACCAACAGCCTACCGGCTCCCGATCAGAACTCTCAGCCAATAGTTGAGAGCGCTGACCAGAGTGTTCTGGTGGTGGGGGGGTATCCCCTATCAGAAAACAACAGCTCAGTGGGGGAGATCGCTGTACAAACGTCGGATCGTTTTTAAAGCCGTTGCGACCGGAGATTAGTTTTTTTTGTTTTTGTTTTTTTTGTTCAGCCCCCTGGGTTAAATGGCAAAAACTCATATTGTGTACCAGGCTTTAATGACCCTCCCAGATAGTGTCTGTTATCACCAGATTGACCACCACCCTATCAAAGTCCCTATAACTCACTGATTACCACTATTACAGTATATTGTCTATAGCTGAGTAAATTCCAGTTTTATAAACCATAGTAGTTCTATGGGACAGCAGGCAGAAATCCTTAACCACTTCCCGACCGCCGCACGACTATGTACGTCCTAAGTTTGAACGGGGATATCGTTGTTAGGGCAGCAACTAGCTGCCATAACCCCGATATCCCCGTTTTTGTGCGGCGGCCGGCTTTCAGATAAAAGTGGTCCCTGCGGCGGATTCGCCGCAAGATCACTTTTATCGGTGGCGGGAGAGGGGCCCCCCCTCCCGCCGCGATCCGGTGCCCTCCGCCGCTTACCGGAGCCGTCGGTAGCGGCGGAGGCGATCGCGTCCTCTGCTGTGGTGTGTATAGAGACGAGTGAGGCCAAGATGGCGCTCACTCGTCTCCATGACACTGCTGGGCGGAAGCGACGTCAAAACATCACTTCCGTCCACGCCTCTTAAAGGCATATTTTTTTAAATGTTATTTTTCTAAATGACTTTTTTTTTTTTTTTTTTATTGCATTTTAGTGTAAATATGAGATCTGAGGTCTTTTTGACCCCAGATCTCATATTTAAGAGGTCCTGCCATGCTTTTTTCTATTACAAGGGATGTTTACATTCCTTGTAATAGAAATAAAAGTGACACAATTTTTTTTTTTTTAAACAGTGTAAAAATAAATAAATTATTGTAAAATAAATAATAAAAATAAACAAAAATTTTTTAAAACCCCCCTGTCCCGACGAGCTCACGCGCAGAAGCGAACGCATACGCGAGTAGCGCCCGCATATGAAAACGGTGGTCAAACCACACATGTGAGGTATCGCCGCAACCGGTAGAGCGAGAGCAATAATTCTAGCCCTAGACCTCCTCTGTAGCGCAAAATATGCAACCTGTAGAATTTTTTAAACGTCGCCTATGGAGATTTTTGAGGGTAAACGTTTGACGCCATTCCACGAGCGGGCGCAATTTTCAAGCATGACATGTTGGGTATCAATTTACTCGGCGTAACATTATATTTCACAATATAAAAAAAAATTGGGATAACTTTACTGTTGTTTTATTTTTTTATTCAAAAAAGTGAATTTTTTCCAAAAAAAGTGCGCTTATAAGACCGCTGCGCAAATACGGTGCAAAAAAAAGTATTGCATAGTATTCTCTAGGGTGTTAGAAGAAAAACCATATATAATGTTTGGGGGTTCTAAGTAATTTTCTAGCAGAAAAACCTGTTTTAAACATGTAAACACCTAAAATCCAAAACGAGGCTGGTCTTAAAGTGGTTAATAACTAAAATAAATATAATAACTTATAATAATAAACTCAGACAAGTGTTGGATAAATAAGGCCGCGGCTGCTTTATTATTGGTTTAAAGACAATATTATAATTATTATAATAACACCAACTCAATAAACTTAAAACAACCTAGCCCTACGGCTCAGGCTGCATAAATATTATCAGAAACCAAATTATCCATATCATAAGTTAATAACAGACAACTTCAAAAACAGATTTGTCCCCCTTTGTATTAAATTTTTTTTTTTTTTTTTAACAAAGGTGACACCACCACATAATTACAGCCGCGACAGAAAACAAAAAAGATTTTTTGGGAGGGGGGGAGGGGAACACCACAGATCCTGTCTTCTGAGGCGAATGAGCCTGACTGGACGGAACCCCCTTTATATAGCCCTATATTGCACTGGATCAGACCAGATTTAACCAGCTTTCAACCTTAGCACCCCCAGAGCCCGGGAAAGTCACATGTACTATCCCCCAAGGCCATGTGAGTACCAGGTGTCCACCTGAGAGCCTTATCTGGCTCCCAAAAGGGGGAACTTGAAACTGCCCATCCTGCCGCTTTCCCATGAGGAAAAAGGGGTTATTGAAACCGTTTACCCCTTTTTCCTATCATGGGACAGCAGGCAGGAATCCTTAATAACTAAAATAAATATAATAACTTATAATAATAAACTCTGACAAGTGTTGGATAAATAAGGCCGCAGCTGCTTTATTATTGGTTTAAAGACAATATTATATTTATTATAATAACACCAACTCAATAAACTTAAAACAACGTAGCCCTATGGCTCAGGCTGCATAAATATTATCAGAAACCAAATTATCCAAAGGACAGGTGGATTTAACACCACCTATCACCAACACCTCACACCGCGGCCATCTCAACACAAGTACTCAAATTTGTATTAAAAATATCCAAACCAATATCGGATAAATGAATTCCATCCTCTCTGTATAGACCTTTTATGTTTCCTTCCAATTCCATATGCCTAAATGAAATTATACCTAATGCCTGTAAAAATTTTGCAACTGCCCTATTCACTCTTTTTCTAATCTTTTCCCCATGGCACATGGAAGGTGGAGAAAGCCATCTCAACCTTTGTACTATGTCTTAAAAAACAATAACAGTGTGAGGAAAAGACAATTGTAACCTGTGTAAATCATCTCTAATTTTAAAAATGATGTCTAATGTCTTTTGTTTTCCGATATTGTTCCCCCCCAGTTGTATAATCAATACATCTGGAGGTGGAAAACGATGGAGAAGCCTACCTATTACAGACATTAAATTCTCCCACATCATACCTCTTTTCCCATATCAAAAAATGCTAAACTGCAAAGGGTCCAGACCTAAATTGTTAGAATACACTCTATTCTTAGCTCCCAGATGTGCCCAGAACACATAGGAATGTCCAACAATCCATATTATCCGGCATT
This sequence comes from Lithobates clamitans, assembly GCA_037952925.1. NCBI lineage: Eukaryota > Metazoa > Chordata > Amphibia > Anura > Ranidae > Lithobates > Lithobates clamitans. The sequence continues at coordinate 3,636,458 of JBBGZY010000159.1, forward strand.
TACCTGAAATGAATCAGAAAGAATGATTAGGTCGAATATATAAAAGATAACTGTCAGATTTCCATCTACCCACTTTTTTTTATCATATTAGTGTCTAACCCTAACCTAGCTGCTTCCGTAGCTGCTCCAATTCTAGAGTGTGATGTAAGGTGAGAATTCTGCAATTTCAACTTTTCTAAACATTTCTTGAACACACACTTGAATTGATACTTTGTTAACGGGGAACCAGACTCATGTATGAAAAAATTATCATACAGGAAAGGTCTAATAGAATAATACTTGCTCAATAATTGAACAGGGCAAATAGGAGAACTAGTACAAGCATATAAATAATCCAAATGCCTTTACCTAGTTGGTCAGTTTTTGACCTTCTAATAAAAATTCTTACCATTGCGTCGGAAATAATAATGTCATTGACCTGTATAAAAAATAATTCTGACACTCTAAGCGCACCAAAAAATGTAATAGAAAAAACTGCTTTAAAGAGTATTGACTCAAATATAGAAAAACAGACCTGTTCCGTGATTGAACAGAGTTTACTTAAGATATCTGGAGTAATAGGTTTACGCTGGTCCCATGTAAAATTTCTTTTTTTATAACCCTTCAATGCTTGACGAACTGAGAAAAGATGCAAACAAGAAGGTAAATTCTTAAGCTTAAGAAAAAATGAAACTCCGGAAAGGGTCCTTTGTACATAAGACCACGAATATCCTTTATCGAATAGAACATTTAAAAAGAGTAGTACTAAATTTTCAGAAAAAGAACCTGCAGGTTCTTGGATTGAATTTAGAAAAGACAGCCAAAGCAACCAGGCCGATTGATATCCAGCCAATGTCGAAGGTGCAACCGAATTGCTAATATATTCCAATATTGAATTCAGACCAGATCCCATAATTTGGGAGGACACTTTATTCCTATTTTGTCCGCATCTGGAAACAGCTGAAAAAATCGATCCATCTGAAAGCGAGACAAGGAGTCCGCCATGTCATTGTCCTTACCTGCCACATGAATTGCTTTCAGCCAAATGTTTAAAGTTAGACATTTAAAAATCATATAACGCAACAGGACAATGACCGGCGGAGATTTAGATGTTAAACAGTTAATCGCATACATGACTCCTTTGTTATCAGTCCTAACTAATATTCGCTTATTTTTAAAGTAAGTTACCCCAAATTTCTAGAGCTACAATTATCGGAAACAACTCTAAAAGAACTATGTTCTTTAAAAAACCCTTCTTTTGCCACTTGGAAATCCAACTATCTGCACACCACTGGGCTTGCCAAATTGCTGCAAAGCCGCAAGATCCAGCAGCGTCAGTAAACAAAGTAAGTAAAAAAAGTCTTTATCCAAAATAAATTCCTCTTGCCATACAGATTTACCGTTAAAATATGTAAGAAATTGTAACCAAACTAATAAATCTTCTCTCATATCGTGAGTTATTCTAATATGAGAAAAGGGGGATTTTAATCCTGAAATAGCCATATATAATTTAGTTACCAGAAGCTGGCAACATTATAAACCAGCAGCTGCACCTTTTTGCAATCAACGCTTGAATCAGAAGTGCTTGTTAAGAAATGTACAAGGTCCTCTCCAATAAGGCCTCTTTCACACGAACGATCCGAAAAAGTGTAACGGAGGAAAAACCTACTTTTCCATCCGTTTTCAGATCAGGTGACGACGGACTCTACGGTCCGTCGTCATCCGATCCCCCATAGGGGAGTGCGACACTCTGACAGGTCCGTCGCTGCACACTCTGACAGGACCTGTCATCTGCCTGCTCAGTGGGGATCGGCGGAGCGATCCCTGCTAAACAAGCGGATGTTCACGGGGCAGATCATCATGGTTCCGTCCTGTGTGAAAGAGGCCAAGTCTTGCCATGGTTCCTTCCCACAGACATAAGGGGAGGAAGAAGAAAGCTCCAATAATGTGATAACGCGTATTAAAAGGTTTATTTAAAGCATTAAAAGTCACACTCACATATTACAAGTGTCAGACCCGATACTAGGGATTCTAGGCATAAATGTGTTCCAAATTGCCTCCAGCCGCTATGGTTCATGTGCAAGCTGCAAGTGCAAACTGTGAGTTTCACTTGTTTGTCAATTCTCTTATCTATAAATTATGTGTATTTTGTAATACATTTATAAGTATTATTCCTCTATTATATAAATTAAACCTCAGTATAAATGTATAATAAAGTGGACTCAAAACTATTATAACTTACCTGTAAAGTGGATGTAAACTCACTCTCATCCTTTCTAAACTACTGCCATAGGGGTTATCTATAAGGATATACATGCCTCCTGCATGTATCTTTACCTGTCAGATGTCTCCCCTCTGTCTGTTATTAGACCTGTAAAACTGTAGATTCTGTGGGTGGGTCTGTTGTCTGGAGCTCGGTGGGTGGAGTCGTGATGTCAGTAGACTCCCCGCCCACCTCTACACTCCCCTTGTCAATATGCATTTTCTCCTGTGTATTTCTTACACTGAACTTCTGCTATGATCACGAACATCGAGTGAAAACCCAGAAAAGTCACCACATGACTTCAGCATGCCTAATCATGCTGAGGTGTTTAGTAACCAATCCTGGGAGAGCTGGAGAAGAAAGAAGGAAGGGATCTGCAGTACACAGAATGTCTTTCTCAGGCTGGTGCATGAGATAAAGAAATCACCTGTCACTGGCAGCAAGGGGGAGAAATGGACTCCTATTTCTCTGTCTGTCTGTTTTTATCTCACTGAAAAAAGGTAAGAGGACTACTTAGAGCTGGATTAACTCTTCCTGGCAAGACTGGGCACAGATGACATGAAATCCTATACTATAAGGTGCAAGCCTTAATTAAAACATTTTTTTTTCAGGTTTACATCCACTTTATTAACCACTTCCCACCCAACCTATAGCAGAATGACGGCCAGTCGGTGGTTCTGTTATCCTCACTGGGCGTCATTGCCGGCACGTGTCCACAGGGGCGTGCAGCGCGGCAATCAGAGGTGCTGTGTGTCAGTCTGACACACTGCATCTCCGATCGTGGTATGGAGCCACTGACGGAGGCTCCTTGCTATGTGATCAGCTGTGACCAATCTTCCTGGTTCATCACGTGAACCAGGAAGTGCCGGTAAATGGCATTCCTCGGTTCATGCTGATGGGGAGAGCCGATCGGTGGCTCTCCCTGTCAGAGGGGGGGTCTATGCTGATAATCAGCACATTAATTATCAGCACAGCCCCATTAGATGTGCCACCACAGCTGACAATAAGTGCCCATCACCTGCCAGTCAGTGCCCCATTAAAAAAGTATGTCAGTGCCCATCACAGTGCATATCAGTGCCCAGCAGTAACACCTGTCAGTACCTCATCACCAGTGCCACCTATCAGTGCTGCCTATCAATGCAACCTGTGGTTGCCCATCAATGCTGCATATCAGTGCCGCCTATTAGTGCCCATCAATTCTACATATCAGTGCCACCTTATCAGTGTCCATCAATGAAGGAGAAAACAACATTTTATAACCGAAACAAAGAAAAACTTTTTTTTTCAAAAATGTTGGTCTTTTTTGGTTTATTTAGCAAAAAATAAAAACCCTACCACCAAAAGAAAGCTCTATTTGTGGGAAAAAAATGATAAAAATTTCATTTGGGTACAGTGTTGTATGACCGCGCAATTGTCATTCAAAGTGCGACAGCGCTGAAAGCTGAAAATTGGTCTGGGCAGGAGGGGGGTTTAAGTGCCCTGTAAGCAAGTGGTTAAAGACAGGAGTGCAAACCATTATAGCGTTCCTTTAAAGTGGAACTTTAGGCAGAAAAAGAAGTCCTGCTGGATGACTGTGTCACCCTGTTCTGCACATGCTCATTTGCTCTCCATTTTTAGGCACTGTTGAGTTTATAGAGGCCGATCAGCTGACAGCCTTAAAGTGAAATTAATCCTCCTATACTTTACAGCCAAGGAAGCTGCTTCTGTACCTACCATTGTGATAAGTTATGACACCAGCCATTTGACGGTTTGACAGGAATGTAACTGTTTTTTTTAACTGTTAAATGTGTTCCGTTTTATGATTTACTGCTATTCAAGGGGCTATGGCAGCCTCCAGCAAGAAGAAACGGGAGCAATGCTGGAGGCAATTTACAGCACACACTAATTTAATTTATAGTAACGCAATTTATTACCAGACTTCCTATAGTGGCATCCGCAGTCTCTGGTTATTTCCTATAGTCGCATCTGCAGTCTCTGGTTATTTCCTATAGTGGCATCCGCAGTCTAGTCATCTCCTTTAGTCGCATCTGCAGTCTCTGGTTATTTCCTATAGTCGCATCCACAGTCTCTGGTTATTTCCTATAGTCGCATCCGCAGTCTCTGGTTATTTCCTATAGTCGCATCCGCAGTCTAGTCATCTCCTTTAGTCGCATCCGCAGTCTCTGGTTATTTCCCATAGTTGCATTCGCAGTCTCTGGGTTTTTCCTATAGTCGCATCCGCAGTCTCTGGTTATTTCCTATAGTCGCATCCGCAGTCTTTAGTTATTTCCTATAGTCGCATCCGCAGTCTCTGGTTATTTCCTATAGTTGCATCCGCAGTCTCTGGTTATTTCCTATAGTCGCATCCGCAGTCTCTGGTTATTTCCTATAGTCGCATCCGCAGTCTTTAGTTATTTCCTATAGTCGCATCCGCAGTCTCTGGTTATTTCCTATAGTCGCATTCGCAGTCTCTGGTTATTTCCTATAGTCGCATCCGCAGTCTCTGGTTATTTCCTATAGTCGCATCCACAGTCTAGTCATCTCCTTTAGTCGCATCCGCAGTCTCTGGTTATTTCCTATAGTCGCATTCGCAGTCTCTGGTTATTTCCTGTAGTCGCATCCGCAGTCTCTGGTTATTTCGTATAGTTGCATCCACAGTCTAGTCATCTCCTTTAGTCGCATCCGCAGTCTCTGGTTATTTCCTATAGTTGCATTCGCAGTCTCTGGTTATTTCCTATAGTCGCATCCGCAGTCTCTGGTTATTTCCTATAGTCGCATCCACAGTCTAGTCATCTCCTTTAGTCGCATCCGCGGTCTCTGGTTTTTTCCTATAGTTGCATTCGCAGTCTCTGGTTATTTCCTATAGTCGCATCCGCAGTCTCTGGTTATTTCCTATAGTCGCATCCGCAGTCTCTGCTTATCTCCTGTAGTCGCATCTGCAGTCTACTTAAAAGTCGTTTCTGCTATTGCACTGCACAAATCACTTTATTACACTTTATTTATGATATCTATGGCTATGCATATTTATTGAATCCATATTAAGCACTATATTTGATTGGCTGTTTCTGCTTAGGCCTGGCACACGCGCACAATCGCACATGATGGTGTGCCAAGCAGAAACAGCCAATCAAATATAGTGCTCAATATGGATTAAACAGTGGGAAGAATGTTCCTTACATTGGCGATCAGTGAGAAGAATGTTCCTTACATTGGTGGTCAGTGGGAAGAATGTTCCTTACATTGGTGGTCAGTGGGAAGAATGTTCCTTACATTGGTGGTCAGTGGGAAGAATGTTCCTTACATTGGTGGTCAGTGGGAAGAATGTTCCTTACATTGGTGGTCAGTGGGAAGAATGTTCCTTACATTGGTGGTCAGTGGGAAGGAGGAGGAGGACACACCCAAAGAGCTCTCTGAGAACCAGCCTTTTTTTCAAGCCTGGGCCTTGCCTGCTAGTTTGGCCCAGGAACAATGCCTGATCCTGGGGGAGGCCCAGGGAGGGATCCCCCTGATGATACGGGGCCTAGTGAGGAGGAGGTGGAGGATCTGACTGTGGGTCCAGGCCCTGGTATGGATGCAAGTATCTTCAGACAGAAGATTGTTGATCGCTTTAAGGAAATTGGAAGGGCTGAAGAGAAACTTCAAGTTTTGAAAACTGAACATAAAAACTTCAGAGCCAAATACTTCCAGGCATGGAGTAGAAATCGCACAGCCATGAAGCCTGAGTTACAGGAATTGGAGGAAAAGGTAAAGCAGCAAACTTTATTGTTGGAGAAGTTAAAAGCCAGAAGTGGAGCATTTAAAGAAAAGTTTGACAATGAGAAGACATTTGCCAGCCAGTCGTCAGTAAGTTGCATGGATCAGCAGCCTCAGGTTATGGATGACCCGGGTCCATCTGCCTCTGCACCTCTCCCCCCATGTAAGGCCTTGGAATCGCCAGTGGCAACCAGCCAGGGGGTTGAGAGTGAGCATGGCACCCTGACCTTCATCCAGCAGATGGAGTCCCCCCTGAGAGCAGACAAGTTTGCCATTTCTGATGATCCATCAGAAATCCCTGAGGATGAGAAAAAAAATAAACCTGGGAATGAAGATGGACCTGCACCAAATACCCTGAACATGGGTGTTTCTACTCCTGCATTTGCTGAGACCAGTGTTTCCTCTACCAAGTTTGCTGCATGTGTTTCACACAGTATGACTGACACCAGCAAAGAGATTGCCTCACCTGAACCTCCCTGTGTTCCAGCAGAGCTGATTGATGCTGATGGGGGAGGGGATCAGCACATTGCACCATGTGCAGTGGAAGCCATGGATGTGTCAGACCAGCCTGCTGAAAGTCCTGTCCTGATGGAGGAGAACAGGCCAGCTGAAGTTTCCACCAGCACAGCAGTGGGAACTGACACTGTTGGGAAGACTGCAGGAACTGTGAATATACCAGCAAGTATTAAGAATGACAGTAATGATAAAACTATGAATGTGGAGGGTGGTGGTGAAGGGGTTAATACTGCTGGGAAAAATAAAAACGACATTGCTCTCCCTGCTCAGCAGAGGAAAGACTCATCGATTGTTCAGACAAAATCTGTACAATCGATATCTGCTAGGAATGTGTCAGACGGTTCAAAACTCACAAATGTTTCTTCTGCTGGGAGAAATGTGGGCAGTTATGCGTCTGTTCTGGGGAGTCGCACCAAGGAGGGTGGAGGGAATTTTGTAAATATTAGTGGTCACAATTTGGGGAAGCTTGGTGGTGGGATGGTTGGTGGGTACAGGAGAAGGAATGTGGTTCAATTGAAGTGGGAGGGGGAGGGGACCCCACCAGTAAGGGGGAGGGTGGCTGAGTTGGTTCGGGAAATGGGGTTTAAAGCATTGGATATATTTTTTTATATTTGCTTTGATTTGCCCAGTGGGGAGTTATGAATTTGATTTGTCCTTTGTAAAGCCTGAGGGTTTTGGATTTATTTTGGGAGCGATATAGGAGGTGCAAGGGCCTTCAGCAGTGGAGTGGTTTGGTGCCAAAGGTGATTTCCAGGCAGCCTCTGATAAAGTCGGTGACGATCCTGGTGCGCAACGAATCCATACCAGAGGCTGATTTGATAGTATGGCTACGCCGATATGGTGAGGTCCTCGCTCCACTGCGGAAGGTCCTTGATGAGCATGGGATATGGACAGGGGCCTGGACAGTGTCACTAAAATTGGGGGTGCTTGGAAATGTAGTTCAACACCTTCCCTGTTCAGCTTTTCTGGGGAGGGATAGGCTGACTATTTTTTACCAGGGTCAGCCTAAAGTCTGTAATAAATGTGGAGACAAAGGCCATTTTGCATCTACTTGTACCCGTAAGAAATGCTCACTATGCCAGGATCTGGACCATTTGGCTAAGGATTGTACTGTAATTCGGTGCAATTTGTGCCAAAAGCTCGGTCATCCTTACAGCCAGTGCCCGGAGGCATTACATAACTTGCCAGGATTGGAGGCTGAGTTGCAGAGACTTGATAAGGAGGATGAGGCCGCTAAAACTGTTATTGACCCTGCTGTTTCTGTTACATCTGTTCCAGATTCTGTTTCCCCTAGTGATGTGGTCCCTGAGTCTGTCCCTCCTGTGTCTGTTACATCTGTTGTTTCGGATTCTGTTTCCCCCTGTAATGTGGTCCCTGAGTCTGTCCCTCCTGTGTCTGTTACATCTGTTGTTTCGGATTCTGTTTCACCTAGTAATGTGGTCCCTGAGTCTGTCCCCCGTGTGTTGGTCCCTAATCCTTCTGTACGTAGATCCTCCAGACTAGCAGAAGCTGCTGGGGGGGCAGGTTTGGCAGATCTTCCCTCTCAACCTCCAGTCCCTGTCCCTCGGCGGCACAAACGTGGTCAGGGGAGTGTGGGGGTGCTGGATGGGGGAGGGGTTGAGGGAAAGGTGTCCATATCCCATGTCTCACCCTCTGTTGAGGGGGATTCGGATGATGAGGGGTGGGAGAAGTTTAGGAGGAAGAAAAAGAAGAAGAGGAAGACAAGTAAAGTGGTAATTTCTTCCTCAGGGTCGGACCCAGGAGGGGTTCCTCTTGGTAATACCTTTTCAGTTTTGTCGGGTGATGAGATGTCTGATATATCTTTCTCTTTATCATCCATGGATGAGGGGGAGTCACGTAGTCTTAAGAGAGCTGTTTCTGGTGATGAAAGTGCGGCAAAGGTTAAGAAACGACTACCCCAATCGTCCTGATGGCAGTTCCCACTCCGATAAAGGTGGCAACCATTAATGTCGCCAGCATTAAATCTGCAAGAGCTCGTGATATTGCCTTATTTTTGCTCAGCGAGTTTGATGCCAAGATTTTATTTTTGCAAGAGACCTGGCTCAATACTTTGGCCGATGTCCATCTAGCAAAAAGGAGTGGAGATGCGGTCCCTCCTTTTGGTCTCTTGCGGCTGAGCCCTGCAGCGGAGTTGCGGTCCTTTTTAAAACCGATATGGTAACGTGCCGGCGGGTAATTGAGGTAGAAATGGGGAGATGCATGGTCTTGGACGTCTCTGTTAGGGGGCAGGACCTGCGCCTAATCAATATCTATGGACCGCAGTCAAAATGGGGCAGGAAATGCCTCCTCACAGAAATCAAGCCCTTCCTTTTTACGTCCCAGCAGGTTGTCTTTGGAGGTGATTTTAACACCATAATTAGGCCTGAAGACAGGAGAGGCTCCATAGACAGACTGGGTTACGATAGCGTTTTTCTTAGAGATATGGTGAGACAAGCAGGCCTGGTAGATGTGCATATTAAGCACTGCCCTGGCAGCACGGGATTCACTTTTCAGAGAGGGAATAGTCAGAGTAGGATAGATAGGTTTTTTTTTAAAGGAGAACTCTGCTTTCTCGGCTCCTGAGTTGAGGGCGGTGGAGTTCTCTGACCACTGTATGCTGTCTGTGACTCTGAATGCCTCGGACACTCCACCCAGGGGAAGGGGTACCTGGAAACTGAATTCGACTCTCCTGGAAGATGTAGAGGTAAGACAATCCTTTGAGGATTTTTTTCCGGCACAGGTTTCTATTCTGGACTTTTGCAGCAGTAAGTCAGAGTGGTGGGAGCTTGTGAAACAAAGGGCAATTGGACTTTTCAAGGCCATAAGTAAGAAGAAGCAGCTTGGTATGTACATTGCCTACCAGCATTTGCTGAGGAAGCTTGATCGTCTTGTCTCGTATAGAGGAGATCCAGGGGAGATCTCTGAGGTGAAGTTTCTTCTTAGGAAGTGTCAATATGACCGGCATGCCTCCTTGGTTCTGGAGAGGGATTATGGAAAATATCACTCGCCTGATCCTTACCAGAACTGTAAGCAAGGCATAGCAGTTAAGACGGTCATAGGCCTGAGGGATAGTACGGGTTCCCTGGTGAAGTCCAGATCGACAGGACGGAAAGCTTTCTGGATTCTACTCCAGGATTGTGAAATGGTACGTTGCCTTTGATGGATTTGACAGAACCAATTTCAGTGGATGAGGTAGTTAATGCTATAGAGAAGCTGGCTACCAAAAAATCGCCTGGGCCAGATGGGTTGACAGCTGAATTCTACAAGTGTTTTAAGTCCATTCTGGCTCCCTTTTTAGCAGAGGTTTATAAAAGCTGTCTAGAAGAGGGTTCGCTCCCTCCCTCCATGAGGCAATTCGCTGTGATTCTTCTGTCAAAAGGTAAAGACCCCTCAATGATTGAGAACTGGCGCCCCATCAGTCTTCTCAATGTTGATAGAAAGATCCTGGCGAAGATTCTTTTTTGGCGCTTGTCGTCAGTAGCAGGCGATTTGTTGTCCAGTCATCAGCACTGCTCAGTCCAAGGTAGAAGTACCTTTTCAGCGGTTTTAGCTGTCCGGGAGACTTTGGAACGATGCAGGGCTGCTGGATGGGGAAAGTACTTGCTGGCATTGGATCAGGCGAAGGCTTTTGATAGAGTCAATCACGAGTACCTGTATTTGCTACTTGGTAGATACGGCCTGTAGGGGAGGTTTATAGATTGGCTGAAGACATTATATAGAGGGGCTGAGAGCTTCCCACTGGTTAATGGTTGGGTTGGACAGCCCTTTGAAGTTGGCTCTGGTGTGCGCCAGGGATGTCCTCTGAGCCCCCTGTTATATGTATTCGCAATCGACCCCTTCATAAGAAGGCTAGAGAGTGGATCTTTGTGCGGGGTGCCTTTGGGCATTGCTGGTGTGCCGCCTCTGAAGGTCGTGGCCTATGCCAATGATGTGTCTGTTATTGTCTCTGGGACAGAGGAGGCGCAGGAGGTGGTCTCTATGATAGAGCAGTACACGGAGGCTTCTGGTTCTAAAGTCAACCATGAAAAGAGTGAAGTTTTCTGGATGGGTGAGGAGGGTGAAAGCTTCGAACTTCCGGATGCCTTCCCAGAGCCCCAGCAGGAAATTAAAGTGTTGGGCATCAAATTTGGTCCTGGTGACTATGGTCATCGAAATTGGGAAAGCAGGTTGATGTGTGCCAATGCCAAAGTAGCAAGCTGGAAGAAATGGAAGCTTTCCTTGAGGGAGAGGGTTGACTTGATCAAAACATACCTGGTCCCAATCTTTTTATATGTCAGTTTCGTCTGTATCTTGCCAGCATCTCTCTATGCAAGGGTGTACAGCTGTTTTTTCCAACTGTTATGGGGAAGTAGGCTAAACCTGATCAAACGCAATGTAACTTACCTGTCTAGGCGGGAGGGTGGCCTAGGAATGGTCAACCCAATAGTTTTCTTTTCTCTGCTCTTTTTAAAGTACAATCTTGGTAACATGCTAGCAGAGAACCTGCCGGGATGGGTGGGCATTTTTCAATCTAGTTTTAGGCCTTTTCTGCGATGCTGGGAAGATGGCGGGCCAGTGAAAAGTCTGAGAGTCTGACATGGCAAGCTCCCGGCTTATGTTGCCCCGTGTCTTAAAATACTTCGGCAGTGGCAGGTGACAGTGGAGGATATCAAGTCCCTCCCCAGGAAGCTTCTGGAGAAGAGGATTTTGAGCTCTGCTTTCAGTGTGTCACTGGCCTTAAGGGATTGCCCAGGCTCTGTAATGAGGGAGGGGTTGCGTTTAATCAATTTAGAAAGAATTCCCTTAAGGTTTAGGGATCAAGCCTGGCTCGCTTTCCATGGAAGGCTCTATGTCAGAGGGAACTTGAAGCATCGCCCTGTGGATGATCGGGATTGTCCTAGAGCGGAGTGTGTTGGTAAAGTGGAGTCTATGGACCACTTTTTGCTGCAGTGTCCCTTTAACATAGAGGTGTATAAAAGGGTGGGGAGGGCTCTAGGCATCCCCTTTTTCTATTGCATGAGTTATGCGGAGTATGTGTACGGGGCATTCCCAACTTGCTGAGATTTTGATTTGGATACACTGTTTTTATTTAGTATAGTTGTCCGTTACTTCACATGGAATGCACGGTGCCAGATTACCCTGCGGAAAAAAGTCCTCTCTGTTGAGGTGGTGGTGCACGATATTCTGGGTGAGGTTGGGAAAATTCGGGGTCTTGAGAGGGGCAGGGAGCCTCGGGCGGTCTGGAAAAGGGCGTGGAGGAATATCAGACCTGCCTTTGGTGAACTGCCCATCTCTGGGTGAGGTGCTCTTTTCTTTTTCTATTTCTTTCACTCCCTTAGTTTTTGTTGGTTAGTAGCTTCTTTTTGAAGAAGGGCTGCATGCATAATGGGTGTGGGTTTGTTTCTTGACCTCACAGTTTTGGATGTCTGGTGTATTGGTGTGAGTTGTAGTGAGAATATCCCCAATAATGTTCATGATGAGATTTGTTTTTGCTGTAAAGTCATTTTTTGTTTGAGAGCAGATTTGCTATATTTATTTTCATTTATGTAAATATGTATATATTTATGTATATTATATATAGTGATTTTATGCTTATTGGTTGCAAGACTTTTAATAAAGAAAAATTGGGAAGAATGCTCCTTACATTGGTGATCAGTGGGAAGAATGTTCCGTACATTGGTGGTCAGTGAGAAGAATGTTCCTTACATTGGTGGTCAGTGGGAAGAATGTTCCTTACATTGGTGGTCAGTGGGAAGAATACTCCTTACATTGGTGGTCAGTGAGAAGAATGTCCCTTACATTGGTGGTCAGTGGGAAGAATGTTCCTTACATTGGTGGTCAGTGGGAAGAATACTCCTTACATTGGTGGTCAGTGAGAAGAATGTTCCTTACATTGGTGGTCAGTGGGAAGAATGTCCCTTACATTGGTGATCAGTGGGAAGAATGTCCCTTACATTGGTGGTGAGTGAGAAGAATGTTCCTTACATTGGTGATCAGTGGGAAGAATGTTCTGTACATGTTTGGTCAGTGGGAAGAATGTTCCTTACATTGGTGGTCAGTAGGAAGAATGTTCCTTACATTGGTGGTCAGTGGGAAGAATGCTCCTTACATTGGTGGTCAGTGAAAATTATATAAAGTAAATAAAAACAATTTTAAATAAATGTAAAGCACCCCCATGACCCCTGCACACGCTCTATATGAAAAGTTTTATGTAGGACGAGCACATGTATGTAAACATGTGTCTATAGACACAAATGCTGGACACGGGAGTGCACCCGCAAGGTAACCCTCCCCCCCCCCCCCCGGGAGAGCGCTTCTCCCAGGGGGTTATCTGATGCAGGGAGGAGCTGCGAGAGCAACCGAGGGACCCCAGAAGTCGAGGATCGGGGCCACTCTGTGCAAAACGAGCTGTACAGTGGAGGTAAGTATGACATGTTTGTTATTTAAAAAAAAAAAAATGAGCCTTTACAATCACTTTAATTTTGGAAATGTACCGTTGCACTTTCTTTAATGTAAGTTTATTTTTCTTTATATTCTTTAATAAACATTTATTTTAAACATAGTGCAGATAAATTATGTGATGAATGCATGTAGTGTGGGCAGTGCAAAATGTAGGTGGGGATTTGTGTGGGTGTGGCTTGAGTGTGGGTGGGAACACATGAGCGGGGACAGGGGGCCCCAGGATCTCCTATTGCCCGGGGGCCCCATGAGTTGTCAGTCCGCTCCTGTTTCCCTAAGAACATTCTTTTTTTTTATCAAGTTTTTAAAGGGTAAAGTTCCGCTTTAAGGACTGAAGAGCTTAGACTGAGACTTGGAAAAGAGGTTTTAATCGGATTGACTGAGGGGAATTAAAGTGGAAATAAACCCTTCTATCATTTCAGCCAAGGAAGCTGCCATCTTGGCCTCTGTTTAACCACTTCCATACCAGGGACTTTCTCCCCTTCCTGCCAAGGACAAATTTTAACTTTCAGCATTGTCACATGCACTTTGAATGACAATTGCTCGGGGTGCAACACTGTTTAGGTGCAACACTGCATCCAAACAAAATTTTTATCATTTTCTTCCCACAAATCAAGCTTTCTTTTGGTGGTATTTGGTCACCCTTTTAATTTTTGCAATATAAACGAAAAAAGACCAACAATTAAGGCCGCACTGATGGGCAGCACTGATAGGTGGCACTGCATAGGCAGCACTGATGAGGAGCTACTGACAGGCATTACTGATTGGCACTTTAGGGCACTGACAGGCATTTTTTATGGGGACAGGCTGGCAGGCATTGGGCACTGATTGGCAGCTGATGGGCACCTTTTGATGGGGGCTGCGCTGATAATCAATGTGCTGATTATCAGCACTGACTTATCCCCGCCGCCCCCCCCCCCCCTCTCTGACAGGGAGAGCCGCCGATCGGCTCTCCCTGTCAATGTGAAGCGAGGAAAGCCATTTACTGGCACTATGATCCAGCCATTGGATGGTTTGACAGTTTGGTTGAGAGCACAACCAATGGGACAGTTACATTCGTTTTTTGAAACTGTTAAATTGATGGGTTTAATTCTGCTTTAAGCAGACCTCTAAGACCCCTTCACACTGAAGTGCTTTACATGTGCTATATCGCTAGAAATAGCACCTGCAAAGCGCCTCTCCTGTCACCCCAATGTGAGAGCCCGAGGACTTTCACACTGGAGCGATGCGCTGGCGGCACGTACAAAAAAGTTCTGCAAGCAGCTTCTTTTAGGTGCTTTAGGAGCGGTGTATACACCGCTCCTAAAGCACCTCTGCCCATTGAAATTAATAGGCAGCACCGCTGCAGTGGTGCTTTGCAGGCTTTTAACTCTATTTTGGCCACTAGCAGGGGTAAAAAGCGCCCCGATATCTGCCGAAAAGCACCACTAAAACGACGGTAAAGCGCTGCTAAAAATAGCGGCGCTTTACTGCCGGGGCTCGGGCGCTGTGAGTGTGCAAGGGCTCTTAGTTTCTATCCTTTGAAACATCAAGCTTTATATGGTTTTCAATTGTCAACTTATTTTCTACTGATACCCAAACATTTATATGTCTTCAACAGCAGTATTTTAGAAACAATGCTTGCAGTAAAAGCCTCTAGTGTGTACATAATGCGAACATTTTTGTGTATGTATTGCTAAAAAAAATATATTTTTTAATATGATAGGGAAGGATGAAAACCCATTTTAGTTTATTTTCTACTGTCTGTGCCCCATTGAGAAGATTTCCCTTAATTTCCTGTCCTGGAGAAGCAACAGAAAGGGTCCCTACAAAGTGATGGCAATTCTCCTCTTAGACAGTTGTCACAGCAACAGTCATTCCCATTGATAGATTTCTGTTTATCTACTGTTCTTACAACTGTAAAATTTGGGATTTCACATCACTTTTTTTGTTGGTGACAATGGGTCAGCAAGACAAAAAGAGGGCAGATCTCCCCAAGTTGAGACATAGACAATAAAGAGCATTCAATCCTTTCCTACTCATATAATCTAAATGAAATAAATCAATAAAGATTTTGGCTATACCCTTAATATATATTTCTACTGTAAAGGTAGTGTGAACTCCTCTTGAAACTATGGGGCTCTCTAATCACACATTTATTCATTGGGTGCAAAAAATGACTGCCTTTCCAAGTCTCTGTATCTTGTAGAATGTTATACAACATTGCAATCCACCTTTCCATTCTTTACATAAGTCTGCCCCCTGTGCAAAACATAAGAAAAATGTATCTGCAATGTGCAGATCAGTTTTTTTTGCCACCAGTTCACAAAAAGGATATTGGAGAACTGGAGACAGTGCAGACAAGGGCAACCAAACTAATAAGAGGCATGGAGAAGCTCAGATATGAGCTCAGAAATTCATTCACTCTTGAGAGTAGGCGATGAAGGGGGAATATGATCACCATATATAAATACAGTATAAAGGTGGTCTATATAGTGAATTTGGTTTTGAGCTATTCACTTTCAGGTCATTACAGAAGACAAGGTGGTATTCTTTACATATGGAAGATTACAGAGTCACATCTCTGGGATCTTACATTGTTACATAGTTGGTACGCTTGAATAAAGGCACTAGGCGATGTAACCATAATTCATGAGTGAATGGTCGGCTGACCATAGTATTATTACAGACAGATTTTTGGCAGCCGTACCTATTTCTTCAATTGTACTTGAACCTCTATGATACCGGTGGATCATTTTTGTGAAAATATATTGTTATGACTCACAATAACTACTTTAGCTTTCACCATACTCGAGTACATGTTAAAAGACTAAAATGTTTTATATCTGTATAATTGTTACTTTTGTGAATTTTACAATAAAAATGTTATTGGTAAAAAAAAAGAATAAAGACACTAGTCCATCCAGTTCAACTTGTGTGGGGGTGTATGTGTGTTCATGTTAACTCAATAATTTCCCATATCCCACCCTGTATATTGTTTTTGAAAACCGATCAATACTTCCTACTGACACCACCGATTGTAGAAGGGAGTTCTACATCCTTGCCGCCCTGACTGTGAAAAACCTACTATGCAGCTTAAGGTGCAACCACTTCTCCAGTTTCATTAAGTGGCCCGTGTCTTTCCACACTCCCTTAAACTGAATAGTTTTCTTATGACGCTGGACTCACCATTGAGGTTTTTGTGCGAGGGGTCTTCAAACACTCCCATTGCTTGTGCTCTCATGCAAACTGTCAAACCATCCAATAGATGGTATTATAATTGATCACATGTGCAGCATCATGGCAGTCGTAGATTAAACAGAGGCAAAGATGCCAGCTTCCTTGGTTTAAAACGATAGGGGATTTACTTACACTTTAATAGAGATAAAAAAGAAAAAGTGCGGGAACTTTTTGAAGAACCCTTGTATATCACTATTACATCTCTTCTTAGGCGTCTCTTCTCCAGGGAGAAAAAGTTTAGTGCTTTTAGTAGTTTCTTGTAACTGAGGTCCTCCAGTCCCCTTGTTAATTTTGTTGCCCTTCTCTAGACTCTATAAAGGAGAAACTCCCCTTGAAAATTGGACTTTTTGGGCTCAAGGAATGCACAAACATAAACTTAACATAGTATTGATACAAAGCATTTACTTATAACAATGGCGCATAGAAAATTAATGTTCAATGGCCGCGAGGTAAAAAAGAACCACTCAAAGACAATGGTGGAGATTATGCGAATTGGTGACAACTGGACGGAATACTCCAGATGTGGCTGAACCAGAAGTTTTTTTTAAACAGGATTATTATTTTATCTCTAGAGTAAATTCCCTTTTTTCGGCATGCTAATAGTCTTTGCTTACTGCAGCTTGATATTGCATACTATTGCTCAGTCTGTCTTCTACTAGGGCTCCCAGATTTTTTTCCATCCTGGATTCCCCCAGAGGTTCTCCCCCTAGCGAGTAACTTGCATTTATTTTTAGTCTCCAAGTGCATTACTTTACACTTTTCAACATTAAACCTCATTTGCCACGTAGTTGCCCATTATTTTGTTCAGGTCTTCTTGTAAAGTTTCTATATCCTGCTGTGAAGTTATTGCCCTTCTTATTTTTGTATCATCAGCAAACCCTGAGATTGAGCTATTTTTACCAACCTCTATATCATGTATGAGTAAATTAAACAGAATTGTCCCAGGACAGATCCTTAGGGTACCCCTCAGACCAGTCTAAGTACATGTTATTTATCACCACCCTTTGGACACGCCCCTGTAACCAGTTTTCTATCCAAGAACAAACCCTATGGTCCATGCCTACAGTTTTGTAAATAGTTTGTAAATTAAGCATCTATAGGGGACTGTATAAATTGCTTTTGCAAAATCCAGATACACCACATCCACAGGCCTTCCTTTATCTAGATGGCCGCTCATTTCCTTGCAGAATGTTAGCCGGTTGGTTTGACAAGAATGACCTTTCGTAAACCCATGCGGATTACTACTAATGGTACTATTTTCATCAGCAAATTGTTGGCTATAGACCCTTATCATCCCTCCAATAGTTTACATACTATCCATGTTAGACTGACAGGCCTGTAGTTTCCAGGAATATATCTCTGCCCTTTTTTGAATATTTGTACCACGTGAGCTTTTTCGCCAATCAGCTGGTACTATTCCTGTCAATATGCTGTCCATAAAAATTAAGAATGAGGACTCTCGGGTGTAAGCCATCCGGTCCTGGTGATTTATATGTGTTAAGCTTTTCTAGTCTTTTTTGGACACCGGGTTCTGTTAGCCACAAGGGTACAATCTGTGGTGCGTTACTAATGATACTGTCTTGGTTACTGTACCCTTCCTTTTCCTGTTTAAAAACTGAGGAGAAGAATACCTTTAGTACAGTTTCCTTCTCCTTGTCATTTGTAACCAACTTCCCTTCACAATCCTTTGTGGCCAATATGGTCTGGCCTCACTTTTTTATTGTTAATATGTTTAAAAACTGTATTTGGGATTTCCTCCCTTTTTTTTTTTTTTTTTCTTTTTTTTAGCTGCTACAACTTTTTGGCCATCCTCTCCCCCAGCAGAGCTGCACCCTCATCATTAATGTGCAGTCAGTCCCTGCTATAGAGACGGTAACTGACTGAAAAGTCAGCCTAGTTCTCCAGGAAACTGAAACCCACCATCCTCCACCAATTCCTCAGCCACTTGTTAAAAGCTATTTGCTGGGATGTACCAACTCAGGACTAGCCTCCCTAAGGCTTTTCCCTCTATGCCTCCTTCTGTCACTCAGCTACCTACCTCTAGCTCCTGTACCTCCATATCTATACTGGCCCCCCGCCAGCACCTGCTGGGTAATGTCAGAGCGCCTTTCCAGGTTGTTGATGCTTCGCAGTGTTGCCACTTGATTCTCTAGATCCAGGATCTGGGCTTCCAGAGAAAAACTTAGCTCAGCAATGTTTGCCCTCAAGCGGCTCTTCAGGGAACATATACATGGAGCAAGATGTGCACTGGGTCGCATCTCCACTCATTTTGGACATTTTGCCTTCTACTCTGATGTGAGGGGGGGGGTCCGCTCAGCAATGTTTGCCCTCAAGCGGCTCTTCAAGGAACATATACATGGAGCAAGATGTGCACTGGGTCGCATCTCCACTCATTTTGGACATTTTGCCTTCTACTCTAATAGGGACAATCCAAAAAAGTTACTCCCGGTACTCTACGGCCGCCGCTAGAGGTCCGCGGCCGGCGGAGACAACGGTCGCCATTTTAATGAAGTTCAGGAAGACGGCTGGCGGGGGCTAGACGGAGCTCCTGCGTCGCCGCCCGCTCCGCCTCGCCCAGCCTACCCCCCCCCGCCCCGCTGCCAGTCTGATATGGAAAGGGGCGGGGGTTCTAGCCATGTGGACACTACTAGGACACCTCTGAGGTGGGGGGGCGCAACGCTGTGGGACTCCTGATGTGAAGGGGGGCTCAACTGGGGACACCTGATGCAGGGGGGGCTCCACTGGAGACACCTGATGTGAGGGGGCGTCCGCTGGGGACACCTGATGTGAGGAGGGCTCCACTGGGGACACCTGATGTGAGGGGGGGCTCCACTGGGGACACCTAGTGTGAGGGGGGCCCCACTGGGGACACCTGATGTGAGGGGGGCTCCACTGGGGACACCTGATGTGAGGGGGGGCTACACTGGGGACACCTGATGTGAGGGGGGGCTCCGCCGGGGACTCCTGGTGTGAGTGGATGCTTCGCCGGGGACTCCTGGTGTGAGGGGGGGCTTCGCTGGGGACTCCTGGTGTGAGGGGGGGCTTTGCCGGGGACTCCTGGTGTGAGGGGGGCTCCGCCGGGGACTCCTGGTGTGAGGGGGGGCTCCGCTGGGGACATCTGATGCAAGGACGGACTTTGCTGGGACATCTGACGCAAGGATGGACGGCTGGTGGCAGGCGACGTGGCTAGTGACACGCTCAGGGATCCCACTGATTCTGCATTAGGGCGAGTTGAATGATTTAATTTTATATTACAATGTAATAATAGAAATAATGTACTTCAATCATCCTGACACCATAACAACCATGGTGCCGGGATAATTGAAGTGCTAACACCAGGTGTTTGGAGTATCTTTATTTGCTGATTGTTAAACTTTCTATAATACACATTTTTATTGTGTAGGATCTGGGGCTGCTGTCCCATCATTTCCCTCTCCCCCTCTCCCCTACTAATCCCTCTCCCCCTCTCTCCCTCTCCATCCCTCATTCATCTCAGACTATAACCACACCCTCTTGAGCCACGCCCATTTAAGCCACGCCCACTATGTCGCATAAACCACGCCCATTTGACACGTGTCACATTTGTATGTTTTCCTAAGCCATGCCTACAAACGAATGCCCCACCCCCTAATTATTGTACGGCTCCGCCTACAGCCACAAAAGTGTCCCACATTTTTTTTTTTACAATGTTGGCAACTATGCAAGTACCATATCCACACGGTCTCCAGTGGTTATAATACTAGCCTAGTGCTGTGTAGGTTTGTGAAAGAACCTGCCATATCCCTTTATGTCAAAAGAAAACCAAAATATAATCCATTAGGACTTTTTAGGCAGATTACAAACCAGTATAAGTGAGCAATATCGTAAAATCAATAAACTTTATTCAAGAACATTAAAACAAGTGATCAAAAAACGAGTAATCACATAGAACAAGTTTCTAAGGATTAAATAGACAATAGTACATAACATAGGTTTAGACCCCTGAAGCTATAGATGCTGGAGCATCTTGCTGGTCTAGAGGTCTAGTTATCCCTTGGTCTCCAGTGGGGGATAGATGAAATTTAAAAAATTGTAAAGAGCCTTCCTTTTCAAGAGGAACACACTCACTTCATCTATGCCTTTATCATTGCTTTCCAAATTGTATCAATGCTTTTGCATTTGAAAGTCTCTTCTCTTGCAACGTTGAACTAATAAATCAGAGGAAGGGAAATGTGATGATGTTGAGCACAGTGATTAGACCAGTGGCGGCTGGTCTAATCACCCCGACTAGACCATTCCCCCTCCGATCGGGCAGCGGCTCCCCCCACTGTTTGCTGGTCGGTCCGGCATTTACCCCATCTAGGTGGGTGGCGTGCAGCGGCTCCGTGTCCTCTCCTCCATCGGCAGCTTCCAGCGTGCGGCTCCCCCACTCTTCCTAGGCGTCCAATAGGATTGCCTGTCCTTTCAGCCAATCGGGTGCGGTTATCAAAACCTACTTCCTGATTGGCCGGGAGGAGGATCAGTGTTACAACAGCGAATATTTATTTGCTGTTGTAACACACCTGGGTGGGCTCCGACAGCATTCTCTGCGCCCCAAGCCCACCCTATTTTAAAGCCTATTAGAGCCTCTGTTTCTAATCGGTGCTTAAAAAAAAACACCCACCCCACATTGGAATGCATGCATCCGGCATCCTGAAAGGGGCTGGATGCATGGATAGGGGGAGGTGGCGCACCCTTATGGACAGGCCACTCCTGGATTAGGCTCTAAAATCTGAAACATTCTCCAGAAATGTTTGATAATTTTTTTCACTTTCCTTTCCTATAAGTTTTATGGTATGCCCATGAATTACTCTGGTCATCCAGGTGTGCTGCTTAAGTTTAATTGACTGACATGTCTGAGCAGCTTTATGATGGCTACAGCGCGGGCCTTAATTGCTGGGAGGTGCACATGGAGCGCTCTGTGATCACCGAGTCTATGAGACTCGGCTGATCACAGATCGGAGTAAGGGGCCGATCCCAGCCCCTTGCCACGTGATCAGCTGCCAATGACAGCTGATCACATGATGTAAACAGAAGATCGGTAATCTTCTCTTTTTTTTCCCCCTCACCGGCTTCTGTTACATCGGTCCCTCACACAGAGAGCACCAGTTCCACCTATCAATGCCCACCAGTGCTGCCAATCAATGCCCATCAGACAGTGCTTCATCAGTGCAGCCTATCAATGCCCATCAGTGCAGCCTCATCAGCACACATCAATGAAGGAGAAAAATTACCTGTTTTCAAAATTTTATAACAAACTATTAATTTCTGGTCTTTTTAATGTATTTTTAGCAAGAAATTAAAACCCAGCAGTAATTAAATACCACAAAAAGAAAGCTCTATTTGTGTGAAAAAAAAGTATAAAAATAAAAATTTCATTTGGGACCAGTGTTGTATGACCACGCAATTGTCGTTCAAAGTGTGACAGCGCTGAAAGCTGAAAATTGGCCTGGGCAGGAAGGGGGTTTAAGTGCCCAGTAGGCAAGTGGTTAATTAGCAACAGCATTGTCCGTTTACTGTGTATGCTTCTTCAGTTGGCCCAACTGCCAACCTAAAAATCAGGCAGAGCAGGCTGACAACACTGTTGTTAATTGAGAAGCAGCAGCTTAGCATTGTCAATCTACCAAAGGGAAGTGACGTGCTGGTAGGATCTCCAGGTAGGAAAACTTGTTACTGATTCACAGAAAAATTATTTTCTTACAAAAACTAAAAACAGTGAGGCAAACAGAGTTAAAATAAATTTGGGGATGGATAGATTGCTACGATTTTAAAACCCACCAAAAGTTCTACTGGCGTTTGCCTGAGCTTGGGACTTTCCTCGTGTTTTTTATATAAGTGTAGATAATGGACATCTCCACGAAATGTCAAATTAACAAGCCCAGGTGGTTTTGTTAGTTTTTCTTTCTTTTTGTTTTATGTATATGTGCTAAATAACAGGTGACTGCCTTTTATTTCTCTTTCTATATATGTATACCTTATATACAATGATTGTATTCTGATGGATCTGCATACCTTTTTATTGTTCTGTACAGTCCCCTACTATCTTTGTCAATAAAGTTTTGATTAAAAAAAAAAAAAAAAAATCAAAAAAATTTGGGGCTTGCATACACTTTAGGGGACGTCTGCAGAGCGATTTTCTGTTTGTTTGATTTCAAATCAAGGGAAACTCCACTTTTGTGGGAAAACAAATGATCAAATAAAAAATAATAATATACTATTGCAACACAAGCCATATTGTAACTGAATGTTATTAAAATTACCTTTCCTTTTCAATCTGCAGCTCTGTAATTTTCTGTACAATGCAATATGGCAACCTAGAGGTGTTATGTACAATGATGGTATACAGAATGCCCTCAAGAAATGTAATTTCTTGCTTGTGTGATTGGCTTGTGTGTCTGTACTAAGGTACAAATCGGATTTTGAGCATCCCCTGCAACAAAAATGTCATTTTTGGTGAGATACTCTCCAAGATAAACCGCGTCCTAAGCCCCAATTCACACTATTGAGGTGCGGGAAACCGCATGTGATTCGGACAGGAATCGCACCGCAAATTGCAAAAACTGCAAAAAAAAGCACAATTTTTTTCCCGCACTGGAATCAGATTGCATAGGTGTTTACACCCATGCGATTTGATTCAGCCAATTGCAATGTGTTTCGCAGACCATTTTTGGGGTGTAGTTAACTTAACATAGACACCTGCAGCTGTTCTCATGAAAGGAGTGCGATTGTGATGCAGTGTGGGAAACTCACAGGAATCGCTGCCAATCCCACATCTCATCAGTGTAAACCAGGGCTTTTTTTTCTTCTTTTGAAAGTGTTTGATATTTATAATGATTTAATTTGAACACTGATTTGTCTCTTTTGTTCTTGATTTTTTTAGATCTGCAATGAAGTCAGCACAACAACCATCACTGCGGTGTCATTATTTTGCTATATTCCTCATCCAAACTTTAGTTGCCCTTGTGTTATTCGGTTATAATCGTATTAGTAATAACCACATCATAAACACGGTTTCCATCGAGACAAACTGCACAAACTCCTCACCTATTTCCAAGAATGTTGTTGTCTTGTTATGGACATGGCCTTTTGGTGCTCAGTTCCCTTTAGATAAGTGTCCAAAACCCTTTGATAGCCCAAGGTGCCTCCTTACAGCCGACCGTAGCTTGTATAACAAAGCAAATGCAGTTATCTTTCATCACAGAGATGTATGTGGATCCAAAGACCAAATGCCCCAGATGCCAAGACCCGAAGGACAATATTGGGTGTGGTATAATTTGGAATCTCCAAGTCATACTCCAAATCTGCACTTCATGGACAAACTCATCAACCTCACTATGTCCTACCGCAGTGACTCTGATATCTTTACTCCTTATGGATGGTTAGAGCAGAATGAAGTTGCTATTAACTATACTATCCCAGAAAAGTCTAAGCTGGCGGCTTGGCTTGTCAGTAACTGGAACCGTAATTCCAAGCGAGTCCAGTTTTATGAGGACTTGAAAAATTATATACCAATAGACATTTACGGTCGACAACATATACCTTTAGCCACTGAGCAAACCATTTCAGTTGTCTCTAAATACAAGTTTTATTTATCCTTTGAGAATTCAATACATACAGACTATATAACAGAAAAACTCTGGCGTAATGCTTTTGCGTCAGGAAGTGTCCCCGTGGTTCTTGGCACAACCCGAGAAAACTATGAGAGATTTATTCCATCCGACTCATTCATTCATGTGGATGACTTCCCCAGTGCAAAAGAGCTGGCTTCCTATCTCCTTGAACTGGACAAGAATGATCAGAAATACCAGGGATATTTCAAATGGAGATCAAAACTGAGTCCAGTGACAGAATTTACTTGGATTGTGCATTACTGCAAAGCATGTGTAGAACTACATAATGCCCCTTCGTATAGAACCGCATCAAGTCTTGGTAAATGGTTCACATGACAAGCAAACATGTCCTTGCTGGGAAAAAATGTTCCTAACTCAATGAAATGTACAAAGTGGGGAGTTTTGGGATTTTAAATGAAGCACATAAATTTATTTGCCTCCATCCCTGGTTCAGGTAATTGAAGAAGTGCAATTTGGGACTTTTAGGCTACTTTCACACTGAGGCGAGCGGGAGCTGGCGGTAAAGCTGCCCTATATTGAGCACCGCTTTACCGTCGTTTTAGCGGCGCTATTCAGCTGCTAAGCGGGGCAGTTTTAACCCCCACTAGCAGCCAAAAAAAGGGTTAAAAACAGCCCAGAAAGCGCCGCTGCAGCGGCACTTTGCCGGCGGATTTGCAGCACT
Organism: Lithobates clamitans; assembly: GCA_037952925.1. Taxonomy (NCBI): domain Eukaryota; kingdom Metazoa; phylum Chordata; class Amphibia; order Anura; family Ranidae; genus Lithobates; species Lithobates clamitans. The sequence goes on from JBBGZY010000159.1 coordinate 3,660,915, forward strand.
GCCCCACTGTTTTCAATGGGAAGGGGCGCTTTAGGAGCGGTGAATACACTGCTCCTACAGCGCTCTAAAGATGCGGCTTGCAGGACTTTTTTGACCGTCCTGCAAGCACACCGCTCCAGTGTGAAAGCCCTCGGGGCTTTCACATTGGAGTGAATTGAGCGGCTCGTTCAGGGCGCTTTGCAGGCGCTATTTTTAGAACTTTAGAGCCTGAAAAGCGCATCAGCGTGAAAGCAGTGTAAATGAGGTTGTTGACTGGTAGAGGTTAAATGGACTGCACATATCTATGAATTTATGATGTCAATGCCATGTGTGTGTGTGTGTGTGTGTGTGTGTGTGTGTGTGTGTGTGTGTGTGTGTGTGTGTATATATATATATATATATATATATATATATATATATATATATATATATATATATATATATATATATATATACACACACAGTGGGGACAGAAAGTAATCAGACCCCCTTAGATTTTTCACTCTTTGTTATATTGCAGCCATTTGCTAAAATCATTTAAGTTAATTTTTTTTCCTCATTAATGTACACACAGCACCCCATATTGACAGAAAAAAACAGAATTGTTGACATTTTTGCAGATTTATTAAAAAAGAAAAACGGAAATATCACATGGTCCTAAGTATTCAGACCCTTTGCTCAGTATTTAGTAGAAGCACCCTTTTGATCTAATACAGCCATGAGTCTTTTTGGGAAAGATGCAACAAGTTTTTCACACCTGGATTTGGGGATCCTCTGCCATTCCTCCTTGCAGATCCTCTCCAGTTCTGTCAGGTTGGATGGTAAATGTTGGCGGACAGCCATTTTTAGGTCTCCCCAGAGATGCTCAGTTGGGTTTAAGTCAGGGCTCTGGCTGGGCCATTCAAGAACAGTCATGTTGTGAAGCCACTCCTTCGTTTTTTTAGCTGTGTGCTGTGCTGTGCTGTGTTGTCTTGTTGGAAGGTAAACCTTCGGCCCAGTCTGAGGTCCTGAGCACTCTGGAGAAGGTTTTCATACAGGATATCCCTGTGCTTGGCCGCATTCATCTTTCCCTCGATTGCAACCAGTCATCCTGTCCCCGCAGCTGAAAAACACCCCCACAGCATGATGCTGTCACCACCATGCTTCACTGTTGGGACTGTATTGGACAGATGATGAGCATTGCCTGGTTTTCTCCACACATACCGCTTAGAATTAAGGCCAAAATGTTCTATCTTGGTCTCATCAGACCAGAGAATCTTATTTCTCACCATCTTGGAGTCCTTCAGGTGTTTTTTTAGCAAGCTCCATGCGGGCTTTCATGTGTCTTGCACTGAGGAGAGGCTTCCGTCAGGCCACTATTCCACAAAACCCCAACTGATGGAGGGCTGCAGTGATGGTTGATTTTCTACAACTTTCTTCTATCTCCCGACTGCATCTCTGGAGCTCAGCCACAGTGATGTTTGGGTTTTTCTTTACCTCTCTCACCAAGGCTCTTCTCCCCCGATAGCTCAGTTTGGCCGGACGGCCAGCTCTAGGAAGGGTTCTGGGAGTCCCAAACATCTTCCATTTAAGGATTATGGAGGCCACTGTGCTCTTAGGAACCTTAAGTGCAGCAGAAATTTTTTTGTAACCTTGGCCAGATTTGTGCCTTCCCACAATTCTGTCTCTGAGCTCTTCAGGCAGTTCCTTTGACCTCATGATTCTCATTTGCTCTGACATGCACTGTGAGCTGTAAGGTCTTATATAGACAGGTGTGTGGCTTTCCTAATCAAATCCAATCAGTATAATCAAACACAGCTGGACTCAAATGAAGGTGTAGAACCATGTCAAGCATGATCAGAAGAAATGGACAGCACCTGAGTTAAATATATGAGTGTCACAGCAAAGGGTCTGAAAATACTTAAGACCATGTGATATTTCAGTTTTTCTTTTTTAATAAATCTGCAAAAATGTCAACAATTCTGTGTTTTTCTGTCAATATGGGGTGCTGTGTGTACATTAATGAGGAAAAGAAATTAACTTAAATGATTTTAGCAAATGGCTGCAATATAACAAACAGAGAAAAATTGAAGGGGGTCTGAATACTTTCTGTCCCCACTGTATAATATATATATATTTATATATATATATAAATACTAATTTTTTACATGAGTTGTATTATTGCATTGTATTCATATACTCATGTCAATAAAACATGTTCGCACACCCCACGTGCAGAGCCCTCCAGGAAGTCGGCACTGCTCTGCGCTAATCACAGGCAGTGAGACATTTCCCGATGTGTGGCTGCAGAGATAAGGAAATGTCTCACTGCCTGTGATTAACGCAGAGCAGTGCCGACTTCCTGGTGGGCTCTGCATGTGGGGTGTGCGAACACGCAGGAGTTCATCCTTACTGATGAGCACTCTAAGTAATTAATTAATTGATGTTCCCATCAGTCAGTAACTGCCCATATCAGAGGAACGGGCAGACAATTACACAGACAGTCTGCAGGAGCCTGGAATTACACCTGCAAATAAAAATGGAATGTATGGCTGCTTACCAGTTCTTAGATTTATTGGCTGCATTCGTGTTTTTTTTTCAGCTTTTCTCCTTTCATTCCTTCAGTAAAAGGCTTTTTAGCGCCGCTTTACCATTGTTTTAGTGGTGCTATTTCCCCGCTAGGGGGGAGGTTTTAACCCCTCGCTAGTGGCCGAAAAGGGGTTAAACCCGCCTGCAAAACGTTGTTGGTGGTATCGCAGCGCTGCCCCATTGATTTCAATGGGGAGCGGTGGTGGAGGAGCTTTCATACTGGAGTGAATCGAGGAGTGAATTTTCAGGCGCTATACAGGCGGTTTTTTTTTGCGCTGTAGCGCCTGAAAAACGCTGGCAGTGTGAAAGGGGTCTAAATCTGTTATTCTTCAACTTCCTTTAACAGACCACGCTGTCCAGGAAAACGGATAATTAGACTGTTGAAACAAATTATTTAAAACTGACAGTAGTGCTTACAATGGTCAGCTTTTGTTCATTTTTAAAAAATCTTGATCCCAATAGTTCTACATAACAAACTGTAGGTCCATCTAAATCTGCTAGTACATCTAATGCCTCGTTTCCACTGAGCGGATCGGTTCGGGTCGGATCGGTTTGGAAGGCCTAGAATGGTCCGGCCTATTAAGGCGAGCGTTTCCACTGCAAGTCGGACCGACAGGGGCCATACGTGGGTTTAGAAAAAATGCCTAGCATGGCGTCACACGTCCACCAATCAGTGGATTGTATCGTAGCTCTGCCCTAACCGAACCGTTCCATTTTCTATGGCCCCACATCTGAAGCAGGACCCTGAATGGAGCGGTTCGGTTCAGTTGTATGGGCCGCTTTCATAATGGAAACACCCAAAATAGCGCACCGTACCGAACCGAACCGATCCGCTCAGTGGAAACGAGGCATAACACTACTCTCCCCTAAGACTGACAATGCTGCTGTACAAAGGTGTCTCTGTTGCTCTTCCATCCAGAATGGAGACACCCTAAGACATGAAATGTGTTACTGGCGCCATCACTAGGTGAAAGAGGGAGGAAAAAAAGGCTAAAGAATAAAACAAATGCAGCCACCGTATTTAAGGACTGGTAATATGCAATATTTTGAGTTTTTGGGTTTAATACCACTTTAAAAACATGTGTTGCAGTCATGAAGTATCTAAACTGAAATCTGCTCAGGTAATACTATCTACACATTACAATAATACTTTGCACTGCCTTACTTGATATTATATTTGTGATTATTATTGGTGTTTCTAAGATCTATTTATAAATACCAGTTGCCCATGGAAACCAATAAAGAATTTCCTTTTACCATTTCTAAGCCAAGCTTTAAATTAAGAAAGTTGAATCAGCTGCACACTACTAGCAACACTGTGTCTAGAAATTGTCAGAAATGCTTTAACCCCTTTGCTGACGGTGCCGGAGCAATTTTTGTATTTTTTGTACACATTTTAAAAAGTAATTTTAGGCCTGAAGATTACGTAATAAACCAGAGAAAGATACCCCCCCTTTATTGGGACTTTGACAGACCACCAACGTCTACAACATATATAAAAATGTACATTCCATACAGAAACAGAAGCAAAGATATACCGATGAATAATGATTGTGTTATAAATACTCTCCAGGGGTGGTGTACCCCAATACCCAACGCGTTTCCAGTATTCTGATACCTTTATCAGGGGTTTGAGAGTTGAAGATGTTTTACAAATGCATAGGTTCTAAAAATATATTATAAAGAGGTACATCAGAAAAAGAACATCACATTTTAATCGTGAACAGTGTCAAACCACTGAGACCCAAAAAACAGAAAAATGATTGAATGAACACGTATGAAAAAAATGAGTAACAGAAATAAACATAACAAATGAATCTGGGTTATGCATACAAAATAATATTAATGACACATACCCAGTGGAATGACTCTGTGTTCAAGCAGCACTCAAGGCACCGGGGTCAAATAAAGTATTTCATGGACGCCAGACCCTAATGATAAAAAAGCTGTAGATGTACTGTGTGTCCAACATTGAAAAAAATAGAAAAGAGTGTTGTGTAATTTTGTAATATTCCCACAGAGGACCAAGAAGGACAAGAAAAAAGAAGAAAAAGAAACTGAAATAAAAAATTGAAATAAAAAGTGCAAAAGTGTGTTGAAACAAAGGCTCTGACAAGGAGCCCGCACCCGCGAAGAGAGGATCCTCCCCAGCAGACACAGGACCTCACAACAGTATATAACCAGACTCGCACGGCGCGGCGGCCATCCAAAAGGGGACTGACCGCGAGGGAGCAAAACAGAAAAGGGAAAGGTGTATAAGATCACCAGTGGCACGATGTGTACTAAATACCAACACATGGGGGGTGTCTGTGATGATAAGACATCTAAGATATCAGGAAAGCAATAAAAAAGTATCAAGACTATCAAAAATATTTAAAGAGATAATATATTTACCAATCTGTATTGGGCGAATCTACTTAGGGCAGACGATCGTTGGAGCCTGTGTGATAAAAGCTATACAACATGCGGATGAATATCCAACCATCCCCCAGTAGATGTGTCCTAGGTGGGACCATGTAAAAATTAAATAAATTAATGCAATCACCAGCGCCGTCTTTCATATTGATTGGACCCTGGGCAAACGCAGATGGTGTGTCGTCTCAGGTCCAAGGCTACAAACGGGTTTTTGGGACAAAGGTAGTTGGTGGATCGGTGAAGAGGGGTGGCTATAGTGTTGTGCATAACAGCCCATCCCGAGAAATAAGGCCGCAATACATATAGGAGGGGGGAGGGGAGAAATATATTTGATATTATATTTGTGATTATTATTGGTGTTTCTAAGATTCATTTATAAATACCAGTTGCCCATGGAAACCAATAAAGAATTTCCTTTTTCCATTTCTAAGCCAAGCTGTAAATTAAGAAAGTTGAATCAGCTGCACACTACTAGCAACACTGTGTCTAGAAATTGTCAGAAATGCTTTAACCCCTTTGCTGCCTGTGCCGGAGCAGTTTTTGTATTTTTTGCGCACGTTTTAAAAAGTAATTTTAGGCCTGAAAATTACGTAAAACACCCAAACCTTATATATTTTATGAAAACAGACACCCTAGAGAATAGAATAGTGGTAGTTCCAATTTTTTGTCACATGATATTAGCGCACCAGTTGATGAAATGCAACATTTCAGTAAAAAATACACTAAAATGAATGTTAGGGCACATATTCGTGAATTTTAGGGCAAATATTAGTGAATTTTAGGGCACATATTTGCAATATATTACTTACTTGGTAAAACATAAAAGATGAGGTTATGCCACGTAAATAGATGCCCAATATGTCAAGCTGTAAAGCGGCAACAAACTTTAGTACTACATGCGTTGGTGGCAGTAAAAGGGTTAAAGCTGAGCTCCAAGCAAATGGCTTAAAGCGGGGGTCCACCTATCTATCGTTTTTTTTTTTTTTTTAGTTCATTCACAAACTTTTCTTCTCAGCATTACATACTCACATATTGTGTGTAATATGTCCGCCTGTGTCAGATTTCGTCGGAAAGAATAACTTATATTATTCACTGCAGGCGGTTTCCATCTTCGTTGTGGGCATTTGAAGCCCACAAGCATTTATTTCCTGGATGTGGTGAATGCTGTGCTCCCAGCATTCACCGCTCTTCGCGCACATGCTCAGTGGCATCCTGGGAAGCCTGAGACTAGCTCCCAGGAGTCTGGGAGAGGCTAGAACCAGGAAGTGCAAAGAAGAATAGAAAAATAAAAGGTAATTACGGCGATTTAAATTTTTTTAAACGGCATGTCAGCATCTAGGCAAGGAAGAGAATACATACAGATATTGTTCAAAATTTGGGTGGAACTCCGCTTTAAAGCGGTTGTATCCCCATTCAGAGCAGTTTCCTTTAAATGGACAATTGCAGGTTATATTATTATTTGCGCATGATGAATATGTTCTTACCTGCTTGCTTTGCTAGTAATTTATAATCTTATTTATAATGTTTTATTTATTTATTTATAATGCTTATGCTGCTGGAAAAATGCAGGGTCTATGTTGGGGCCGAGTCATTTCCTATTGTCGGCATCGCCCAGAGATCCCGCGATACTCCTTTCTAATACAACAACAGGATCAGCTCTGATTTGCTGCACTTAGTTTCCGTTGTAACCAGAAACAAAGAAGAGGCTTGGATACAGCTATTTATGCGCATGCGTGGGATTATTGCCATGGAAAGCTACTGAGGGTGGAAATAATTTACCAGACAGACGCAGAAGACCACAGTTGCTATGGCGGTGGCGAACAGCAAGCATGAGTGTTTACCAACTAATGATTTATGACTGTAAGAAAGCTTTTTGAGCATACTGTTAGTGGCATGTTCATTGCAAATAACTAGTTAAATTAAAATCTTGTTTAAATGTTGTATAATTAGGAGAGTTTACTATCGCTTTAATACTAACAGAAGCATCTTCACCTGCCAAAGAATTAGTATTTCTGTCCAGCTTGTGACCTGCCTTTTTTTTCCATATGTATAGTGTTTTTACAACATTTGTCATAAAGGCCTTTAGGAAGTCAAATGGGGATATGCAAAATGTAGAAACAAAACTAAAACCGTGACTTTCATTGTTAACATCTATAAACTGATAAAAGGTTAAAGCGGTGTGTCACTGTCTACACATAATACTTTTTTTTCTAACACTGACACTGTTTAATCTATTTAAATCTTTAACTTACTTTTTCCGTTTCTGCAGCTTTCTGCTCTCATTTTCCTTTAGTAAAGATAACTTATAAAACTTCCTGTAGTTGGTTTTCATCTTGCCTGTGGGCATGTGAAACCCACAGGCATCCTCTTCCGGGATACGGTGCTGCAGATCGACCAGCATGCACCGCCCGTTCTAGCCCCGATCTCGCGCATGCGCAGTAAAGACAAATCGGAGCGCCGTCAAGAGCTCCTGGTTAAGTCTCACGAGATTTGGCAGAGGTTATCCGCAATGTCTCCTGGGATGAAAGACAATGAGATCCCAGGAGACAGTGCGGGGAACGAAGGATATGACGACAATACCCGCAAAGTCCACGCCCACAGCCGCAGGGACAGAAGAAAGGAAAGACAGATAACGTAAGGTGGGTAAAAAAAAAAAAAAAAAGCTCCATATGGCACTCGGTGTTGCTTTTAGAAGCCACCGAGATGCTGATTAAAAAATGGGTGAAGATCCGCTTTAAAGAAAACCTATATACTCCTAGCACATGTTCTACCCTTCTACTTGCATTAAAAGAGATGGATTTTTTTGTTTGTTTTTTGCAGAATCATACACTATAGGTGGATGCAGCATTGATCCCATGCTGGCTCTAACACTGAGAACCGAGCGATCAAACACCGCCGATTGCTCAGTTCTCAGGTCTCCCCAGGCAGAGACCTGTTGACTGCCAGTAACCACTGTCTGCCCTTCAACTCCCCCCTCCCCCCTCGCTCACTGGAGTGCTGAGCTGTGGAGGGGAGCGGCTGGCTCAGGCTGAGAGACTGGCCGGGTGGCGGTCCAGGCATGTGGGTGGATCCTGACTTTATTGTTGCAATTTTTCCTAAACCTGGACCAGCTCTCTGACGTCAGCTGTCTGCTAAAAATGGGTCACAGGAGTGCAGAACGAACTGCACTCCTGTGATTCATAGAAGAAATACAGCCAAATGAGCTTTGGCTGTACTTCTCCTTTAAACACCCCCAAAAGTTTATTAGAGGCTTCTGTATTTTCATGGAGAGACCAGAGTGCTTCCTAACCCAGGGCACTTTGATGTGCAGGTTTTAAATTCCTAAATGTGTTTTTGGCATAGCTCTGCCCTTTCCTGCCTTATGTGCCCATCTATGTACATATCTGTTATTTCCCGGCACGCTTACGGTGAAGCCGTAAGCTGTCACAGCCAGGTGCCACAGTATCAATAGAGGAAAAGCAGAAAAAGCTCATCTTAAATGTAGCACATACCTCTAGAGGAACCGCTGATGTACAGGATGGGCTCATTTACACTTGCTTTGGCTTCAACAAGGCTTCGGACAGGCTTTGTTAACCACTTCAATATCAGGCACTTTCCCCGCCCAGGCCAATTTTCAGCTTCAGCGCTGTCACTTTTTAAATGACAATTGCGCGGTCAGGCTACACAGTACCCAAACAAAATTTTTATCATTTTGTTCCCACAAAAGCTTTCTTTTGGTAGTATTTGATCACCTCTGCGGTTTTTATTTTTTGTTAAACAAATAAAAAAAAACTGAAAATTTTGTGAAAAAAAAGGTTTTCTTTGTTTCTGTTTTTGTAAATAATGCCCCGTACACATGGTCGGAATTTCCGACAGAAAAAGTCTGATGGGAGCTTTTCATCTGACTTTTTACATCGAAAATTCAGACGAACATAGATAGAGAACATGTTCTATATTTTTCTGACGGAACAAATACCTATCGGGAAAACCGCTCGTCTGTATGTTGTTCCGATGTACCAAAAATGACACATGCTCTGAAGCAAGTACGAGACGTTGTACGTGTTGTCCCGTTGTACGTGTTGTACGTCACCGCGTTCTTGACAGTCAGAATTTGGTTTGACCGTGTGTATGCAAGACAGCTTGAGCGGAATTCCGTTGGAAAAACCTTCAGAGTTTATTCCGATGGCACTGGTCGTGTGTACACGGCATAAGTAAATTTTCTCCTTCACTGATGGGCACTGATGAGGCTGCACTGATGGGAACTGATAAGGCGGCACTGATGGGCACTGATAGGCGGCAATGATAGGTGGAACTGATATGCAGCACTAATGGGCATTGATAGGCGGTACTGATGGGCACTGATAGGTGACACTGGGCACTGAAAGGCTGCACTGATGGGTACTTATGGGTGGCACTGATGGGCACTGATAAGCGGCACTGATTGGTGGCACTGATGGGCGACACTGATAGGCATCACTGATGGCACTGGCAGGCATTGCTGATGGGCACTGATTGGCATCTGCCTGGGCACTGATTTGCATATCCCTGGTGGTCCAGGGTGGCATACCTGGTGGGTGTCCTTTATGGGTATCCCTGGTGGTCCTGATGGCATCCCTGGTGGTCCTGGGCAGGCATCCACAGAGGGGGCTGTGCTGATAAACAATCAGCGCAGACCCCCCCTATTAGGAGTGCCGCCGATCGGCTCTCCTCTACTCACGTCTGCGAGACGCAAGTGAGGAAAAGCCGATAAATGGCTCTTCCTATTTACACTGTGATCAGCCATGATTGGAGTGTTTAGTTTGACCTCATATTGTATTGTTTTGGTAATTCTAAAGCAAAATTGTACAAGGTAGTTGTATAATGTATGGTCAGCTTTAGGATGAAGAAGGAAAATTTTTTTGGACCACATGTACAACAAAACAACCAAAAATGAGAAAAGCAGTAAACCGTCACAAAACGAAGCAAGTGTTTGCGGTACAACAATACCAATGTGTAAACCAAGTATTTCTAGATCCAAACTCCACCTGGTACCTGACTACCTGACTCTAGAGGGGCCCTAAATCTAGGTGAAACCCATTTAGAGGCTGAGAGTCCTAAGACCCATACACACTATTAGATTTTCTGCAGAGTTTTGTCTTCAGATTTACCAAAATCATGTATGAATATGAAGTCAAACCTTAAACCTTAGGCTGGGTTGACACTTATACTACATGACAGTCATAGCACTATCATCCTACCTTGCTCTACGACATCAGTCCTACATCGGTCCTACATTCATCCAACTTGAATGCGTAGTATCCTACTTTGATCTGACTTTGTGCTAGTACAACTTGTCCTTTGACCAATCAAAACAATCCCAGTGTGACATAAATTCCTTTTACTGCTGCTGTAATCACCATGTCGAATGTCACAAGTCGCATGGTTAGGACAGGAATCCTACTTTGATCCGACTTCAATGATATTCAAGGGGCTGCAGAAACGTATCTAGTGAAAATGGCGCCTATGGCAATCACTGAAACTGCGCCCCTGTCAAAACAAAAAAAACAGCTAGCAAAACTACAAGTCAAGCTCTTTAATGGCTCAATTAACAAATTATGGATTGGCACTATATAAAGTGCCCAGGTGCCTGATGGGTCAGTCCGCCCCTGCTCATTAAACAGTCCACATTCAGTAAAAGTTTGCAAAGTTTGCAGTACATGAACTTTCACTGAATGTGGACTGTTTGTTGAGCTTGTTGCACAAATCACTTTATTACACTTTATTTATGATATCTATTTATTGAATCCATATTGAGCACTATATTTGATGGGCTGCTTCTGCTTGGCACACACACACAATCGCACATGATCATGACTAAAAAGTCATGATCATATACGATTGTGCGTGTGTGCCAGGCCCAAGCAGAAGCAGGCCATCAAATATAGTGCTCAATATGGATTCTATAAATATGCAGAGCCATAGATATCATAAATAAAGTGATTTGTGCAGTGCAACAGCAGGAACTACTTTTAACTAGACTGCAGATAGCCCCAACAGGAGATGACCAGACTTCGGATGCGATTACAAGAGATGACCAGACAGCGGATGCGACTAGAAGAGATGACCAGACTGCGGATGCGACTACAGGAGATGACCAGAGACTGCGATTGCGACTACAGGATATGACCAGACTGCGGATGCGACTACAAGAGATGACCAGAGACTGCAGATGCGGCTACAGGAGATGACCGAAGACTGCAGATGCGACTACAGGAAATAACCAGAGACTGTGAATGCGACTACAGGAGATGATCAAGTAGCCGTTTTATAAATTCATACTTTCAGCAATGCACAGCTATACAGGGGGTAAACAACATTTTCAGGGAGAGTTTAGTGTAACAGTGAGTCTATAGACAGTGTATATTGGCAGAAAGACCTACCTGGCAAGCCAGGCTCCCCTCCCACTCTCAGAGGTCCGGGGGCAGACCTTTCAGTGGTAGGGGCGGGGCTTTCAGCGGTAGGGGTGGGGATTTTTGCAGTCCAGGGCGGGGCTCTCAGAACTCCAGGGGAGGCGATCTCAGTGCTCCCACTCTGCTCTGAGCACACTGACTACATGGGGCGGGGAAGTGTAGGGTCAGAGCATCAGTGGAGCTCCTGGCCCTGCCCCTCCCTTCTGACAGAGCCTCCCTCAGCCAAAGCCGAGCCCAACAGCCTGGGCCAGGTAGCGGCTATCTGACAGAACACTGGTGCTGCGCTCCAGCAGCCCGCCTGCGGCGCCAGGGGCTTTATTAGTCTGGGAGGCAGCCGCGGGAGGATGGGTGGGGTTTTTTGTGCAGGGTAGCGGCTTTTTTGCCGCCCCCCCATGGCACTTGCCATGGCTGCCATACCTTACATATGCCATTGATGGACTGATGTAAGACCAAAGTCAGACCAAAGTAGTGCAGGAACCTTTTTTAGGCCGGGTTTACACTGGCGCGACACGACGCTCGTCCTACTTTGGATCTGACTTTGCCCTGCAACCCCACCCCTTATGACGTCACCATCCGGGGCATGATGGGGCGGTGACATCATAAGGGGCGGGGTCACCGGATGACATCACTACGCCCATGCTTATATAAGTCATTGCGCAACGTGCACACGGCATTACAGCGGTAGAGAGCGTTGTGTCGGAAGAAGACTAGAGGGTAGAAGACGACGGAGAAGACCGGGCCAACGCTAGCAAAAGAGTGGGCAAAAGAGCAGAAGATAGCAGAGGAGCCCGGCAGAAGACACCGGAGAGCAGGAGAAGAACCGGAGGCTTGGAGAAGAGGGCGGAGAGCGGGAGAAGAGGCCGGAGAGAGCGGAGAAGTCGGAAGAGACCCCCTTGAGCTGCCTAATAAATTACTTTAAAAACCGGTCTAGTGTGTTTTTTTTATTGACACTTTTTTTCCCCCAGCTGAATGGGTAGGGGTACGATGTACCCCATACTCATTCACATGGGGCGGGGGCCCGGGATCTGGGGGCCCCCTTATTAAAGGGGACTCCCGGATTCCGATAAGCCCCCCACCCGCAGACTCCAACAACCAATGGCCAGGGTTGTCGGGAAGGGGCCCTTGTCCTCATCAACATGGAGACAAGGTGCTTTGGGGTGGAGGGGGTGCAGTGTGCCCCTCTGCCCCAAAGCACCCACCCCCCCAAGTTGAGGGCATGTGGCCTGGTACGGTTAGGATGGGGTGCTCACTCGTCCCCACCCTCTTTCCTAACCAGCTGGGCTGCATGCTTGGATAAGGGTCTGGTATGGATTTTGGGGGGGACCCCCACGCCATTTTTTCGGCGTAGGGGGTTCCCCTTAAAATCCATAACAGACCGAAGGGCCTGGTATGCTCTTGGAGGGGGAACCTATGCCAGTTTATAATTTAAAATTTGGTGTGGAGTTCCCCCTCAAGATCATCAGAGCACCAGTCGCATGCCAAAGTCGGATCATGCAAGACGGCAATCCGACTTTGATCTGACTTCAGTGATAATCAATGGGCTGAAGTAGGATCGAAGTCGGACCAAAGTAGTACAGGGAACATTTTTAAAGTCGGACCGACTTGTGTCATACCAGTTAAGACGGCTCCCATAGGGAAACATTGATTTTCACATGTCATGCAACATGAGCTCCCAATGTAGGAGCCTTTGTCGCACCAGTGTAAACCTGGCCTATACCCGACTTTAAAGTTGAACCGACTTGTGTTGGACCAGTTAAGATGGCTCTCATAGGGAACCATTGATTTCTTTCTCGTATATCACGGGACACAGAGCCTCAGTAATTACTGATGGGTTATAGGGTATCACTAGGTGATTGGACACTGGCACACCCTAGACAGGAAGTTCAACCCCCTATATAACCCCTCCCCTTACTGGAGATACCTCAGTTTTTTCGCCAGTGTCTTAGGTGTTGGTCACGAATAAGATGTGCTGTGCTGAGCTCCAAAGGAATATCCTATACTGGGGAAAGCCATGCAACCAGATCCATTCAAAGTGCTTTTTTAGGCCAAATTTTACCTGTAACACTTCTGTAACACTTCTCTTTTTAAAGAGCTGGACCCCGGGATCCAGTATTTGGTTTTTTCAGCCATATCCCTGGCGGGGTGCTTTACGGGGCCAAAACTGCGGACCCTCCTATTTCAAGGGGGCCCCAGTCTCTGAAGCTTTTTTCAAATGGAGCTCACCGTGAGAGGTGAAGATTAGGTCTGTATAACAGAACCCTGCAGCTGGATAAGGTAAGGGAGACTCCTCAGGAATTTTTTTATTCTAGTAGGTTTTCTCCTTTAAGTAAATGTATGCTATGCCTATTGTCGCCACTGGGGGCTGTCAAGAGCACATACCATTCATGCCTGTTCCGTCTGTCTCAGTGTCCACGCTGTACGCTCCTCCAGCCAGGCTCCAGGTAGGATGGGTTGGGGGGTTCTCTCCTTCGGGATTCTCCCCCCATGGCTTAGTGGGGCCGGGGTGGCCTGAGCAAGCAGCAGTAGTATACCGCACCAACGGCCACCGCAGCCGCTACAGCTGCTACCGTCATTTTTTTGGCAGGTTCCCATTCACCGGCCCTTCTCTCTCTCCTCCGCCCCAGCCTCCCCTCCATGCTTGTCCCGAGGATCGGAGCCTCGGCTCGCGCGGGAAAGCACATGTTCTTGAAAAAACGAGGGGGGAGGCGGGAGGGGTGGTCGGAGGAGGGGGGCGGGGCATTAACGCGACATCCGGCGTGATTAGACGCCCACATTGCTGGCTACACAGGCTATAAAGTGCACTCTCTTTCAGGTGCACACAGCCTATGGAGGGACACAGTAGCTGACGGGCGCATGTGAGGTGGGACACAGGCATTCTCCCAGGCAGCATTTACTTAAAAACACCAGACTGAGCATTGGTAGCAGCGGCAGTTTCTGAACTACATCGCTCAGCAGTCAGTGTTTTTTTTTGTGGTACCTTTGTTGCTTGGCACTATGGGTAGAAGAGGTACAAATACCCCGAAAACCAAAGGCTCTAGGGGATCTCCCTCAGGCTCTGCTCTCAGGGTGAGCCGTCGGGGTCAGGGGCTGCATCTGCTTCTGGCACTTCAGCTCCTGTATACATTACGCAGGTTTTTTCCTCAACCATTAATGGATTAGAGGAAAGACTAATGGCCTTAATGGCATCTTCACTCAGTGGAAGAAAACGTACTAGGTCTCCCTCTGTCACCCAGGACCCTAAGGCCCGGTTCACACTGATGTGTTGTGAATCTTAACGCGATTTTAACCTGATTGCGTTGCGAATCTTATTTGTGAATTCATTACGTGTTTGTTGCGAATTTATAACGATTCTATAGGAATAGTTCTAATTTTGGGAGGTAACTGCGATTTCATGTTTGCCCAATGGAACCCAGTGTTATGCTGACGTAAAAAAAAAAAAATATATATATATATATAGCTTTATTTACTTCCTGTTCTCTTCCTGGTTTTTGTGGAGTGTGTGGAGAGTGTGTAGAGAGGAGTGTAGGATAATGTACCATTCATTGTCTTTGGTTATTGCAGCAGAAGTTACTGCTACTGCTGCAGTCATAATAAAAAAGAAGAAAGCCAGGCTGAGGAGGAGAAGGATGATGATGCTGTCAACCAGAATATACTGGGTACACCCGGTAATTGCAAATAGGGAGGAGAGAGGACAGTTCAAAATGATCTACAATGATCTACGTCAACATAATGACAAATTTTTCAACTAGACTCGTATGTCAGTTGACAGGTGAGCAATTATACTTTTTCTCCCCATTCCTCCAGACCTGCCTTTATGCTACATCCCCCCCCTCCATCCCTCACCCTACATCACTCCACCCTCCATCCCTAACCTTCACCGTAACCGGTATCTGAACATCCCTCCCACCCCTATATTCCTCATCCCGCTATCCATCCCCCCAACTATACGTCACCCATCTATCCCTCACCCCCACTTTCCCTTACCCCCTCCATCCCTCACCCTCCATAACCCAATACATCGCACTGCACTGTATCCAACCTCCCTTCATCTCCCCACTTCTCCCCCTTATGCTAATTTTCCCCCCTTTCACCTCATTTCCTTATCTGATTCCTCCTCCCTTCCTTTATCTATGTAATCTTACCTCTTCTCTGTATATATTTAAATTTCAGTTTCGACAAATTGCTTCAACTGATCTACAGCAGTGTGGAGCATCAGAACACAACTTTCAGAAATAGTGTGGAGCCAGCTGAGCAGTTACTTGTCACCTTAAGGTAACATATTTAATAAAAAGCCAGATAGCCATCAAATGTATATGCTTTTTTTATTTGTCGTGGCAGCTGATCCACTCTTGGCCTCACGTATTTGATGTAGGTGTTGCGTACATTACGCCACCTCGTCTTTACTCAGATCAAAAACCTGAAAAAGTAAGCACACAATTAATTATCCTTCTCCTTCCTTACAGGTACCTGGCTACCGGCAATTCCTTCGCCAGTTTACAATACGAATTCAAGTTGGGTAAATTGACCGTGAGTTCTATTGTGCATACAACTTGTGCAGCTATCTGGCTAGTTTTAAAGGACTTGGTAATGAAGAAGCTGACTAGGGAAGACTGGGCTAAAATTGCCAAAGTTTTTTGTGAGTGGTGCAATTTTCCAAATTGTGTGGGTGCAATAGATGGAAAGCACATCAGAATAATCAGCCCAATTCGTAGTGGCTCAAAGTATTTTAACTATAAAAAATATTTTTCATTTGTCCTAATGGCAGTGGCTGATGCCAATTATTCCTTTACCTATGTGGATTTAGGATCATATGGAAGTAGCTCTGACTCCAGCATCTTCTCACATTCTTCTTTTGGCAAGATGCTTCGAGAAAACACACTGAACCTTCCTGATAATCTCCCACTTCCTGGAACAAATCAACCTCTGGAGCCTTATGTGTTTGTTGGGGATGAGGCATTCCCTATTTCTGAGTGCCTTCTACGGCCATATGCAAACAGGGGACTGTCCACAGCAAAGAGGGTATTCAATTACAGACTGTCAAGGGAAAGACGTGTAGTGAAGTGTGCTTTTGGCATACTTGCCAATAAGTGGCGTTTCCTGCACTCACCGATCAGCCTTAGTATGGAGCATGCCATTGGTGCAGTGCAAGCAGCATGTGCATTGCACAATTTTGTTCGTGCTCGAGATGGGTACCTATTTCAGGACTCTTTGATACATGACCGCGAAGATCCAACATGGATCAGAATCCGTGGCAACTACAGTGGGGAAAATATGCGCCAGGACTTCACAGATTATTTTATGTCAGCAAATGGGCAGCGATCGTGGCAGCTTGATGCAATAAGTTAAAATGCTGTACTCTGATTCACATATTTGCATGGTGTCAATTTTCAACGTTAAAAATAAAAAATTGAATTTGATACTGTTCACGTGTCATTATTTTACAGAGTGTGTTGTGTATGTATCGATCTTCCCATACCATATCCTCACTACAGATAACCTTAACCCTTTCCGTAACCCTAACCGTAAAATGTAGCCTAACCCTGATCCAATCAGTGCTTCAATAGACAAATACACAGCGATAAGCAATATACTTACAATTGGGTTTATAGGTTCCAGGAGGTAAGCTGTACCGGTCATGGTACATGAGATGGGTGATTTGCGCCATAGTAAGCAATAGTAAGCAATAGAAGCAATGCAGACAGATATCACACCATAGTTGTCTTCCCCAAAAAATGTTTTATTTTTTTAATTTGTAATCTTCATGTAATTACATACTTTTTGAAACATTTTTTGGAAATAACTTTACTTCAAACATTGTAAAGAACCACATAACGAGGAGATAATACTCTCCTTCTTCCCTTTCTCCCACCCTTCATGCTTTTTCCCCCTCACTTGATCTCTTGTTTCAAGTAGGACCCTCTAACTTTCTCAGACCCTCTCATTTCCTCTCACCCTCTCACTTCCTCTGACCCTCTCACTTCCTCAGACCCTCTAACATAATCTGACCCTCTCACTTCCTCTGACCCTCTCACTTCCTCAGACCCTCTAACTTAATCTGACCCTCTCACTTCCTCTGACCCTCTCACTTCCTCAGACCCTCTCACTTCCTCAGACCCTCTAACTTAATCTGACCCTCTCACTTCCTCTGACCCTCTCACTTCCTCTGACCCTCTAACTTCCTCAGACCCTCTAACTTAATCTGACCCTCTCACTTCCTCTGACCCTCTCACTTCCTCAGACCCTCTCACTTCCTCTGACCCTCTCACTTCCTCAGAGCATCTCACTTCCTCAGACCCTCTCACTTCCTCAGACCCTCTAACTTAATCTGACCCTCTCACTTCCTCAGAGCCTCTCACTTCCTCAGACCCTCTCACTTCCTCAGACCCTCTAACTTAATCTGACCCTCTCACTTCCTCTGACCCTCTCACTTCCTCAGACCCTCTCACTTTCTCAGACCCTCCAAGTTTCTCAGACCCTCCAAATTTATCAGACCATCCTACTTCCTATGACCCTCCTACTTCCTATCTGTTTCTATAGTCTTTATGGACATACTGGACATTTTCACTTTTCTGGTCCAAAAAGAAGCACCTAAACCTCCACCTCACTCTCGTACTCTCTCTCTCTTCATCCTACTTTTGTACATGTATGCCACTTCATGATCCACGCGGACCTGAAAAGTTGGTAGGACCAAAAAAGTTTTACATAACGTAAACAAATGCAATATGGTTAACAACATGAAAGAGGCTGTGCCGTTTAACAGGTAGGCATCTATCAATTCAAAATAATAGTAACACTCTGTTTCCCAGGCATTACTAGCTTCAAAGGTACAAACAAGGATATCACTCTATCCGGTGGTTCACTCGGGCGGGCCCATATAGCATAATCGCACCATAGCCCTTTACATTTTGGACTGAGGTGGGATACATGACCTTAGATTGATGGTCAGTGGGATTGCTTGTCAGTGGGATAAATGCACTTACATTGGTGGTCATTAGGATTGCTGGTCAGTAGGATGCATGCCTTTACATTTTGGTCAGAGGTGGGATACAAGCCCTGACATTGGTGGTCAGAGGTGGGATGCAAAAAAAATACAAAACATAACGTGAACAAGTATAAGGCTGACCGCAGGTCAGCCTGTTTTTGTAGGCGGAGTCAGGCTGCATAAAGCCGGCCCGCCTCTGCCTCCTTCCCTTGTGGTCGTAGGCTCTCGTACAGCGTCATTTCCGGGCGACTCTGACGTCACTTCCAGGTTCGGAGCAGCTCGTGCGGTGCCTCGCTTCTCAGCTCTGCATCAACAGCGCTGTCCGGTGCCTCTGGGTCGGCAGAGGGGCAGGTAAGGGGAGTCTCGGCTTCCCTATTTGGTCACCCCACTCGGGGTTAGTGTCACTGGCGGGGGATGCGTGGGGAGGGTAGCGGGTGTTGTGGAGTATTAGGTGCTTCTGTCAGGGGTTATCAGCCGTACTGAGGGCTCAGGAGCAGGCTGGAGGGGAGGTGCTGGAGGATTCAGGGGTAGTTCTACAGTGACTCTCGGCTGTTATTTTTGGTATTCTGGGCATGTTGGGTCTATTATTTCTGGTATAAAGAAGGAATTACTTTTTAGAATATATAAAAAAAAAAAAAAAAACCCTCACGTTCCTGTTTCTCCTTCTATAGTGGTTTTCCACATTGCAGCAAAGTGCTCAGGATTCTGTTTGGGTTTCCCAGGCTGTTCAGGTATGTATTGTAGGTTTAGTTAGTTTTTTCACACCTCTACTGGTTACTCATCACGTCTATGGGTTTCTACAGATTGAGGTTTATTTAATTGGCTGGTTCTGTGACAAGTCTCTTTTTCGGTGCTCACGCAGCATATCGTTCCTTAGGCAGGTCACGTTTTCTTATTCATGTTACGTTTATCATGCATGTATGTTTCTTTCATGCAGTTTACGTTTCCTTAATGCAGTTTACATTTCATTCATGCAATTTAGGTTTCATTCATGCAATTTACGTTTCATTCATGCAATTTACGTTTTATTCATGCATTATACGTTTTGTTCATGCATTCTACTTGCATTCTACGTTTTGGTCATGCAATCTACGTTTTGTTCATGCAATCTACGTTTTGTTCATGCAATCTTCGTTTGCCTCATGCAAGGTACGTTTCACACACAGGGTATGTTTTTCGTGCAACCTATGTTTCACGGACAATCGTGCTTTTGTCGTTTCTCGGGTCATTCCTGCTTTGGTACTACTCAGGTTTTCCTACTATGGGTTAGATTATCATGCGATTACGTTTTCATGCAAATTCATGTTTCTTGTGTCGGGTGTTATCGCGTGGGTTTTTCACGTTTCTCATGCTCACTTTCTCTCATACACTCGTTTTAATTTGCGCACTCATGATTGTTTTCATTCTTCACGCAGCTTGCGTTTCTCTGACAACTCAAGTTGCTCGCACAAGTCACGTGCTGCTGCCAGTTGCTGGGGTTCCTTTATTTTTATCTGGTTTTGACTTCTCTGTTATGGTCCCACGGGTTTTTCTGTCACTTCTTCATGATTAGTTTGGCATCTCCACTGCAGTCACCTGTCACGTGTTCAGGTTCACGCGGATTGAGTTGATCGTTCCTAATTGGCTTGTTCAGTGGCAAGTCTCCTCATCCGTATCACATACATACACCTTAATTTTCATCTTGCTTGTTACATGTTACTAATTTCATCACTAGCCTGACACGTTTTCAGGCCTGAATTTACGTTTTTAATTTGCCATGACCGGCATGCTCTGTCTTGTTTTAGGTTGTTTGGGGGGGTGGCGGCCATTTTTTTTCACAGGTAAGTCAGGGGGTCAGTTTGTTTTAGTTCTTTGTTTTCTCAAGTTTTATTTGTTGTTTGTAGGTCATGTCACAAGCAGCGGATATTGGGGATTTCGCTTCCATCTCGCCTTCTTCAGCAAGGGGGTCGGAGCACAGCAGCGTACCCTCCCTCAAAACCTGGACTGTTCCTAGACTGATAGCAGAACTCCAGCGCAGGGGGATTTCATACCCGGCATCGGCCCGGAAAGCCCAGCTTTTTAGGCTGCTGTTCCCTCGTACAGCAGATACAAGTGCGGAGCAAGTTACCCTACGGACTGTGGCTGCTTCCTTTGCTGAAATTCACACTACCCTTAGTTCCCTGGCCACGTCCTGCCAAGAGTTGCGCAATAGGGTGGAGGTTTTGGAGAGTCAGCCGAGTTCAGCTACTGCAGCAGCTGCCTGCTCGGTGGCTTTAGCAGTTTCTGGGACCCCCTTGGTACCCGGGCCGGTACCGGTAGGTCCAGGTAATATTTTGTGTGCCCCCCCTGTCACCCCAGCTCATTTTATTCCGGCTAATATTAAGAAGGACATCCTAGAGAGGAAGGATGTCAACTTGGCATCCCTATTAATTGCTGCCCATGACGTTGCGGGCAACAGGTCCTACGCTTGTGGGGATGTTTCGGTGGTAGTGAAGACCAGGGATAACAGGCTTAATCGCAAGTTGTCCATCCCTGAGTTTGTCTTGGCCTTTAGTCTCTACAGAGATATAATCTGCTCTGTGACTCCACTTAGGAGGGAGGAGTTGGACCTGTACCTATATACAGTGGTCGAGTTAGGCCACAAGTATGGGGGGTCCAACTTTTATGATTATAACCGGTCTTTTTCCGCTAAAAATGCGTCTCGTTTTGCTCAATTTCAGGTGGTGACGGTTTGGAGCAACATAGATACTTATCTATATGTTATTTTGCCGGCATTTCGCCGGGCTCAGGTCTCCGGTATGTGCGACTTGTCAGTCATCAACGCACACGGCATACTGGTGCCCCAATTCGGAGGTTCCTGCACTACCTAGTACGTCCAGGGGGTCAGGCATGATGCTCCCTTCCCCAGGCCATCCGGCTCCATTGGATAAGTTAGGCCGTCCGATTCATTTTCTGGGGAAATCCCAGATTTGCAATAACTACAACCTTGGGGTATGCAATTACAGTCAATGCCGGTTGCTGCATATCTGTACCGGGTGTTACAGGGCTCACCCTAAGTCATCCTGTTCACTTAAGCAGAATAAAACGTCATGACTAAGCCGTATCAACGTACCTTTTTTGCAGGAGTGTTTAGCTGCCCACCCGTCACCTTCATGGAGCGTTTTTTTGGCTAAGGGTTTCACTGAGGGTTTCCACACAGGGTTTGTCTCCTTACCATCATATTTTGAGTGTGAGAACCTTAGGTCATCTTCTATAGATACTGAAGCGGTAGATTTGTTACTACAGTCAGAACTTGAAAAGGGGTTTATCATCGGGCCATTCACTTCGCCACCTTTTCGGGTATGGAGGGTCAACCCACTGGGGCTTGTTAGAGGGAAATTTTCTAATAAACCACGTTTAATCTATGACTTGTCTGCCCCTCATTGTTCACATGTTGCTAGCCTCAACTCTTTGATCCCTTCGAAAGAATTTTCTCTCAAATATGCTTTGGTGGATCAAGCGATTCAGTCTATCATTGAGGTGGGCTCAGGCGCTTGGTTGTCCAAAGCGGATGTTGCGGATGCTTTTAAGCTTCTGCCTATTCTACCGTCTCTTTGGCAATGGCATGGTGTCAAATGGAAAGGTGTTTACTATTTCGCCACCAAGCTTACGTTTGAGTCTAAAAGTAGCCCTTGGTTGTTCAACTCTTTTGCTCAGGCTCTTAGCTGGATCCTCATGTACAGGGAGAATTGTCACAAGGTGATCCATTATTTAGACGATTTTCTCCTCATTGAAGGTGGTGATCAGGTCCCTTCCGACCTTCGGAAACTTACTTCACTTTTCTCTGCACTTAACATCCCACTTGCAGTCAAAAAGATGGAGGGTCCAGTTACCAGACTTACGTTCCTGGGTATCACGCTTGATACGCAATCCATACAGGCCAGTCTTCCCACAGACAAGCTCGTGAGAATCAGAGATCGCATTCATGCGTTTACAGTCTCCCGAGTCTGTACCAGGGTTGAATTATAGTCGCTTCTCGGTATGTTAAATTTTGCTATGAGGATCATTCCCCAGGGGAGAGCTTTTATTTCTAGATTGCTATCATTATTGCCTTCGGCCCCCAACTCTGATGCTCAGGTGTTCCTGGATCCTTCCGCGCTTTCTGACCTTCTGATGTGGGATGAGTTCCTGCAGCATTGGAATGGGGTCGCTATGTTTATCCCGGCTGAGTCTAATTCCTCTCCCCAAATTTTCACAGACTCAGCAGCCACCAAGGGCTATGCAGCCATTTTTGGTTCACATTGGATGGCGGGATCTTGGTCGGACAAGGTTTTGGCAATTCCTCGGTTCACTGAGACTTCGGCTTTGTTGGAAGTGTATCCCATAGTGGCAGCTGCTCAGGTGTGGGGGCATTTATGGGCAGGACAGACAGTGGTTTTTTCGACTGATAATCAAGCAATCTCTGAGATCATCAATAGTGGCAGATCCAGATCCTTGCTGATCATGAGATTTGTGCGTAGGCTCATTTGGTTATCCCTTCATTTCAACTTTCACATCCATTGTAGATTTATCAATGGTATAGACAATGTAGCTGCCGATGCTTTGTCCCGGTTTAATTTCCTGTTATTTTTTCAGCAGGTCCCGGATGCAGACGCATGCGCCACGCCTTCTCCGCAGTTACAACAATTGGTGATGGATTAGACTCTCACTGGGTTGAAGCGGCTAATTTATTCAACAGTTCTTTATCTCTGAATACCAGGAAGGCGTATGCCACAGCTTGGAGGGTCTTCCAGGCCTTCCAGGCAAGATTTCCTAGCTTTGACAGTTATAATATCCAGTACCTACTTGCTTTTACCGCTTTTTGCCACTCTCAACTCAAACTGGCCCATAGTACGATTAGGACGTATCTGGCTGGCATTCAACACTTCATGTTTTTAGAAGACCCTAATAGGCCCTCTATTTTTTCTGCTCACCTGATCAGGTCCATCCTCAAAGGAATCCAGAAGTGTAGCCCCCCCTGTCATGCTCAGCAGACTTCCCATAACTGGTCACATTTTCCGGGACATGTCCAATATTCTCTCTAGATCTCCTTTTGGGTGGTTACCGAGCTTGGTGCTTAAGGCAGCAATTTATCTGGCCTTTTTCTGTTTCTTGAGGCCAGGGGAATTTGCCCATTCAGATACAGGGTCTCGCCTACTTCTGGCCAATCAGTTGGTCAGGCACCCAGGCTATTTTTGTTTACATCTACATGCGTGCAAGACACAGCAAACAGGAGACGGTACGGACATTAGGTACTTTGAGACCGGGAAGGCATGGTGCCCGGTGTCAGTGTTAGACCAGCTAGTCAGGGCTACAGCTGATAAACCTAGAGATGCGCCATTGTTGCCCTTCCCTTGTGCTCCCCTCTCTGTAGCTCAATTCACTCTTCATTGCCGCATCCTTTTGGCTAATCTGGGTCTGGACCCTAAGGCGTACTCTGGTCATTCTTTTAGGATAGGAGCGGCTTCTGCAGCTTCACGCCAAGGGGTCCCTGCTCATATCATTAAGAAATTAGGCAGGTGGAGGTCAGCTTGTTTTTCTAGGTATATTCCAGATCCTTTTTTGGAGATGTCGCAGGCATTTGTCAATTTGGCTGATTAAATGTGATTCAGTGTATAATAAACTTCTGTTAAGCTTTCATCCTACTGTATTATTTTTGCCCCCTTTTAGGCATACTGACCACGTGACCCCGGCACACCT
The DNA here is from genome assembly GCA_037952925.1 of Lithobates clamitans. Classification (NCBI taxonomy): domain Eukaryota; kingdom Metazoa; phylum Chordata; class Amphibia; order Anura; family Ranidae; genus Lithobates; species Lithobates clamitans. The sequence goes on from JBBGZY010000159.1 coordinate 3,684,984, forward strand.
CAGGTCAATGTTCTTTGTTGTCTCTTTTGTTTTCCCTTCACTATCACAGGTTGGCTCCGAGTACAAGTATAAGGCTGACCGCAGGTCAGCCTGTTTTTTTAGGCGGAGTCAGGCTGCATAAAGCCGGCCCGCCTCTGCCTCCTTCCCTTGTGGTCGTAGGCTCTCGTACAGCGTCATTTCCAGGCGACTCTGACGTCACTTCCGGGTTCGGAGCAGCTCGTGCGGTGCCTCGCTTCTCAGCTCTGCATCAACAGCGCTGTCCGGTGCCTCTGGGTCGGCAGAGGGGCAGGTAAGGGGAGTCTCGGCTTCCCTATTTGGTCACCCCACTCGGGGTTAGGCTGCATAAAGCCGGCCCGCCTCTGCCTCCTTCCCTTGTGGTCGTAGGCTCTCGTACCCCACCCACCCATTCCCTTCTTCTTTACTTTTCATTCATTTTTCATTTCATTTCATTTTCTTTTCATACTTGGGCATGCCCCCTTTTAGGCATACTGACCACGTGACCCCGGCACACCTCAGGTCAATGTTCTTTGTTGTCTCTTTGTTTTCCCTTCACTATCACAGGTTGGCTCTGAGTAAAAATCCAATATGGATTAACAACATGAAAGTGCCAGTGCCATTCAACAGGTAGGCATCTATCAATTCCAAAAAGTAGTAACACTCTGTTTCTCAGGTGTTGCTAGCCTCAAGGGTACAGGCGGGGATATCACTCTATCCGGTGGTTCAATCGGGGCGGGCCCATATACCATAATCGCACCACGGCCCTTTACATTTTTGTCAGAGGTGGGATACAAGCCCTGACATTGGTGGTCAGTGGGAAGGAGGAGGAGGACACACCCAAGGAGCTCTCTGAGAACCAGCCTTTTTTCAAGCCTGGGCCTTGCCTGCTAGTTTGGCCCAGGAACAATGCCTGATCCTGGGGGAGGCCCAGGGAGGGATCCCCCTGATGACATGGGGCCTAGTGAGGAGGAGGTGGAGGATCTGACTGTGGGTCCAGGCCCTGGTATGGATGCGAGTATCTTCAGACAGAAGATTGTTGATCGCTTTAGGCAAATTGGAAGGGCTGAAGAGAAACTACAAGTTTTGAAAACTAACCATAAAAACTTTAAAGCCAAATACTTCCAGGCATGGAGTAGAAATCGCACAGCCATGAAGCCTGAGTTACAGGAATTAGAGGAAAAGGTAAAGCAGCAAACTTTATTGTTGGAGAAGTTAAAAGCCAGAAGTGGAGCTTTTAAAGAAAAGTTCGACAATGAGAAGAGATTTGCCAGCCAGTCGTCAGTAAGTCGCATGGATCAGCAGCCTCAGGTTATGGATGACCCGGGTCCATCTGCCTCTGCACCTCTCCCCCCATGTAAGGCCTTGGAATCGCCAGTGGCAACCAGCCAGGTGGTTGAGAGTGAGCATGGCACCCTGACCTTCATCCAGCAGATGGAGTCCCCCCTGAGAGCAGACAAGTTTGCCATATCTGATGATCCATCAGAAATCCCTGAGGATGAGAGGAAAAATAAACCAGGGAATGAAGATGGACCTGCACCAAACACCCTGAACATGGATGTTTCTTCTCCTGCGTTTGCTGAGACCAGTAGTTCCTCTACCAAGTTTGCTGCATGTGCTTCACACAGTAAGGCTGACACCAGCAAAGAGATTGCCTCACCTGAACCTCCTTGTGTTCCAGCAGAGCTGATTGATGGTGATGGGGGAGGGGATCAGCACATTGCACCATGTGCAGTGGAAGCCATGGATGTGTCAGACCAGCCTGCTGAAAGTCCTGTCCTGATGGAAGAGAACAGGCCAGCTGAAGTTTCCACCAGCACAGCAGTGGGAACTGACACTGTTGGGAAGACTACAGGAACTGTGAATATACCAGCAAGTATTAAGAATGACAGTAATGATAAAACTATGAATGTGGTGGGTGGTGGTGAAGGGGTTAATACTGCTGGGAAAAATAAAAATGACATTGCTCTCCCTGCTCAGCAGAGGAAAGACTCATCGATTGTGCAGACCAAATCTGTACAATCGATATCTGCCAGAAATGTGACAGACGGTTCAAAGCACACAAATGCTTCTTCTGCTGGGAAAAATGTGGGCAGTTATGCGTCCGTTCTGGGGAGTCGCACCAAGGAGGGTGGAGGGAATTTTAGTGGTCACAATTTGGGGGGGCTTGGTGGTGGGATGGTTGGTGGGTACAGGAGGAGGAATGTGGTTCAATTGAAGTGGGAGGGGGAGGGGACCCCACCAGTAAGGGGGAGGGTGGCTGAGTTGGTTCTGGAAATGGGGTTTAAAGCATCAGATATATTTGCTTTGATTTGCCCAGTGGGCAGTTATGAATTTGATTTGTCCTTTGTAAAGCCTGAGGGTCTGGATTTATTTTGGGAGAGGTATAGTAGGTGCAAGGGCCTTCCGCAGTGGAGTGGTTTGGTGCCAAAGGTGATTTCCAGGCAGCCTCTGATAAAGTCGGTGACGATCCTGGTGCGTAACGAATCCATACCAGAGGCTGATTTGATAGTATGGCTACGCCGATATGGTGAGGTCCTCGCTCCACTGCGGAAGGTCCTTGATGAGCATGGGATATGGACAGGGGCCTGGACAGTGTCACTAAAATTGGGCATGCTGGGCAATGTAGTTCAACACCTTCCCTGTTCAGCTTTTCTGGGGAGAGATAGGCTGACTATTTTTTACCAGGGTCAGCCTAAAGTCTGTAATAAATGTGGTGACAAAGGCCATTTTGCATCTACCTGTACCCGTAAGAAATGCTCACTATGCCAGGATCTGGACCATTTGGCTAAGGATTGTACTGAAATTCGGTGCAATTTGTGCCAAAAGCTGGGTCATCCTTATAGCCAGTGCCCGGAGGCATTACATAACTTGCCAGGATTGGAGGCTGAGTTGCAGAGACTTGATAAGGAGGATGAGGCCGCTAAAACTGTTATTGCCCCTCCTGTTTCTGTTATATCTGTTCCAGATTCTGTTTCCCCTAGTAATGTGGTCCCTGAGTCTGTCCCTCCTGTGTCTGTTACATCTGTTGTTCCAGATTCTGTTTCACCTAGTAATGTGGTCCCTGAGTCTGTCCCTCCTGTGTCTGTTACATCTGTTGTTTCGGATTCTGTTTCACCTAGTAATGTGGTCCCTGAGTCTGTCCCCCATGTGGTGGTCCCTAATGCTACTGTACGTAGATCCTCCAGACTGGCAGAAGCTGCTGGGGGGGCAGGTTTGGCGGATCTTCCCACTCGGCCTTCAGTCCCTGTCCCTCAGCGGCACAAACGTGGTCAGGGGAATGTGGGGGTGCTGGATGGGGGTGGGGCTGATAGAAGGGTGTCCATATCCCATGTCTCACCCTCTGTTGAGGGGGATTCGGATGATGAGGGGTGGGAGAAGTTTAGGAGGAAGAAAAAGAAGAAGAGGAAGACAAGTAAAGTGGTCATTTCTTCCTCAGAGTCGGACCCAGGAGGGGTTCCTCTTGGTAATACCTTTTCAGTTTTGTCGGGTGATGAGATGTCCGATATATCTTTCTCTTTATCATCCATGGATGAGGGGGAGTCACGTAGTCTGAAGAGAGCTGTTTCTGGTGATGAGAGTGTGGCAAAGGTTAAGAAACGACTACCCCAATCATCCTGATGGCAGTTCCCACTCCGATAAAGGTGGCGACCATTAATGTCGCCAGCATTAAATCTGCAAGAGCTCGTGATATTGCCTTATTTTTGCTCAGCGAGTTTGATGCCGAGATTTTATTTTTGCAAGAGACCTGGCTCAATACTTTGGCCGATGTCCATCTAGCAAAAAGGGAGTGGAGATGCGGTCCCTCCTTTTGGTCTCTTGCGGCTGAGCCCTGCAGCGGAGTTGCGGTCCTTTTTAAAACCGATATGGTAACATGCCGGCGGGTAATTGAGGTAGAAATGGGGAGATGCATGGTCTTGGACGTCTCTGTTAGGGGGCAGGACCTGCGGCTGATCAATATCTATGGACCGCAGTCAAAATGGGGCAGGAAATGCCTCCTCACAGAGATCAAGCCCTTCCTTTTTACGTCCCAGCAGGTTGTCTTTGGAGGTGATTTTAACACCATAATTAGGCCTGAAGACAGGAGAGGCTCCATAGACAGGCTGGGTTACGATAGCGTTTTTCTTAGAGATATGGTAAGACAAGCAGGCCTGGTAGATGTGCATATTAAGCACTGCCCTGGCAGCACGGGATTCACATTTCAGAGAGGGAATAGTCAGAGTAGGATAGATAGGTTTTTTTTTAAAGGAGAACTCTGCTTTCTCGGCTCCTGAGTTGAGGGCGGTGGAGTTCTCTGACCACTGTATGCTGTCTGTGACTCTGAATGCCTCGGACACTCCACCCAGGGGAAGGGGTACCTGGAAACTGAATTCGGCTCTCCTGGAAGATGTAGAGGTAAGACAATCCTTTGAGGATTTTTTTCAGGCACAGGTTTCTATTCTGGACTTTTGCAGCAGTAAGTCAGAGTGGTGGGAGCTTGTGAAACAAAGGACAATAGGACTTTTCAAGGCCATAAGTAAGAAGAAGCAGCTTGGTATGTACATTGCCTACCAGCATTTGCGGAGGAAGCTTGATCGTCTTGTCTCGTATAGAGGAGATCCAGGGGAGATCTCTGAGGTGAAGTTTCTTCTTAGGAAGTGTCAATACGACCGGAATGCCTCCTTGGTTCTGGAGAGGGATTATGGAAAATATCACTCGCCTGATCCTTACCAGAACTGTAAGCAAGGCATAGCAGTTAAGACGGTCATAGGCCTGAGGGATAGTACGGGTTCCCTGGTGAAGTCCAGATCAGGGATCCTGGAGATCTTCAGGTCATATTACGCAGACCTTCTGGGAAGAAAGGACCTTTGTCGGGACAGGATGGAAAGCTTTCTGGATTCTACTCCAGGATTGGGAAATGGTACATTGCCTTTGATGGATTTGACAGAACCAATTTCAGTGGATGAGGTAGTTCATGCTATAGAGAAGCTGGCTACCAAAAAATCGCCTGGGCCAGATGGGTTGACAGCTGAATTCTACAAGTGTTTTAAGTCCATTCTGGCTCCCTTTTTAGTAGAGGTTTATAACAGCTGTCTAGAAGAGGGTTCGCTCCCTCCCTCCATGAGGCAATCCGCTGTGATTCTTCTGTCAAAAGGTAAAGACTCCTCAATGATTGAGAACTGGCGCCCCATCAGTCTTCTTAATGTTGATAGAAAGATCCTGGCGAAGATTCTTTTTTGGCGCTTGTCATCAGTAGCAGGCGATTTGTTGTCCAGTCATCAGCACTGCTCGGTCCAAGGTAGAAGTACCTTTTCAGCGGTTTTAGCTGTCCGGGAGGCTTTGGAACGATGCAGGGCTGCTGGATGGAGAAAGTACTTGCTGGCATTGGATCAGGCGAAGGCTTTTGATAGAGTCAATCACGAGTACCTGTATTTGCTACTTGGTAGATACGGCCTGCAGGGGAGGTTTATAGATTGGCTGAAGACATTATATAGAGGGGCTGAGAGCTTCCCACTGGTTAATGGTTGGGTTGGACAGCCTTTTGAGGTTGGCTCTGGTGTGCGCCAGGGATGTCCTCTGAGCCCCCTGTTATATGTATTCGCAATCGACCCCTTCATAAGAAGGCTAGAGAGTGGATCTTTGTGCGGGGTGCCTTTGGGCATTGCTGGTGTGCCGCCTCTGAAGGTCGTGGGCTATGCCGATGATGTGTCTGTTATTGTCTCTGGGACAGAGGAGGCGCAGGAGGTGGTCTCTATGATAGAGCAGTACACGGAGGCTTCTGGTTCTAAAGTCAACCATGAAAAGAGTGAAGTTTTCTGGATGGGTGAGGAGGGTGAAAGCTTCGAACTTCCGGATGCCTTCCCAGAGCCCCAGCAGGAAATTAAAGTGTTGGGCATCAAATTTGGTCCTGGTGACTATGGTCATCGAAATTGGGAAAGCAGGTTGGTGTGTGCCAATGCCAAAGTAGCAAGCTGGAAGAAATGGAAGCTTTCCTTGAGGGAGAGGGTTGACTTGATCAAAACGTACCTGGTCCCAATCTTTTTATATGTCAGCTTCGTCTGTATCTTGCCAGCATCTCTCTATGCAAGGGTGTACAGCTGTTTTTTCCAACTGTTATGGGGAAGTAGGCTGAACCTGATCAAACACAATGTAACTTACCTGTCTAGGCGGGAGGGTGGCCTAGGAATGGTCAACCCAATAGTTTTCTTTTCTCTGCTCTTTTTAAAGTACAATCTTGGTAACATGCTAGCAGAGAACCCGCCGGGATGGGTGGGCATTTTTCAGTCTTGTTTTAGGCCTTTTCTGCGATGCTGGGAAGATGGCGGGCCAGTGAAAAGTCTGAGAGTCCGACATGGCAAGCTCCCGGCTTATGTTGCCCCGTGTCTGAAAATACTTCGGCAGTGGCAGGTGACAGTGGAGGATATCAAGTCCCTCCCCAGGAAGCTTCTGGAGAAGAGGATTTTGAGCTCTGCTTTCAGTGTGTCATTGGCCTTAAGGGATTGCCCAGGCTCTGTAATGAGGGAGGGGTTGCGTTTAATCAATTTAGAAAGAATCCCCTTGAAGTTTAGGGATCAAGCCTGGCTCGCTTTCCATGGAAGGCTCTATGTCAGAGGGAACTTGAAGCATCGCCCTGTGGATGATCGGGATTGTCCTAGAGCGGAGTGTGTTGGTAAAGTGGAGTCTATGGACCACTTTTTGCTGCAGTGTCCCTTTAACATAGAGGTGTATAAAAGGGTGGGGAGGGCTCTAGGTATCCCCTTTTTCTATCGCATGAGTTATGCGGAGTGGGTGTACGGGGCATTCCCGACTTGCTGGGATTTTGATTTGGATACACTGTTTTTAGTTAGTATAGTTGTCCGTTACTTCACATGGAATGCACGGTGCCAGATTACCCTGCGGAAAAAAGTCCTCTCTGTTGAGGTGGTGGTGCACGATATTCTGGGTGAGGTTGGGAAAATTCGGGGTCTTGAGAGGGGCAGGGAGCCTCGGGCGGTCTGGAAAAAGGCGTGGAGGAATATCAGACCTGCCTTTGGTGAACTGCCCATCTCTGGGTGAGGTGCTCCTTTTCTTTTTCTGTTTCTTTCACTCCCTTAGCTTTTGTTGGTTAGTATCTTCTTTTTGAAGAAGGGCTGCATGCATAATGGGTGCGGGTTTGTTTCTTGACCTCACAGTTTGGATGTCTGGTGTATTGGTGTGAGTTGTAGTGAGATTATCCCCAATAATGACATGTTCATGATGAGTTTTGTTTTTGCTGTAAAGTCATTTTTTGTTTGAGAGCAGATTTACTATATTTATTTTCATTTATGTAAATATGTATATATTTATGTATATTATATATAGTGATTTTATGCTTATTGATTGCAAGACTTTTAATAAAGAAAAATTGGGATTGCTTGTCAGTGGGATAAATGCCCTTACATTGGTGGTCATTAGGATTGCTGGTCAGTAGGATGCATGCCTTTACATTTTGGTCAGAGGTGGGATACAAGCCTTGACATTGGTGGTCAGTGGGATTGCTTGTCAGTGGGATAAATGCCCTTACATTGGTGGTTATTAGGATTGCTGGTCAGTAGGATGCATGCCTTTACATTTTGGTCAGAGGTCGGATACAAGTCCTGACATTGGTGGTCAGGTGGGATGCAAATCCACTAAAAAATACAAAACATAACATAAACAATTCCAATATGGATTAACAACATGAAAGTGGCAGTGCCATTCAACAGGTAAGCTGCAGGTAGAGTGTTACAACATATTTGAATCTATAAATTCAAATATGTTGTAACACTCTGTTGCTCAGGCGTTGCTTGCCTCAAAGGCACAGGTGGGGATATCACTATATTCGGTGGTTCAGTCGGGGGCCCATATTGTGCATTTGTGGGAGGCTCGATTGAATTAACTTCAAGCGATTGATTTCTATATGGATAAGGACTAGGAATGATTTGTTTGAGTTGTTCCATAGGTCTTGACACAGGTGTATAGTGGTTTGGCATGGATGGCATTTGATTGTAGAGCTGTGGTACTCTGCTTTGTTGTGGTAAATGGTGAGGATTTGAGTCGCGTGGTCTCAGTTCCATTGCTCTTGTTATACCAGGGGTTCTAGTTGGAGGGGTCATTAAGGAAGCAATTGGTGGAGGAATCGGTTATGGGATTCTTGATCTGGGGGTCTCATATATGCTTGAGTGGTCAGAAAAACTAGAAGGATAAGGGTTTGGTGCAGGATTTGAAGCAGAAGAAATGGGTGTAATTATTTGAGTACTAGTACTCTCGTGCGTTGGCTCTGAAACATGGCTCGGCATAGTGAAGGAATGTATGCAATGTTGCACTGCAATCCTCATGTTGAAGTAAAGGTCTGGCAAGACCACTTTGTAAAGAGGCACCAAACTTAGGGCAAACAAAGTATGAGGGTATCTCTGAACATCGATTTGTTCAGTGATCCCTGACACTATATTGAGTAATTTATTTGTCTCGTCTTGGTCTTCCACCTGTTCTGCTGCCCTGCTGCTTCGCTTCCTGCGTGAGGTAGATGTTTGCCTTTGCCTTCTGTTGGAAGGTGTAGAAATGTCAGTATCCTCATTATCTTGCTCCTGAGTAGATGATTCATGTATATCGATTGCGTCACTCTCTACCTCCATAGATGATGAATCCTCTATGTTTGTGCAAGCAAATGATACTCCCTCATCTACGTCAACAATAGCAGCATGCTCCTCTCCCTCTTCCTCCTCCTCTTCCCAACTTGCTTCTGTGCTGAAATACAAAAGTTGATACTTGAAATTCTAACTAAAGATGATAGCGGTAGAAGCGAAGGTTAGGGGGAGGACAGGTAAATTAGAGAGGGATGGTAGAGAGAGGTATTCTTGTATGTAAACTTACTTCCCTAATTCTAGAACTGGCTTGAGAAAATCCAGGTATCTCGCAAAAGCACAGGGACGCTTTGGGGCGGCACCAGACCCACTTTGTGCTTCACGCTCCAGTCTCTGGTGTCTTTGAAGTGTATCCTTGAGGCTTCGCCACCTAGTACGTATGAGTTCTTCTGTAATCAAATAAAACATAAACATCTAATTGGTTTTGAGTGGGAACAATGCTCATTACACAGCTGGTCAGTGGAATTTGTGGTCAGTGGGATGCATGCCCTTACATTGGTGGTCAGTGGGATGCATGCCCTTACATGGGTGGTCAGCGGGATGCATGCCCTTACATTGGTCACCAGTGGGATACATGCCCTTACATTGGTGGTCAGCGGGATGCATGCCCTTACATTGGTGGTCAGTGGGATGCATGCCCTTACATTGGTGGTCAGTGGGATGCATGCCCTTACATGGGTGGTCAGCGGTATACATGACCTTACATTGGTGGTCAGAGGGATTGGTGGTGAGTGGGATGAATAAATATGTACTTACGTTTATGTTTGCGAACCTGTGGTGTGAAGTCTTCCCAGTCCAAATACAAAGTTTTACAAATTTCTTCCAAGCCTCTGCCCTTCTGGGCATTATTTTTATATTCAGGTATACGGCTGTCCCATATATATGGCCTGTCACGGACAAGCCTGATGAGCTCCTCATTGTCGATGCTGTTCCGACGCCTGGGGGCTACCTTATCTGTTTGCATATGGACATGAGACAGGAAACAGGAGGTGAGGGGGCAGTACTGGGAGGAGGAGCTGGAGGTTACGAATTCGCACATATGTGAACCATCAAATGCGATTCAAGAACGATTTACATTGATGTCTATGGAGACTAAATTCGCAACGCAATACAGTAAACTCGCACAAGACCCTTTTTTTTATCGCATCGCATTCGTAGAGGAATTGCAACACATGTATGTGAACGACCGTCATTGAAAACAATTACTTCAGGGATGACATGCAAATTTAAAGTGCTTTTGACGCATCGTATTTGTTATGAACTCGCATCAGTGTGAACCGGACCTCAAGCAGAGGAACTCTGGAAAAAAGGAGAGGAATCCCTCTCAGAGGATCAGGATAAGACTGATGATTCCTCTTCTGAGGAATCAAGTGGAGAAGGGCCCTCTTCAGCTTCTCAGGATTCAACACCTTATCCTATGGAGGAAAAATTTAGAAAAATGTGGGGTATACTGGCAATTGATGCCGCCATTTCCTCCGTAAATAAAAGCCTGACTTGTCCTGTCGACAATGCTCAGATGCTTAGGAATCCAATTGATTAAAAAAATGGAATTCCTGTTAAAAAATGTTTTTTCCTTGGCAGGTTCAGTAGCTCAACCTGCAGTGGCAGCAATCGGAGTCTGTCAATACTTTAGAGACCATGTTAAACAGGTCCTTAAAGTTTTACCTGAACAGCAGGCCCGGGGGTTGGCCAACCTTCCAGCGGCTTTATGCTTTGCTGTTGACGCAATCAGAGATTCTATCATCCAAACCTCTCGCCTTTCGCTTGGGTTGGTGCATATGCGTAGAATCTTATGGTTGAAAAATTGGTCAGCCGAATCCCCATGTAAGAAGCTTCTGGCTGGATTTCCATTTTGTGGCGCAAGGCTGTTTGGAGAGGATTTGGACAAATATATCCAAAAGATCTCTAGTGGGAAAAGCACACTCTTACCAGTTAAGAAAAGGAGTAAACGTCCCTCTTTTAAACGGGCTCTTTCCCCAGTGCCAGGAGCATCAGCCTTCAGGCAGTCTCGACAGCCTCCGTCAGGCTCAAGAAATAAATTTTAGAGTTGACCCCAGGGACAAAAGAAGTTCTGGGGGAAGAAGCCTACTAGACAAGACGCTAAAGCCTCTTTATGAAGGAGAGCCCCTGCTCGCTCGGGTGGGGGGAAGACTGCTACAGTTCTCAAGGCTCTGGTAGGAAGATTTCCAGGACAGATGAGTGATCTCCACTGTAACTCTAGGTTACAAACTGGAGTTCCGAGTATTCCCCTCTCCTCGTTTCCTTCGATCAAATGTCCCCAGAGATCCAGAGAAAAAGCAGTTGCAGGGATTGGGGTTTTATTCAAACCTTTTTTTCACGGTTCCAAAACCAAATGGAGATGTCAGACCCATTCTGGATCTAAAGGATCTAAACCGATTCCTAAAGATTTGATCCTTTCGCATGGAATCAATTCGATCAATAGTCTCCATCCTACAAAGGGGAGAACTTCTGGCGTCAATAGACATCAAGGATGCGTACCTGCATGTACCCATTTTCCCTGCTCATCAAAAGTACTTGCGTTTCGAAGTATAAAAACGCCACTTTCAGTTTATAGCCCTGCCTTTCGGGCTAGCCATTGCACCTCGGGTGTTTACAAAGATCTTGGCTCCTCCTCTGGCCAGATTAAGGGCCCAAGGTATAACTGTAATAGCATACCTAGATGACCTGCTCTTGATAGACCGGTCGTTAGCCTGCCTGGACCAGAACTTGGTCACCACAGTCAACTATTTGGAATACCTAGGTTGGATTCTCAACTTAGTCTACCTTAAAACCAGTAAGAAGATTAGAGTATTTGGGCCTGGTCATAGATACAAGCCAAAAGAAGGTATTTTTACCTCAGGGTAAGATCAGTGCCTTAAAAGAACTGATTCAGGTAGTCAGGACAAAAAAGGGTCCTTCTATTCGCCTTTGTATGAGGCTGCTGGGAAAGATGGTGGCTTTATTCAAAGCAGTTCCCTATGCTCAGTGTCATTCGAGACTGCTGCAACGCAGTATCCTGTCTGCCTGGAACAAGAAAATGCAGGCATTAGATTTTCCGATGCGTCTGTCTCCTTCAGTGCGTCAGAGCCTCAGTTGGTGGTTAATACCCGACAATCTGCAAAAAGGAAAATCCTTTTTACCGGTTACCTGGACAGTGGTAACAACGGATGCCAGTCTTTCGGGTTGGGGAGCAGTTCTGGAACAGTTTGCGGTCCAAGGGGAATGGTCCAAAACCGAGAGGACCTTACCCATCAAGTTCTGGAGATCTGTGCGGCGTATCTAGCCCTAAAGGCCTGGACTCTCAGGCTACAGGGTTGCCCTGTCAGGATCCAGTCCGACAATGCCACAACAGTGGCTTATATCAATCACCAAGGAGGCACCAGGAGTCGTGTAGCTCAGGGAGAAGTGAACCAGATTTTAGTCTGGGCAGAAAAGCATGTGCCATGCATATCGGCAGTTTTCATTCTGGGGATAGAGAACTGGCAGGCGGACTATTTGAGTCGCCAGCGGTTAGTCCCAGGGGAATGGTCTCTTCACCCCGACGTCTTCTGGGCCATATGCCAAAGATGGGGGGTTCCAGATGTAGATCTCTTTGCATCCAGATTCAACAAGAAGATTGACAAGTTTGTGGCAAGAACAAAGGATCCTCTTGCATGCGGGACAGATGCGTTGATCATTCCGTGGCATCGGTTCTCACTGATTTATGCATTCCCTCCTATTCTGCTACTGCCACGACTCCTTCGCAGGATCAGGCAGGAAAAGAAGTTGGTACTTCTGGTGGCCCCAGCTTGGCCCAGGAGAGCTTGGTATGCAGAAATAGTAAGGATGACAGTAGGTTCCCCGTGGATCCTACCGTCACGTCCGGACCTGTTATCACAAGGTCCAATGTTCCATCCTGCCTTACAAACACTAAATTTGATGGTTTGGCTATTGAAACCCACGTTCTGAGGAGTCGTGGGGTTTCAAGTCCTGTGATCTCTACCTTGATCAATGCAAGGAAGCCAGCTTCCAGAGTGATTTATTATAGAGTCTGGAAAACGTACATATCCTGGTGTGAATCTAGGGGTTGGCATCCCAGAAATGATGTAATAGGTAGAATTCTTGACTTTCTACAAATGGGACTTGAATTTGATTCTGTTAGATTTACAAAAACAGCCTTTTGAACCAATACGTCAAATTCCCTTGGTCTTGTTGACAAGGAAGTTAATTTTTCTGGTAGCCATTTCTTCTGCTAGAAGAGTATCAGAATTAGCAGCTCTTTCCTGTAAAGAGCCTTATTTAATCATGCACAAGGATAGTGGTATTGCGCCCTCATCCTAGCTTTCTACCGAAAGTGGTTTCAGATTTTCATCTAAACCAAGATATTGTTCTGCCTTCCTTTTTTCCAGATCCCTGTTCTAGGGAAGAAAGGTCACTACATTCTTTGGATGTAGTAAGAGCAGTCAAAGCCTACCTGGAAGCAACTGCTCAAATTCGCAAAACGGATGTTTTGTTCGTATTGCCAGAAGGTCCCAATAGAGGACAGGCAGCGTCAAAGTCTACCATTTCAAAATGGATTCGACAAATGATTATTCAAACTTACGGTTTGAAACAGAAAATTCCACCTTTTCAAATCAAGGCACACTCCAAATCAAGGCTATTAGTGCTTCTTGGACGGTGCATCACCGGGCCTCTATGGCTCAAATCTGCAAGGCCGCAACCTGGTCTTCAGTCCATACATTCACCAGATTTTATCAGGTGGATGTGGGAAGGCATGAGGTTATTGCCTTTGGACGTAGTGTGCTGCAGGCAGCGGTACGAGGTCCTCAGGTCTGATTACACCCTACTTTGTTGTGGTTCCCCTCCCCTCAAATAGCATTGCTCTGGGACATCTCATCAGTAATTATTGAGGATCTGTGTCCCGTGATGTACGAGAAAGAAAATAGGATTTTTATAACAGCTTACCTGTAAAATCCTTTTCTTTTGAGGTTATTCACGGGCACAGAGGTCCCGCCCCTCTTCTAATACACTTATATTGCTTTGATACAAAACTGAGGTATTCCCAGTAAGGGGAGGGGTTATATAGGAGGTTGAACTTCCTGTCTAGGGTGTGCCAGTGTCCAATCACCTAGTGATACCGTATAACCCATCAGAAATTACTTAGGCTCTGTGTCCCGTGATGTATCTCAAAAGAAAAGGATTTTACAGGTAAGCTGTTATAAAAACCCTATTATTCACACGTCATACAACATGAGCTCTCCATGTCGGAGCGCTTGTTGTACCAGTGTGAACCCAGCCTAAGGCCAGGTTCACACTGGTACGACACAACAGTCGTACCACTTTGGATCCGACTTTGCCCTGTGACTTGAAGTCCGACATGCGTCCGACTTCAATGAACAGGGATCCAACTTTGATCCCTCAGAATACAAGGCACTGTGTCTGGTATGAATCTTTAGGGGGAACTCATGCCAAATTAAAATATATGAAACGGCATGGGTTCCCCCTCCGAGAGCATACCAGGCCCTTCGGTCTGGTATGCATTTTAAGGGGAACCCCTCACTCCAAAAAAACGGTGTGGGATTCCCCCCCAAAATCCACACCAGTCCCTTATACTTGAGCACACAGCCTGGCAGGTCAGGAAAGGGTGTGGGGACGAGCGAGTTTTTTTGCCCGGTCTTCTCCGCTGTCTTCTCCCTCTGTTCTTCTTCCGATGTTGACTCGATGCTCTCTCCCGCTCTAATGTCGGGTGCGTGGTGTGCAACTACTTACTGGAGGCCTGCGCCTTATGACATCACCGCCCCATCATGCCCCAGGTGGTGATGTCATAAGGGGCGAGGCCCCCGGATGACATGACTCGGTGACCCCACCCCATGCCAATATAAGTAGTGGCACACCGTGCACCCAGCATTACAGCGGGAGAGAGTGTCGAGTCAACATCGGAAGAGGAACAGAAGGAGAAGGCGGCAGAGAAGACATGGCAGAAGACAGAGGACAGAGGGAGAAGAAATCAGAAGAGACGACGGAGCTGCCTTAATAAATTACTTTTAAAACCTTGGTACTGTCACGTACCTGGTAGGGTTTGAGCCCGAAGTGCAGAGAAGGACCTCCCTTACAGCTCCCACTCCTGTTCCTCTGGAATGGAGACAGAAGGCCGGGAGTGAGGAGTGGTATGGGTGCCTGGCAGGATCGACAGTCACCGGAAGTTCAGGAGTGGTGGCACCCTCTGGATCCAGAAGCTGAAGAGGAAGCTGGAATGCAGAGAGGACCCGGAGCCACAGCAGGTAAGTAAGCAGGACTGGAACCAGGAACAAAGCAGCAGGTAGTAGCCTGGAACGCTGGACTGGAAGCTGGAACAAGCAGCAGGTAGTAGCCTGGAACGCTGGACTGGAACCAGGAACAAAGCAGCTGGTAGTAGCCTGGAACGCTGGACTGGAAGCTGGAACAAGCAGCAGGTAGTAGTCTGGAACGCTGGACTGGAAGCTGGAACAAGGCAGCAGGTAGTAGACTGGAATGCTGGACTGGAACCAGGAACAAGGCAGCAGGTAGTAGGCTGGATGCTGGACTGGAACCAGGAACAAGGCAGCAGGTAGTAGACTGGAACGCTGGACTGGAACCAGGAACAAGGCAGCAGGTAGTAGGCTGGATACAGGTATCAGACTGAGGGATGGTCAAACAAGCCGGAGGTCGGTATCGGTCGATCAGCAAAGGTACCAGGGACAACACAGAGGGATGGTCAGGCAAGCCAAGAGGGTCTGGTGCAGGCGGATAGCAGGATGGTCTAACAGGAAGCCGGGTCAGATAGCAGAGTACACAGGTCAGATGAGGTTAAGGCACACGGAACGCTGTAGAGCAGACAGCGGGGATAGAGTGTGACAGGCCGGTTTAAATAGCCCGCCTGGCACTAGCGGGAGTGCGCGCGCGCGTGCCCGTGCGTGACAGCACCCGTGAACGCACGCGCATGCGCAGTGGAACCCGCGGCCGTGTCCCCCTACGTCTGGATCGCTGATTACTTTCAGGATCTTCATGACAGGAACTGTGTTTTATTTTTGACACTTTTTTTAGGTGAATGGGTAGAGGTACTCTGTACCCCATACTCATTCACATAGGGTGGTGGGGATGGAATCTGGGGGCCCCCTTGTTAAAGGGGGCTTCCAGATTCCGATAAGCCCCCTGCTCGCAGACCCCGACAACCAACGGCCAGGGTTGTCAGGAAGACCAGACCCTTATCTGAGCACACAGCCCGGTAGGTCAGGAAAGGGGGTGGGGACAAGCGAGCCACCCCCTCCTGAATCATACCAGGCTGCAAGCCCTCAACATGGGCGGACAAGGTGCTTTGGGATGGGGGGTGCAGGGCCCCCCTCCCCCGAAGCACTCACCCCCTCATGTTGAGGGCTTGCAGCCTGGTATGGTTCAGGAGGCGGGGCGCTTGCTTATCCCAACCCCCTTTCCTGACCTGCCGGGCTGTGTGCTCAGATAAGGGTCTAGTATGGATTTTGGGGGGAACCTGGGGTTCCCCTTAAAATCCATACTAGCCTGAAGGGCCTGGTATGCTCTTGGAGGGGGAACCCATGCTGTTTTTTTTTTTAATTTGGCGTGGAGTTCCCCTTCAAGATCATCAGAGCACAAGTCGCATGCCAAAGTCGAATCAGTGAAGACAGCGATCCGACTTTGATCCAACTTCAGTGATATTCAATGGGCTGAAGTAGGATCAAAGCCTTAAGGCCGTGTTTAAACTGGTACGACAAGCTCCTGTCGCATGACGTATGAAAAATAAATGTTTCCCTATGGGAGCCGTCTTAACTAGTCCAACACAAAATGTTCCCTGCACTACTTGAAAATGCTCCCTGCACTACTTTGGTCCGACTTTGATCCTACTTCAGCCCATTGAATATCACTGAAGTCGGATCAAAGTCAGATCGCTGTCTTTACCGATCCAACTTTGGCATGTGACTTGCTCTGATGATCTTGAAGGGGAACTCCACGACAAAATACAATAAAAAAAAAAAACGACATGGGTTCCCCCTCCAAGAGCATACCAGGCCCTTCGGTCTGGTATGGATTTTAAGGGGAACCCCCAAAATCCATACCAGACCCTTATCCGAGCACACAGCACAGCAGGTCAGAAAAGGGGGTGGGGACAAGTAAGCGCCCCCCCGAACCGTACTAGGACACCTG
Source organism: Lithobates clamitans (assembly GCA_037952925.1). Lineage (NCBI taxonomy): Eukaryota > Metazoa > Chordata > Amphibia > Anura > Ranidae > Lithobates > Lithobates clamitans. The sequence continues at coordinate 3,701,753 of JBBGZY010000159.1, forward strand.
CCCTCAACATGGGGGGGCGGGTGCTTTGGGGCCCCCCATGTTGAGGACATGCGGCCTGGTATGGTTCAGGGGGGCACTTGCCCCCCCACCCCAAAGCACTCTGTTCCCATGATGATGAGGACAAGGGCCACTTCCAGTCAACCCTGGCCATTGGTTGTCGGGGTCTGTGGGGGGGGCTTATCGGAATATGGAAGCCCCCTTTAACAAGGGGGCCCCCAGATCCCAGCCCCCACCCTATGTGAATAAGTATGGGGTACATTGTACCCCTACCCATTCACCTGTAAAAGAAGTGTCAAAAATAAAACACAACACACAGGGTGTTAAAATAATTTATTAAGATAGCCCTGGCATCTCTTCCGACTTCTTCTCCCCTCTCCAGGTCTTCTCTCCTGATGTCTTCTAGCCCTCTCCAGTTCTACTCCCCTCTCTGGGTCTTCTCCGCTCTCTGTCCGGTTCTTTTCCCTCTGTCTGCTGTCTTCTGCCGGGTCTCCTCCTGCTGTTTTTACACGCTTTTGCTCGCTCTTTTGCCTGGTCTTTTTTGCTGTCTTCTCCCTCTGTTCTTCTTCCGATGTTGACTCAACACTCTCCCGCTCTAATGCTGGGTGTGTGGTGTGCCACTACTTATTTTGGCATGAAGTGGGGTCAACGTGTAATGTCATCCGGAGACCCCGTCCCTTATGATGTCACCGCCCGGGCATGATGGGCGGTGGCATCATAAGGGGCGGGGCTCCAGTGACCCCGCCCCATGCCAATATATGTAGTGGCACACCGCGCACCCGGCATTAGAGCAGGAGAGAGCGTCGAGACAACATCGGAAGAAGAGCAGAGGGAGAAGACAGTGGAGAAGACAGGGCAAAAGAGTGTGAAGACAGCAGGAGGAGAACCAGCAGAAGGCTGCGGACTGAGGGAGAAGAACTGGAGAGAGAGCGGAGAAGAGCCGGAGAGGGGAGAAGAACCGACAGAGGCAGAAGACATCAGCGGAGGAGGCAGAAGAGCCGGAGAGGGGAGAAGTTGGAAGAGGCACCGGAGCTGCTTAATAAACTACTTTAAAAACCTGTGTACTGTGTTTTATTTTTGACACTTTTTTTTTTAGGTGAATGGGTAGGGGTACAATGTATTCCATACTCATTCACATAGGGTGGGGGGCTTCCAGATTCTGATAAGCCCCCCGCCGCAGACCCCGCCAACCAACGGCCAGGGTTGTCGGTAAGAGGCCCTTGTCCTCATCAACATGGTGACAAGGTGCTTTGGGGGTGGGCCCTTTCCTGACCTGCCGGGCTGTGTGCTCAGACAAGGGTCGGGTATGGATTTTTGGGGGGCCACAATGCTGTTTTTTCGGCATGGGGGTTCCTCTTAAAATCCATACCAGACCGAAGGGCCTGGTATGCTCTTGGAGGGGGAACCTATGCCTTCTTTTTTTTTTGCGTGGAGTTCCCCCTAAAGATTCATCCCAGACACAGTGCCTGGTATTGTCGGGGATCAAAGTCGGATTCCTGTTCATTGAAGTCGGATGCAGGTTGTACTTCAAGTCGCAGGGCAAAGTCAGATCCAAAGTGATACGACTGTCGTGTCATAGCAGTGTCAACCCGGCCTAAGGTTTGACCTCATATTATATGGTTTGGGTAAATCTGAAGACAAAAATCTGCAGAAAATCTAATAGTGTGTATGGGGTCTTAAGCCTCGTACACACGGTACGATTGTTGGCAGGGGATTGTCTGTTGTCAGACTGTTGACCTAAAATCTTACTGTAAAGCTTCGTACACACGATGCAATTGTTGGCAGGGGATTGTCTGTTGACAGACTGTTGTCCTAAAATCTTACCGTTAGTACGCTCCTTTTTGACAATTGTTGTTCAACTTTCGGCCAACAAATGTTGGATGACAGGCTAGTAAATTTTCGGCGGACACCGGTTTGACGTCAGATTTTTGTATGGTCGGTACACAAATCCACCACACAAAAGTCGAAAGTACAAACACGCATTATCGGAAGCAAGGAACGAGCTGGAAGTGTGCAGTCTTGTAAACTAAGTTTGTAATGGAGAATTAACATTCGTGACGTGGCAAATTATGTAATGTCGAAATGCAGAGCACATGCTCTTCTTCTTTAATGGAATAATAACGAAGCTGGTTTGCTGGTGATACTGATGAAGTTATGGCAAACGTATTGTAAAAGGAGGGGAAAAGGGGGAAAAATTTGGGACTTTAAATGAGGCCATGACTAGGTAGAGCCATGTGCCTGTTATTACTAGTATTCACCTATTTGGAATCGGCACCATGAAATTGGATGCAATTCATTTTTGTACCTGTGATTCTATGTTATTAAACATTATGTTTACATCCTAATAAACCAATTTTATGTCCCACCAACTTACTCAATTTGTCATCATGGGTTTCATTTAAAGTCCCACTTTTTAGTTGCTTTGCTGCCTCCGGCCGCAATTGTGTTTTTATTGTATGTATTGTAAAAGGAATTTTTTTATAGTGATATCAAGAATATTATAATGCTTGTTGCTTGATTTTTTGGGCAAGTTACCACAGCACCATTATCCCCGAGTTTTTAAGATCAAAGATACAACTATGTTGGTGTCCCTTGTTAATTTTACCATGTATTTTTTTAAATGTAACTGCCTACTCCAAAACTGTCATTTGAAGTGAAAACACATAGCCAAGTATTATTCTACACATTTTTTTAATTGTGCTGAAAAAAAAAAATGAAACAAATTACATTAGATATGCTATCTGCCATCCAAATACAAAGAACTTAACCAAAAAGTGCATTCTATGCATACAAAAATATAGAAAATATAACAAATAAAATCATTATTAAAAAAAAAACTAAATAATAGAAATTATTAAGTGGGGAAGGGGTTAAAATCCCCAGTCCAGCGGCCTTGTTGGGGGTCTTGTGGCTGGTATTGCCACTGACTGCCATGCTGCTGTGGTGGGTGGCTGTGGTGGGTGGGTTGGCTGTGGAGGTGGGGCCACAAAATCAGAAATGTGGGTGCATTCTGAAATGTGCCCCCTCACCCCCTTGTTGAGGAGCTGCAGGATGAGCTCCTCACACTAGCACCTTTGCTCACCAGCCATCTGCCTTAATTTATTGCCCGTCACACACCCAAATGCCTCAGCCTCATCTGGGTCTGTAGGGAGCACAGTAGAGGCCTGGCTGAGAAAGGAAGCTGTGGCTTCCTCCAGATTCCTGTTCTTCCTGGCCCTTTTTAGCAGCAGGATGTAGGGGAGGGATCTGCGACTCTGTCTGGCAACTGGCCACTGGCTCCTCCAGACTGACACTGTAGCAGCCCCATTGGCTTTGAGTAAATAATGAGAGGAGAGCCTCAAAGATGTGCATTAAGGTTGAACACCACAGAGGTTAATCTTTTGACTCCTTAAACACTTTAAGCACCATAAGCATCGTAAGCACCATTTGCACCATTTGCACCGTGAAAACTGAAAAATGACATACTATACATTCGTTTACAGAGATCACCAAAAAGGGGGTTACAACAGAATTACAAAAGTGGAGTTAAAAAGTGGTGTTCCATTATCTAAACACATATATCTAAATTGACATTAAACATTTAAGGAAGCATCACTATATGTTCAAACATGTGGATTGTCTACAGCATATCTTTTAACTAACAGCATGGACTCAATTTGTGCCTAAAAAATATATATATACACAATTACAATGCACCTTTACTGCATACCTTGGTCCACTTGCCAAGGGTTGCAAACTTTAAACTTTAGAAAACTTTCATAAACAATCGCCTTCCCACAAGGTACTGCTGGCTTGCCTGTGAATGCTGAATTAAATGAAAGCCCCTTTCTACAAAACTAGAGGAAGCAGGAAGTGTCTGGTGATTAAAACATTCCCCAGAGAAACAAGAGGAAGGCAATAAAGGTTCCACCTGTCAGTGCTGAACAAAGGTTTAAAGTGACAAGCGGACAGTTACAGACACTTTCCTGTGTATGAAAATGGGGCATAATTAGAATCTTTTTTAGGGTTTGGTCATCAATCACACACAATTTTGATCTCTTCACTGTTGCAAATTGAATGTGGAGAAATTGAAAAGACTATCATTCTGACCCCTGCATTTTTCATTATTGTTCAAATCATTTTTGGTCCCTACTGTCTATTGATATGGAAACCACTTTGTTAAGGCAGAAATATTTTCCCAATAACGTCTAGTTATCATCATTGTATTTTTTGATACAAATATGTTCAACAATGCTATACCTGGGTCAAGCTGGGCTCCTCCACATCTTCATCCTGTGCATCAGGACCTGTGCAGACCTCAGGAGCTGTAGCCTCAGCAGACGATGAAGGGAGCGTAGACCTGGGTTCTGTCTGGTCTGTCAAAAAATGCAGGCTGTGGTAATACCACAGCCTGGGGACATATAGGTCATCCGCTGCTGCTCCTAACCTCTCAGATTTCAGGACCTTGTTCAGCTCCCTTTTAAATGTAGCCCGAAGGTTAGCAATCTTTTGCTTTACGTAGTTGGTGTCTGCCCTGGGGTACACAGCTTTGACCAACTCGACCAGTTTCTCCAAAGCTGCCTTCCTTAATATTTTATTGGAGTATTCTCTACTCTTGACCTTCCAGAGACAGGGCAGCTCACGGGACAGGTCAATGAATTGGTGTAGAAATTCAGGAAAAGTAAATTTATCCATCATGATAAATGATATGATGCCTGCAAGACAGAACACAAGACAAACCATAATATCTGGCTTAACCCACAAGCTGGTCCCAATATAGGCCTCAATCTATGCAGTATAGGCCACTACCCACCTATGCCCCAATTTCCAATTGTACCTTTGTTTAATGCCTCTTTTCTTGCATTTGCGATCATTCTTCCTCCATTCCAAGATCGTTCCTACTGCCATTCCATCGGCCGCGCGTTCTAGCTTTATGTACAATACGCATGCGTCAAACTCCGCTCTCAGTGCGTCATTGCGCTGGGGTGTGACCATCTCTCTTCTGCATGCGACACATGTGGTGGAACATTCCGGAGGGACAACATGCGGATTCGGAGGATTACAGCCAGCCCCGCAGTGGTGGAGCTCATAGGAGGCACAAAGCAACCCCCATGAGCAAGGGTGAGATGGTGGAGATGGTGCGCATCCTAGAGAAGCACGATTACGACTGAAAACTGCGCACTTACGAAAGGCCTAACAGGACCTCATTTGGGAGAAGGTCATCGCCTTTTGCAGTGCAAATTTTCAGTGGAACAATCAAAAGACCAAATCCGGAAATTATGGTCTGATCTCAAGCACCCTGAACTTGACCAGATGGAGTACATACATCAGATCTTAAAAAAGTAAGCAATATTTGGATCCAAGTAGCTCTAGAGAATTCTATATAAGCTTTTCTCCAATCTTTGTATGACTTGGGATTCCAAAGATGAAGGTAAATATAAAGCATATATGAACATTTTTATTTGGTCATTTTTTTTAAACATTCCTTTTTTTGTGGAACTTATTGTTTTTTCTTCTTTCAACAGGAAGGCACCAAAAAAGGAGGCTCCAGCTAAGCCACCACAAGGGACGAAGGGAGGCTACCCTCGCTCGGGCCCCTACAGGGGAGGCAACAAGGCCATCTTCCTCCAAAAAACGTAAGTGCCAAGTTCAAACACACTCATTTAGCCACAGGGGTGTTTCTATGTGGACCAAAGGCCATGGGCTTAGTGCAGAACTTAAGGGGTAAAGAACACTTTCTGGTTGCTGCTGGGCTCATCAGTGGCCATTAATGCAGCCTTGCCAGTGTAGACATGGGTAGAGGAGAGGCCCCGGGGCTCCCAGTCACACAGAGTAGTCACGCCTGCTAGGATGGTCATCATATATCCCGTATCCCATAGGAGACAAGAGGGGTTGGGGCAACTGCAGGACTTTTTCAATGTTGGCACTTGTCAAGTGTTTGCCCTCTGGATAATGCCATCAACTTCCCTTTTCTATGCATTTTTCACAGAAAAAAATCCAGAGTGCAGCATAGTGGAGTCCACTAGTCAGGAGCAAACATTGACATCAGACCAAGTGCAAGGTTGGTCAACTAATGTAGCAAAATGGATGCTAGAAACAGATGTGACTTGGGGTGGCTTAATGGATGGTGTATTGTTTCTTTTTAGAGGAAAGTGAGTGTGGCCAGCTCACCCAGAATGTTTCTTTGGAGCCATGGGATCTGACTCCTGGACCCAGCACAGACATTGCCACTGTGGACGTCAAATCCCCTGACACGAGTCACAGTGAGGGCCAAAGCGAACCAGAAGAGGAAGAAAGTATTCGGGAGCCTCTTGTTTGAGCATGTAAGTATTCTTGGAATATTGCTTCAAATGTGTATACATGTCGAGGGTTTAGATGTCCAAACCAAACACCCACTCCACACATTAGGAAAGTATGTAGTGCCATAACTTTAGCATGGAGAAGGAAGAGGTGGAAGAGACTGGCAGTGTTGCTAGGTACCCGAGTTTTGGAGACCCAGGCACCAGGGCCAAGATTACAGAGTAAGTGCAGTGTGTACATTCCTAGTAGTGTAGGTGTCTGAAGGGCAAGCAGGTTGCAAGCAACAATAGACTGGGTAGGTAAGTATTTCCTGAATTTGACTAGTAACTTAACCATAACTCACTATGTAGGGCCTCAGCCACTTGACCATCGTTCCCTTAATACTTTTTACTCTTCTTACTAGGTCATGATCTTCCTCGATGTACTATTGGCAGAATGAGTGCAAATATGTTGCGTTGTTTGAAGGACTTGGAGCAAATCAAGGAGGCTGCTACTGCTTTACAGTGAAGAATAAGAGATTTTGTGGACATGCTTTCCAAATTTTAATTTCCTTTTGCCTGGTCTGAAGTTTATTATTCCACTTGTTGGCTCCTGTTTGCCCTTTTACTAATTACCCTGTTTTAATGACTTTTAAATGTGAAAGTTTAGGGACAGAACTCAGTGTTTCTATACTCCACTCTTCTAGGTGCACCACCAGGTCCTGTTGACTTTCGACTGTGCGAATTACTAACAGTGAAAATGACATCACCTGTGCCAAATTCAAGAAATCTCGAAAACATGACCTGGGTTTGCATCTTGTGGAGGAGAGTTAGTTAGGGCAGAAACACTGCCCTAACTACTGTGGATTGTAATGTTTATGTGTTTTAGAATCTAAAACCCAAAATTTGAAGGTGCCCCCAAATTGGGCCTTAACATTCTTATTTTCTCCATGATCCCATGCCTAAAATGTGTGTAGTACCATACATCTATTTTTCTAAAAGCACAAAACACACAGTGGGGGTTATTTACGAAAGGCAAATCCACTTTGCACTACAAGTGCAAACTACAAGTGCAAAGTGCACTTGAAATTGCACTGAAAGTGCACTTGGAAGTGCAGTCGCTGTAAATCTGAGGGGTAGATCTGAAATGAGGGGAAGCTCTGTTGATTTTATTATCTAATCATGTGCAAGCTAAAATGCTGTTTATCTTCCTTACATGTCCCCCTCGGATCTACAGCAACTGCACTTCCAAGTGCACTTTCAGTGCAATTTCAAGTGCACTTTGCACTTGTAGTTTGCACTTGTAGTGCAAAGTGAATTTGCCTTTAGTAAATAACCCCCAGTGTGTCAACATGTGCTATCTCCCATCACAGGGTATCAATGGACACGTTTCAGGGGTGCTTTAGTTATGAGAAAGGGGTTGCACCCCCAAAATGCATCCATTGATACCCTGTGATGGGAGATAGCATATATTGACACACTGGGGGTTATCTCCCATCACAGGGTATCAATGGATGCGTTTTGGGGGTGCAACCCCTTCCTCATAACTAAAGCACCCCTGAAACGTGTCCATTGATACCCTGTGATGGGAGATAGCACATGTTGACACACTGGGGGTCATTTACTAAGATGAATGCACTGCGCTGGTTCAGACCTTAATTGGTGCGCTGGATAGATCCTTAAAGCGGGAGTCCCGCGAAAAAACATTTTTTAAAGGTCAGCAGCTGCAAATACTGCAGCTGCTGACTTTTAAAATAAGGACACTCACCTGTCCCGGGGTCCAGCGATGTCGGCACCCGAGACCGAACCGCCCCTCGGTCCTTGGGTGCTGCCGCCGCCATTCTCAGTGAGGGAATCAGGAAGTGAAGCGCTGCGGCTTCACTTTCCGGTTCCCTACTGCGCATGCGCGAGTCGCGCTGCGTGTTCTCAATGTTCCCCGCTATCTCCTGGGACCTGTGTGTTTCCCAGGAGACAGCGGGGGAGTGCGGGAGGGGACGTGAGTCCCGCAGGAGTCTATTCCCGGAAGTGGGTGCAGATACCTGTATTATACAGGTATCTGCACCCCCCTCCCCCCTGAAAGGTGCCAACTATGGCACCGGAGGGGGGGAGGAATCTGATGAGCAGAAGTTCCACTTTTGGGTGGAACCCTGCTTTAATCCAGCGTGTGAACCAGCGCACACACAGGAGTACCTGCACACGGGAATGTTTCCAGCGCGATAGGATCGCGCTGGTTATTGGCGAGGTACATCTCGCGCTCGCTGCAATAAGAAAAATACATCTTCCTATTAATGCAGCGCGAGAAAACCGGCATGGGTTCCCCCTTTGGGTGCATGCCAGGCCCTTTAGTCTGGTATGGATATTAAGGGGAACCCCCTACGCTGAAAAACGGCGTGGGGGGTCCCCCCAAATCCATATCAGACCCTTATCCGAGCACGAAGCCCGGCCGGTCCGGAAGGGGGGGTGAGCGAGCACCCCCCCTCTGAACCGTACCAGGCCGCATGTCCTCAACATAGGGGATGGGTACTTTGGGGAAGGGGGCGCGCTGCGCCCCCCCCACCCCAAAGCACCTTGTCCCCATGTTGATGAGGACAAGGGCCTCTTTCAGACAACCCTGGCCGTTGGTTGTCGGGGTCTGCGGGCGGGGGGGTTATCGGAATCCAGGAGCCCCTTTAATAAGGGGGCCCCCAGATCCCGGCCCCCCACCCTATGTGAATGAGTATGGGGTACATGGTACCCCTACCCATTCACCTAGGGAAAGGTGTCAATAAAAAAAACACACTGCACAGGTTTTTAAAGTAATTTATTAGACAGCTCGGGGGGGTCTTCTTCCAGCTTCGGGGGTCTTCTTCCAACTTCGGGGGACTCTCCGGTTCTTCTCCGCTGTCTCCGGCCTCTTCTCCCATTGTTCGACCTGTTCTCCGCACTCTCCGGGTCTTCTTCCGGGCTCCTCCGCTATCTTCTGCTCTTTTACTGCTCTTTTGCTAGCGGGGGCCCAGACTTCTGCCTTCTGCCTTCTTGTCTTCTGCCCTCTTCTCTTCTTCCGATGTTGACACGACGCTCTCTCCGGCTGGAATGCTTTCTGTGCGCTCTGCTATGGTTTATATAGGCGGTGAACCCGCCCCCTTATGCCGTCACAGTCCCTGGGCATGCTGGGACTGCGACGTTTTAGGGGGCGTGGTCATTGGGTGATGTTGACCACGCCCCCTAAAACGTCATAGTCCCAGCATGCCCAGGGACTGTGACGGCATAAGCGGGGCGGGGTCACCGCCTATATAAGCCATAGCAGAGCGCACAGAGAGCATTCCAGCCAGAGAGAGCGTCATGTCCACATCGGAAGAAGAGAAGAGGGCAGAAGACAAGAAGGCAGAAGTCCGGGCCCCTGCTAGCAAAAGAGCCGCAAAAGAGCAGAAGATAGCGGAGGAGCCCGGCAGAAGACCCGGAGAGCGCGGAGAACAGGTTGAACAACGGGAGTAGAGGCCGGAGACAGCGGAGAAGAACTGGAGAGACCCCCGAAGTCGGAAGAAGACCCCGAAGTCGGAAGAAGACCCCCCCGAGCTGTCTAATAAATTACTTTAAAAACCTGTGCAGTGTGTTTTTTTTATTGACACTTTTTCCCTGGGTGAATGGGTAGGGGTACCATGTACCCCATACTCATTCACATAGGGTGGGGGGCCAGGATCTGGGGACTAGTTCAAAACATCTGAGAAAAAGTCGCACTGAAGTTGGAACAAAGTAGTGCAAGAACTTTTTTTGGAGTTGCACCAATTAGAATGGGGGAACATTGAAATACATGTGTTTTGACTTGTCCTGCGACTTCACATGTATCAAGTCGCACAACAACTCGCAGTAGTGGAAAGAGAGCCTAAGGCCACTTGGGACTGAAAAGTTGCATCACAAGTTCTACCCCATGATTTACAATGGGTACCGTTCATATGTGTGCGACTTGCTTACGCCCATGCCGTATACACAGCGGGCACACATCTTTATTACAGAAATCCATATTTGGCATGGAAATTAACCACTTGCTTACTGGGCACTTAAACCCCCCTGCTGTGCAGACCAATTTTCAGCGCTGATGCACTTTGAATGACAATTGCGTGGTCATACTTAGCCAAATGTTTTTTTTTTTTAAGTTCCCACAAATAGAGTATTCTTTTGGTAGTATTTGATCACCTCTGTGGTTTTTTTCTTTTGTTCAAAAAAAAAAAAGAAAATACAGATTTTTAAAAATAATTTTGTATATTTTTGGATATTTTGATATTAAATTTTGCAAACAGGTAATTTGTCTCCTTCATTGATGTACACTGATGAGGCGGCACTGATTGATTATACTGATAGGCAGCACTGCTTGGGACCACTGGTGGGCATTGATAGGTGGCACTGGCAGGTGGTACTGGTGGGCACAGATGAGGCAGAATTGCCTCTTCGGGACCAATGTCCTTTGCACCTAAGCCGGTGATCATTTTTTTTTTATCCTCATGCTGTCAGTGTGAGGAGAAAAAAATAAACAATTACCGAGCTTTAGTTTACTTCATGTGATCAGCCGTCATTGGCTGACAGTTAATCGCGTGGTAAGGGGCCGGGATCGGCCCTTACTTCGATCTGTGATCACCCGAGTCTCAGTGACTCAGTGCGCCCGCCCTATGACAGCCTCCCAGAAATTCAGGTCCACGCTGTGGCCGTCATTTGGCTATAGCACAGACACCAAGTGGTTAATAGAAAAACAGATGCAGATTTCTAGGACTGGCCAAAAATAATTTTAGAGTCAAAGGCAACTGATGACTTTCTTTTAAAGGTCTAAATGGGCCATTAACATGCATCACAATTGAACTTAGGAATGTGTCTTTGTAAAGTTAAACTCATTAAAATCCTTTCTTATTTTTGCTTGGGGATAGACTGCAGAGGGATTAGAAGTTTTGGGGGATGTCTACACCCCTGATAGGGTGAAAACACCTCTCAAATTTTGCCAATTTCTCATTCAAAATTATTCACTTCCTGTCACATAGCCAAACAGGAAGTGAGGGTAAAACCCTACCAATGTATGTCCTTGGGGATACACAGGTCAATCTAAATAGTTTCCCCATTCGGGGAATTGCACTCTAGCTTTTTGCCATGTACATCCCAAATTATTATGTATCTTGGGGTTTATTTACTAAAAAGGTAAATCCACTTTGCACTACAAGTGCAGTTGCTGGAGATCCGAAGGGGGACATGCAAGGAAAAGAAAAAACAGCATCCTTGCCTGTACATGATTGGATGAGAAAATCACTAGTGCTTCCCCTCTGATTTTCATCAACTACACTTGTATTGCAGAAAGGATTTGCCTTTAATACAACTAAGGGAGCCATATATAAAAGAGACAAAAGAAGCTGCACACCCCAAAATAGATTTATCTAAAAACATCTAAAGATGTTTCTAATAGGGGTATTAAGAGCCGTTGAGGGGTCCAAGTGGTACGCAGGCCATCCCCACCTGCCCAGATGGGGAGAGAGAGCCAGCCCCAAGGGGCTTACAAGGAGCCACACTGATGCACGCCCCCCCGGGGGGGTGAAGGAGTGCACACCTGCAACAGACATCCATTCGTAGCCATTAATGAAGTAGTATACTATTATTTAGGTCATCATTGTAAATGTTTATCTTGAGTAGTGTATTGAGACCAAATGTGTGTACATATTTTAGAATATTCATTGCGTCACATGGAGTAAAACTGTGAAAGTAAAATTAAAAATATGAAACAAAAATGGGTGAATGATCCAAATGAATTGGTGTTACTACCAAACACACTATGATACACAGGAAGTGCCCAGTGTGTGTGTGAAAGTGTGTACTGTGGATGGAATTGTGTAGTCCCTGAGGGAGTGCATGATGTGATGAAAGCATAGTGTAATAGGACAAGTGTTGGCAGAGAGTGAAAAGTGAAAAACCAAAAATAAACACAAACAAAGCTGTGAAAGGTGAAAAAGTGAAAGGAATGAAGAACCAACCAAATATGACAGTGTATAAATGATTTAATGTGTGAAATGAAATGGTATGGTACAAAGGAAGCAATAGTTTACCTTGTGCTGTGTCATAACTCATGTAGGTTGTATGAAGTGTCTAGAGCTTTTTGGCTAACAGGAACCAGGCAGCGGTTGTTTGGAAAAAGTGCCGTCTGTCCTGGCCTGCCTGGAAATTATGTTTAATTTGTAAACTTTTGATCTCTTGTATAACTAGGCTAAGGCTAATGGGATAATCATATGCAGGTGCAAAACCCCCCACCCACCCAGGATCATGGCGTATGGGCCGCCATCAGCAGCCCACATGTGGCTCGCTCGGTGTCCCAGAAGGCCAACAGGTCCCGACCTCCGTCGCAAACCGCGTGACGTCATGACGCTGTGCGCGTGACGGGCCCTCGCACACGCGCACCTCGCCATAAACACTCCGGAGGTGAACACGGGACGCCGCCGGCAGGGTGAGGCTCGCCTCAGCGGCTGGTAACAGACGCCGAGTGGAGCAAGCATGGGGGCATACGGAAGAGTCCATACACCCCCACCCTGCCGGGAAGTCCCAAAGAAGCCAGGCTCAACCCCGAGAGGGGGGGGGGAAGGTACAACTGCACCCACCAGAACTTGCAAAAGTACCCTCAAGTACTCATAAAACACTTTTACACGAACCTTATAAATAGTCATAAGATGTACCAAAAAGAACAAAAAATGTTGTGTATTATAGATGGGAGCAGAGTGCCAAGACCATAACCCCAGACTCCTGCATATATTCCGATGAAGTTTAATCCCAAACTACCGTATGGGACATTTGAGCATCATGCAATACAGGGGTCTATTCCTCCTGGTGCATGGAAAGGGAAGGGATTGGATCTCAATCCGGTTACCCAAAAGGGAATGGGTATGTTATCCCAAACTGGGTTTACCCATTAACTGCCTTTGTAAGGACAATTTAAATATGTTCAAAGGTTATGTATCTACTAAAATTGGCAAATGCAGGAATCTGAAGGTGGCAAGAGACACACTGCTCCTGTTTGGATCTCTGATATGTCAAAGCGGGGAAGGGGTGTTTAACCACCCAAAAGGAAAATACAACTAAGGGAGACATATATAAAAGAGACCAAAGAAGCTGCACACCCCAAAATAGATTTATCTAAAGGATTTTTGGATTCCCCAGTGGGGCTTTAAAACAGCACATTGCAACATTACAAAAATCATTGATATTAGTATTGTGAAAACAGTTTATTGACAGAGTGTCCAGTAAAGTCATGCTTATATAAGATCTGATCCAATGGTAAGTTCATATTCCATAAAACGGTAAAAATACAATTGTAGTCCATAAAGCGTAAAAAATGTATTAACACTTCATTACATAGCAGTAAAATACCGAAGCCCCGACGCGTTTCGACCTATCTGTGGCCTCTTCAGGGGGCACATTTGAATCTATAAAATAGTACAAATAGTCAAAATTATAGAGATTTTTTTTTAAAATATCACATTAAATAGATCATGGTGATGCGTTTTACCGTTAAAGATGCATAAGATGTTTCTAATAGGGGTATTAAGAGCCGTTGAGGGGTCCGAGTGGTACGCAGGCCATCCTCACCTGCCCAGATGGGGAGAGAGAGCCAGCCCCAAGGGGCTTACAAGGAGCCACACTGATGCACGCCCCCCCGGGGGTGAAGGAGTGCACACCTGCAACAGACATCCATTAGTAGCCATTAATGAAGTAGTATACTATTATTTAGGTCATCATTGTAAATGTTTATCTTGAGTAGTGTATTGAGACCAAATGTGTGTGTACATATTTTAGAATATTAATTGCGTCACATGGAGTAAAACTGTGAAAGTAAAATTAAAAATATGAAACAAAAATGGGTGAATGATCCAAATGAATTGGTGTTACTACCAAACACACTATGATTAGGGATGAGCCGAACACCCCCCTGTTCGGTTCGCACCAGAACATGCGAACAGGAAAAAAGTTCGCTCGAACACGCGAACACCGTTAAAGTCTATGGGACACGAACATGAATAATCAAAAGTGCTAATTTTAAAGGCTTATATGCAAGTTATTGTCATAAAAAGTGTTTGGGGACCCGGGTCCTGCCCCAGGGGACATAGATCAATGCAAAAAAAAGTTTTAAAAACGGCCGTTTTTTCAGGAGCAGTGATTTTAATAATGCTTTAAGTCAAACAATAAAAGTGTAATATCCCTTTAAATTTCGTACCTGGGGGGTGTCTATAGTGTGCCTGTAAAGGGGCGCATGTTTCCCCTGTTTAGAACAGTCTGACAGCAAAATGACATTTGGAAGGAAAAAACCCATTTAAAACTACCCGCGGCTATTGCAATGCCGACAAAACACATAGAAGTTCATTGATAAAAACGGCATGGGAATTCCCCACAGGGAAACCCCGAACCAAAATTTAAAAAAAAAAAATGACGTGGGAGTCCCCCTAAATTCCATACCAGGCCCTTCAGGTCTGTTATGGATATTAAGGGGAACCCCGGCCAAAATTTTTTAAAAAAATTACGTGGGGTTCCCCCTAAATTCCATACCAGACCCTTCAGGTCTGGTATGGATTTTAAGGGGAACCCCGTTCCAAAAAAAAAAAAAACGGCGTGGGGTCCCCCCAAAAATCCATACCAGACCCTTATCCGAGCACGCAACCTGGCAGGCCGCAGGAAAAGAGGGGGAGACGAGAGTGCGGCCCCCCCCTCCTGAACCGTACCAGGCCACATGCCCTCAACATTGGGAGGGTGCTTTGGGGTAGCCCCCCAAAACACCTTGTCCCCATGTTGATGAGGACAAGGACCTCATCCCCACAACCCTGGCCAGTGGTTGTGGGGGTCTGCGGGTGGGGGGCTTATCATAATCTGGAAGCCCCCTTTAACAAGGGGACCCCCAGATCACGGCCCCCCTGTGTGAAATGGTAAGGGGGTACTTACCCCTACCATTTCACTAAAAAACTGTCAAAAATGTTAAAAATGACAAGAGACAGTTTTTGACAATTCCTTTATTTAAATGCTTCTTCTTTCTTCTATCTTCCTTCATCTTCTTCTTCTTCTGGTTCTTCTGGCTCTTCTGGTTCTTCCTCCGGCGTTCTCGTCCAGCATCTCCTCTGCGGCATCTTCTATCTTCTTCTCCTCGGGCCGCTCCGCACCCATGGCATGGGGGGAGGCTCCCGCTCTTCTCTTCATCTTCTTCTTCATCCTCTTCTCTTCTTCCTTCTTCTCTTCTTTTCTTCTTCATTTTCTTCTCCGGGCCGCTCCACACCCATGCTGGCATGGAGGGAGGCTCCCGCTGTGTGACGGCATCTCCTCTTCTGACGGTTCTTAAATAATGGGGGGCGGGGCCACACGGTGACCCCGCCCCCCTCTGACGCACGGTAACTTGACGGGACTTCCCTGTGACATCACGAGGAATGCCACAGGGAAGTCCCGTCATGTCCCGTGCATCAGAGGGGGCGGGGTCACCGGGTGGCTCCCCCCCCCCGTTATTTAAGAACCGTCAGAAGAGGAGACGCCATCACACAGCGGGAGCCTCCCTCCACGCCAGCATGGATGCGGAGCGGCCCGGAGAAGAAAATGAAGAAGAGAAGAAGAGAAGAAGGAAGAAGAGAAGAGGATGAAGAAGAAGATGAAGAGAAGAGCGGGAGCCTCCCCCCATGCCATGGGTGCGGAGCGGCCTGAGGAGAAGAAGATAGAAGACGCCGCAGAGGAGATGCTGGACGAGAACGCCGGAGGAAGAACCAGAAGAGCCAGAAGAAGAAGAAGAAGATGAAGGAAGATAGAAGAAAGAAGAAGCATTTAAATAAAGGAATTGTCAAAAACTGTCTCTTGTCATTTTTAACATTTTTGACAGTTTTTTAGTGAAATGGTAGGGGTAAGTACCCCCTTACCATTTCACACAGGGGGGGGCTGGGATCTGGGGGTCCCCTTGTTAAAGGGGGCTTCCAGATTACGATAAGCCCTCCGCCCGCAGACCCCCACAGCCACTGGCCAGGGTTGTGGGGATGAGGCCCTTGTCCTCATCAACATGGGGACAAGGTGTTTTGGGGGGCTACCCCAAAGCACCCTCCCAATGTTGAAGGCATGTGGCCTGGTACGGTTCAGGAGGGGGGCCGCACTCTCGTCCCCCCCTTTTTTCCTGCGGCCTGCCAGGTTGCGTGCTCGGATAAGGGTCTGGTATGGATTTTTGGGGGGACCCCACCCCGTTTTTTCTTTTTTTTTTAGGCGCGGGGTTCCCCTTAAAATCCATACCAGACCCAGGTCTGGTATGGAATTTAGGGGGAACCCCACGTCATTTTTTTAAAAAATTTTTGCCGGGGTTCCCCTTAATATTCATAACAGACCTGAAGGGCCTGGTATGGAATTTAGGGGGACTCCCACGTCATTTTTTTTTAAATTTTGGTTCGGGGTTTCCCTGTGGGGAATTCCCATGCCGTTTTTATCAATGAACTTCTATGTGTATTGTCGGCAATGCAATAGCCGCGGGTAGTTTTAAATGGGTTTTTTCCTTCCAAATGTCATTTTGCTGTCAGACTGTTCTAAACACGGGAAACATGCGCCCCTTTACAGGCATACTATAGACACCCCCCAGGTACGAAATTTAAAGGGATATTACACTTTTATTGTTTGACTTTAAGCATTATTAAAATCACTGCTCCTGAAAAAACGGCCGTTTTTAAAACTTTTTTTTGCATTGATCCATGTCCCCTGGGGCAGGACCCGGGTCCCCAAATACTTTTTATAACAATAACTTGCATATAAGCCTTTAAAATTAGCACTTTTGATTTCTCCCATAGACTTTTAAAGGGTGTTCTGCGGCATTCGAATTTGCCGCGAACACCCCAAGTTGTTCGCTGTTCAGCGAACTTGCGAACAGCCAATGTTCGAGTCGAACATGAGTTCGACTCGAACTCGAAGCTCATCCCTAACTAGGATACACAGGAAGTGCCCAGTGTGTGTGTGAAAGTGTGTACTGTGGATGGAATTGTGTAGTCCCTGAGGGAGTGCATGATGTGATGAAAGCATAGTGTAATAGGACAAGTGTTGGCAGAGAGTGAAAAGTGAAAAATCAAAAATAAACACAAACAAAGCTGTGAAAGGTGAAAAAGTGAAAGGAATGAAGAACCAACCAAATATGACAGTGTATAAATGATTTAATGTGTGAAATGAAATGGTATGGTACAAAGGAAGTAATAGTTTACCTTGTGCTGTGTCATATGAAGGTCATGTAGGTTGTATGAAGTGTCTAGAGCTTGTTGGCTAACAGGAACCAGGCTGCGGTTGTTTGGAAAAAAGTGTCGTCTGTCCTGGCCTGCCTGGAAATTATGTTTAATTTGTAAACGTTTGGTCTCTTGTATAACTAGGCTAAGGCTAATGGGATAATCATATGCAGGTGCAAAACCCCCCCCACCCACCCAGGATCATGACGTATGGGCCGCCATCAGCAGCCCACGTGTGGCTCCCTCGGCGTCCCGGAAGGCCAACAGGTCCCGACCACCGTCGTCATCTCCGTCGCAAACCGCGTGACGTCATGACGCTGTGCACGTGCCGGGCCCTCGCACACGCGCACCTCGCCATAAACACTCCGGAGGTGAACACGGGACGCCGCCGGCAGGGTGAGGCTCACCTCGGCGGCTGGTAACAGACGCCGAGTAGAGCAAGCATGGGGGCATACGGACGAGTCCATACACCCCCACCCTGCCGGGAAGTCCCAAAGAAGCCAGGCTCAACCCCGAGAGGGGAGGAGAAAGGAACAACTGCACCCACCGGAACTTGCAAAAGTACCCTCAAGTACTCATAAAACACTTTTACACAAACCTTATAAATAGTCATAAGATGTACCAAAAAGAACAAGAAATGTTGTGTATTGTAGATGGGAGCAGAGTGCCAAGACCATAACCCCAGACTCCTGCATATAGTCCAATGAAGTTTAATCCCAAACTACCGTATGGGGCATTTGAGCATCATGCAATACAGGGGTCTATTCCTCCTGGTGCATGGAAAGGGAAGGGATTGGATCTCAATCAGGTTCCCCAAAAGGGAATGGGTATGTTATCCCAAACTGGGTTTACCCATTAACTGCCTTTGTAAGGACAATTTAAATATGTTCAAAGGTTATGTATCTACTAAAATTGGCAAATGCAGGAATCTGAAGGTGGCAAGAGACACACTGCTCCTGTTTGGATCTCTGATATGTCAAAGCGGGGAAGGGGTGTTTAACCACCCAAAAGGAAAATACAACTAAGGGAGACATATATAAAAGAGACCAAAGAAGCTGCACACCCCAAAATAGATTTATCTAAAGGATTTTTGGATTCCCCAGTGGGGCTTTAAAACAGCACATTGCAACATTACAAAAATCATTGATATTAGTATTGTGAAAACAGTTTATTGACAGAGTGTCCAGTAAAGTCATGCTTATATAAGATCTGATCCAATGGTAAGTTCATATTCCATAAAATGGTAAAAATACAATTATAGTCCATAAAGCGTAAAAAATGTATTAACACTTCATTACATAGCAGTAAAATACCGAAGCCCCGATGCATTTCTACCTATCTGTGGTCTCTTCAGGGGGCACATTTGAATCTATAAAATAGTACAAATAGTCAGAATTATAGAGATTTTTTTAAAAAATATCACATTAAATAGATCATGGTGATGCGTTTTACCATTAAAGATGCATAAGATGTTTCTAATAGGGGTATTAAGAGCTGTTGAGGGGTCCGAGTGGTACGCAGGCCATCCCCACCTGCCCAGACGGGGAGAGAGAGCCAGCCCCAAGGGGCTTACAAGGAGCCACACTGATGCACGCCCTCCCGGGGGTGAAGGAGTGCACACCTGCAACAGACATCCATTCGTAGCCATTAATGAAGTAGTATACTATTATTTAGGTCATCATTGTGAATGTTTATCTTGAGTAGTGTATTGAGACTAGGGATGAGCCGAACACCCCCCGGTTCGGTTTGCACCAGAACCTGCGAACGGACTGAAAATTCGCACGAACGTTAGAACCCCATTGACATCTATGGGACTCGAACATTCGAAATCAAAAGTGCTCATTTTAAAGGCTAATTTGCATGGTATTGTCCTAAAAAAGGGTTTGGGGACCCGGGTCCTACCGCAGGGGACATGTATCAATGCAAAAAAAACTTTTAAAAACGGCCGTTTTTTCGGGAGCAGTGATTTTAATGATGCTTAAAGTAAAAAAAAAAAAAGTGAAATATTCCTTTAGATATCGTACCTGGGGGGTGTCTATAGTATGCCTGTAAAGTGGCGCGTGTTTCCCGTGTTTAGAACAGTCCCTGCACCAAATGTCATTTTTAAAGGAAAAAATCTCATTTAAAACTGCTTGCGGGTTTAATGTAATGTTGGGTCCTGGCAATATGGATGAAAATCAGTGAGACAAACGGCATGGGTACCCCCCAGTCCATTACCAGGCCCTTTGGGTCTTGTAGGGATATTAAGGGGAACCCCGTACCCAAATTAAAATAAGGAAAGGTGTGGGGCCACCAGGCCCTATATACTCTGAACAGCAGTATACAGGCGGTGCAAACAAGACAGGGACTGTAGGTTTGTTGTTAAGTAGAATCTGTTTGTAATTTTGAACGGGTACATTTTTAACGTGTTTAGCTCCAGCCAAAAAATCCTTTTTAAGCTTTTTGGAAAACATAGGGAAGGGTTATCACCCCTGTGACATTTGTTTTGCTGCCTTTCCTCCTCGTCAGAAGATTTCACCTCACTTTTTGTCCCAATGACAAATGTTTTTTGAAAATTTGGGGGTTTTTGTGGAACAAGGATTGGAAAGCATCAGTGGAAAGGAGAAATGTTTTTCCCATATTAACTCTTACAGGAGAGAATTTTCCTTCCTAGGGGTAGATTTCATCTCACTTCCTGTTGTCTCCTTCCGTTTGCAAGTAGGAGTCGTTTGTAAGTTAGATGTTTGAAAGTAGGGGCCTGCCCTATATACTCAGCAGAAATTTGAGCCTTAGGTGTTGTTGTGGCCACAACACTGTAAGCCCTCACAGGGCCCTGCTGTGTAATATTAGATCAAGAATTGTAATTACATGCCCCTGTTGAACAGGGGCAGAAAAACTGGGCCTTTGGTGGTGGTAGTGGTGCTGGTGCCACAACACTGTAAGTCCTCACTCGCTCTTGGTGGGTACAGAAATGGGCCCTGCTGTGAAATATTAGATCAAGAATTGTAATTACATGCCCCTGTTGAACAGGGGCTGAAAAATTAGGCCCTAGGCACTGGTGCTGGTGCCACAACACTGCAACCCCTCACAGACACTCTATTTGGAACGCAGGAACGAGCCCTGCTGCAAAGTATTGCATCAAAAATTGTAATTACACGCCCCTGTTAAACAAGGGCTGAAAAATTGGGCCTTAGGCACTGGTGCTGGTGCCACAACACTGCAACCCCTCGCAGACACTCTAGTTGGAACGCAGGAACGAGCCCTGCTGCAAAGTATTGCATCAAAAATTGTAATTACACACCCCTGTCAAACAGGGGCTGAAAAATTGTGCCTTAGGCACTGGTGGTGGCGCCCAGAACCAAAAATGTTCTTACAAGCTATCAGCGTGATCATTGAGGAGGAAGAGGATAATTACTCAGGGATAGTCACTCAGCATCAGCATAGGCAGTCTTTGAAGGGATCTGAGATTTCAAAAAAAATTATTCGGTTACATCAGCATCAGGTGCTTGGTAGCTGGTGGTGATCCAAGACTGATTCATTTTTATGAAGGTCAGTCGATCGACCGAGTCGGTGGACAGACGCACCCTGTGATCGGTTACCACGCCTCCAGCAGCACTGAATGTGCGTTCCAAAAGAACGCTGGATGCAGGACAGGCCAGTAGCTCAATTGCATATTGTGCAAGCTCTGGCCAGTGATCCATCCTCAAGACCCAGTAACCCAGAAGATTTTCGGTGGGAAAGGTGTCCAAGTCTGATCTTGCCCCTAGGTATTCCTGCACCATGTAAAACAGACGCTGGCGATGGTTGCTGGAACCGATCATACCTTGGGGCTGCGGACCAAAAAATTGTCTGAACGCATCGGTCAGACGGCCACCTTCTCCACCGCTCCTTCTTTGACTGACCGAAGTCTCAGCAACACGTTGTCCAGAAACAGGAGTTTGTAACCTCCCAGTCTCTGAGAACGCGTTGCACAGACCTTTCTGCAAGGCCTCCCGAAGATGTTTCATCCTCTGCTCCCTCTGCGATGGCAAGATAAGGTCCACAACCTTACCCTTGTAACGTGGATCAAGGAGGGTTGCCAGCCAGTATTGGTCCTTCTCCTTGATACCACGAATACGAGGATCCTTACGCAGGCTTTGCAGGATCAAGAAGGCCATGCAGCGTAGGTTTGCTGAGGCATTCGGTCCGGAGTCCTCTGGGTCACTAAGGACGACATGGTCCGCAGCCACCTCCTCCCAGCCACGTACAAGTCCATGTGTTTCTTGGGACTGATCCCTTAAAGACTGCTGCTGATGCTGAGTGCCAGGCTCCACCTCCATACTGACACAATCTTCCTCCTCCTCGTCCTCTTCCTGTGTGATCGGCGGGCACGCAGGAACACTGTCTGGATAAAGGGGGACTTGAGAGCTAAGGAAGTCCTCCTCTTCCTGCCTCTGTTCTGCCTCAAGTGCCCTGTTCATTATTCCACGCAGCGTGTGCTCCAACAGGTGGACAAGGGGGACAGTGTCACTGATGCATGCACTGTCACTGCTCACCATCCTCGTGGCCTCCTCAAATGGTGACAGGAGAGTGCATGCATCCCTGATCATGGCCCACTGGCATGGGGAAAAAAAACCAAGCCTCCCCTGACCCTGTCCTGGTGCCATAGTCGCACAGGTACTCATTGATGGCCCTCTGCTGCATGTGCAGCCGCTGCAGCATGGCCAACGTTGAGTTCCACCTGGTGGGCATGTCACAGATTAGGCGGTTCTTTGGCAGGTTAAACTCCTTTTGGAGGTCCGCCAGCCGAGCACTGGCATTATATGACCGGCAGAAATGCACACAGACTTTCCTGGCCTGCCTCAGGACATCCTGTAAGCCCGGGTACCTGCCCAAGTTAAGGACGTGAGCCAAACAGGGCACATGGGTCATTTGTCCCTGTCGGAGGGCAGAGAGGAGGTTGGTGCCATTGTCGCAAACCACCATTCCTGCCTTAAGTTGGCGTGGCGTCAACCACCTCTAAACCTGCCCTCCAGAGCTGACAGAACCTCTGCCCCAGTGTGGCTCCTGTCCCCCAAGCATACCAGCTCAAGCACCGCATGGCATCTTTTGACCTGCGTGCTTGCGCAGCCCCTTGAACGGCTACGGAGCACCGCTGGTTCCGAGGAAAAAGCACAGGAAGAGGCCATGGAGGAAGAAGAAGAGGAGGGGGTGGAGGAGAGAGGTGTGTCACAATCATTAGTAGTGGCATTTTGGAGGCGTGGTGGCGGAACAACCTCCAACACTACTGCACCTTGTCCTGCATCCTTCCCAGCTGCCAGCAGAGTCACCCAATGCGCCGTGAAACTTAGGTAACGTCCCTGTCCATGCCTGCTGGACCATGAGTCAGCGGTAATATGCACCTTACCGCTGACCGCCCTATCCAGCGAGGCATGGACATTGCCTTCCACATGCCGGTAGAGAGCCGGAATCGCCTTCCGTGAGAAAAAGTGGCGTTTGGGTACCTGCCACTGAGGAACCGCACATTTCACAAACTCACAGAAGGGGGCAGAGTCTACCAACTGAAAAGGCAGCAGTTGATCCTCATGTCTCACATTGCTGTGAGACATGAATAGATGGATCTTCTATATGTTTCCAATCACATGTGGAAAAAGTGCTAAATGCTTCAATCAGCTTTATCACTGCTGATAAAAAAAGAAAAACAGAGGTGTTCAAAGGGAGCAATGGAAAGGAACACAAGATTGACAAATTCGTATCCTGCAATACCAGATATGTCGTGTACAGTATCTCCTCACATGCCCGTGTGGGCTGAGTTACGTGGGGAGGACCACAAGGTGTCTATACAAGAGGATTAATGAGCATATAACAAATATTAAAAATGGCTTCAGAAAGTACAGTGTCTCAAATCATTTTAGAACCCATCACCAGCAAAACCTAGCTGTTCTAAAATTTTATGGAATAGATAAGGTCTTGCCTCACTGGAGAGGTAGCAATATGATTACTCAGGTCTCACAGCCAGAGACTCGTGGATTTTCGAGTTGGGGTGTCTCATGCCTGCGGGCATGAACATTGAGATAGACCTTAATTGTTTTTTGACTGACTACTGATTGAGATACCTTTGGATGTCCTATTTCTAATTTATTCCCATAATTTTCATTACTGATAACCATCTTTCTATTGGACCAATATTCTTTGTTATAGAAAGGGATTATTGTATAAAATGTGTGCATTAATTTGGTTTTTTATTACAATTTCCATATTCTACATCAATGTAATTTAAAAAAAAATGTTTTATACATTTTTCTATTATTTGCCATATACTATCAGTGTGTGTTGAGTTATTTTGAGGGGACAGCAAATTTACACTGTTACACAAGATGTACACTCACTACTTTACATTGTAGCAAAGTGTAATTTCTTCAGTGTTGTCACAGGATAGATATAATAAAATATTTACAAAAATGTGAGGGGTGTACTCACTTTTGTGAGATACTGTATATGTGTATGTGGATTAGCTGGGAGAGTGGAGGGGGGGTTTCTCCAGCAGCCCCTCCCAAAGGCGGTCTACTGTTGAAATGTTTGAATACCTGTGTCTCTTGTTACTGAATGTAGTTTACCCCGCCCTGTGTCATTATGCAAAGAAGGGGGATGGTCCTCTGAGTGTATATCTCTCTTTACATATGTTTGAATAAACAGTCTTGCTTCCCTAAACTGCTGTCTCGACAAGTGAATGTGAGAGCTAAGGAACCTTAGACCATGCTGGTACCGGACAACGGAAGCTTATACAGCGGACATAGTCCTGTTGAGGACAGGGGTCCATGACACAACTAAATCCTTTGCAAAAAGCATATGCACTACTATATAAAATGAATATATACAGTATGTTTTATTTGTAAAACAAATGTCACAAAATGTCGTAAACCCGGTTATGTAACGGGTGACCCCGCCCCCCTCTGACGTCACAGGGAAAGTCACAGGGAAGTCCCCGTCAAGTCCCTGTGCGTCAGAGGGAGCGGGGTCACTGGGTGGCCCCGCCCTCTGTTATTTAAGAAGTGTCAGAAGAAGAGAAGGAAGAAGAAGAAGACGCCATGGAGGAAGATGCCAGATGAGAACACCAGAGCAAGAAGCAGAGGATCGGAGGAAGAACCAGAGGAAGAAGAAGATGGAGGAGGAAACCGAAGGAAGAAGGAAGGAAGAAGACCCGAAGAAGATGGAAAGAAGAAGACTTTAAATAAAGGAATTGTCAAAAACTGTCTCTTGTCTTTTTTAACCCTGAAGGGCCTGGTATGGAATTTAGGAGGGCCCCCACGTCATTTTTTTTTTAAAATTTGGTTCGGGGTTCCCCTGTGGAGAAATCCCATCCCAATGAACTTTTATGTGTATTGTTGGACCGAAAATTTATTAATAGCCGCGAGTAGTTTTGAATTACTTTTTTTCCTTTGAAATGTAATTTTGCTGTCAGACTGTTCTAAACACGGGAAACATGCGCCCCTTTACAGGCATACTATAGACACCCCCCAGGGACGAAATTTAAAGGAATATTACACTTTTATTGTTTCACTTTAAGCATTATTAAAATCACTGCTCCCAAAAAAAGGCCGTTTTTGAAACTTTTTTTGCATTGATACATGTCCCTTGACACTTTTTATGACAATACCATGCATATAAGCCTTTAAAATGAGCACTTTTGATTTCTCCCATAGACTTTTAAAGGGTGTTCCGCGGCTTTCGAATTTGCTGTAATTTGCCGCAAACACCCCAAATTGTTCGCTGTTCAGCAAACTGGCGAACAGCCAATGTTCGAGTCGAACATGAGTTTGACTCGAACTTGAAGCTCATCCCTAGTCACGAGTAACATTGTGCAACCCAATTACACAATATTTGAAATATCTAAAGGGTCAAAAGGTACAATAAATGCATATATTGTTTCTACAAATATTGGCTTTATTTGGGTTTATTCGGGGACTGGTCTAGATTACAGATGTGTTTTTAACTTGTAGCATTTCAGAATACAGAAGTGTTTTTTTTTTAATC
The DNA here is from genome assembly GCA_037952925.1 of Lithobates clamitans. Taxonomy (NCBI): domain Eukaryota; kingdom Metazoa; phylum Chordata; class Amphibia; order Anura; family Ranidae; genus Lithobates; species Lithobates clamitans. The sequence goes on from JBBGZY010000159.1 coordinate 3,727,212, forward strand.
CTTTCTGGGTTGCCGGAGTCAGGATTGTTAAATTCTACATTCAGCACATGCACAATGGTTTTCCATAGTATGTTGAATTTATTTATTTTACATTGTAGCAAGCAAAAAATGATGTAGCTAGGAATAAATACAGTGATAGAGAATGCAAAACGTATTTTCTTTTCGTGGCTGTTAACTGAAAACACTGCAATAAAAAATGTTAGGGTAGCTCCAAAACAGAATTAAAAATATAAATTGTAGTTTAGGAAAATATAAAAACCTCCCAAATTGTTAAAAATAATAATGTATGCTTCCCAAAAAGTTCTTATTTGCTGTAACTGAAGGCATCTGAATGGATCCATACAGTGCTGTGCAAAAGTTTTAGGCATGTGTAAAGAAATGCTGTAAAGCAGAGGTGGGGGACTCGAGTCACATGACTTGACTCGAGTCAGACTCGAGTCACCTGTTTGAGGACTTGCGACTTGCTTGACAAAATTAAATAAATGACTCGACTTGACTTTGACTTGTCACTAATGACTTGCGACTTGACTTTGACTTGGGCTATTTGACTTGCAATGACTTGGCACCACCAGTGCTGTGTCTTGGCCTAGGCAAAAGCCGCCCCCCCCCCCCCCACAAAAGAAAGCTCCCCCCGAGTCCCGGCTTCGGGGTAGATCAGTATTTTGACTTAATTTGTGACTTGACCAAAATAAATGACTTGACTTGCTTGACTTCTAGCAGGGACTCGACTTGACTTGCTTGCTTTTTGCCACAGTAACTTGGGACTTGCTTGTGACTTGAAGGTTAAGACTTGAGACTTGCTTGTGATTTGCACATGTGTGACTTACTCCCATCACTGCTGTAAAGTAAGAATACTTTCTAAATCAAGTCAATGTTTGGCCTGACTACCCTTTGGCTTCAAACCAGCATCAATTCTTCTAGGTACAGTACACTTGCACATAGTTTTTGAGGAACTTGGCAGGTAGGTTGTTCCAAACATCTTGGAGAACTAAGAACAGATCTTCTGTGGATGTAGGCAGCCTCAAAAAGCCTCTTCATGTAATTTCAGAATTACTCGATGTTGAAAGGGATTGGAGCATTGGAGACACCATTGATCAAGCAACGTTGAGGACCATAGATGTGGTTGGCCAAGGAACCTAATGCAGCAGATGAAAGACACATCATACCTACTTTCCTTTGACATCGGAATATGTCCTAAACAGGGGCCACCAGTAAATTTAGCTTTGCTGGGTTGTAGTTAATAACCTGGCTGATTTGTAGTCTTTGTGACCATTTGGCTTTTCTCCTAAACCTGGTATAACTGTAGTTCCTTCCTTTTGTCAGTAGGTGAACTGGTACCAATGGCATTAGTATGATGAGCTGCAGTAAATCTGGGTTATTAATATGCATACTTCTCTCAGCCAATCAGTAGAAGTTTTCTGGGTCACTGGTTCATGCTGGGAAAGTATACAAACATTTAGGGAGGTCAAGTGATCAGGTTCCTCCTACCCAGACCCTAGCCTGGGGTGGGTGTTTAAGGAACAGCTGCTTTGGTTAGGACTGGAGCCTATAGCCTAGCCATGTTCTATAGGCTCCACATTGGAGCTAAAGAGTACCTGAGATGGAGTACCAGAAGCCTTTCTGACATAGGCTGGGAACTGTGGAAGAGACTGGGAGAGCATTTGCTCTCTACCTTTCTATTTTTGTCTAAGGAGGCTGCAAGTCTGCTTACTTGTTCTGGGGTGTTCTGTGCCCTAACCCTCTCTTCCTGCGTTTTTTTTGTTTGTTGTTTGCTGCCATGACCTGAGTGAGTGCAGACCTGGGGGGGGGGGGGTTGTTTGCTGCACCCTCAAAAAGTTTAGCCTGAGCCGCCACTGAGCATGAGTCCCCATAAATGTGATGTGTTTACCAAATACTGTTCTGGGAAGCAAAGGGAATCTCCTTCAAGTCAAAAAGTGACCTCCACAGTTTGGCAACAAAGTTCATCTGGAGGGGAAACTTTTGAATCACTATATTTCCATGGGTCTTTAATTAGTACAAACTACAACCAGTATGACTTGATTTAAAAAACAAACAAACATTTAGATAAGAATTTCTATTCATTTTTATAGTTGCTAGCCTACAGATAAGTCAGGTTGCTTTATGACACCAGTCACCATTTTTTTAACCAGTTAAACAAACGCTTTGTTCATCTCTGTGATGACATGTCAACTGACATTTCATCATTTCATGTTGCTTTTTCATGCTACTTCATGTGTTCTTGTGGTCTATTCCTTACAATAACACCAGCTTAGAACTACAGTAAAACCTTGGATTGCGAGCATGATTCGTTCCAGAAACATGCTTGTAATCCAAAGCACTTGTATATCAAAGCAAATTTCCCAGTAAGAAATAATGGAAACTCAAATGATTCATTACACAACCATTTATTCATAGGTCCCTCAGTTTATAGTCCATATAAAAAGATTATAGCAATTTGATCAGGTTGTGTAACCATAAAATGTCCATCCACAAATGGAAGCCTCCACAAGGGGATTAGAAGCAAAATCCAGCAGAAGCTACAAGGTATAAAAGAGAAGAGAAGCACCTCTAAGTGTAGCAATATGTTGCTAAATGTTGTACCTTCATTAAATGGAACCATATTGCTACACTTAGAGATGCCTCTCTTCTATTTCACACTCACTTGTGACCTGACGCTACTTGTATATCAAGACATCACTTGTATATCAAGTCAAAATGTATTAAAACATTTTTGCTTGTTTTGCAAAACACTCAAACCAAGTTAATCTCAAACCAAGGTTTTACTGTAGCTTTATTATACCTACAGCGTGATAATGTTTAAATATGGTTAAAGATCAGTTACTGCGTAAAATGTTTGCAGAAGTTGGTTTCGAAAACCATGCCTTTGTGCACGTCACTGACATGCACAATGTAAATAAAAAAAAACACTTAGGTTCTTATTTATGACAATTAGATAAGGACTAATAGTGACTAATGGGGCTTGTCTCTAGTGTGCAACTGTTTATGATGCCAAAGCACCCATCTGTCCGTGATTTCGTGGGATTCTCCCTGATTTGGAACAAAGTCCCTCTGTCCCTCTTTCCTCCTTATTTGTCCCTCATTTTGATCTGATCTATATAGTTGTATATAAAATGCACATTTTTATAGTTCAAAAAGTCTTTCACAATGCTAAACCTTTCATCCAATTTCTAAATTGCTGCATTTGTAAATTTCAAAAGCCAGTATAAAGAAATAGTAGTGGTAAAAAAAAAAACACTTGTGGGTTTAACTAATCTTGGCAGGGGGTGTGTCCTATGTCTACATACTTTTGCTAATAGGTGCCCCTCCTTTCCATCTCAAAAACTTGGGAGGTATGATGACACTGTGCTGAGGTGTGGAGATGCTGCCAATGACAGCAATACAAATGGCCAGTTTACCACTTCCCCCTCACACCTGTACATCCCCTATGGGCCTAAGAAGTTTTTACATTTGGGCCTGTTTACTCTGCAATAACTTGTTCATTAAGTGGAACTAGAGTCACTAATGGTCTGGTGTCAGGAGCGTCTAGCACTCCTGCTCCTCATTCCAGCATCCTGGCTTTGGCTATTGCATTTTCCCTATCTTTGTCCACCTGCAAGGTGATTGAAGTGGTCAGTCTCTGGGTGGAAACCACATCTGTTATAAGCAAGCCAAACCTTCATTCTCATGCTTGTGAAAGAGAGTGATACGTGTATATTCCTTATCAAGCCCACATCTGTCTGCCCTGCTCTGTTAGATTGGATTTCCCAGTGTATGACCTTGAACCGGATTTCGGACTATTCCCTGAACTCAGCCTACCTTTTACCTGGACTGTCATAGAACCACTCTGCCAACCGCAAATACATGTTTGCTTTGCTCAGTTCGCGCCTGCCCTGGCGTGGTAGCCAGGCACTATAACATTGTGTATAAGACCTGGGGGCAACTGAGTACTGGTAGGCCTGCTTGCCTTATGGGAAAGGGGGCTGCTATGGGTGAAGAACACAGTAGCCAGCTATAGTGTCTGACCACCTGCGTTGGGGTAGATGTGACTTTTGGTGCTTGCGTAGTCCCTTGCCAGCACCAGCATCTTCTTCCCAGCATTTTACGAGTGCCAATCGATAGCTGTCTTAAATGACAAGTGCAGGATGACGTCATTTCAATGCATGCATGGGAGTCACTCATCCCAGCACACTGACATTCTGCTGGAAATGTATACAGAGCTGCTCAGCTCTGTGTACATAAGACTGGGTGAAGATGGAAGCCCCGGCAGCAGTGACAGCATGCCACTGAAGGGTTTTATTTGAAAGTATGGTATAATGTGCTAGTATGCTCCACATTATGGCATAAACTTGCTTTAATGATTAATAAAATGTAAATAAAAAAAAACTATAGATAAATACTATTTGAAAGAAAGAAGAAGTAGTTAATTAGTGCTGATTAGGGTAAAGTACAAATGTCAAAAAACAAACTCTCCTCTGAAGGTTTTATATGCGGGAAAAGAGCCATGATGTGTAAAGGCATTTCAGATAATGCTTTAATAAACGTACACAATACAGAGGACCTTGTATTTATATATATTTTTCTTTTTGCAGTGAGATTTACTGCTTCCATTATGCATTCAAGGCTTTACTATTTTTTCATATCACTATCACACCATATTAGATTGGAAATTACTGTCAGGAAACTATACTTTAATTGGAATTCTGATTGCTAGCTCTTTGGGTTATTAACCCCTTTGCTGCCAATATGTTTGTTTGTACTATTGTCTTTGATTTTTTTTTTGTGTGTGGTTGATTTGAGCTTAGTGATCCCATCCATGGCATTTTTTTTATTTATATTTAGCTGCAAGGCTTCCCTTTAAAAAAAAATTTAAAAAGGGGGGGGGGGGACTTTCGTTTTAGTGGTTGGTAATTTGGGGGTATATTTGTTTTTATTTTATGTTTTATTTTATGTTGCCTTCATTCTCAGGTAAACAGTTTTTTTTCTTTTGCTGCAGGGCTTCGCTGTAAATACAAAAGTGGAATTTTGTTTCAGGGGTGGTCGTAAGGGGTTTATTTCTTTTGTTATTTGTTTTATTTAAAGTTGATAAGGCCTTTTTTTTTAAGTTTGGGTAGCTCAAAGTGGAGCCTTCATTTGTTATGGACAATCTGTTCTCAGAACTGCCTTTTGTTCGCACGTCTTTGCCAATGGAAATTTAGCACTGCTATATCCTCTGCAGTATCTTAACTTCTGTAGTAAAACCCAAGTCTGCGTTCCTTGTCTCAGTAAATTTGGGCTTAACCTTGCTCATTAAAATTGTTCTGCTGCTGGCCTATTTTACACTACTGTATTATCTGTGACCTCTTAACCAGTTGCAGACCAGGCTGTAGCTGAATGATGACTACAGCACGGTTGGATAACTCTGGGAGTCCGTCATATGATGTCCTCCCAGAATCACTTTCTCCCGTGCACCCCCTAGGGTGCACACCTGGGAATGTCCATGACCGTCGGGTCTTCCAGACCCAGTGCGTCACGGATCGGGGTAAAGGGCCAATGACAGCAGCCCTTTACCATGTGATCGCTCCATTGTCAACAAACCAGAACATGTGCGGTTCAGCTCCTCCCCTCTCCTCGCACTGATTGGTACAGTGGAGAGGAGGGAGAGGAGGGAGCCAGTGCAGCAGCACTGTATGTTGGATCTGAAGTTCTTATAGCGCTGATCTGTGCCTAGCCATGGCTCATCCATCCATCCTCATTCATGCTCATCCATCCTCATTCATGCTCCTCAATGGCTCATCCATCCCCATCCATGGCTCATTCATGCTCATCCATGCCACATCAGTGATCATCTGTGCCATATCCATGCCACATCAGTACTCATCCATGCCACATCAGTGATCATCCATGCCACATCAGTGATCATCCGTGCCACATCAGTGCTCATCCGTGCCACATCAGTGCTCATCCGTGCCACATCCATGCCACATCAGTGCTCATCCATGCCACATCCATGCCACATCAGTGCTCATCCGTGCCACATCCATGCCACATCAGTGCTCATCCGTGCAACATCCATGCCACATTCATGCTCATCCGTACCACATCCATGCCACATCAGTGCTCTTCCATGCCCCAGGGATCTGTCAGTGTAAACAGATACCCATTCTGTCAGGGGAGAATAGACAGATCTGCTATTCCCAGCGATATGTCTCCTCCTCCAGTCACTGCACTGCCCCCACAGTTAGAAACACCTCCCTAGGGAACACTTAATCCCTTGATCACCCCCTAGTGTTAACCCCTTCCCTGCCAGTGACATTTATACAGTAATCAGTGGCTATTTTTAGCACTGATCGTTGTATAGGTGTCAATGGTCCCAAAAAAGTTTCAAAAGTGTCCGATCTGTCCGCTGCAATGTGGCAGTCCCACTAAAAATCACTGATCACCGCCATTACTAGTAAAAAAAAAAATTATAATAAAAATGCCATAAATCTATCCTCTATTTTGTAGACGCTATAACTTTTGCACAAACCAATCAATATACGCTTATTGATGTTTTTTTAGCAAAAATATGTAGAATACATATAGGCCTAAGCTGATGAAGAAATTTGATTTATTACATTTTTTTGGATACGTATTATAGCAAAAAGTAAAAAATATTGTTTATTTCAAAATTGTCTGTCTTTTTTTGTTTATAGCGCAAAAAAAAAAAAAACGCAGAGGTGATCAAATACCACCAAAAGAAAGCTCTATTTGTGGGGGAAAAAAGGACGCCAATTTTGTATGGGTACAGTCGCATGACCACGCAATTGTCAGTTAAAGCGACACAGTGCCATAGCGCAAAAAATGGCCTGGTCATTAAGGGGGCAAATCCTTGTATGAAAAAATGGACAAACATTTCATATGGGTACAGTGTCGCATGACTGAGTAATTGTCATTTAAAGTGTGATAGCACTGAAAGCTGAAAATTGGTCTGGTTAGAAAGGGGGTTTAAGTGCCTAGTGGGCAAGTGGTTAATTCATGTAATAAAACACCTGCCTGTAATCTTTGTCTCTAGTACATTTTAGCGCAATAATTCTGAATAAAACTGTCCCTGCTACTGGCAACCTTGTAGTAAAGCCCCAACCCATGCTCTTTGCAACTAGTAAGTTTAGGCCTAGCCATGATATTTAAAATTGTTCTGCTACTGACCAATTTTACACTGCTGTGACATCTGCCCCCTCTTAACCCGTTAAAATCATGTACCTCTGCGTCATTTTGCTGGCTACACCCCAGTACCGTATTTTAGAGCTGATGGTCAGCTTTCTTGTAATAACAACTGGTGCAACACACCCCCCCCCCCACACGCCGCTCCACCTGGGTCTCCCATCACCAGCTGTCACATCTGCTGGCTGGCCGGAGACCCGAACAAAGCCGGATTGAGTTTTGATTGGGCATCCCATGTAGAAACCAGGAAGCAATGTCATAAGGTCACTTTGTGTTTACTCAGCAGCCAACAGCGGCAGTTTTAAAAAAATGTCAGTATTCAAAAACGCAGATCTTGTCATTTTAAATACTTTTAACCACTTCAGCACCGGACCATTATGCTGCCTAAGGACCAGAGGTCTTTTTCCAATTTGGCACTGCGTCGCTTTAACTGCTAATTGCGCGGTCATGCAATGCTGTACCCAAACAAAATTTGCGTCCTTTTCTTCCCACAAATAGAGCTTTCTTTTGATGGTATTTGATCACCTCTGCAGTTTTTATTTTTTGCGCTATAAACGGAAAAAGACAGAAAATTTGGAAAAAAAATGATATTTTCTACTTTTTGTTATTAAAAAAATCCAATAAACTCAATTTTAGTCATACATTTAGGCCAAAATGTATTCGGCCACATGTCTTTGGTAAAAAAAATGTCAATAAGCGTATATTTATTGGTTTTGCGCAAAAGTTATAGCGTCTACAAACTAGGGTACATTTTCTGGAATTTACACAGCTTTTAGTTTATGACTGCCTATGTCATTTCTTGAGGTGCTAAAATGGCAGGGCAGTACAAACCCCCCCCCCCAATGACCCCATTTTGGAAAGTAGACACCCCAAGGAAATTGCTGAGAGGCATGTTGAACCCATTGAATATTTATTTTTTTTGTCCCAAGTGATTGAGTAATGAAAAAAAAAAAAATATATATATTTACAAAAAGTTGTCACTAAATGATATATTGCTCACACAGGCCATGGGCCTATGTGGAATTGCACCCCAAAATACATTCAGCTGCTTCTCCTGAGTACGGGGATACCACATGTGTGGGACTTTTTGGGAGCCTAGCCACGTACGGGGCCCCGAAATCCAATCACCGCCTTCAGGATTTCTAAGGGAGTAAATTTTTGATTTCACTCCTCACTACCTATCACAGTTTTGAAGGCCATAAAATGCCCAGATGGCACAAACCCCCCCAAATGACCCCATTTTGGCAAGTAGACAACCCAAGCTATTTGCTGAGAGGCATGTTGAGTCCATGGAATATTTTATATTTTGACACAAGTTGCGGGAAAGTGACACCTTTTTTTTTTTTTTTTTTTTTTGCACAAAGTTGTCAATAAATGATATATTGCTCACACAGGCCATGGGCATTTGTGGAATTGCACCCCAAAATACATTTAGCTGCTTCTCCTGAGTATGGGGATACCACATGTGTGGGACTTTTTGGGAGTCTAGCCGCGTACGGGGCCCCGAAAACCAATCACCGCCTTCAGAATTTCTAAGGGTGTAAATTTTTGATTTCACTCTTCACTGCCTATCACAGTTTCAGAGGCCATGGAATGCCCAGGTGGCACAAACCCCCCCCCCCCCAAATGACCACATTTTGGAAAGTAGACACCCCAAGCTATTTGCTGAGAGGCATGGTGAGTATTTTGCAGCTCTCATTTGTTTTTGAAAATAAAGAAAGACAAGAAAAAACATTTTTTTTTCTTTTTTCAATTTTCAAAACTTTGTGACAAAAAGTGAGGTCTGCAAAATACTCACTATACCTCTCAGCAAATAGCTTGAGGTGTCTACTTTCCAAAATGTGGTCATTTGGGGGGTTTTGTGCCACCTGGGCATTCCATGGCCTCCGAAACTGTGATAGGCAGTGAAGAGTGAAATCAAAAATTTACGCCCTTAGAAAGCCTGAAAGCGGTGCTTGGTTTTCGGGGTCCCGTATGCGGCTAGGCTCTGAAAAAGTCTCACACATGTGGTATCCCCGTACTCAGGAGAAGCAACAGAATGTATTTTGGGGTGTAATTTCACATATTCCCATGGCATGTTTGAGCAATGTATCATTTAGTGACAACTTTGTGCAAAAAAAAAAATTTGTCTCTTTCCCGCAACTTGTGTCACAATATAAAATATTCCATGGACTCGACATGACTCTCAGCAAATAGCTTTCGGTGTCTACTTTCCAAAATGGGGTCATTTGGGGGGGTTTTGAACTGTCCTGGCATTTTATGCACAACATTTAGAAGCTTATGTCACACATCACCCACTCTTCTAACCACTTGAAGACAAAGCCCTTTCTGACACTTTTTGTTTACATGAAAACATTTTTTTTTTGCAAGAAAATTACTTTGAACCCCCAAACATTATATATTTTTTTAAAGCAAATGCCCTACAGATTAAAATGGTGGGTGTTTCATTTTTTTTTTCACACAGTATTTGCGCAGTGATTTTTCAAACGCATTTTTTGGGGAAAAAACACACTTTTTTAATTTTTAATGCACTAAAACACACTATATTGCCCAAATGTTTGATGAAATAAAAAAGATGATCTTAGGCCGAGTACATGGATACCAAACATGACATGCTTCAAAATTGCGCACAAACGTGCAGTGGCGATAAACTAAATACATTTTTAAAAGCCTTTAAAAGCCTTTACAGGTTACCACTTTAGATGTACAGAGGAGGTCTACTGCTAAAATTACTGCCCTCGATCTGACGTTCGCGGTGACACCTCACATGCATGGTGCAATTGCAGTTTACATTTGACGCCAGACCGACGCTTGCGTTCGCCTTTGCGCGAGAGCAGGGGGGGACAGGGGTGCTTTTTTTTTTTTTCTTTATAACTTTTTTGCTTTTTTATCTTATTTTTAAACTGTTCCTTTCATTTTTTTTTTAATCATTTTTATTGTTATCTCAGGGAATGTAAATATCCCCTATGATAGCAATAGGTAGTGACAGGTACTCTTTTTTGAAAAAATTGGGGTCTATTAGACCCTAGATCTCTCCTCTGCCCTCAAAGCATCTGACCACACCAAGATCGGTGTGATAAAATGCTTTCCCAATTTCCCAATGGCGCTGTTTACATCCGGCGAAATCTAAGTCATGAAATGCTCATAGCTTCCGGTTTCTTAGGCCATAGAGATGTTTGGAGCCACTCTGGTCTCTGATCAGCTCTATGGTCAGCTGGCTGAATCACCGGCTGCATTCTCAGGTTCCCTGTTGAGACAGGAGAGCCAGAGAAAAACACGGAAGACGGTGGGGGAGGGGGGGCATTCCCTCCCACTGCTTGTAAAAGCAGTCTAGAGGCTAATTAGCCACTAGGATTGCTTTTACATGAAAGCCGACCGCTGGCTGAAAAGAATGATACCTAAACCTGCAGGCATCATTCTGGTATAACCACTCAAAGTCGTGAATGGCGTACCTGAAGACAAAAAAATGGTTAACAATAAAACACAGTAAACGGTAAAGTATAAAAAATTGCATACCTGAAAAGCAAACATGATAAAACATAATAACAATAAAACATTGTAGAATAGAATACAGTAAAAAAAGAGCAGAACAATAGAGAGAGAATAGAGAGAAAGAGAACAATAAAACGACAACTATTTTTTTTTATTTTATATATTTTTTTTTTTTTTTTTTTTTACACTTTTTTTGTAACTAACTTTTATAACTGTAACCGGTTCCAGGTTCGGGTCTCTCAAAATGCGATGGCATCTTGGGAGACCCTGTGAAAGTGTGCCTAGTCTGTGGAATGCTGTACCCTACGCTAATACTCAACTAGTGAATGGTAGCGTTCAAAACATTCACCAATGCAAAGACCAGGATTGTCAGGACAGGAGGGACAATAATAGCGGGTGTCACGCCTATATCCAGGCTTGCTGCAGACACGACATCTTTTTTGGGGGGGTTCGTTGGGTAGGGGTACTCGAGAGGACATAAAGAAAATGCCTCTCATGCAGCCGACTGCATTTGGTTGGGGATCCCAATTAGGATTGGCGAATGCAGCAGGCAGGGCATTATGGGCACGACAGGCCTGTTTGTCTTCTTCTTGGTGGCAGCGGGACACTACTTGTGCTTGCCACCTCACCAGCTTGAACTGCATTTATGGGACTCGCCACGTCACCAAGTGGTACTGCAGTGCTGGTTTGACTACGACCGGGGTGTACTAGGCCGCTGGCGCTTGCCAGTTCACCAAAATCAGGCCTGACTCTGCGAACGCTGCAGTTATGCGTTTTGTGTTTTGTAAGTGTCAGTGATCGATCGATACTGCACTTGGGTGGGCTGGGCTGGGCCAGTCGGAGGGGCAAAACGCAGGTGCTAGCAGGTATCTGGGCTGATCCCGCTAACACTGCATTTTTGGGAACCCTAAACTGCTGGGGACGCTAGTATAGATCTGATCGGATCAGATATTGATCCGATCAGATACTATACCACTAAGGGAGGTGTACGGTGCATGCGTGGGTGTTAGCGGTACTGGCGCTAACCTGACGCTGAACTGGTGCTTGCCAGTTCACCAAAATGCTACCAAAAAAACTGTTAGCGATCGCAGGGATCAGGCCTGACTCTGCAAACGTTGCAGTTATGCGGTTAGTGTTTTGTAAGTGACAGTGATCGATCGATACTGCACTTGAGTGGGCTGGGCGGAGGGGCAAAACGCGGGTGCTAGCAGGTATCTGGGCTGATCCCGCTAACACTGCGTTTTTCGGAACCCTAAACTGCTTGGGACGCTAGTATAGATCTGATCGGATCAGATATTGATCCGTTCAGATACTATACCACTAAGGGAGGCGTATGCTGCGTGCGTGGGTGTTAGCGGTACTGGCGCTAACCTGACGCTGCCTGGGGCGACGCATATCACCGCCGGGCGATCAGGGGGCTAAACTTTTATTCGGTAATAAACGGCGGGTGCCCTGACACTATAAAAAATAAACTAACTAACCAGCGTCACCCATATCAGTTATACGGTGATCAGTGGTGAAAGGGTTAACTAGGGGGCAATCAAGGGGTTAAAACATTTATTAGATAGTATATGGGGGTCCCTGTCGCTATAAAACGCTGACGGCGAACATAAATATTTATGTCCCTAACTAGCATCACCAGTCACACTAATACAGCGATCAGAAAAATGATCGCTTAGTGACACTGGCGACAGGGGGTGATCAAGGGGTTAAAACGTTATTAGGGGGGATTAGGGGGGTACCCTAGACCTAACGGGGGCTAATACTAACTGCCCTAACACAGTAACTGTCACAAACTGACACCATGCAGTAATCAGAAAAAAAAACAAAAAAACCAAAAAAACACTGCTTGGTGTCAGTGTGACAGGGAGGGGGGAGGGGTGATTGGGGGGCGATCGGGGGTGTTTAGTGTGCCTGGCATGTTCTACTGTGTGTGTTTGTGTTTTTACTCACATTCCTGTCTTCTCTCCCCAGCGCCGGAATGGAAAATACCGAGCCGAGGAGAGATGACATAATTTCCTTTGCTGCTGTTTAGCATACAGCAGCAAAGGAAATGATCTGATTGGCCGGCGGCGATCGCGAGAGGGGGGCCACGAACGGATGGCCTCCCCCTCACCTCCGATCGCCGGGGGACAAAAGAGGACCGCCTCAGGCACCGGGGGGGGTTCGATCGGACCACCCACCCGCGGGAGGCAGATCACGTACATATAAGTGATTTTGCCTGCCCGTGCCGCCTTGCCGATGTATATCGGCGTGAGGCGGTCCTTAAGTGGTTAAGTGCAGAGGAGGGCCTGTCACAAGGGATGTTTACATTCCTTGTGACAGCAATAGAAGTAAACAGGAAAAATTATTTTTTAAAGGGATTTAAAAACAAAAAATAAATTAATTAATTAATTTTAACGAGCCCCATCCCTCTGTGCGTGTGCGCCAAAGAAAACACATACAGTGTTATATTGGATTATGAACATAATTCGTTCCACAAGAATGCTTGAATCCTGCTCATTTTGCGAGAAAACACTCGCAAACCGAGTCAGGATTATTTAAAAATAATAACTTGTATTGCGAAATGCTCGTAAACCGCGTTATTCCCACTCCAAGGTATTACTGTACGTAAGTCGCATCCACAAATGTAAACAGGGTTCAAATCACACATGTGAGGTATCACCGTGATCGTTACAGTGAGAGCAATAATTCTAGTGCAAGACCTCTTCTATAACTTTAAACAGGTAACCGTTACAAATTTTTAAATCATCGCCTATGGAGATTTTTAAGTACCGTAGTTTGTCGCCATTCCATGAGTGTGTGCAAGTGTGAGATGTTAGGTACCTATTTACACGGCGTAACATCATCTTTCACATTATACAAACAAAATTGGGCTAGCTTTACTGTTTAGTTTTTTTTTTAATTAATTGAAGTGCATTTAAAAAAAAAAATGCATTTGAAAGACTACTGCGCAAATACAGTGTGACATAAAATATTGCAACAGCTGCCATTTTATTCTCTAAGGTCTCTGCTAAAAATATATATATATATATATATATATAATGTTTGGGGTTTCTAAGTAATTTTGTGGCAAAAAATACCGATTTTAACTTGTAAACAACAAATGTCAGAAATAGGCCTGGTCTTGAAGTATTAATGCATTAAGATAAAAAGCCTTCTGTGTCTAGCAGATCCCCCTCAGCTCCCCCTTATACTTATCTGAGCCCCATCTCGATCCAGCGATATTGCACAAGAGACACGGCTGCTCAGGACTCTCCCTCCTCATTGGCTGAGACAGCAGTGAAGCTCTATTGGTTCCCACTGCTGTCAATCAAAGTCAGTGAGCCAATGAGGAGAGAGAGGAGGCTCTTTGAATGTACACACAGAGCTGCGGCTTGGCTCGGGTGCCCCATAGCAAGCTGCTTAGTGTGGGGGCACTTAACAGGAGGAAGGGGCCAGGAGTGCTAAAGAGGGACCCAAGAAGAGGAGGATCCGAGCTGCTCTGTGCAAAACCACTGCACAGAGGAGGTAAATATAACATGTCTGTTAAATTTATACAAAAAAAATTTGACTTCAGTATCACTTAAAGTCCTCGTTCACACTGAACACGGTCAGTTTGACTTTGGGGGCGACTTTAAAAACATCTGTGCAGGTCCATGCATAGATGTCTATTGAAATTGCCCCAAAGTTGCCAAAAGAACTACTTTTGGAAATCGGTGCTGTGCTGTAAAGTCAGTGTTGCACCAATTGCTAGCAATAGGCTCCGACTTGACATGTGATTTGACCTGTCAAATTGCGTCGATGTGAACAGGGACTAATTCATCTAGTAAAACACCTGCGTGTACTCTTTTACTATAGCACATTTCGTCCACTTCTTCCTCATTAAAAATGTCCTGCTGCTGGACAATTTTAAGTTGTGGTATCATCTACAGTTTTGCATCAGTGAGAGCAGGGACAGCCGCAGTGAACTTCTGCCCAATTTCTAATTCCCCCAGACGGCGATATTATTAGATTTGGATTCCTGCATAAAAATTATTTGAGAACTTGTTCACATTATGATTCTTTAATTTTTTGGAAGGCGTTTTGGCAAGTAGTTATGGGGGGAAGGCTAGGTTGCATGGCAGTCTGAAACCTGACAGTTGGGTGCAGTGTTATGTTGTGACAGTCCACATGCTATTTACTATCTATTTGCTACATCTATGGTGGTTCAAATGTGGATATGGTTAGATGTTTTTCTCCACCTCTTTTTCAGGCCGTTATGTGAAATAGGAAATAGATGTAGAAATGCAGTTAGTTTTACTGGTGACAAAACAGACCATAGATCCAAAGAGATACATCCATATAATCCAATCTGCAAATGTAAATGGCAGGGGAACAGAAGTGGGGAGGGGTAAGCCCAGCTTTCAACATCAAGCCATCAAGCCCTGTATTTAGGAGATACTGGATGAGTAAAAAAACAGGTGCTACAAGGATTCAACAATACTTTGCTGATGGTGAATCAATTGATTAATTTAAAACATTTATCACAAGACAAGTAAAAAAAAGGGCACAATACTCAAAATTTGAGGGGGCACTCCCTTATAAAATGGAATTCGAAGGTATAGCACGGTTGCTAGTGAATCAGTTATAACCTTTTGATTCATTTATTAAATACATTGATTCAAAATCAGCAACCTTTATACTTCCTGAATCTTCATTATAAGGAGGGAGTACCCCCTCAAATTTCAATAGATGAGCAATTTTTTATTTTTACTTTTTTATGAATAAATAAATAGATTTACAGAGAACAATGTGGAACTATTCTCTGTGGGTCATAGTTTACATTACAATTTACACATCCATAATTTTACTAAGCAGGACAATATACAGTCCCAAGTATATATTGTCCCCCACTGTACCCCACATTCTAGCACAAGTACTCCACCTCCCAAAGTGACCCCCCAACACATGCCCAAAGCCTGGGTTTTGTTTAACCATGTCATTAAGCCCCTCCCATTGTATAGTTTGGCCAAACCCACTTTTGCTGTGGCGCGCCACAGGCTTCTACCTCCCTCAAGTGTCCCTAATTCTCAAGTTTAAAAGTTGGGAGGTATGCAGAGAGACAGCAGTACACTGATCTTTCCAGTGAAGGGCTGGGCAGGGGAGCATGTCAGCAGAAGTCTGATCACTGGAGTACATGCAGGCAGTGCTACCAAGTAGAACGAACAAAGAAAACAGATCACGCTGGGATGGATGTCCTTCCATTCCCTGATGTGGTAATTTTGAAATAGAACAGAAGGGGGACTGGCAGGCTACACCCAGCATACAAAATAAGACACATGGCATTAAGCAGCAACAGTACATACAGAACAAAAACTGATGCTAAGAATAACACCCAGGACATACAGAAATTGAAAAGGTGTTGTGTCATGTTTACACATAAAGAGCAAACAGATAATCTTATCAATTTTGAATAACAGAATAAGTAGTTCTATGCTATACTTCCATCTGTAACAGATGTCAAACATTTAGATAATCATATCAGTTGCAGATAAAATATAACTAGTTCTATGCTATACTTCCATCTGTAAAAGATGTCAAACATTTAGATAATCATATCAGTTGCAGATAAAATATATGTAGTTCTATGCTATACTTCCATCTGTAAAAGATGTCAAATATTTAGATATTCATATCAGTTGCAGATAAAATATATGTAGTTCTATGCTACACTTCCATCTGTAAAAGATGTCAAACATTTAGATATTCATATTGGTTGCAGATAAAATATAAGTAGTTCTATGCTATACATCCATACTGTATGTAATAAATAGCAAGCATTTAGATAATCATATACATTATAATAACAAAATAAGTAGTTATATGCTATATATCCATATGTAAAAATAGAATATGTTACATTTCATGTTCCCGATATGTGTCTTTTGTACCATGTACTTGTGTTAAAAAGTATCCTGTTCCTTGTATTGCTTCCTTTGTGTTAAATACCTGGTGTTCCTGCCAGTACCCCTGTTTTCCCATTTCAAACTGACCACGCTAGGCATAGGAGCACATCCATCCCAGTGTGGTCGGTTTTCTAACTGTGCTAGGAGCACAGTCTGCCTGTCTCCCAATGGCCAAGACATGTGCTGATAGGTGCGGGGAGCTGCAACATGCTGCGGCGGCAGTAAACACTCAGAGTCCAGTTGCAGAAAACAGAGCATGTAATACATTTCGGCAATCCACAACTAGTCCAGCGGAATAGCACCCAACTGGGAACTCTCAGAGGATGCAACAGTAATGTGTAGTAGAGCAGGTCTCAGATGTGCCGACAGCATCAATCTTGAGGGGCGGAATGCGGCCTGGACGATCTGTACCCAAATAGGCCTGTTGGTGTTGATACCCTTTCTTTTCTTTTTTTGTGACATTTGATCTTGTGAAAACACCCCCCCCCCCATGGGTGTATGGGTGGCACCCCTCTATAAGTAGGATTCAAGGCTGGGTTCCCATTACCATAGATTTTTGGAATAGGATGGTGTGTCCCTATCTTTTCCCTACTCGTCTGGAACCACACCCTACCTCTAATCACTATCCCTGACAGATGGGTGACCTGTCCCTACACTGCTCAAATGCGAGATGCGTTCTTAAGCCCAGGAGCCAGAGTATTACTGTAAATAGACTCTGCCTGCCCCAATATGGCCAGCAGTGTCACATGGGGCAACAGCATCCAATCTGATAGTTTCCCCAGTGAATCAGGGAGCCATAGAGGAACCACGTTCCTCTTGACTTCCTCTCCCTCTGCAATATAAACTTTACAGGGAGCTGGCCACGGTTAGACCTGCAAAGAACGGCAGACCGTAGGGTACTTTGTGGATTTACGTTGCAAGTGCTCATCTTCTGATTGTAACTCCAGGGCTGTAGCTGGATGGGCGTTAACGGGGTCCTTCTTACCCCTTTCAGCCAGGCCCTAGATAGATACTTTGGTCACATCCAGACAGTCTGTGGGGGGGTTGGGCCACATGCTCCCAAAATAATTAAGCCATCGTAGAGGCTATCTGGTCTTTAGTGGAGACCACCACTGCAAAACTTGGTGAAGTTAAGTAATTGATGAAAACCAAGGTATAGCGATACTCTGAGGGTGAGCTGGAGATTGTTTGAAAGTCCATGGGGACTAACTCAAAGGGCTCTGAGGTAGTGATGGTCATGTATGTGGTCTTTTCAGGAGGGGCTTTATGCAGTGAGCAAGTTTCACACACCCGACAAGCCATGGCAGCTGCGGGCAAAAGAAGTACCTCCTGACCAAAGAGACCAATAGTGTGGCGCATGGACTTAGCCCCCTGAGCCATGTTTGACTAAAGGCACCCTGCCTTTGGCCAATCATGGCTATCACAGCAGAGCACACTGTGATTGGCCAAAGCATGCAAGTCAGGTGCATGCTTTGGCCAATCATCAGACGTCAATGCACTGCGATTTTGCAGTGCGTTATGGGGCATTCCACGGCGTTCAAATTTGCCACGAACGCCCCATAATGTTTGATATTCGGCGAATGGGCGAACACGTACGTTCGACATCGGGCCTATTCCTACTGTCAAACAGGTGCGAAAAAATTGGTCTTTGGGTGTTAATTGTGCCCATAAATTCTACACCAAAACATTCTTCCAGATTAAATCAACACCCACAACACTAGGCAGCCTAGAAGTCCTACAGAGATTCCACATCCCAAAAACACTTAATCGGCAACATTGGCATCAGGGGCTTCATAGCTGCTGGTAATCCAGGACTGATTCATTTTGATAAAAGTCAGACGGTCCACCGTGTCTGTAGACAGACGTGTTCTATGATCAGTAACAAAACCTCCAGCAGCACTGAATGCCCGTTCGGAAAGAAGACTGGAAGCAGGGCAGCCCAGCAGCTCAATAACATACTGTACAAGTTCTGGCCAGTGGTCTATTCTCACGACCCAGTAAGCCAGTGGATCGTTGGCTGGAAAGCTCTCGTTCTCTGTTTTCGCCCCTAGATAATCGTCCACCATGTGATGCAGACGCTGCTGATGGGATGTGGAAGCTGACAGCCTTGGACTAAAAAAAAAAGAGAAGTGCATCACTTATGCACCGCTCCTCTCTTGACCAATAGAAGCCTCAAAACTCCGTTTTCCACGACACTGTAACCTACCAGAGTCAGGAAAAGCATTTGATAAATTCCTCTTTAAGGTGTCCTCAAGAGATTTTATCTTCTGCACTCTCTGTGGGGACAGGATCAGTTCTGAGACTTTACCCTTATAACGGTGATCAAGGAGGATTGCCAACCAATAGTGATCCTTTTCCTTTATGCCACGTATTCTTTGGTCCTTTCGCAGGCTTTGAAACATGAGGGAGCCCATGCACCGCAAATTTGTGGAGGCATGAGAAGCAGACTCCTTGGGGTCACAGAGGATTGCTGTATCTGGAACTGCCTCCTCCCAGCCACGTACTACTCCCAATGGTTCTGGGGATGGAAAACCATCTCTTACTGTATGACGTATGTCTTCCTCTGCTTCAATGACTCCAAAACTGCCAGAAACCTCCTCTTCCTCCTCTCTCTCCTCTTGTGTGTTCTGTGACATAGGAACAATGGTGTCTGCATAAAGTGGGCCTTGAGAGGAAAGGAAGCCCTCCCCTTTCTTGCTGCTCTGCCTCGAGTGCCCTGTCCATAATGCCACACAGAGTTTGCTCCAGCAGGAACACCTCAAATCAGCTTCCATGCAGCATGTTTCCCGTGTTTATAACAGTACAACAGCAAAAAGACATTTCTAAAGGAAAAAAAGAGTCATTTAAAACTGCTCGCTGCTGTAATGTACTGTCGGGTCCTGGCAATATAGATAAAAATCATTGAAAAAAACAGCATGGGTTCCCCCCCAGTCCATTACCAGGCTCTTTGAGTCTAGTATGGATAATAAGGGGAACCCTGCACCCAAATAAAAAAAAGTGCGTGGGGGTTCCCCCCAAAATCCAAACCAGGCCCTTCAGGTCTGGTATGGATATTCAGGGGAACCCTGTGCCAAAATTATTTTAAAAAATGGCGTAGGGATCCCCCCAAAATCTATACCAGACCCTTATCCGAGCACACAACCTGGTAGGCTGCAGGAAAAGAGGGGGGATGAGAGAGCGCCCCCCTTCTGAATCATACCAGGCCACATGCCCTCAACATGGGGAGGATGCTTTGGGTTCCCAAAGCACCTTGTCCCCATGTTGATGGGGACATGGGCCTCATCTCCACAACCCTTGCCCGGTGGTTGTGGGGGTCTGCGGGTGGGGAGCTTTTCGGAGTCTGGAAGCCCGCTTTAATAAGGGGCCCCCAGATCATGCCCCCCATGTGAATGGGTATCGGGTACATTGTACCCCTACACATTCACCAAAAAAAAGCAGTGAAATGTGACAAAAGACAATAGCCGGTTTTTGACAATTCCTTTATTAAAAATGTCTTCTTTCCCCACTTCTTCCTCTGGTCTTCTCCATCTTCCTCCAGCTTCTTCTTCTCCCCGCTTCTTCCTTAATCTTCCTCTGGCTTCTACTTCCCCCGGTCCCTCCTCTGGTCTTTCTCCCCCGCCGTTGCAGCTGAACATTCAAAAAAACGAACCTGTCAGGGCTGGGCTCAGCCCTTCCTTCTCTGAGCTGGCCGCTCAGCTGTCAGCTAATTGCCAGCTCCTATCTCCACAGTTCTCAACTGTTGATGATATCCTGCTCGTCAGTCCTGCCTACTTAAGCCGTCCAGTCTAGAGGAGCTCTGCCTTGGCCTTGGTCAACATCACAAAAACTATCTCCTGATATCCTGTTCAAGACTTGCTTTGCTGACATTCCTTCTGGCTCCATATCCTGCTTGCTGTTCCACTACATTGATCCCTGACTTCTGGCTTGGCTGACTATCTGTTCCGGTTACTGAACTTTGGCTATGTTTTGACTACGTTTGCTCTTTGTACTTTTATTATTAAACAAGTGTCATTTAACTGTACTTCTGTTTCGGCCTGATTTCATGGTTTCTGACAGAACATCCTCTGATGCTACGATGGGGCAGATGACGTCACTCCAAGACCCCACCCCTTGTGACTTTACCGCATGGGGCATGATGGGTCAGTGATCTCACAAGGAGGTGAGGTCTCCTGATGATGTCATCCGGCGGCCACGCCCCATAGTTATATATGATATGGAAGCGGATAGATCGGCTGGCCGCAGCATTGGTGGAAGTTAGCTGTTTTCATGTTCAGCAGGTCGGTGGCGGGAGCGGTGGAGGAGAAAGACCAGAGAACGAATCGGGTAGAAGAAGAAGCCGGAGGAAGATGGAGAAGACTGGAAGAAGAAGAGGAGGAAGATGAAGGATGAAGCGGGGGAAGAAGAAGCTGGAGGAAGAAGGAGAAAACCGAAGGAAGACCGGAGAAAGGAGCGGGGAAAGAAGACATTTTTAATATACATTTCACTGCTTTTTTTGGTGAATGTGTAGGGGTACAATGTACCCGATACCCATTCACATAGGGGGCCAGGATCTGGGGGTCCTCTTGTTAAAGGGGGCTTACAGATTCTGATAAGCCCCCCTGCAGACCCCACAACCATAGTGCAAGGGTTGTAGGGATGAGGCCCTTGTACCCATCAACATGGGGACAAGGTGCTTTGGAGGGACCCCAACGCACCCTCCCCATGTTGAGGGCATGTGGCCTGGTAGGGTTTAGGAGGGGGTGCTCTCTCATCCCCCCTCTTTTCCATCCGGCCTGCCAGGTTGCATGCTCAGATAAGGGTCTGGTATAGATTTTAGGTGGACCCCCACACCATTTTTTTTCTAATTTTGGTGCAGGGTTCCCCTTAATATCCATACCAGAACTGAAGGGTCTGGTATTGATTTTGGGGGAACCACTACGCAATTTTTTTTTACATTTTGGCATGGAATTCCCCTTAAAGTCCATACCAGATCCGAAGGGCCTGGTATGCACTGGGGGGACCCTATGCCGTTTTTTTCCTTGATTTTGAATAGCTGGATTTTTGGAATTCCACACCATAATATTATTGAATAATTACATACCATTGCATGCATTTGAAGAGTTAAAATGATAGAATAAACCAAACTGATGAGCATTCGATAATTATGCTTATGAGTACAATGTACGTTTTCAGGAGGTGATACCATTGGTGGGATTCAAACCCACAGCTTGAACCTTTGACGGTAGCAGGGCATACCACTACACAATGGAGATAAGCACAATCCTATATAGAAAATTCTATTACTAATGTTTGATTCTTTTCATTCTATACAATAATGTTTTGCATTTGAGGCATTAATATTATGATACCAACCATGCTCATGTGCCATTGGGTAGAGATGAGCCAAACACCCCCGGTTCGGTTTGCACCAGAACTTGCGAATAGGCCAAAAATTTGTGCGAACAACGTTAATGTCCATGGGACACGAACATGCAAAGTCAAAAGTGCTCATTTTAAAGGCTTATAGGCAAGTTATTGCCATAAAAAGTGTATGAGTCCTGCCCCAGGGGACATGTATCAATGCAAACATTTTTTTTTTTTTAAACGGCCGTTTTTTCGGGAGCAGTGATTTTTTTAATGCTTGAAGTGAAACAATAAAAATGAAACATTCCTTTAAACATCATGCCGGGGGGATGTCTATAGCCATAGTATGCCTCTAAAGTGGCGCATTTTTCCTGTGTTTAGAACAGTACTGCAGCAAAATGACATTTCTAAAGGAAAAAAATGTAATTTAAAACTGCTCGTGGCTGTAATGTATTGTCGGATCCTGGCAATATAGATAAAAATCATTGAAAGAAATGGCGTGAGTCTCCCCCCAGTCCATTACCAGGCCATTTGGGTCTGGTATGAATATTAAGGGGAACCCGCATCAAAATAAAAAAAAATTGGCGTGGATGTCCCCCCTCAAAATCCATACCAGACCCTCCCCATGTTGAGAGCATGTGGCCTGGTACGGTTCAAGAGGAGGGGGGCGCTCTCTCCTCTCTCCTCTTTTCCTGTGGCCTGCCAGGTTGCATGCTCGGATAAGGGTCTGGTATGGTATGGCTTAGGAGGAGGGGGGCCGCTCTCTCTCTCTCTTTCAACCATCAGGCAAGGGTTGTGGGGATGAGGCCCTTGTTCCCATCAACATGGGGACAAGGTGCTTTGGGGGGGACCTCAAAGCACCCTCCCCATGTTGAGGGCATGTGGCCTAGTACGGGTTCAGGGGGGGCGCTCTCTCCTCCCCCCTCTTTTCATGTGGCCTGCCAGGTTGCGTGCTCGGAAAAGGGTCTGTTATGGATTTTGGGGGGACCCCCACGCCATTTTTTAAAAAAATTTAGTGCAGGGTTCCCCTTAATATCCATACAAGACCTGAAGGGCCTGGTATAGATATTGGGGGACCCCCACGCAATTTTTTTCAATTTTGGTGCAGGGTTCCTCTTAATATTCATACCAGAGCTAAAGGGCCTGGTATTGATCTGGGGGGGACCCCATGCAGTTTCTTTGCGATTTTTTTTTTGGCAGGCATTTTTTTTTTACTTTCAATGGGGAAGCCGCTGACAGCTGAAGATTCATTGGTTGTTAAGGACGCAGCAGCTGGCTTCCCAGGCCCCCGGTTAGCAACCAGCTATATACAGTGTTAAAAAATCAAAAATCACATCACAAACGCAACAGTTGTGTTTCTGGTGCGGTTCCATTGAAATCTATTACCCCGAAAATCACGTGAAAAAAGTCCCCGACCATTTCCAAAAATGTACTGGCCGCAAAACACATAGATGTGAACTAGTACCATAGGAAACCATGTTAAATGGACTGTAGAGTGTTTCTGAAAACAGCAAAACGCACTAAAAAATGCATAGGTGTGAACCTAGGGTCAGCACCAGTTCACACTGGAGTGATGTGGGAACCCTGCCAATACAGTGCAGGTTCCCGCATAGCATACAACTCGCAGGCAGTTCACACTGTCATATGTGAACTGCTGGGAGTGTCAGTAGAAAGCTAATGACACCCCCAAATCAGTTCGCATAACGCAGAGCGAACTGCAAATTCAGACAACACCCATGTGATCTGATTCTGCTGAGGACCAAAAAAAAGGGTCCTGTGTGAGTTTGGTCCAAATGCAATGCAGATTCAACCATACAATCTGTATGGCTGAGTTTGCATCACACAGACAGCGCATATGATTTGCAGTGCGGGGCAAATCACATCCGATGTCGGACAGCACGGCAGTGTGAACCGGCCCTAAGGCCCCTTTCACACTTGTGCAACTTGTCCTGCGACTTCTGCGTCCATAGACCTCAAGATTACACTGGCATTGCTTCAAATTACATCAAATTTGCTGCAAAAAGCGCTGCAAAATCGCGGGACTTTCAGGTTGTACACGTGTGAAAGGGTCCTTATGGACCTCAAGTTGTATGAAAAGTCAGCCAAGTGTGAAAGGAACCTAATGAGATTCATTGATAACACCTTTGAAATAGGCCCCATTTGCACTTGTGCGACCAATGCCTGTATAATCTTGTTGTATATGGACCTCAAGTCGCATCAAGGTCAAACCAAAATAGTGCGGGGACAAATTTGACCCACTTGCAGGATGCACAAGTGAGAATAGTGGCTAATTCAAAGGTATTATCCATGAATCTCATTCAAACTGCTGCAACCTGAAAGTCACACTATTCTGCTGCCACTTTGCTGCTGCAACTTGGCCCCAACTTCTGGGAATGACTGTGTAATATTGCGCCCTAGGTACCTCAAGTTACATGAAAGTCACACCAAAGTAGTGCAGAAACTACTTTGAAGTAGCACAGATATGAATGGTTATCATTGAGAATCATGGGGTACAACTTGTCATGCAACTCGGAGGTCCAAATTTGCAGGAAAAGTTGCCCAACTGTGATACAAGTCATATATATTTTAATAGAAAGGAGCTTTCATTTATATTTGCATAGTCCTTACAGATTTACATCAGCAGAACAAATGCAGGATGTGATGTGTGCACATGGGCCAGAAGCAAATGAGTGGTGATGCCAAACAAATCAATGAACCCCACCCACACCAAATCTAACTATCACAGCCACCCCCCACATTGAGTAAGCACAAGTACATATCCTACACTTACCCGGCAAATGAGCAGGACCTCCTCTTTGCTAAAGAGGGACCTCGCCATGTCCACCTCGATGGAGATCCTGACCAGGACAGGAACTTCCGGGTGATTACAATGACTCATTTCCAGGTCAGAAGGTGAAACAATGCTCTTTTGATCGCAGCTGCGAATATTTGATCGCGACCACGATTAGAATTTTTTTATTTTTGTTTATTTGCAGATATGCAAATCTGTATTTCTACATATAATAATATTTGAAGGTAAACTTAAGGGAGTTCGATAAGATATGGTGTCCCTGGGATAGCAGCAGGTGAATTACAAAGACAAAGGCCCAGTTTGAGCCCTGGTTCACATTGACAGCGGGAAGAAATCATGCAATTTCAGCTGAACTCACACAATTTCATTCCCGTATTTCAGTCCCGACTGCGGGGGGGATGTCAATAAAAATCGCAAGTTGCCGAAAAGTAGTACAGAAACTACTTTTGGAAATTGCTGCACCACGCCAATTAGAACAGTGCATTTGCCACCGATTTGGCATGTCAAATGAACTGGAGATTGTTTGAAAGTCCATGGGGACTAGCTCAAAGGGCTCTGAGGTAGTGATGGTCATGTACAGTGCCTTGCGAAAGTATTCGGCCCCCTTGAACTTTTCAACCTTTTGCCACATTTCAGGCTTCAAACATAAAGATATAAAATATTTATTTTTTGTGAAGAACCACCAACAAGTGGGACACAATTGTGAAGTGGAACCAAATCGTTTGGATTGTTGAAACTTTTTTAACTAATAAAAAAATGAAAAGTGGGGCGTGCAAAATTATTCGGCCCCCTTGCGTTAATACTTTGTAGAGCCACCTTTTGCTGCGATTACAGCTGCAAGTCACTTGGGGTATGTCTCTATCAGTTTTGAACATCGAGAGACTGAAATTCTTGCCCATTCTTCCTTGCAAAACAGCTCGAGCTCAGTGAGGTTGGATGGAGAGCGTTTGTGAACAGCAGTTTTCAGCTCTTTCCACAGATTCTCGATTGGATTCAGGTCTGGACTTTGACTTGGCCATTCTAACACCTGGATACGTTTATTTGTGAACCATTCCTTTGTAGATTTTGCTGTATGTTTGGGATCATTGTCTTGTTAGAAGATAAATCTCCGTCCCAGTTTCAGGTCTTTTGCAGACTCCAACAGGTTTTCATCCAGAATGGTCCTGTATTTGGCTGCATCCATCTTCCCCTCAATTTTAACCATCTTCCCTGTCCCTGCTGAAGAAAAGCAGGCCCAAACCATGATGCTGCCACCACCATGTTTGACAGTGGGGATGGTGTGTTGAGGGTGATGAGCTGTGTTTCTTTTACGCCAAACATATCGTTTTGCATTGTGGACTTAGCCCCCTGAGCCATGTTTGACTAAAGGCACCCTGCCTTTGGCCAATCATGGCTCTTACAGCAGAGCACACTGTGATTGGCCAAAGCATGCAGGTCAGGTGCATGCTTTGGCCAACCATCAGACGTCAATGCACTGCGATTTTGCAGTGCGTTAGGGGGCGTTCCACGGAGCTCAAATTTGCCACAAACGCCCCATAATGTTTGATATTCGGCGAACGGGTGAACACCCGATGTTCGAGTCGAACGTACGTTCAACTTGAACATCGGGCCTATCCCTACTGTCAAACAGGTGTGTAAAAATTGGTCTTTGGGTGTTAATTGTGCCCATAAAACCTACACCAAAACATTCTTCCAGATTAAATCAACACCCACAACACTAGGCATCCTAGAAGTCCTACAGAGATTCCACGTCCCAAAAAACACTTAATCGGCAACATTGGCATCAGAGGCTTCATAGCTGCTGGTAATCCAGGACTGAATCATTTTGATAAAAGTCAGACGGTCCACCGAGTCTGTGGACAGACGCGTTCTATGATCAGTAACAAAACCTCCAGCAGCACTGAATGCCCGTTCGGAAAGAAGGCTGGATGCAGGGCAGCCCAGCAGCTCAATAGCATACTGTACAAGTTCTGGCCAGTGGTCTATTCTCATGACCCAGTAAGCCAGTGGATCATCGGCTGGAAAGCTCTCCATCTCTATTTTCGCCCCTAGATAATCGTCCACCATGTGATGCAGACGCTGCTGATGGGGTGTGGAAGCTGACAGCCCTGGACTAAAAAAAAAAAAAAAAAAAAAGAGAAGTGCATCACTTATGCACCGCTCCTCTCTTGACCGATAGAAGCCTCAAAACTACGTTTTCCACGACACTGTAACCTACCAGAGTCAGGAAAAGCATTTGATAAATTCCTCTTTAGGATGTCCTTAAGAGATTTTATCTTCTGCACTCTCTGTGGGGACAGGATCAGTTCTGAGACTTTACCCTTATAATGGTGATCAAGGAGGGTTGCCAACCAATAGTGATCCTTTTCCTTTATGCCACGTATTCTTTGGTCCTTTCGCAGGCTTTGAAACATGAGGGAGCCCATGCACCGCAAATTTGTGGAGGCATGAGAAGCAGACTCCTTGGGTTCACAGAGGATTGCTGTATCTGGAACTGCCTCCTCCCAGCCACGTACTACTCCCAATGGTTCTGGGGATGGAAAACCATCTCTTACTGTATGACGTATGTCTTCCTCTGCTTCAATGACTCCAAAACTGCCAGAATCCTCCTCTTCCTCCTCTCTCTCTCCTCTTCTGTGTTCTGTGACATAGGAACAATGGTGTCTGCATAAAGTGGGCCTTGAGAGGAAAGGAAGCCCTCCCCTTTCCTGCTGCTCTGCCTCGAGTGCCCTGTCATAAAAAACTGCTCGCTGCTGTAATGTATTGTCGGGTCCTGGCAATATAGATAAAAATCATTAAAAAAACAGCATGGGTTCCCCCCCAGTCCATTACCAGGTCTTTGGGTCTGGTATGGATATTAAGGGGAACCCTGCACCCGAATAAAAAAAAGGGCGTGGGGGTTCCCCCCAAAATCCAAACCAGGCCCTTCAGGTTTGGTATGGATATTAAGGGGAACCCTGTGCCAAAATTTAAAAAAAAATGGCGTAGGGGTCCCCCCAAAATCTATACTAGACCCTTATCCGAGCACACAACCTGGCAGGCTGCAGGAAAAAGGGGGGATGAGAGAGCGCCCCTCTTCTGAACCGTACCAGGCCACATGCCCTCAACATAGGGAGGGTGCTTTGGGGTTCCCAAAGCACCTTGTCCCCATGTTGATGGGGCCAAGGCCTCATCTCCACAACCCTTGCCCGGTGGTTGTGGGGGTCTGTGTCATGTACCAGATAAGACCAGAACTGCGTGGACTGCAACAGAGGAAACCCAGATGTGTATAAGTGAAAATATAAATGATTTATTAAAGATAAATTAATAAATGTAACACGACAACCTCCAATATCAAACAATACAAAACAGAACCCCACAAATAATAATAACAGAACAAATATATACAAGTAAGGGAAATACTGAGATCATAAACAGAGCCAGGCCAGGGTCGTCAACGGGAGGTCAGCAGCTGGGGAAGGGAAACAAACAGGACAAGAGAGGATGGATGGATCACAGTAGGGTAGGGCTGGGAGATTTTCTTTAAAAAAAAAAAATGTTCGATTCTCTTAAAAAAAACTCGATTCACGATTCGAATCGAGTTTTTTTTTTTGGAAACCGCGCCGGTCCCGAGGCGCTGCGGGCATGAGTCTTTAGGCAAGGCAGCAGCTTCGGCCTAGTCCGCGCCGTCCAGAGGCGCAGACTAGGCCGAAGCCGCGGCCTTGCCTGAAAACTCATGCCCGCAGCGCCTCCGGACCGGCGCGGTGAAAAAAAAAAAATCTAAAAAAATCGATTTGCTTAAATTTTAAATCGATTTGACCTCTCAACTCGATTCAAGATTTAAATCGATTTTTTTCCCAGCCCAACAGTAGGGATGGGTCATATACAAGGCTCAGGGCCCAGAGCAAGGAAACAGACAGGGAACAGGAACAACAGGAATCAGGTAAACAGAATGCAGGCTGCAAGTCAGGGCTCAAAGAAGATACCAGGGCAAGATGAGTGTGTACTTGCCAGGTATTTATACTGCAGCTGCTAATTAAGGTCAGGTGACACCTGTCTGCAGAGGGGAATACCTGCTCCATACTGCCGGGATTCCTCCGCTGGTGGACGCCAGTACTGCAGCCCAAAGGTGACAGAATACTAGCAGGAAAAAGCTCTTCTGACAGCTCCAAACTGCCAGGAGACATCTGCTGGTGGACCTCAGTACTGCACGCCAAAGGATCGATATTACCAGTGGAGGGGACCTTTCCCCAGTCTGCGGGTGGGGAGCTTATCGGAGTCTGGAAGCCCCCTTTAACAAGGGGGCCCCCAGATCCAGCCCCCCATGTGAATGGGTATCGGGTACATTGTACCCCTACACATTCACCAAAAAAAAGCAGTGAAATGTGACAAAAGACAATAGCCGATTTTGACAATTCCTTTATTAAAAATGTCTTCTTTCCCCGCTTCTTCCTCTGGTCTTCTCCATCTTCCTCCAGCTTCTTCTTCCCCCCGCTTCTTCCTCCATCTTCCTCTGGCTTCTACTTCCCCCGGTCCCTCCTCTGGTCTTTCTCCCCCGCCTCTGCAGCTGAACATTCAAAAAACGAACCTGTCAGGGCTGGGCTCAGCCCTTCCTTCTCTGAGCTGGCTGCTCAGCTGTCAGCTAATTGCCAGCTCCTATCTCTCCACAGTTCTCAACTGTTGATGATATCCTGCTCGTCAGTCCTGCCTACTTAAGCCATCCAGTGCAGAGGAGCTCTGCCTTGGCCTTGGTCAACATCACAAAAACCTCCTGCGATCCTGTTCAAGACTTGCTTTGCTGACATTCCTTCTGGCTCCAGATCCTGCTTGCTGTTCCACTACATTGATCCCTGACTTCTGGCTTGGCTGACTATCCGTTCCAGTTACTGAACTTTGGCTATGTTTTGACTATGTTTTGTTCTTTTTACTTTTATTATTAAACAAGTGTCATTTAACTGTATTTCTGTTTCGACCTGATTTCATGGTTTCTGACAGAACCTCCTCTGATGCTACGATGGGGCAGATGACGTCACTCCGAGACCCCACCCCTTGTGACTTTACCGCATGGGGCATGATGGGTCAGTGATGTCACAAGGAGGTGGGGTCTCCTGATGACGTCATCCGGCGGCCACGCCCCATAGTTATATATGATATGGAAGCAGACAGATCGACTGGCCGCAGCATCGGTGGAGGTTAGCTGTTTTCATGTTCAGCAGGTCGGTGGCGGGAGCGGTGGAGGAGAAAGACCGGAGGACGAATTGGGTAGAAGAAGAAGCCAGGGGAAGATGGAGGATGAAGAGGGGGGAAGAAGAAGCTGGAGGAAGAAGGAGAAAACCGAAGGAAGACCAGAGGAAGGAGCGGGGAAAGAAGACATTTTTAATATACAATTCACTGCTTTTTTTGGTGAATGTGTAGGGGTACAATGTACCCGATACCCATTCAGATGGGGGTCCACGATCTGGGGGTCCACTTGTTAAAGGGGGCTTCCAGATTCCGATAAGCCCCCCTGCAGACTCCACAACCATCGTGCAAGCGTTGTAGGGATGAGGCCCTTGTACCCATCAACATGGGGACAAGGTGCTTTGGGAGGGACCCCAAAGCACCCTCCCCATGTTGAGGGCATGTGGCCTGGTACAGTTTAGGAGGGGGGTGCTCTATCATCCCCCCTCTTTTCCTGCGGCCTGCCAGGTTGCATGTTCAGGTAAGGGTCTGGTATGGATTTTGGGTGGACCCCCACACCATTTTTTTTCTAATTTTGGTGCAGGGTTCCCCTTAATATCCATACCAGAAATGAAGGGTCTGGTATGGATTTTGGGGGAACCACTACGCAATTTTCTTTTTACATTTTGTCATGGAATTCCCATTAAAGTCCATAGCAGATCCGAAGGGCCTGCTATGCACTGGAGGGGACCCTATGCCGTTTTTTTCCTTGATTTTTGAATAGCTGGATTTTTGGAATTCCACACCATAATATTATTGAATAATTACATACCATTGCATGCATTTGAAGAGTTAAAATGATAGAATAAACCAAACTGATGTGCATTCGATAATTATGCTCATGTGTACAATGTACGTTTTCAGGAGGTGATACCATTGGTGGGATTCAAACCCACGGCTTGAATCTTTGACGGTAGCAGGGCATACCACTACACTATGGACAATCCACATGGAAAATGCTATTACTAATGTTTGATTCTTTTCATTCTATACAATAATGTTTTGCATTTGAGGCATTAATATTATGGTACCAACCATGCTCATGTGCCATTGGGTAGAGATGAGCCAAACACCCCCGGTTCAGTTTGTACCAGAACTTGCGAGTAGGCCAAAAATTTGTGCGAACATCGTTAATGTCCATGGGACACGAACATGCAAAGTCAAAAGTGCTCATTTTAAAGGCTTATAGGCAAGTTATTGCCATAAAAATTGTATGAGGACCCGAGTCCTGCCCCAGGGGACATGTATCAATGCAAACATTTTTTTTTTTAAACGGACGTTTTTTTCGGGAGCAGTGATTTTTTTAATGCTTAAAGTGAAACAATAAAAATGAAATATTCCTTTAAATATCATGCCTGGGGGATGTCTATAGGCATAGTATGCCTCTAAAGTGGCGCATTTTTAGAACAGTACTGCAGCAAAGAAACATTTCTAAAAGAAAAAATGAAATTTAGAACTGCTTGCAGGTGTAATGTATTGTCGGATCCTGGCAATATAGATAAAAATCATTGAAAGAAATGGCGTGAGTCTCCCCCCCAGTCCATTACCAGGCCATTTGGGTCTGGTATGATTATTAAGGGGAACCCCGCATCAAAATAAAAAAAAATTGGCGTGGGGGTCCCCCCCAAAATCCATACTAGACACTCCGCATGTTGAGAGCATGTGGCCTGGTACGGTTAAGGAGGAGGGAGGCGCTCTCTCCTCCCCCCTCTTTTCCTGCAGCCTGCCAGGTTGCATGCTCAGATAAGGGTCTGGTATAGTATGGTTCAGGAGGAGGGGGGCCGCTCTCTCTCTCTCTCAACCATCAGGCAAGGGTTGTGGGGATGAGGCCCTTGTTCCCATCAACATGGGGACAAGGTGCTTTGGGGGGACCTCAAAGCACCCTCCCCATGTTGGGGGCATGTGGCCTGGTACGGGTTCAGGGGGGGTCGCTCTCTCCTCCCCCCTCTTTTCATGTGGCCTGCCAGGTTGCGTGCTCGTATAAGGGTCTGGTATGGATTTTGGGGGGACCCCCACACCAATTTTTTTTAATTTTGGTGCAGGGTTCCCCTTAATATCCATACCAGACCTGAAGGGCCTGGTATGGATATTGGATGACCCCCACGCAATTTTTTTTATTTTGGTGCGGGGTTCCCCTTAATATTCATACCAGACCCAAAGGGCCTGGTATTGATCTGGAGGGGACCCCATGCAGTTTCTTTGTGATTTTTTTTTTGGCTGGCATTGTTTTTCACTTTCATTGGGGAAGCCGCTGACAGCTGAAGATTCATTGGTTGTTAAGG
This sequence comes from Lithobates clamitans, assembly GCA_037952925.1. Classification (NCBI taxonomy): domain Eukaryota; kingdom Metazoa; phylum Chordata; class Amphibia; order Anura; family Ranidae; genus Lithobates; species Lithobates clamitans. The sequence continues at coordinate 3,759,446 of JBBGZY010000159.1, forward strand.
ACGCAGCCCCCTGGTTAGCAACCAGCTATATACAGTGTTGATAAAAAATAACCGCAAAACACATCAAAAATCACATCACAAACGCAACAGTTGCATTTCTGGTGCGGTTCCATTGAAATCTATTACCCGCAAATAGCGTGAAAAAAGTCCCCGACCATTTCCAAAAATGCACTGGCCGCAAAACGCATAGATGTGAACTAGTACCATAGGAAACCATGTTAAATGGACTGTAGAGTGTTTCTGAAAACTGCAAAACGCACTAAAAAAAGGAATAGGCGTGAACCTAGGGTCAGTGCCAGTTCACACTGGAGTGATGCAGGAACCCTGCCAATACAGTGCAGGTTCCCACATCGCATACAACTTGCAGGCAGTTCACACTGCCATATGCGAACTGCTGGGAGTATCAGTAGAAAGCTAATGACACCCCCAAATCAGTTCGCATATAGCAGAGCAAACTGCAAATTCAGACAACACCCATGTGATCTGATTCTGCTGAGGACCAAAAAAAGGGTCCTGTGCGAGTTTGGTCCAAATGAAATGCAGATTCAACCATACAATCTGTATGGCTGAGTTTGCATCACACAGACATCGCATGTGATTTGCAGTGCGGGGCAAATCACATCCGATGTCGGACAGCACAGCAGTGTGAACCAGCCCTAAGGCCCCTTTCACACTTATGCAACTTGTCCTGCGACTCCTGTGTCCATAGACCTCAAGATTACACTGGAATTGCTTCAAATTACATCAAATTTGCTGCAAAAAGCGCTGCTAAATCGCGGGACTTTCAGGTTGTACAAGTGTGAAAGGGTCCTTATGGACCTCAAGTTGTATGAAAAGTCAGCCAAGTGTGAAAGGAACCTAATGAGATTCATTGATAACACCTTTGAATTAGGCCCCATTTGCACTTGTGCGACCAATGTGTAATCTTGCTGTATATGGACCTCAAGTCGCATCAAAGTCAAACCAAAATAGCGCAGGGACGAATTTGACCCACTTGCAGGATGCACAAGTGAGAATAGTGCCTAATTCAAAGGTATTATCCATGAATCTCCTTCAAACTGCTGCAACCTGAAAGTCACACTATTCTGCTGCCACTTTGCTGCTGCAACTTGGCCTCAACTTCTGGGAATGACTGTGTAATATTGCGCCCTATGTACCTCAAGTCACATGAAAGTCACACCAAAGTAGTACAGGAACTACTTTGAAGTAGCACAGATATGAATGGTTATCATTGAGAATCATGGGGTACAACTTGTCATGCAACTCGGAGGTCCAAATTTGCAGGAAAAGTTGCCCACCTGTGATACAAGTCATATATATTTTAATAGAAAGGAGCTTTCATTTATATTTGCATAGTCCTTACAGATTTACATCAGCAGAACAAATGCAGGATGTGATGTGTGCACATGGGCCCGAAGCAAATGAGTGGTGATGCCAAACAAATCAATGAACCCCACCCACACCAAATCTAACTATCACAGCCACCCCCACATTGAGTAAGCACAAGTACATATCCTACACTTACCCGGCAAATGAGCAGGACCTCCTCTTTGCTAAAGAGTAGGGATGAGCTTCGAGTTCGAGTCGAACTCATGTTCGACTCGAACATTGGCTGTTCGCAAGTTCGCCGAACAGTGAAAAATTTGGGATGTTCGCGGCAAATTCGAATGCCGCGGAACACGCTTTAAAAGTCTATGGGAGAAATCAAAAGTTCTACTTTTAAAGGCTTATATGCATGTTATTGTCATAAAAAGTGTTTGGGGACCTGGGTCCTGCCCCAGGGGACATGGATCAATGCAAAAAAGTTTTAAAAACGGCCGTTTTTTCAGGAGCAGTGATTTTAATAATGCTTAAAGTCAAACAATAAAAGTGTAATATCCCTTTAAATTTCGTAGCTGGGGGGTGTCTATAGTATGCCTGTAAAGGGGCGCATGTTTCCTGTGTTTAGAACAGTCTGACAGCAAAATGACATTTCAAAGGAAAAAACCCATTTAAAACTACTCGCGGCTATTGCATTGCCGGTCCGACAATACACATAGAAGTTCACTGATAAAAACGGCATGGGAATTCCCCACAGAGGAACCATGAACCAAAATTTTTTAAAAAATGACATGGGGCCCCCCTAAATTCCATACCAGGCCCTTCAGGTCTGGTGTGGATATTAAGGGGAACCCCGGCCAAAATTTAAAAAAAATTACGTGGGGGTCCCCTTAAATTTTAAGGGGAACCCCGCGCCAAAAAAAAATAAAAAAACGGTGTGGGGTCCCCCCAAAAATCCATACCAGACCCTTATCCGAGCACGCAACCTGGCAGGCCGCAGGAAAAGAGGGGAGACGAGAGTGCGCCCCCCCTCCTGAACCGTACCAGGCCACATGCCCTCAACATTGGGAGGGTGCTTTGGGGTAGCCCCCAAAAACACCTTGTCCCCATGTTGATGAGGACAAGGGCCTCATCCCCACAACCCTGGCTGGTGGTTGTGGGGGTCTGCGGGCGGGGAGCAAGGGGACCCCCAGATCCCGCCCCCCCTGTGTGAAATGGTAAGGGGGTACTTACCCCTCCCATTTCACTAAAAAACTGTCAAAAATGTTAAAAATGACAAGAGACAGTTTTTGACAATTCCTTTATTTAAATGCTTCTTCTTTCTTCTATCTTCCTTCATCTTCTTCTTCTTCTGGTTCTTCTGGTTCTTCCTCCGGCGTTCTCGTCCAGCATCTCCTCCGCGGCGTCTTCTATCTTCTTCTCCTCGGGCCGCTCCGCACCCATGGCATGGGGGGAGGCTCCCGCGCTTCTCTTCATCTTCTTCATCTTCTTCTTCATCTTCTTCTCTTATTCTTTTCTTCTCTTCTTCTCTTCTTCATTTTCTTCTCCGGGCCGCTCTGCATCCATGCTGGCATGGAGGGAGGCTCCCGCTGTGTGACGGCGTCTCCTCGTCTGACAGTTCTTAATTAACGGGGGCGCCCCCCTCTGACGCACGGAACATGATGGGACTTCCCTGTGGCATTCCCCGTGACGTCACAGGGAAGTCCCGTCAAGTCACCGTGTGTCAGAGGGGGGTGGGGTCACCGGGTGGCCCCGCCCCCCGTTATTTAAGAACCTTCAGACGAGGAGACGCCGTTACACAGTGGGAGCCTCCCTCCATGCCATCATGGATGCGGAGCGGACCGGAGAAGAAGAGAAGAAGAGAAGAGAAGAAAAGAAGAAGAGAAGAAGATGAAGAAGATGAAGAGAAGAGCGGGGGCCTCCCCCTATGCCATGGGTGCAGAGCGGCCCGAGGAGAAGAAGAGAAGAGAAGAAAAGAAGAAGAGAAGAAGACGAAGAAGATGAAGAGAAGAGCGGGGGCCTCCCCCTATGCCATGGGTGCAGAGCGGCCCGAGGAGAAGAAGATAGAAGACGCCGCGGAGGAGATGCTGGACGAGAACGCCGGAGGAAGAACCAGAAGAGCCAGAAGAACCAGAAGAAGAAGATGAAGGAAGATAGAAGAAAGAAGAAGCATTTAAATAAAGGAATTGTCAAAAACTGTCTCTTGTCATTTTTAACATTTTTGACAGTTTTTTAGTGAAATGGTAGGGGTAAGTACCCCCTTACCATTTCACACAGGGGGGAGGGCCGGGATCTGGGGGTCCCCTTGTTAAAGGGGGCTTCCAGATTCCGATAAGCCCCCCGCCCGCAGACCCCCACAACCACCGGCCAGGGTTGTGGGGATGAGGCCCTTGTCCGCAGGTCGCAGCTGCAAATATTTGATCGCAACCACGATTAGAATTTTTTTATTTTTGTTTATTTGCAGATGTGATATTTGAAGGTAAACTTAAGGGAGTTCGATAAGAAATGGTGTCCCTGGGATAGCAGCAGGTGAATTACAAAGACTCAGGCCCAGTTTGAGCCCTGGTTCACACTGACAGCGGGAGGAAATCATGCAAGTTCAGATGAACTGACACAATTTCATTCCCGTATTTCAGTCCCGACTGCGGGGGGGGGGTGTCAATAAAAATCGCAAGTTACCGAAAAGCAGCTGAATTCATTACATGCAATTCTCCACAGCTGTATAAAGATTCCACCTCCTTACATCAGGTGTCCCCAGCGGAGTCCCTCCTTACATCAGGTGCCCCAGTGGAGTGTGGAGTCCCTCCTTACATCTGTGTCACCATCAGCGGAGTCCCTCCTTACATCTGTGTCCCCATCAGCAGAGTCCCTCCTTACATCTGTGTCCCCATCAGCGGAGCCCCTCCTTACATCTGTCCCCAGCGGAGCCCCTCCTTACATCTGTGTCCCCAGCGGAGTCCCTCCTTACATCTGTGTCCGCATCAGTGGAGCAGCAGGGTTCTCCTCACATCTGTGTCCCCGGCAGCACAGCAATCCTTCAAGCCGCGTCTGTAGCTAGTTCCGGGCCTCCCCTCTCCACTGAACACAAGGGGATTAGTCCTCATGGCGGCCATCTTTTTGTTCTCCCACGGATGCTACTCAGCGTGATGGATTGCGCCACAAAGCAGCTCCAAACCCCGCCAATGAATTTCGTGATTGCATTGACGTGTCGCTTTCCATAGTGCACTGTGTCTGGCGCCCGAACACAGTGCACTTAGCTAAAGGACTTTTTTTCCATTTTTTTCTTAAAGGGGAGCGTTTTAAAAAAAATGTTTTTTTTTTTTTTTCATTTTTTTTTTTTGGGTGACTACAGGAGGGGGGTGCCCGGGCGTCCCCTATGGACAGGCTGCCACTGGTAACTGGTCTAAATCTTTAAGTACCAAAAAATCTGAATGGAGGGTGCAGTGGGACATGGGGGATTGAAAAGGAATGGATTGGAGAGACACGAATGGACTGTGTTTGCCCTAATATCCGGAAGGGATGGTCTCATGGGGTTAGTAATAAAGTATCTTTGGATATTTAATTTCCGTACATATTTCTGCACATCGATAAAGGTGGCAAATGTATTTATTTTTTGGGGGGGAACAAACTTAAGTCCCTTATCCAAAATCAATTTTTCAGCATCTGTGAATGTGGCCTGACTTACAGTATCTCAAAGAAGTGAGTACCCCCCTCACATTTTTGTAAATATTTTATTCTATCTTTTCATGTGACAACACTGAAGAAATGACACTTTGCTAAAATATAAAGTAGTGAGTGTACAGCTTGTATTAACAGTGTAAATTTGCTGTCCCCTCAAAATAACTCAGCACACAGCCATTAAAGTCTAAACCGCTGGCAACAAAAGTGAGTACACCCCTAAGTGAAAATGTCCAAATTGGGCCCAAAGTGTCAATATTTTGTGTGGTCACCATTATTTTCCAGCACTGCCTTAACTCTCTTGGGCATGGAGTTCACCAGAGCTTCACATGTTGTCACTGGAGTACTCTTCCACTCCTCCATGATGATATCACGGAGCTGGTGGATGTTAGAGACCTTGCACTCTTCCACCTTCCATCTGTAAATTAAAAATACCATTATCTTTTACACTCGCTTTCTTTTTTCTTGCACGCCGCCCCCCTGTGAAGCCACGTTTTGTTCTGGGCCTCGTTTGTAGCCTTCTGACTCCCTGTGAAAATCCCCAGTATAGAAGGGTCCGGGATAGGTTTGATTGTAGTTAAAAGGAGATGTATTATAATTTTTTTCTTCTCTATCTATATAGAACAGTGGGAATTATAAGTTTCACATGGATGTTCCTCTCTAAGAGGTGAGAATCTATAATAAGTATGAATAGGTGTTCTCTGTGGGTAATGGTGGTCTTGATGATAGTCAGTTTGGCTGCCTTGTCTTCCATAAGGTGATTTATCATATCTATGATGTTTGTAGTTTTGGGGGCCTTCTTTTTTACCTCTACCTCTAGTCCCTCTACCCCTTCCCCCATTGTTGGGAAATGATCCCCTATAATGCGTGGTAGGGGTATAGATATTGGAGTGTCTATATTTGTACTCGTTGGGAGTGCTAGGGTGATCAATCTTCCCTAGTTTGGATGGTTGATTATAGTGAGAAGGTGGCCTAGATTCATTCGCTGAAGGACCAGGAGCAAACATCTCCATGTGACAGACTCTCCCGGGATAGAGGCTTTTGGAGGGGACTGAATGTGAGCCTCTTGCCTACAGATTATGGGCCCTGGCATTTGGGGTACCCTTGAGGTGTTGTTACTTTGGCTTCCAGTCCTTGTCCCTCAGGACACACAGACTCTGGGGACCCTGTATTTGCCATAGTAGCAATAGTGACTAGTGAATAGTGTCATACTGTTGGGACTCATACTGTGAGAAGATGCTAATGTCATCAACTCCACTCACCTGTCTGATGTCAGCTATAATGTGTTTAATGTAAATGAGTTTAGTCTGGCTTACCACAGGTTCTAAGGGTATTCAACTCATTGTTGTTTGTTCTAATTAACCCTGTGTTGATGTTTATGGTAATGTCTGTTAAATAGTCAATGAGCTAGGAGACGTAGTCACTTAGTCTGGGTAAAAGGATTAGTTAATTAGCTCATGTTAATTAGGTTAGGTTTTAGTCATTCTGCTGTGTATATATTTGTGTGAGATCTCAAATAAAGAGTCAGTCCATGTTAGCAACAAGCAAGTGTCGCCTTGTTTTGTGCTCAGAGAGGTTGGAATATCTTGATATCCATATCCAGACTACAAGGAAGTGGTATATGATGGAAGCACTCAAGCGGAGTGAGGGACATTCTGTGACACTCTACACGTGACAGTTCCTCACCTAACATGGGTGGATTATCCTTCTTCTGCCAACTGAAGACGCAATTAGATTTGTAATCATTAACGTCTCGGGTATATTTTTTTTGTTTTTTAGTTCTCTGTTCTCGTTCTTCCTTGCCTAGATGGTTCTTTAAATTAGTGTAAAGTGAAATGTATTCAGATGTTAATTTATGTGGTAGGAGTTTTTCTCTAATATAATTTCTTTATCAATATTTGTTAATGTGACTCGTTTCTTTTCAATAAGAAATCCTATGAAGCTAATCCCTGCTTCATGTACAAGCATGTACTCGAAGAAGGGGGGGGCGTGACTGGATGTGGATGCGGCTGTAAGCGGAGGAATGTGAGCTCCCTTCCCCACTCGATCCCTCGCTGCAACCCCCTGCTACCTCTGGCAAAGGAGACCCAGTGCTATGAGCAGTTACCCTTCTCTCTCAGGCTTACCCTACCTTCGGCTCTTCCGCATAAAGGTCTTCATGTAATCCGCTGACCGCCGGAACCTTGGAGACGAGTGAGCCGGCATTACACCGAGGAGGGCGTGTAGCGGACCGGCGCTGAAAGGGGCTGGATGCCTGGCTCGGAGTGACTGGATCCCGGCTCCACGCACCGGCGGGTTGCCTGGCAACGGCCCTGCACTCTCGCGAGGGAGCCTAAACCGAGTAAACGATTGTTATGTGAAGGCTCCAGGGGCCAGGATCCGTGAGTAATTTATCGTGGGTTTAAGTTGTAAATTGCCAGACTGCTGCACTGCACCGTTGGGTAGATGTAGCAGTGTATCCGGCAACGTGAGTATTTTTCCCTCACCTCTTTACTTCATGCTGGGCAGTGTTATATGCTGAATAATAGTGTGTTGAAGAAAGCCTTGGACATTTCTAGTGAAACTAGAGGAGAGAGGGCAACCAAGGAGCAGTGATACCCTGATTTGTTAAAACTGTCTCTCTCCTGACATCAAGTATTTCAGCTGTATTTTTCTATAGGAGGAGAACGTATCTAGGGATTACTTTTGTTTTTTCCTCAAATACCTCCCATCCTATATTATTTCTGCGTCACCGCTGCGTTACTGTTACTATTATTGTTTGAAATATGACGAGGAAAAAGGGGGAGGAGCAGGCTCAACACACTCAGGAAGGCACGGTGGCTCAAGCTACCCGTTCACTGAAAGAAAAGGGGAGCCAGACGTCATCTGCAACAACAGCAGCAGCCAAATTAGAGAAGTATGCACATACCCCTCAGCATTCCCCAGCCAAAGGTAGTCTGGTACCCCAAGAAAAAACACAGACGGGAGGCATGAGCGACAGGAAAAGTATAGGGAAAACCTTACCCTCATCATCGATTCCTGCCAAAGGGGCGAACAAAAAAAGCCCTAAGAAGGGCCCATTGGAAAAGGCGCCAAATGATATCCCTGCTTCTAATGAACTAGGCGAGCCCGAGCCCACATTAAAAGAGGTGTTGAAAGCACTAAACTCCTGTAGGGGCTCATTGACTAGTCTAAGTAATGAACTAAGGGGCCTTAAAGAAGAGCTGCGCTCTATGAGCCACGAATTACAAAAAGCTGCAGATAGGGCCTTAGTACTGGAGGAGAGGTTAAGCCAGGCTGAGGATGTCTTGCATCCAATGCAACATGAATTTAAAACTATGCAAGCCCAGTTGGATATCTACAAGTCTAAAATGGACGAAATGGAGAATAGATCACGGAGACAGAACGTGAGGGTATTGGGTCTCCCAGAGAAAAGTGAGGGCTCTCACCCCGAAGAATTTATGGAAGGATGGTTGAGGGAGGTCTTTGGAGTCGAGACTTTTTCACATTTCTTTTCTATTGAAAGGGCGCACAGAGTGCCTACCAGGGTAGTCTCATCAAGTACCCGTCCTAGACCGGTGATTATGAAACTATTTAACTATAGGGACAAGGTCATACTAATGCAGAAGTCCAGAGAGAAGGGAGACATCTTCTACAATGGAGTCTGTGTCTCTTTGTACCCAGATTACTCCCCTGAGTTACAGAAGAAGAGGGCGAGCTTTGTGGAAATAAAGCGCAGATTGCGGACTTTAAAAATGCCATATGCGCTACTGTACCCAGCAAGACTGCGCATTGAAGCTCTTGGGTCGATCCAATTTTTTGACACTGCAGAAAAGGCCACTAAGTGGCTTGACGATAATAAGAGGAACTTTTAGAGTTTGAGCAAATTGAATGAAAATAGCGTTAATTTTTTGTAGTTGGGGGGGATGTTTTTTGTTTTTTTTGTTTTTTCTTTTGTATTGTTTTTGCAGCAGGGGTTGAAGGGGGAGGGATGGGCCGATGAAAGAGTGAAATGAGAGTTGGAAAGGAGTGGTGTGTTGCGGATGTCTCTTATTTGAGACCACTGAGGTATGATACACGGATAGGGGTTGGGGGAGGGATGGGGGGGGAGTACGCTTGGGTAGAGGGAGGGAATGTTGGGGTTAATATGGTTACAAAGAAAGCCCCCAGGGTGTACCAAGATAAGTTTGGGTGGAGGAGGGAGGGCGTACACGAGGGTAAGGGAGCACAGGGGGTTAAAATTAAAATAACCAAAAAAAAAGTTCACAGGACCAAAAGTTGGGGAGTGAAAAGATTAATAGGATTCATAGTATGTTGAGATGCACAAATACAGTCTGGAAACACCAAGTAATGAAGTTAGAGGAGGGAACTGGCGATATAGGAAAGCACAAAAAATAGATACTCTAGAGAGGGTGAACACGATAGAGGGGCTAGGAACACCTTTTTTTTTTTTTTCGTTTCCTGATGGTAGGGGCTGTATTTCCTTTAAATGTCACTTAATACTGTAGGTGTTAGTTCATGGAACATTAGGGGTATGGGCGATCCTGTCAAGAGAGCAATGATATTTGCCGAGTTGAAGTCACATGGCTCGGGTTTGGTGTGCCTCCAGGAGACACACCTGACCAACGAGACTATACCACTAACTAGAAATAGGAAACTCCAGGCTCAGTTCCACTCAGTATACTCGTCTTACTCAAGGGGGGTTAGTATTTTAGTCAATAAAGGTATGACTTTTTTTGTAGAGATGTTAAGATTGATACACTAGGTTGTTACGTGTTTTTGTATTGCCTTATAAAGGGTTACCCACTTATCATAGCCAACTTGTATATTCCTCCACCTTCCAAGCTGGAAATCCTATATCAATTTTTGGAGTATTTGGAGGACAAAGCTGATGTCCCGACTTTAATAGTGGGAGACTTCAACATGGTCCTCGACGGTTGCCTGGATAGATTTCCACCTAGGCCTGGGTCAACAGGAGTGTCTGGGGGGCAGTTGACCCAGTTCCTGGAGGAGGGTGGGTGGTGCGATCTTTGGAGAGCCCTAAATCCAGGAGCTCGGCGGTACTCTTGTTTCTCAGAGTCGCACCACACACTCTCTAGGATCGACTTAGCGATTGGTAACGGGGAGATGCAGTCCCTCGTTACCAAGATAGAATATCAGCAGAGGGGGATTTCAGACCACTCTCCTCTAACGCTGAAGATAAAATTTTACGATAGATACATCCATAGGGCTTGGGCGCTGAACCCGGCTTGGCTGGAGATTATGGGCGGAACAGAAGATATTTCCGGGAAAATAGAGGAGTTCATTGAAAATAACCAGGGTACAGCGTCGGAGGGGGTGGTCTGGGACTCCCTAAAAGCATTCCTGAGGGGGGTGCTTATACAGCAGGTAGCGTGGGCCAAGAAACAATCAAAAGCGAATAGCGAGCAAATTAGAGATGAGGTGTCAAACTCGGAGCGGCAGTATGTTAAAGACCCAAACCCGGAAAACCAGGCGCTATGGTTAAAAAAGCAGCAGGAATATAGGATGGACACAATTATAAAGGCCGAGATCAAGAGACTGTTTCGGAAGCAGAAATACTTTGGAGAGGGGGAGAGAGTGGGCCGAACGTTGGCAATGTTGGTCAATACCAACACTTCCTCGTCATCACTACCTATGATTAGGACTCCTAACGGAGAAAATTCATTTGACCCCCAGAAAGTCAAGGAAGTATTTTTTAACTATTACAAGGACTTATATAAATCGCAGGGCAGGCTAGATCAAAAGACAGTGGAAAGCTTCTTAGGGAATGCTAAACTGCTGATTCTTTCTGAATCAGATAGGGCTGGCCTGGAATCCCCTATAACCCTTGAAGAATTAAAGCAAGCAGTAGCAGATATGCCTAACCAAAAATCTCCAGGCCCGGATGGACTGCCTTTGGAAGTTTATAAACACTTTGGAGCGGTACTGCTCCCATTTCTTTTGAAAATACTGAACTGGGTAACTATGGAAGGAAGGCTGCCCTCTTCGATGCTAGAGGCCAACATAATACTGATACCGAAAGAGGGGAAAGACCTTCTTGACGTATCATCATACAGGCCAATTTCATTGCTCTGCTCTGATATCAAAATCCTGGCTAAAATAATGGCAACTAGACTAAATAAATGTATTTCAGGCTTGGTGCACCCGGACCAGTCGGGATTTATTTCGAATAGGTCTGTTAGCATAAATGTCAGACGGACGTACTTGTGCCTCCAATCTCCAGTAGGGGAAAACGCCTCTAGGGCAATACTATCCTTGGATATCGCCAAGGCGTTTGACAGTATGGAATGGGACTATCTTTGGTGGGTATTGGAGAGATTTGGGTTTGGCCCCACGTTTATAAGATGGGTGAAAACTCTATACTCTTACCCAAGAGCTAGATTAAAAATAAATAACAAACTTTCTGAATGGATCCCTCTTGAGAGAGGGACAAGACAGGGGTGCCCATTGTCACCCCTGTTGTTTGCCTTGGCTATGGAGCCGCTAGCGGAAGTAGTCAGAACAGCAACTGGAGTGCAGGGGTTTAAGAGAAGCAACGGGGAGGATAGGATAGCGTTGTTTGCAGATGATGTGCTATTATTTTTGGAAGACACTGGCCCATCATTAGAAAAAGCGATCCAGCTGGTGGAAAGGTTTGGGAACCCATCGGGACTGGTAGTGAACTGGGGCAAGTCCACGCTCTTACCCATAAACCCAACTGTTAGTGCCCCGAACGGCTGTATGCCTCGGCTAAAAACGGCAGAGGAAATGAGGTATCTGGGAATAACGGTATCTAGTGACCCCCATCAATACATCGATGATAACTTAGTTCCTCTGCTGGAAAAATTCAAAAGAAAAAGTGATATTTGGGGTAAACTACCTCTATCTATGGCAGGTAGAACCAACTTAATTAAAATGATATGGCTGCCACAGCTTCTGCATGTACTCCATAATTCCCCAGTCTGGATTGGAAAGAAATGGTTTTTAAAAATCAATACCTTGTTTAGAGAACTAATCTGGAGGAAAGGGCAGGCAAGGATCAGCTTGCAGACACTACAGGGAGGGGGGACTGGCAGTCCCCCAACCATACAACTACTTCCTGGCTGCCCAGCTGCAACATATAAGGGGATGCGCGACTAGGGGTTGGAAAGACACTAGTGGAGAAATTATGCTACAGAATAGTCCACATAAATCCCTGATAGAGACACTGGAGGCCGGGTCATTGCAGGACGGGCCTCCAACAAGTAGACTAGTAAACAAAGTTTGGCAGTCGACTAAACGGATTATGGATTACAGAGGGTTCACTGAATTTTCACCCATATGGCACAATAAATTTCTGCAGGAATTGATGACCCTGGAAAAAAATAGGTTTTGGGAACTCAAAGGAATTAGTAGGCTAGCTCAACTATATGGAGATAACAAAATGCTAAAATCCATTATCGAGCTTAGGACTGAATAAGGAGTTCCCAAAAAAACATTCTACTATTACCTACAGGTTAGGCACGCCTTGGATAGTCAATTCAGGAATTGCCCGCCTGTGTGGTGCAAGGTTTCTCTCCTTGAAAGCATTGCTAAAATAAATAGTACCAAGGGCTTGATAGCAAAGTTATATGGGCAGCTGGTTGCAAAGCTACTAACCCCACAGTCGTCTATGGGAGTCAGGGCAAGGTGGGAGATAGATGTGGGGGAGATTGCGAATCATCAGTGGAGGAAGATTTTGGAGTATTGCCCGTTGGTGTCTGTTTCTCCATCGCAGCTGGCCTCGCACCTTCTTCTACTACATAGAGCCTATTATACCCCAAAAAGACTACATAAATTAGGTAGCAGGCTAGACGATAAATGCCCTAGGTGTCTGGACACAGGAGATCTCATTCACATGATGTGGAGATGCCCAAAACTAGCAAGGTATTGGAGAGAAATAATAAAGATCATAGAAACCAGATGGAAACTCAAATTAGCATTGGAGGCCAGGGTATGTATCCTCAGCCTGATAAGCGAAAATATAGGGTCTACTAGTATTAACATCGCTGTGCGAAGGTGCCTCTATCAGGCAAGGAATTTGATAGCCCAGTCCTGGCTTTCTGCTACACCCCCAACTCCGGAAGACTGGGTTGAAGTAATGAACAAATTGTTGTGTGTAGAAAAGACAACATATATTAGAAGGGGTAGCCTTGGTAAATTCGTAAAGATATGGAGCCCATGGCTAGACTGGTTTGGTTTTCCCCCTTGAAACTTGGAGGAAGCTAGATGATAAATTATATCGATGTGAATGTGGGAATAGAATAGGGAAAATACTAGTTGGACTTAAGATATTCCGGGTAATTTTAATATTTGGGGGTGGAGGGGGGAGGGCGATTCTGGGTGGGTTTAGGGTGGGAGGGGGATGGGTGGACGACAGCGGTGGGGAGGGCTGGGGAATAGAGGGGGGGAAAAAATTATCGTAATTGGGATTTGTATCTAGTCACGAGGGTGTCTATTAGTTAATAATCCAAATAATTTATGTAAAATTGTATGCCTTGGGTATGTGTGTTTTACACCAAAATTAACTAAGAAAAAGTACAAAACCAGAAGAGGAAAATATATACCACAATGATATGAACTGAAGAAGGCGACAGTTAATGAACGTTAATCTGATTCTGCCCTCTAGTGACTTTCGCTGATGTGGATTAAAAAAAAAAAAAAAAAAAGATTTGTAATCATTAACGTCTCTGGTATATTTTTTTTTTGTTTTTTAGTTCTCTGTTCTCGTTCTTCCTTCCCTAGATGGTTCTTTAAATTAGTGTAAAGTGAAATGTATTCAGATGTTAATTTATGTGGTAGGAGTTTTTTTCTAATATAATTTCTTTATCAATATTTGTTAATGTGACTCGTTTCTTTTCAATAAGAAATCCTATGAAGCTAATCCCTGCTTCATTGAAGAAACCTAACCATGATTCAATTTCAGAGTCTCCTTGTTGGGGGTGTACATCCCATCTCAAACCTCTAGGGACCATGCGTTCTTTGGAATATTGTTCCAAGAACGCTATTTCCCATTCTAAGTGTAGTTCAGTAACCATAAAATTTTTCAACTTTAAGAATAAACCTCCCATTTCAGAGTCAACACTTAAGGTGACAAACACACCCTTAGTGTTGAAGGAACAGGTGGTTCTATAATCAAAGATGTCCATATTCTATTTGAAAGTTATGGAAATCCAATAAAAAGAAGGCTGCAATAATGAGTGTCAAGAATGTGAATTTGTGAAAAGATAAATTACTGCACCACCTAAAAGGGATAAGCTGCCAACACAACAATCAGACTAATTACAAAGGTCTATATAAATAAATGTGTAGCGCTGAAAATATTATCTTGAGAACCTGGAAATGGTTCTAGGCAAGTGATTATACAATCCAAAACCATAAATGAATCAAAAGGAATGCAAAAATGGGAAATAGACAATCTAAGTGACACAGTGATGTGTAGCAGTGCCAAATACATACCAAATATATGCAAACTAAAAAACACTTGTAAGTGTTGAGGACACACAAGGAGATGTTATATAGTCCAGTTGAGAATCCTTGTCAAAAAGGAGAGACTTTATCTTATGCCCTTAGCTCCACATATCCCTATAATATACTACCTCCCAAAGGTCCATAAAGATGCTACACATCCACCCGGACGCCCCATAATAAGTAGAATTGACTCTGTGACCTCCCGTATAGGGTGCTACATTGATTTTCATTTACAACCTTTGGAGAAATCCATCCCTTCATATCTTAAGGATACTAAGGACACTAGTGAGGGTCATTTACTATAGAGCTGCTGCGCTAATTAGCACTAATTTGCGGTAATTAGCGCTAATTAGCACTACAATGGTATTCAATATAGCGCTGGTGAGAAAATACTCCCAAAATCGAATTTACTATAGTTCCCTGAAACCAAATAGCACCCAAACCCTTACTCTGCTAAAACCTGGAGTAATGCACATGGAAATAATGCTTAGAGCATGATATAATTACCTAAATGGTACTGAAATATGCGGTATATTATTTAAAGATAATCTGCTTTTAAACTGTGTGAAAAAGTGATTTCTACACTGAAATATCTTTAAAAGTCTGAGAAGTGAAAAATTCCCCGTTTTGGACAACTAGGTGCCAACACAACTGAGCATGCTCAGACCTGAAAATAACTCTCATTTTAACTCAAGTGTCTTTTTTAGCCGACGCTATAGTAAATACCAAAATGAGAGCTAATTAGAGAGCATTTTTTTTAAGTGAAAATCTGCTCTATTTTAGTCCAAATCAAGTATTAGCCATTGATTCTAATGGAACAATTTTAACTTGAGATGAAATGTATCTTTCTGTGAAATAAATTTTCCTTTGCAAAATTGTTGCTTCTACTTAAATATTTTGATTTTAAGAATACTAGAATGTGGAATGTTTTGATGTTTTGGTAAAATATATTTTTCTCTGTCACTTTCACTTGTCACTCTCAATCTCACAACAATCTTTACCCCAAACTCACACAGGTGTCTTTATAATCCACAAACAATACCATTGCTGATGCAAATTTAAAAAGAATCACAATTTTATGTGCTTTTTATTATTTCCAAATATTCATAATTTGAGTCCAAAAAATGTGATATTTGTACCAACATCAGAAATCAAAATGTAATTCCCAAAAATGTGAAGGTAGTATTCTACTCTCATCCACAAAAGAACACCAAATATCACAGAATAAATCAAGAAGAATAACTATTGAGTAATGTGATTCCATCACTTGTATGTCCAAAGAAATGCAGTATTTATGTGTAGTTATGTGTAGGAGGTTCTCACAAGTGGCAGCTCCGTGGCTTAGAGGTTAGAACTTCTGCTTAGTATCCCTGAGGGTCTGGGTTCCAATCCCAACCATGTTGCTTCATGTAGAGAATTTGTCTCATCTCCCAGGTCCCTATAACTATGTCTAAATGTAGTATTTATGTGTAGGAGGGTTCCACCACCATTGTAAGTCTTTTCCACATACACTATTTAGCCAAAGGTATTGGGACACCTGCCTTTACACACACATGAACTTTAATGGCAGCCCAGTCTTAGTCTGTAGGGTTAAAATTTGATTTGGCCCACCCTTTGCAGCTAGAACAGCTTCTGGGAAGGCTGTCCACAAGGTTTAGTGTGCCTATGGGAATGTTTGATCATTCTTCCAGAAATGCATTTGTGAGGCCAGGCCTAGCTCGCAGTCTCTACTCTAATTCAGCCAAAGGGTGTTCTTTTACTTTATTTTTATTCATCAATTTTTATTATTTTTTATTTTTATTGATTTGTATTTTTTATGTATTTTTTCACTATCAATCCATTTATCTGATAATAGTCTTGCCAAATACTCCTATCCAAATAATATTTATATTGTTTATTTTAACCAAACAAATTTGATGCAAGATGTATTTTATTCATGTGAGACTTAGGCGTCCACATACATTTTTTTTTAGTTTTTATGTATACTAATCGTATGCTGTCTATCTTTATGTAATAAAGTTTTTTGGATAGCAACAGGATATGATGATTCAGGACATGTGGTGGTGTTTGTTTCCCACCAGCCTTGATTGGCTGTCACTTATCCCATACATCATATATATTTCATAGCCGTGGGTTGGATGTTAAGTCCTTTGATGACACCCTGGGGGAGGGGCGAAACGCGTTGACGAAACATCCGACTTACGCCTAACCAAGTGACGTTTTCTTCCTGGCTCCATGGAACGCACGCTACTAGCGGCGATCGCGGAAGTTCTCTGACATGCCTGATTGCAACCGAGGATTTTGTGAGTAGCGCCTTGTTGCGCAAGTGATCCTATAGCTCCGCAATACTTCACCATATTGCTTCTTTCTTTGCTTTTGGGTTGACATCTGCAAGCTTATGGCCTTTCCAATTTGAACATCAGCCATTTCACACACAAATCCACGCCTGAGGTACCGCCTTGTAAACACCTATGGGGATTGACTGACAGCACAGGCTGAAGAGTCGTTGTCTGCTTTCCGGCAAAGCTGTCTGTTAAAGAGCTTTGGGTACTAGCCCAGCTGGTGTTATTTGGGACTATTTGCAAGTAGTTATTATTTCAACTGTGCTAGCCCAGTTGGTGGTATTTCTTGTGGACTTTTTGAAAGCACTTATCATTATTTTTGTGGTAATACATATCTATTTCTCACTTTTTTACCAATTGGGTAGTACCAACGGCACATTTTTTGCAATTTGCACTTCACTTATATGGCATTTTGGCAATTAGCAGCTAATTTGTTTATTGCACCCACTATATACCATTATTCACCATTCATGGTATTTGTGTTTTAGAAATTGATAACAATTGCGTATATTAATATTTTTTTGTAGAATGCACTAGATATTTAGTTTATTGGCAATTATTAGTTGATTTGTGTATTGCATCTACCATCATCATTATTCACATTTATTGTTTATTATTGCACGCAGCACTTCATATTTAGTTTATTTATGGTGTGGTTTTATTTTATTTATCAGCGCTGTATTTGTTTGTTTTTTATTTTTCAAGTATTAGTACTTTTTTACAGCAGCCATAATATTTATTTGGTCTATTTGTCGCCAGCGCTGCTTCTTTCACATAGTATCAGGACTCTGTGCAGGCCAGTCAAGTTTCTCCACCCCAAACTTGCTCATCCATGTCTTTGTGGACCTTGCTTTGTGCACTGGTGTGCAGTCATGTTGGAACAGGAAGGGGCTTTCCCCAAACTGTTCCCACAAAGTTGGGAGCATGAAATTGTCCAAAATGTCTTGGTATGCTGACGCCTTAAGAGTTCCCTTAACTGAAACTAAGAGGCCAAGCCCAACCCCTGAAAAACAACCCCACATCATTATCCCCCCTCCACCAAATCATTTGGACCAGTGCACAAAGCAAGGTCCATAAAGACATAGATGAGGGAGTTTGGGGTGGAGGAACTTGACTGGCCTGGACAGAGTCCTGACCTCAACACAACAGAACACCTTGGAGATGAATAAGAGAGGAGACTGTAGGTCAGGCCTTCTCATCCAACATCAGTGCCTGACCTCACAAATGCACTTGGAAGAATGGTCAAACATTCCCATAGACACACTCCTAAACCTCGTGGACAAGAAGAGTTGAAGCTGTTATAGCTGCAAAGGGTGGGCCAAATGAGTTTTGAACCCAATACTAATACTGGGATGCCATTACAGTTCATGTGCATTTAAAGGCAGGCATCCCAATACTTAGGCCAATATATTGTATATTGCTTGTGACACTGAGCATGGCTATGGACTTAGGGCCACACCACAGAGATGCAGAGAACATGTGTGGGGCTGCCTGGTGGCAGTGGGTAGCAGTTCTGTCTAGCAGCACCTGGGATGTTGGTTCAATTCCCCAACGTGCTAATCCTTGTGTTGAAGTTTATATGCTCTCCCTGTGTGGGTTTCTCACCACAATCCAAAGACATGCTGGCATTTTATTTGTCTCCTGTCAAAATAAGTTCTAATGTAAGAAAGTTAATTTTGGACTTTAGATTGGAAGCTCATTGCAGCCAGGGACTGATGTTAATGTTTATTAGCACTAATCATGCCCAGGGACTTGGACATTTCTGGAGCAGGGAAATTTGCCTGGTCCAATCTGACGTCGATGTACCGATAGCAGATTGCCCGTAAGTACTTGGCTGTGATACACCTAATTCTACATCTTCATTCCTCTCAGTGCAGGTTTCAGAGATGACTGAATGTATAGTGGGGTTGGAGATCCCAGCTGATGAGGAGCAAGGAGAGGTCCGCTTTGTTCTTTGGTGTGGGTCTTTTCGGTACGCTTGCCAATGAACTGCATGGCAGGTCGACATATGTCTGGTCAAGCATGTGGTGCCCAAGCGGGTGATGTTTCTGCCACGCGAGATACGCTTGAGACATATGTTGCAAATAGCAGCGGTGGGATCTGATGCACTTGTCTCAAAAAAGGCCCACACCAAAGAACTTTTGGAATAACGTGCAGAGACAGCAGCGCCCTGCACATGCGGAGCTCTGCGGTGTGATGCAGTCGGTGTGATGCCCTTAAACTGGCCCCTGGAGGGCATCCTGCCTCGTTGGAGATGTGCCTTCTCCTCCTCCTCCTCTTCTCTCCTATCAGGCACCCACGTTGAGTCAGTGACCTCATCATCCCCTCCCTCCTCATCACTGGACCAAACCTAGCAGTATGCTTCAGCTGGGGGAACATGACTGCCAGATTGCTGTCCTTCTTGGGCACCCCCTCTCTCTGGGCTCACGTTACTGCCTTCCTCTAGCTGGGTACCATCATTGGAGCCTTCAAAACGCTGGGCATCCTCCTGGAGCATTTAAAAAACACAGTGGTCAAACAGTTCGGGGGACTCCTCAGGAGGACATGGTGGGGCTAGGGAAGGAGTGACTGATGCCATTGAGCCGAGGGAAGAGGCCGCGTTGACAGCTGCTTTGCCAGACAAAGTACCCTGAGCCTAGGTGAGAGAGGATGAGGAGGATGAGGACGGCTTGGTCATCCACTCTACCAAGTCTTCGGCATGTTGCGACTCAACGCGGCCAGCTGCTGAAAAAAAGGACAAACGTGTCCCACGGCCATGTGCTGATGAGGATGCACCATCTCCACGACCAGCACTGTTGCTTCTAGACACAGAGCCTGCTTGCCCTTTTTTATTGGCTTGTGACTGTCTGCCTCCCCTTGTTGGCCTTCCAGACATACTAATGGCCTGCAGTGAGATGTAGCTGCACAAATGCTACAATGCTGGGATGTATATATATACTGATACTGCAGCTAGTAGAATCAACTGCCTGCCTGTAGTATTATTAGTATGAGAACACCAGCAATTGTCTTCAGGTAGCTTTAGGTGCACACTGTGTAGAGGACACAGTACACTAACTGTAAATACTGCAGCTGCCTGCCTGTGGTACTAATAGGATCAGAAGAACACCACCAATTTTCTTCAGGTAGCTTTAGGTGCACACTGTGTAGAGGACACAGTACACTAACTGTAAATACTGTAGCTGCCTGCCTGTGGTATTAATAGGATCAGAACAACACCCATTTTCTTCAGGTAGCTTTAGGTGCACACTGTGCAGAGGACACAGTACACTAACTGTAAATACTGCAGCTGCCTGCCTGTGGTACTAATAGTATCAGAAGAACACCACCAATTTTCTTCAAGTAGCTTTAGGTGCACACTGTGCAGAGGACACAGTACCCTAACTGTGAATACTGTAGCTGCCTGCCTGTGGTATTAATAGGATCAGAACAACAGCAATTGTCTTCAGGTAGCTTTAGGTGCACACTGTGCAGAGGACGCAGTACACTAACTGTAAATACTATAGCTGCCTGCCTGTGGTATTAATAGGATCAGAACAATAGTAATTGTCTTCAGGTAGCTTTAGGTGCACACTGTGCAGAGGATGCACTACACTAACTGTAAATACTGCAGCTGGCTGCAGTACTAATAGGATCAGAAGAATACCACCAATTTTCTTCAGGTAGCTTTAGGTGCACACTGTGCGGAGGACGTACTGAACTAACTGTAAATACTGCAGCTAATAGGACTAATAAGATCAGAAGAACACCAGCAATTTTCTTCAGGTAGCTGTAAATACTGTAAAAACACCTGCCTGCCTGTCAGTAGGAAGAGAGTAACAGGAACAGATCTAGCTAAACTGAATACAGTATATATATATATATATATATATATATATATATATACAACACCTAGGATGCATATATATACACAATATACTGTAAGTGCGCAGCTAACTGACTCGCCTGCCTACTCTAACTTAAATCAAATACATATAAAGAAGGATTCCCCTAAGTGGACTTTAACGGCACTTGTAAAAAATTATAGATAGTAAAAAGGTATAGCAGTATATTAAAAGTAAAAAACGTTTATTTGAAAACAACATTTATTAAAACATTGTATACATAAGGTTCAACAAAACATTTACATAATAGATAGATTTATTATTGTCACCAAACGGTGGGTTTTTACAGAAGCTCTTTTCACACCCTAAACTTAAATCAAATGACACTGTCTCTCTGTCTATCTCTCCTTCGCCGCCGCAACACACTAGACAAGGCCGCCACGCAGGCGTGTACTAAACCCCCTGAGCCATAATTGGCCAAAGCCACCCTGGCTTTGGCCAATTACAGCTCTCTGTACAGACGGTGCTGTGATTGGCCAAGCATGCGGGTCATAGTGCATGCTTGGCCAATCATCACCCAGCAATGCACTGCGATGCCGCAGTAAATTATGGGCCGTGACGTGCCACTCGAATTTGGCACGAACGGCCCATAACGTTCGAAATTCGGCAAACGGTTGAACATGGGTTTGACTCGACCTCGAAGCCCATCCCTAATAAAGATTGTTGTGAGATGGAGAGTAACAAGTGAAACAGAGAAAAATATATTTTACCAAAACATTCCACATTCTAGCATTCTTCAAAACAAATTATTTGAAGTAGAAGCAACAATATTGCAAAGGAAAATTTATTTCAGAGAAAGATACATTTCATCTCAACATAAAAAGGATTTATTTGGGGAAGTTATAACTGTACCATTATAATCGAGGTGATAAGGCTGCACTGATGGCAGAGGCGTATCTAGTGAAAATGGCGCCTATGGCAACCACTGAAACTGCACCCCTGTCAAAACATTTTAAACCCATCTTTCAGATACTGCGGATAGGACATGGTTAGAGGCTGTGGACATGGTAGTTTCCTACTCTGTCCCCCCTTCATATTACCATACCTTTCCACATCAGTCAGTGTCCGTCTTCTGTTCTGTCACTGTGTCCCGTTCACCTCTCCAGTCAGGCACTGTGAACATCAGTGTACTGTCCTCCTCTGCTGGGCCAGCTTCCCCCCCCCCCCCAGTAATGTCCTCTTGAGTCCTCCTGTGGTCTGTGCCTCCTCTGCACTGTTGCGCCGCTGTGGCACCGCCGAGAACGAGTGCCTTACATTTAAAAATGTCGCCAGGCGGCGACATTGTATTACTGCACATGCGCTGCCCGGTCGAGCCTGTTTGATCTTTTCTGAGCTCTGCAGGCTTTGAAACGGTTGCATGGCTGGCCCATGGCCATCTTTTTACAGGCACCACTGCCCATAACAGGCTTTTATGGGCAGAAGAGACCATACCTTCCAACTTTTGAACTTCAGAATGAGGAACACTTGAGGGAGGAAGTGTCCAACGGCACGCTATGTGCACTGTGGCAAAAGTGGATGTGGTCAGACTCTTAACAGTGGGGGAGGGGGGGCTTAATGGGCATGGCTAAACAAAACCCAGGTTTCCTTGTACCTCTAAAATATGCTTATATGCTTTGATTGCTGTTCCACAAGATAAAGTCTCATGGACACATACAAACTCCAGCACTATCATTAAAAAAAAGGAAAAACTTCCATTACAAATAGTTTTGTATAAACTATGAAAGTGCGCGTTACACAAAGTGTGGAAGGATTCAGGAATGCATTGTGTACAGAGTTCAGGGTTCAGAAGTGTGCTATGAACAGAGTGCCTTGTTCAGGAGTGTGATATGCACAGGGAGTAGATTTCTGGAGTGCTTTATTTACAGAGTGCAAGGCTCGGGAGAGCATTAGGTACAGACTGCAGGTTTCTGGAGTGCTTTTTGCACAGAGTGCAGGTCATCCATCCACATCTCACTATTGCCCCTCTCCTCTGCCCTCATCTCCCCATCCCCTCTCTGAAGCCGCGTACACACGGTCGGACTTTTCGTCTACAAAAGTCCAACGGACGCTGACGGACTAAAGCTGGCTGGTAATCCGATCGTGTGTGGGCTTCTCCGGACTTTCAACTGACTTTTTTAGCCTCAAATCCGACGTACTTTAGATTTGAAACATGCTTCAAATCTTTCCGACGGACTCGAGTCCGGTCGAAAAATCCGCTCGTCTGTATGCTAGTTCGACGGACAAAAACCCACGCTAGGGCAGCTATTGGCTACTGGCTATGAACTTCCTTATTTTAGTCCGGTGTACGTCATCACGTAAGAATTCGACGGACTTTTGTGTGATCGTGTGTAGGCAAGTCTGTTCGTTAGAAAGTCCGCCGCAAGTCCGTCGAAAGTCCGCCAAAAGTCCGTCGAAAGTCTGTCGGACAGGCTGTCGGACTTTTGTAGCTGAAAAGTCCGACCGTGTGTACGCGGCATAAAGCTCCACCATCTTCCACCTGTTTATCTTTGTAAAAACAGCTCCTTTCTGTAGATTGCTCTTCTATCCACTGCAGCTAGAGCTTCCATTCACCTTTCAGTGCACTGGGTGCACACTGATTTTCAGCTCAGAGAGATCAGAGACTTCACCTGTCAGATCTAAGCTGTGATGTCGGATATGGGCGGGACTGCTACATAGACCTGCCCCTCTGTCAAACAACCAGTATAATGAAAGAGTCGCCAAAAGCTGTCAGTTTTTTTTCATTCAGCCTGCTGATTGAATGAGAAAAAATGAACAGTGTATACCCAATTCGATTTTCAGGTAAATGTAAGCTTTAGGCTACTTTCACACTGAAGCATTGCGGGTGCTGGCGGTAAATCGGCGCTATATTTAGCGGCGCTATTCAGAGCGCTGCCCCATTGTTTTCAATGGGAAGGGCTGCTTTAGGAGCAGTATATACACCGCTATTACAGCGCTCCAAAGATGCTGCTTGCAGGACTTTTTAGACCGCCCTGCAAGCGCACCGCTCCAGTGTGAAAGCCCTCAGGGCTTTCACATTGGATTGCATTGAGCGGCTCTTTCAGGGCACTTTGCAGGCGCTATTTTTAGCACTTTAGCACCTGCAAAGCCCCTCAGTGTGAAAGGGGCCTATATGTCTCCCCACATCAGGGATCGGCATTGGCACAGAGCAAAGCATTCACCAGGTGCCTTACAGACAGATGGCAGGAGAGTGCAGGGATGGTGTCAGCAATGGAGGCGTCCAGCTGTAGTGCTTATCTTTTAGACCCCTTTCACACTGAGGCGTTTTTCAGGAGCTATAGCATTAAAAATAGCGCCTGCAAAGCGCCCTGAAAAAGTGGCTCCATTCACTCCAATGTGAAAGCCCGAGTGTTTTCACACTGGAGCGGTGTGCTGGCAGGGCATCAGAAAAAGTCCTGCCAGCAGCTTTTTTGGAACGGTGAAGGAGCGGTGAACTCACCGCTCCTCCCCATTGAAATCAATGGGGCAGAGCTGCTATATCACCGGCAAAACACTGCTGCGGCGGCATTTTGTGGGCAGATTTAACCCCATTTCAGGCTGCTAGTGGGATTAAAACCGCCCCGCTAGTGGCATGAATAGCGCAGCTAAAACGACAGTAAAGCGGTGCTAAAAATAGCACCGCTTTACCGCTGATGCCCAGGGCGGCACAGTGTGAAAGGGGTCTTACTTTGATCTGAATGGACGATGACACTTTCTCTTTACTGCCTGACACCCCTAGGTGCCTGATCCCCCTCTCAGATCTCCTGTAGGGGGCCCCAGGGCCCACACACTGGACAGATCCAATCTCCAGAGAGATATAGTATCTGCAATGAGAGATACCACCAATACATACAGAGAGCTAAGAGGGGGGGCAACCTGACACATCATCCCCCCCCCTCACCAGCACAGTGAGTGGATGGAACATCACACAGAATGTAGTACCCAGGAAGTGATGTCCTCAGCACTGTACATAGTGATGGCATAACAACAAACCTCCCCAGAAAGCAGCTGACATGCTGGGACCTGAAGTCCCTCCTGTGCATGTCTGATACCCCACTGTCCAATCAGAGCTCAGGCTCCTCTCACTATACACTCACCTTACATTCACCTGCAGTGTTCTCCCTGTGTATACTAACAGAAACTGCTCATGCTGGAAAGGACGTAGGGAGAGGGGCGGGGCTTAGATACAACCTGCTAGAGCTAGAGGGGAGGGGCTGCTGTGCTCTGTGTAAGGGAGGAGGGGGAGGAGCATTACATGTAATGAAGTACCATATGAGTCGGCTCTTTCATTACACTGGTTGTTTGATAGAGGGGCGGGTCTGAGTAGCAGTCCCGCCCATACCCGACATCACATCTTGGATCTGACAGGTGAAGTCTTTCATCGGAACTGCACAGTGAACATCCAGCTGGCTTGCTCGTCATTCCCTGGATGTGCTGGATGTTCACACTGCTGCAGGTCCTATTCAGCCACAAGTTGACATATAAGCAACATAATTATGCAGGACAAAGCCTTGCTGCCCAGCCACTCTGCAGCGCCCACTTCATATTGCACCCATGGCACTTGCCATATCTGCCATACCCTGGATACGCCACTGACTGATGGGCATTTAAAATATACGTTATTTTCCTTAAACTTCCCTTCTAAAAATGTTTTTCCTTAAACTTCCCTCATAAACTTGGGGTGCATGTTATACGCTGATAAATACAGTACTCTAATTACCCCTTATGCCTGCTAGCTTGTGTAATTTGTACATGTGATTTTCCTCTATAGCCTTAACTGCTAGGATCAAGCTAAGCCATAACAGTAGTTTACTCATCTTCTGAAATTAGCTGTACTTTCTTGCAATTGCTGGCATGTTTCCACGTCACTTTACAGCCGTAGCAGTTATCAGGAGCCAAGGTACTTTCACATGTTCTTTTACTAGGACGCAATCACCTGGTTGTAAATCATGTGTTCCAGTTACTTGATCTGGATCTGGAAGTGAATCAAAAACAAGCTTGTGCATTGCAGTTAGTTGCTATATATCCACATACACCCTAAGAAGAGCTTTGCTCAATTTAGATGTGAAGTAGTACTGTGGACCCTCTGGTATCATACTAGGTAGGGAAAATATGGTAGTGACCCCTCCATTGGGGTCAAGAGGAGGGACATGAGTACAATTATAGGGGTCTGATAATGTTGAGTTATATATATATAGAGAGAGAGAGAGAGAGAATGAGAGAGACTATTACTTTAATAGGGCGTACACACGGTCGGACTTTGTTCGGACATTCCGACAACAAAATCCTAGGATTTTTTCCGACGGATGTTGGCTCAAACTTGTTTTGCCTACACACGGTCGCACAAAGTTGTCGGAATTTCCGATCGACAACCACGCGGTCACGTACACCACGTATGACGAGACTAGAAAAGGCCGGTTCAGAACCAAGCGCGGCACCCTTTGGGCTCCTTTTGCTAATCTCGTGTTAGTAAAAGTTTGGTGAGAGACGATTCGCGCTTTTTCAGACTCGTGGCTTTCAGATCGTTTTTTGCCGTTCAGTTTGTGCTTGTGGGTTTGTATCTGCTCTTCAGTGCGTGCAGTCAGTTCGTATCAGAGTTTTCTGTGTGATCTTGCCTGCTCGTTGCTGTTTTTCAGGTCGCTCTTCACAGGCCTTGCTGTTCTTCAGTGCGTTCTGTTACTTCGTTCTGAGCAGCCGACCTTTTTCTAGCCATGTTTCGTATGCGTACTCCTCGTAGAGTTCGTGCTGTGTGGGGGCTTGGTGTTGGGGTCCTGACCTTGACACAAGTCCAGTGCATGAACAGTGTGGGGAGGAGTTCATGGACCAAGAATTGGTTGCTTCAGCGTGACCAGTTCTCTCATATGCCTTTGCTCCGTGAGATCTGTGAGAATAATCCTGATGATTTCAGGAACTTTCTCAGGATGACGGACCCCGTGTTTCACCGTTTGTTGGCTTCGCTGACCCCCTATATCAGCAGGCAGGATACCTGCATGAGGCAAGCCATCACTCCAGAGCAGAGGTTGGTCGCTACCCTGCGGTATGTGGCCACAGGGAGAAGTCTGCAGGACTTAAAGTTCTCGACAGGCATCTCCCCCCAGGCTCTGGGGATCATTATCCCAGAGACCTGTTCTGCCATCATACAGGTCCTGCAGAAGGAGTATATGAAGGTAAGATTTTAATCCTTTTATATCACATTTTATTGAATTGAATGTTTGATAATATATTGTATTTCTCTCCTCATTCCCTAATTACCATGACTGTAATATGCTGTGAATGCCCCCTTTGTTCTCATGCATGCTGGATTTTTATGTAATTATTATTTTATGTCCTTCATACATATTTGCCCTTCAATAACCTCCCCAGCATGGTGTCTCCTGCCTCTATATTCACCTCATGTAGTCACTTAACAATGTATTTTATCAGCTCCATAGTAGTGCTTTACCCCAAACACCCCTGAAAATGTTTGGTAATGTTATTTTTTATTTAAATTCAGGCAGAGTGGCAGAGGCTTTTTTTTGTGGTGTCCCCAAATAATTTTTAGTAACCCTCCCTCCCCCCAACTGCTAAGTCAGCTGATCCCAATTCTCTATCCTCAATCATCTATCTGCTGACTTTGCCAAACCCTTACACACTATACCCATCTCTTTAGTGCTCAGATTTATAGATGAATTCCCCAAAGCATGTAGTGCAAGGGCCTGCCTGTATACTTTCAAATGGTACTGTTTCAAGTTTTTGTAATAGCAGAATGTCCAAATGTCCTCAAATGTGTACAATGTGTATTTATATCTTTGTATTATGACACTTCTTACCTGTCCAGTGGTCTGCCAATAGTGTAACTAAGGGGGGGATGGTCCAAGTAATACTTTAATAATAATAATTCATCTCTCAATGAAGTGAAGAGGGTTACCTGTCCAAGAGTTCCCCCCCCCTATAATGTTAGAAGTGGCCCATGAGAGGGGGGGAGGGGGAATATGATAGGTGTACCTTATACTTTGGCCTTGTTAAATTCCCCTTAATAAATGCTATCTGGAGGTTGCCCTATAATGTTTGTGTATAATCTGCTTGCCATGTTTACTGTGAAAAAATAGTAATGTTTATTGTTTTTTCCTCAACAGTTTCCTTTCACGCCACAGGAATGGCAGACTGTGGCCTCCCACTTTGCCCAGCGGTGGGACTTTCCTAACTGCGGAGGGGCAATTGATGGGAAACACGTCTACATCGTCCCACCACCCAACTCGGGGTCGTACTATTATAATTACAAGGGGTTTAATAGTATAGTGATGTTGGCGGTGGTGTCGGCTAATTACGACTTCTTGTATGTGGACGTGGGGAAGAATGGCCGGATGTCCGATGGTAGAGTCATCGCCCAGACGGAGTTCTACAGGCGTCTCCAGAATGGCAGCTTGGACTTGCCAACTCCAGAGGACAATGTGGAAGGTCTCCCATTTGTGTTCTTTGCTGATGAAGCGTTTGCGCTAAGGGACCACCTGATGCGGCCATTCCCGATGAGGACCCTCACCCCGGAACAGAGGGTTTTTAATTACCGGCTGGCCAGAGCCCGAAGAGTGGTGGAGAACACATTTGGAATCCTGGCCAGCTGGTTCCAACTATTTCTGACACCCATCCATATGGTGGAGTATAAACTGAACCATATAATACTGGCGTGCTGTGTTCTCCATAATTTTTTAAAGAAAACATTCTGCCAACTATGCTGGCTCAGTTGGGCCTGAGGCCGGAATCCTACATCCAACAACACTGACGGCGCTTGAAAGTGGCCCTCCTGGCTTGCCCTCCCTGAGTGCCTGTGATGTCCGGTTACGATACCTGGAGTTCTTTGCGGGTAGGGGGGCTATCAATATGCCAGACAATATGTGAAGCCTTTTTCAAATAAAAAAAAAAAAAGAAACTCTTTGTAGACATTTACTGCTTGTGTTTGTTTTAGCTGACCCTGACAGAAATGTGTGGAGTCCAGAAAATGTCGTGATTGTGTAACCTTATTATACAAAGCACTGTTGGGTGTTATTTCCTAAATGCAAAAACACATTGCACTCCAAGTGCACTTGCAACTGCACTGAAACTGCACTTGTAGTGCAAAGTGGATTTGCCCTTAGGAAATAACCCCCGTTTTTGCATAAAACAGCAATTACATCACCCCAAAAGTGTTGTAGTGTTGAGACAATAATCCACACATTCTTGAGTAAGCCACTTTTTTATACCTGGACAATCACATGTGCATTTACCAAAGGTTTTTAAAACAAACCAACATGTTTGTTGTATAACAATTTTTGCAGTAGCATTATCAAAAATCGAAATATCCATTTCAGATAAAACAGGCCTGTGTAAAACCAACAAGAAAGCCAAAAAACTTGAACTTACAAAGTTCACATTAGGTAAAACCTGAAGGCTATATCAGACATCAGTATTTAGGAACTGGGTTTGATATAGCGTTCAGATGGGGGGAAATCACCCCAGGAAAAGCCAAATTTGGAAGATGCACACCAATTTACGAATGTCAACATGTGCTATCTGCCATCAGGGGGGATCAAGGGACGTGTTTTGGGGGAGCAAGCCCTTCCTCAACGCGACTTTATAATTGAGGAAGGGGTTGCACCCCCAAAACGCGTCTATTGATCTCCCGTGATGGCAGATAGCACATGTTGGCACACTGTGTGCATCCTCCAAATTTGGCTTTTCAAAACATTGAAAACATTTTTAAAAGATTGGACCACAATAAGACAAGTGATTTTGTGGGGTTTAAATTCGCCCCAAAACATCAATGATGTTATTATTTTTTTTAATCACATCATTGATTTTTTGCTGGATGTTTTGCAGTTCGGCATTACACCCCATGATCTCCCCGATCAGGATCTGGGCACTTTCAGAAGTAAAGCATTCTCTATCCCTCACATCACGATCACCTAAAAAGAGATAAAGAACAAAAAAAAAGGTCTCAAAAATCTGCCACCATCCATCTCTTTTACCTGAGCCTGTGGTCGCAGACACTCACCTGTTGTGGTGCCAATCTCCACCACATCTTCTTCTTCCTCCTGCTCTTCTTCTTGGGTTTGGGGTATTTTACCTTCTTCCATAGGTGGGGGGTCTGTGTTCTCCTGGGATGAGGTGTGTCCTCCGAGTCTTTGCTCCCCTGTGTAAAACAAAAATGGTATAATTAGCACACAGATATTTGATGGCAGAACTAGAAATAGGAAACATTGCTTGGAAGTGGGGTACAATTGTCTATTTTAGCCGAGTTCCAAGATGTATTTTTTTTATTGCCCTTTGTCAAGCTGCAATACTTTACCTGTTTAGTACAAGCTTCACAGATGTAGCCCCCCTATAGTATACACTGGAGCACCTGTGTGCCCCCCCCTAAAAAAAATTGTGTTTTTGTGTCCCACACTAGTGCTCCAGTGTCCAGATGTGAAAACAACTGCTCAGTGTCCTCTCCTTACACACAATCTAGTTGGCATTTCATTCTAGTAACAAACCCATCTACACAAACAAATATTTGGCATCCAAGTAGGCCCCAAAAAATGTGTGAAAATGCATATGGCCTAAACAATGGTGTTCTAGAGGCCGAAAGAAAAATGTTTGATATGAACGAATAATGGGCCCATGAACATTAAAGTTGCCCTTTTAAACGTTACAATTAATAAAAGCATATGGAGCAGAACGAACGGAATAAAGACAGAAAGAATAGGAACACAGCACAACTACTTACTTTTTTGCAGCACTCTCCGGATCTTTCTGT
The DNA here is from genome assembly GCA_037952925.1 of Lithobates clamitans. Classification (NCBI taxonomy): domain Eukaryota; kingdom Metazoa; phylum Chordata; class Amphibia; order Anura; family Ranidae; genus Lithobates; species Lithobates clamitans. The sequence continues at coordinate 3,789,862 of JBBGZY010000159.1, forward strand.
ACTGCTCTGGCTCTCTCAACTTCAGGTCCGACCACCGCTTCCTGAGCTGATCTTTAGATCTTCGTACCCCGAAATTCCTGTGAAGGCTTTTGATCACTTTAGCAATGATTTTGGCCTTTCGGATGTCGACCATCTCCAACATCTCCGCAAAGGACATATTTGTGGCCTTAAAACGTCTCCTTCTGGATCGGGACATGCCTGGATCCGGGCTTTCCTCCTCCTCCTCCTCGTTGCTATAATTAGCACACACCTGCTCTAAATCCGCCATCGTGCTCTTCACCCACTGCGCCGAACGAAAAGGGGCGGGGAATAGACTAGAAAGAACGTCAGGGGCGGGCGGAGTTACACGCATGCGCAGAGTGTATAAAGCGTAACACGCGTGCGTATTACGTACGATCTGTGAGCGGAGGAAGGAGCATTGGACGCGCCGATCGTAAGAACGAAGGTAAGAGACAAACTTGTGCCTATACTGCTTCTAGATTGAGGCCTATATTGTAACAAGATTAGGAGAGTTTTGTCTGACATTAGGCTTTCTCTTGTGTTGTGTCTTGCAGTAAACATGGATATGCTACTCAAAGATAATGACTTCATGTCAGTATTCCTAGAGATGCTAAGGGAGCTGCCCTGTCTGTGGGAATTTAACCACCCCCATTTCAAGAACCAAGCAAAGAGGAAGGCAGCACTGGAGCAATTGTGTGAAATTGTGAAGCAGGTGATCCCCACGGCAGACATCACTTATTTAAAGATCTTCATTGGTGGCCTGAGGAGCACATATCTAAGGGAGCGCAAGAAAGTCCTGGATTCACAAAGGTCCGGAGCAGCAGATGACATCTATGTCCCCAGGATGTTGTACTACGACAGGCTGCACTTTCTGGCAGGCCAGACTGAACCCAGGCCATCCCTCTCCAGTCTTCCTTCCACGCTTCCTTCCCCCCCCCGGCTGAGGCTTCTGACGCCCAACCTGGGCCTTCCAGGCTGCATGTGGAGGAGCCCAGATTGAGCCAGGTATAACATTCCTCTAAATATTTCTGCTTGTCCAATCAATGATGTTAACTAGATGTTAGTTGGGAGTAGTAATTTAGGATTGTGATTGATGAAGCAAAAGCTAAAACCATGTCACTTTTTCATACACAGGGAAGTCTCAGCCAGGAGGTGGCTGGGCCGAGCCGGCTGGCTGATCTGCAGGTCCCTCCACCCCCACTGAAAAGAGAAAGTGGCAGTAAGAGGAGTACCCTAGAGGAGGCTGCTATAGGATTCTTTTGGAGGGCTACAGAGGTCCTGGGAGCACCCCACACCATGGAGGAGAACATTGCTGCCTTCATAGCATATAAAATGCAGAGGATGGAGGAGGGCCAAAAAGTCATGTGTGAAGCCCTCATATCGGAGGCTCTGGAGAAAGGTATGAGGGGCCAAATTACACCTCAGACACACCTTTGCGTTGGTCCTCCTCCTCCTGCAGGTCCTCCTCCTCCTCCTCCCTCTCCTCCAGGTCCTCCCAGTCCTCCTCCAGGTCCCCCCAGTCCTCCCCCAGGTCCCCCCAGTCCTCCTCCTCCTCCAGGTCCTACTCCTCCTCCTGCCACATCTCCAACTGCACAGCCACAGCCCGGAAGGAAGTGTGGAAGGAAGACCAGACAGTGAGGACCCTGGATCCAGTCTGGTCGGCCAAAAAATGCTGCCTCTTGTTGTACCACAGCCTGGGGACACAGATGTCATCTGCTGCTTTCCAGATCTCTGCTAATTCCGGACCAGACTGCCCTCCCTTACATATGGACTCCTCAGGCCACCAATTTTGATGTTGAAGAATTGATGTCTGCCATGGGGGTCCCAGGCTTCGCTAATTTCTCCTGTTGATCCAGTGTTGCCTTCCTCTTTGTTTGGTTCTGATCCCTTAATAAAGGATTTTTGTTTTGAATTATACTCTCCTATGTGTTTTACTTCAAAAATGACAGTTTGTTTGTGAGGATTCAGGTACATTTCAAATATACAATGTGAAATGAACAAGGGACACCAACAACAAACAATCTCCTGGAGATTAAATAATAAAAGATATCAATAGTGTTGGGGTAACTTGACACACAAAACACACACAAAAATATTCTGGAGTAAAAATAAAAATAACATTGAACAAAGATCAGCCTTGGAAAAAATCCAAACATTAAAGAAAAAAAAAGGCTGAAAATACAAAAAAAAAAAGTCAGATGTGACAACTAATAACAATATATTCAGGGAATACCACTAAAAAAACACAAATAAAAGTTTGTGAGAAGTGTGTGTGAATATGAGCAGCAAAACTACTTAATTCTTGTCACATTATAAAGAAGAAGAGAGTGCGCTGTATTAAACCATTTTGAACATTGCAGCGTGGCGAAAGTGCTGTATCCATTGCGAACGCTAAGTTTACCAGAACGAGCTGTCCCGTCTCGGAATTTCTTCTGAGCATGCGTGGCACTTTGTGCGTCGGAACAGGCCACACACGGTCGGAATTGACGCGATCGGATTTTGTTGTCGGAAAATTTTATCTCCTGCTCTCCAACTTTGTGCGTCGGAAAATCCGATGGAAAATGTCCGATGGCGCCCACACAGGGTCGGAATTTCCGACAACACGCTCCGATCGGACATTGTCCATCGGAAAATCCGACCGCGTGTACGGGCATAAGAATTTGCAATGCACTGCCTGTTTTATTTTTTAGATACAGAGTTTTCAGTCTATGATGACCTTCATCGCCAGATAAGAAGCAACAATTTACTCCCTTTTTGCTCCCTTTTTCTCCCCTTTTGCTTGTTTTATTTTTCAGGCACAGAGTTTTCCATCTATGATGACCTTCACCGCTAGATAAGAAGCAACAATTTACTCCCTTTTTGCTCCAAGAAATGGACTGTCTAATCTAGCTGGTCTGATCCAGTACTGTCATGGCGGTGCCCATGTTTTCTTTCACTTTCTATCAGTCACATGATGTAACCACCTACTTAACTGTTCTCTTGCTGTTAAGAAGATATGAATGCTGATTGGACTAAACTATACGGTCACACTTATAACATGCCTAGACCTCATGCGTATTCATAAGTATATATTGTTAAACTTGATGTTTGTAAGTCAGAGACACTTTCTTCTTCATTTGGCCCAGTAGAGCTGTCTCAGGTGGGCCCCCAAACAAAATCTCATAAGTGCTCAAGTTCTCTGACCTATAAATAGAGGTATTCCTGATGCTATAAAGAACCTGAGGCAACAGTTCTGGCCATTGTTTCTTTACTGGCCCGTCTTCCCTTTTCCTACATTAATTTAGCTAACCTGTCTTTAACCACTTCAGCCCCGGAAGGATTTGCCCCCTTACTGACCAGGCCATTTTTTTTGCGATACAGTACTGCGTCGCTTTAACTGACAGTTGCGCGGTCATGTGATGTTGTACCCAAACAAAATGGGTACAACGTGATGATTATGCAACTAGCCCATGGCCCAGGTCATGTAGACCCTAAGGCAATGGAGATAAATTTTAAAAAAAGAGGTTTATAGGGCGCACAGGACTAACGTGATCCAGAAAATGTCTCTATTAAAAATAGGCAGTCCAAAATGAAAAGAAAGCTGTTGGTAAGGATGGTGGGATGATGGGATGATCTTCAGCAAAAAGGGCTGCAACTTTAAAAGAGTGAAGCAGGCTCTATAATGACACAAAGAAACAACAAAGGCGCCTCTAAGTGCAGAAGATTAACAATTTTAATGCCCCAAAAAGGGTTAAAAACACTTACAGAATGGAAGTGGTAATCAGGCACATCATAATTTAAGCTGCATTGGAGGGGGTTGCGGTCAGAGGAAGCCTTCAGATGGGATGGATGTGATCACTGTACACAGCGGTGTAGGACACAGGAAGCCGCTGTGAGGCCGGCGTCATCAGCTGCAAAGACGGCGAACCCGGAAGTGATGTCATCCACTGGGCGGCTCGATAACCAGCCTGAACCGCAAACAAACAGCCTGGGCGAGGATGTGATGTCATCAAAAAGGGACGCGTTTCGGAACCATCAATCGTTCCTTTTTCAACCTATGGCCATACTGATGACTGAGAAGAATATATAAACACCCACTAGCAGTGGATTGGCCGGAGGGCGGGGGCAGCAGAGAAAGATTTATTTAATTGTGATGAGTTCGTTTTGTGCATATAAATGAAAAGGAACAAGGGGATACCTGCAACAGCATTCTTAAAAACATTATAAAAAAACATTATAAAAAACATTATAAAACGGGATAAAAGAGAAAGGAAAAATATAATAGTGGAATATATTAAGAAACAAAGTGTAAAACAATACAAGACAGATCTATAAAGTTGTCTGACAGTGACCAGTCATAGAGCCTGCAATACACATAACAGAATGGGGATGGTGAGAGCAGGCAGGATGATGTCAATATTAAGCTGCAGACCATAAGGGGAACATACATGACAATAATACTATCAATAATTAATCGTTAAAATTTCGTATAGGATGAGGGGGTTTCACATGAGGATAATAATGGGGGTTTCTGGAGGAGCCTAAATTACTATCTACAGAAGGGAGGTGTCATGTTAAAGTATGGCACTAACTTCAAAATCCTCGTTTAACCCTCCGGGGGCTAAAACATTTAGTAAAAATATCCAATACATTTCTCTATGGCATAGGCGTCGGTAACGTTCAGCAGCGGGGAGGTCTTTTGGCATTGCCTCAATAATCCATACTTTAAGGCCATTCGTGGACTTGTTATGAGTATGAAGGTAATGTCTGGGGACACTGTAGATAAATTTTAAAAAGGCTGGATAGAAGCCTGCCCGGTGGTTAAAGCAAATGCCAAGAAGCAAAGAAGCTCCTTTCAGAATATGCCACTTTGGAGTCCCTGAAATCATAGAGAATGACAGAGGAACACATTTCACTGGACAGATCATGCAAATTATATGTAAGGACTTGCAATTGAGCAGGCCTTCCATGCCCCTATCATCCTCAGAGTTCAGGAAAGGTATAAAAATATAGTGGAATCATTAGCCCCTTCCCGACCAGCTGCCGCAGTTATTCTGCGGCAGGTTGGCACTGCTGCACGAGCCCTCATAGCTGTACGTTGGCTCTTTAAGATGCTGTAGCAGGTGCGCGCCCCCGGAGCCGATGCACGTGCCCGGTGGGTGCAAAGGCCGCCGGGCACTCGCAATCGCTTGTGACAGAGCGAAAACCGGGATCTATGTGTGTACACAAATCCCGGTTCTGTCAGAGGAGAAGAGACAGATCGTGTGTTCCTACCCAGTAGGAGTAGTAGTATCTCCTCTAGTCAGCCACATTCCCCCCACAGTTAGAACACACATATGGAGCACATTTAACCCCTTGATCGAACCCTAATGTTAACCCCTTCCCTGCCAGTGACATTTATACAGTAAGTAGTGGCTACTTATAGTCTCAACCCTGATAAAAATCGCAGATCATCGCCATTACTAGTAAAAAGATAATGAAAATGCCACAAATCTATCCCCTATTTTGTAGACGCTTTCACTTTTATTAACCAAAAATATGTAGAGGAATACATATCGGCCTAAACTGATGAAGAAATTTGTTTTTTTACATTTTTTTGGGATATTTATTATAGCAAAAAGTAAAAAATGTTTTTCAAAATTGTTGCTCTATTTTTGTTTATAGCGCAAAAAATAAAAACCGCAGAGGCGATCAAATACCACCAAAAGAAAGCTCTATTTGTGGGAAAAAAAGGACGTCAATTTTGTTTGGGAGCCACATTGCACGACCCGCGCAATTGTCAGTTAAAGCGACGCAGTGCCAAATCACCAAAAGTGGCCTGGTCTTTGGCCAGCCAAATGGTCCGGGGCTTAAGTGGTTAAACATTTCCTGGTTTCTCTTTGAAAAATACATTATCTTCTTGAACCTCATCTTAGGCTATAAAAGCATTAAATCTGTTGTCTTCTCTTTTCTCTCCTCTCTCTGGGCTTCAATGCTACTGCTGACTTCTCTTAGCAAAGCCTATTCAAATCCTTGTTTCCTTATTATGGCAGTAAAGTTAGTAGGATCAGTCACACCCACGGACTGGACACATTTAAAGTAATCAAAAACATCCTCAGCCTTTTTTTGTCTCACGTCCATCAAGCCACCTGATTTGTTCTGCGAGGGCCACTCATTAATAATTCTACAACCTTCTTCCACTTTCTTTCCAGTGCAATTCTCTTTCATGTTTATTATATCCACTGCATCATAATTCAGCTTCATTTTCTTCCTGGGCAGTTATATTTTCTAGGTCCCTTATAGCTCCCCTGTAAGGTCCTTGCCCTGCATTATTAGGTGCAGGATGTGCCTGGTAATTTAGAAAGGAGGAAGAGGATCTGAATAAGAGGGTGCTGTAGGAGGTAGGGATGCTAAGAGATGACTTTTTGGACAGAGGAAGGGCCTTTATCTCGACTATATCTTTGTGGTCACATTTTTTGCCATGTTATACAAAACTTGTCTAGTCAGCTATCTTGTTCAAATGACTGGCACAAAAAGAGTACAACCAGGTTTTATCAGTGGGTGGAGCCTTCTCCCCTTCCACACCCAGTAGGCTGGAATGGAGAACTAAACATTTAAACAATTATAATAATCATGGCTAACTTTTAAGAATTTAAAGGGTGTCGGCCGCAAAAAGCCTTTTCTTTCTTTGTTTAAAATGAATCCTATAGTTACATAACAAAAACTAACTATTTCAACTAGGATTCCACTTCTACAACATAATTAAACATTTCCCTTGGTCTTGTATATCACTCACATTTGAACATCACATGTTATACTAGTCATTTCAAAGCCAGTCAAAAGTTAACATTTCACAGTCACAGTCTCTAACACAGGACATCTCACACAGGATGTGTCCATCAAAGAAGGAGAATTAGAGGGGGTCAAAGGGGGAAGCTGGAAACCTGTCTCACCTCTCTCCTCTTCTATTATTATTATTATTCACGATTTATATAGCGCCAACAACGCAGAGCTTTACAATGTAGAGGGGGGACAGCACAATTACAGTACAGTTCAATACAGAAGGGACAGGAGGGCCCTGCTCGTAGAGCTTACATTCTAAAGGGAGGGGGTGGTGGTACAAAAGGTAATAGATGCAGGGAATGATTTGATGGGGGGTGTCTCAGGGACAGTTTTTAGGTGGGTGTGGGGTAGGCTTCCCTGAATAAGTGAGTTTTCAGGGATCTCCTAAAAATGGACAGGTTAGGGGCGGATCGGATATAACCGGGCAGGGAATTCCAGAGGATGGCAGAGGCTCTGGAAAAGTCCTGAAGGCGAGCATAAGAGGAGGTGACATGGCTACTTTTACCTACCTCACTTATATGGTTAACGATACATAAAATAAGTGATAAAAACCTGTCTATATAAGAAGCAACCCATGCATCTGCTGCTATAATTAAAATTAAGAACGAATGATAACTGAAGAAAAGATAAACAATTACATTTATTTATTTATACAGAAAAGAAACATAGAATAGAATAATTAGAAATAACCAAATATCTCTAGTGATGTTACAGGTACAGTGCTGCTTAGGCTACAAAGATACTTAAGGCCAAACTCATGTATGGTTACAAAGGACATACACAGGCTATCAATATTTTAAGACAAATCCTAGAATAGAAAAAGTTACAGAAGAGAAAAGAGACATAAGATGATACATTACCCACACAGCCCTTATGTGACCATGTTGTCCAGACCATGAGGCTAAAAGAAAGGCCAATGATCTATGCTCCAATATATACACACTTGTAAAACCCCACCCCTCCTCACCCCCCTTCCATATGCTAAGACATTGCCACATTCCCTCAAGGGTGGGGGGTTGAAGAGTCCTATTCCCTCACATAAACCAGATGGGTTTGAGGGGCTCACTTAAGCTAGGACACCAGCTACTATTTTATGACCAGGTTATTCCTGTTCCCTTCCCACCTCCCACCTCCTTTGAAGTGACATTATTGTGCTACCAAATGGTCAGATAGCTACTCCAGATAACATTCCACAGCAGGGTAAGATGTCTCTGTTGATTCTAAACATGTTCCGAAACTATAGAGTCAATGAAAGATCACTGTAAGTCACATTAATAATAAAGTACATCACCTTCAGGGCCCAAATCTCCACCATAGAGGTAACAAGGGAGCACATTCTACAAATGATGGGATGGGAGGTAACACATTCATACAAATGGGAGGTAACACATTCTACAAATTATTTCTCGGTTACTTACAAAGTCTTTGTAACAAAGGCTTCTATCTTTCTCATATACAATTTCCTCAGTTTCAGTACCTACAATATAACCTTTCTGTATTGTTCATTTTTCTCATTTAGAACTTTCTATAGTACTTAGATGTTCAAAAATCTCTGGCTTCAGACGGGCACAATCTTTTAAGAAAATATCTGCAAACTGCCTGTTTCTCTTTTCTACAAACATGCAATGTTACACAGGAATGTGAAGGGGAGGAGCACCTCACTCCTTTCTAACACAGAAATAGGAGGGGAGGGGTGTGGAAACTGCAAAAAATGAACAGGTTTCTCATATCCCCAAAATGATTTCTCACACTTATTTTTTCAACTCAGCCATACTTAACATTGCCTGGTCTAATTCTCTTTTGCTAGACCCATCAGTGATATGCGTTAGAAAAATGTTGACAGGCTCATAACTACAGTGCCTTGCAAAAGTATTCACGCCCTTGGCTTTTCACCTATTTTGTTACATTACAGCCTTTAGTTAAATTTTTTTAAATCAGAATTATATGTGATGGATCAGAACACAATAGTCTAAGTTGGTGAAGTAAAATTTGAAAAATATATACATAAAACTATTTTTCAGAAATAAAAAGCTGATAATTGGCATGTGCATATGTATTTACCCCCTTTGTTATGAAGCCCATAAAAAGCTCTGGTGCAACCAATTACCTTCAGAAGTCACATAATTAGTGAAATGATGTCCACCTGTGTGCAATCTAAGTGTCACATGATCTGTCATTACATATACACACCTTTTTGAAAGGCCCCAGAGGCTACAACACCTAAGCAAGAGGCACCGCTAACCAAACACTGCCATGAAGATCAAGGAACTCTCCAAACAAGTAAGGGACAATGTTGCTGAGAAGTACAAGTCAGGGTTAGGTTATAAAAAAAATATCCAAATCTTTGATGATCCCTAGGAGCACCATCAAATATATCATAACTGAATGGAAAGAACATGGCACAACAGCAAACCTGCCAAGAGACAGCAGCACACCAAAACTCACGGACCGGACAAAGAGGGCATTAACCAGAGAGGCAGCACAGAGACCTAAGGTAACCCTGGAGGAGCTGCAGAGTTCCACAGCAGAGACTGGAGTATCTGTACATAGGACGACAATAAGCCGTAGAGTTGGGCTTTATGGCAGAGTGGCCAGATGAAAGCCATTACTTTCAACAAAAAACAAAATGGCACTTTTTAAGTTTGTGAAAAGGCATGTGGGAGACTCCCAAAACATATGGAGGAAGGTGCTCTGGTCTGATGAGACTAAAGTTGAACTTTTTGACCATTAAAGAAAATGCTATGTCTGGCACAAACCCAACACATCACATCACCCAAAGAACACCATCCCCACAGTGAAACATGGTGGTGGCAGCAGCATGCTGTGGCTATGTTTTTCAGCAGTCAGGACTTGGAAACTGGTCAGAGTTGAGGGAAAGATGGATGGTGCTAAATACAGGGATATTCTTGAGCAAAACCTGTACCACTCTGTGTGTGATTTGAGGCTAGGACGGAGGTTCACCTTCCAGGAGGATAATGACCCAGAATACACTGCTAAAGCAACACTTGAGTGGTTTAAGGGGAAACATATAAATGTGTTGGAATGGCCTCGCCAAGCCAAGACCTCAATCCAATAGGAAATCTGTGGTCAGACTTAAAGATTGCTGTTCACAAGTGCAAACCATCCAACTTGAAGGAGCTGGAGCAGTTTTGCAAGGAGGAATGGGCAAAAATCCCAGTAGTAAGATGTGGCAAGCTCATAGAGACTCATCCAAAGCGACTTGGAGCTGTGATAGCCGCAAAAGGTGGCTCTACAAAGTTTTGACTTTAGGGGGGTGAATAGTTATGCATATTTACCTTTTCTGTTATTTTGTCCTATTTGTTGTTTGCTTCACAATAATAAAAAAAAATCTTCAAAGTTGTGGGCATGTTCTGTAAATTAAATGATGCAAATCCTCAAACAATCCATGTTAATTCCAGGTTGTGAGGCAACAAAACACAAAAAATGAAAAGGGGGTGAATACTTTTGCAAGGCTCTGTAGTTAAATTTTCCTCACGTTTCATACTTTCAAAAATCCAATATTGTACACATTTAATCCCCTTATCAAACTCTATGAATCTGCCATAAAAATTAACATACACAGAAACCCAAGGTAATAGATCACTCAAGGTAATAGTAACTCCTAATGGTATTAGATCAGCTCTGTTTTGGTCCAGCGTATAATAGCCTTGGTGTCATTCCTTAACCACTGTCCATATTTATCTGTCATAGGACTTAATTTACTTGTGCCATTTCTTTCTACCTCTCCCGGCATGAGAGTCCTCACTCTCGAGTCTCTACTTACAAAATTTGGGGGTTGTCATCCAAAATTTCTCCCAGGCTACACACAGTAGCCATCAAATGGCACTTTATTACACTTAGCCACACAGGCCTGTACACTTGCCACATAGGCATTACTCGCCACACAGGCTCACTACCACAGTCCTCTGGTCAGACCTTCTCACAAGTTTAGAGCAAAGAGAGATTCCCCTGGCGGACTTTAAAGGCACAGTTTTATAAGAAAAGTATTTAAAGGTATATAGAGTAAATAACAGTTTATTCGTTACAAAAAAATAATATCAAATAAATTACACAATTACATAGTTAAAAACAAGGAATGCAGTTCCATACATATAAAGTTTTTAGTGATACCAATACATATGCACCCGACGCGTTTCGGAGTTTCTTATATCTCCTTCTTCAGGGGTGATTGTAGGGTTTGCAACAAGGATTTTATTGGTATCTATGGATATAGGTTATGCATTCCAAGATGGATTAAAAAGAACATAGATATGTTGATGCACTGCCCATCGGACACGCTCCCTGGTTGTGATGCGTAGAGCTTTAGTAAAGTATAACGGAAATATTCATAGAGCCACTGTCGAGGTGGAGGTAGAGAGGTGTAAGTACATAGGGTGATTTTATTCTTCCCTTCAATAGGAAGAAAGGCCCATAGTTGACGGGCGTACAGTAGTTTTGGATCTGAGATCGCACTGAGGCCAAATGTGTGTCCTGGTCCGTCTACAATGATAGAGGACAGTGACTGGTGGTAAGTATGGATCGGATGTGGTCCAAAAAGCGTGTATCACAGCATCTCACACCAAGAGCGTCCTGTCTGCAGCAGGTCATCTGCTGCAGACAGGACGCTCTTGGTGTGAGATGCTGTGATACACGCTTTTTGGACCACATCCGATCCATACTTACCACCAGTCACTGTCCTCTATCATTGTAGACGGACCAGGACACACATTTGGCCTCAGTGCGATCTCAGATCCAAAACTACTGTACGCCCGTCAACTATGGGCCTTTCTTCCTATTGAAGGGAAGAATAAAATCACCCTATGTACTTACACCTCTCTACCTCCACCTCGACAGTGGCTCTATGAATATTTCCGTTATACTTTACTAAAGCTCTACGCATCACAACCAGGGAGCGTGTCCGATGGGCAGTGCATCAACATATCTATGTTCTTTTTAATCCATCTTGGAATGCATAACCTATATCCATAGATACCAATAAAATCCTTGTTGCAAACCCTACAATCACCCCTGAAGAAGGAGATATAAGAAACTCCGAAACGCGTCGGGTGCATATGTATTGGTATCACTAAAAACTTTATATGTATGGAACTGCATTCCTTGTTTTTAACTATGTAATTGTGTAATTTATTTGATATTATTTTTTTGTAACGAATAAACTGTTATTTACTCTATATACCTTTAAATACTTTTCTTATAAAACTGTGCCTTTAAAGTCCGCCAGGGGAATCTCTCTTTGCTCTAAACTTGAATTTAGGATGTGGCACAACCAGTAGATAATTGATCGATCAAATCTCTTGCTTCTAGACCTTCTCACAAGTCTCATAAATCTATTGACACCCCCAGCATAGAAACAAAAAAATCAACAATGATAATTATTATCAGCTCTATTATTTCTGCAACAGGTAAAGTAAAGGAGTTTTTTGGATTTATTTTATTTTTATTTCATGTACTTATATAGCGCCATAAATTTACGCAGCACTTTACATATACATTGTACATTCACATCAGTCGCTACCCTCAAGGAGCTTACAATCTAAGGTCCCTAACTCACATTCATACATACTAGGGTGTCATGAGAAGGTCTACCCGTTGGTGGCGCTATCGGTCTCTTGGATCGCAGTACCAGTGTCCATCAGCAGGTGTCTTCCAACACCTAGGACCTGCAGTAAGAGGTCTTTCCTGCTGGTGGCACGGTTGCATCCTCGGGCCGTAGTACCGGCGTCAACCAGCGGGTGCACTCTGGCAGTGTGGAGCAAACAGCTCACACTGCGCTCAGCTGTGACATGAGGTCAATTACCACAGCCTTACAAATACCCGGCAAGCCCTCATAGGCTTGCCTTGGTATCTCTCTCTCTCCCTGCGTTCTGACCTTGCTGCCTGTTTGACCTTGAGCCTGCTATCTGCCTTGTCCTGATCTGATCCCATCCCTATCCTGAGGCCTTCCTAGTCCTGTCCCTTCTGTTCCTGGCTCCCTTGGATCCCTGCCCTGTACCCCATCCATCCATCCTCTCCTTGTCCTGTTCAGTTTCCCGTCCTTATCCTTCTGCTGACTTCCCTGTGTATGACCTTGGCTTGACTTTGATTACGATTTCGGTATCTCCATTTACATATATATATTGTTGTTTGTAGTGGGTTGTTGTGTGGGTTTGCACTGTTTATATTCCTTTCACTTATCACCTGTTAATAAACACCATTATTTCACTTATATGTGTTTTGGGTTTCCTCTGTGTAGTCCACACAGTCTGGTCAATTAGATATCCTGACATAGGGACAATTTAGACAGGATCCAATTAACCTACCAACATGTCTTTGGAGTGTGGGAGGAAACCCACGCAGGCACAGGGAGAACATGTAAACTCCAGGCAGGTAGTGTCATGGTTGGGATTCGAACCAGGAACTCTTCTTACTGCTAGGCGAAAGAGCTATCCACTACACCACTGTGCCGCCCCCGAACTGTGTAACATCAACATTACTATAGTTTACACTCAATTTTACCTTAATCTCACCATCTCATCAACAGCATAAGACTCCTTCAGCCAATGGACCCTAGACACCGACTAATTACAGTACTCGCCACCGAGAGCAGAATAAGTAAGAATAACACTTTCTTACCTTGGCCACTTGTCTGCTCATCTTGAGTTTCGTGTCTCTCTGGACGGAAGCCCACTGGACTGTATCCGAGTCAGGGCACCATTCTATTAAATCAGATTAGGGAGTCTCCAAACAAGACCATTTAGATGAGAAAGTAGATCCAAATCGATAAAAAGAAAATTAGGTGCTTTATTCATATACTGCAGTGGAGAGACACAACACACACCGATATCCAGCTCTACCGGGCCAAATGTAGAAGGAATTGTCTCTGACTTACAAACATCAAATTTAACAATATATACTTATGAATATGCATAAGGTCTAGGCGTGTTATAGGTGTGACCATATAGTTTAGTCCAATCAGCATTCATGTCTTCTTAACAGCAAGGGAACAGTTAAGTAGGTGGTTACATCATGTAACTGATAGAAATTGAAAGAAAACATGGGCGCCGCCATGACAGTACTGAATCAGACCAGCTAGAAAAGACAGTCCATTTCTTGGAGCAAAAAGGAAGTAAACTGTTGCTTCTTATCTGGCAGTGAAGGTCATCACTGACTGAAAACTCTGTGTCTAAAAAATAAAACAAGCAAGTGCATTACAAATTCTTGAAGTGATAGTCTCTATTATATATATATATATATATATATATATATATATATATATATATATATATCAACATTATCAGATATAATAATATATATAATTGGAATATATAATTCCAATCAAGCTCCTCTCCTGAACACGATTCTTCTGCGTTCAGTAGAGGAGCTTTGACTGCCTCTGAACTCTGCTGCTCCTCAACTCTGGGAAAAGCCTATGTTTGCATGGAAAAATAGGAGTTCATTTACTAAAGGCAAATAGACAGTTGCTCTCTACAAGTGCAGTTGCTCCAAAGCTTAGTAAATGTTGTAAAGCGCCACTTTACAGAGGATACCCAATCAAATGCAAGGAAAATGAAAAAGACAGCATTTTGCTTGCACACGATTGGATGATGGAAGTCAGCAGAGCTTTTGCTCATTTACTAAGCTCTGAAGCCACTGAGAGTGGCTTCAGAGTGCAACTGCACTTTGCAAAGTGCACAGTCTATTCGCCTTTAGTAAATGAACCCCATAGGCTTTTATTGAGTTTCGTTCAGGGGCTTTAGGAGCAGCAGTGTGCATGAGGCTAAAAAGTGAGTACAGTATGTAGCCCGGAGGGGGGGGGGGGTTGCAGGGGTTGTGGCTCTCAAATTATATATCCCGGAAGCTTCCTGTCTCAAATTGTTATTATCAAAGTCACCACCTTGTGGATCCTAATAGATCCTGTCGAGGGAGAAAAAATAAGTAACCCTCGGGGCATACCCATGTTGTAGTGGAATTTGGTTGTGATGTTATACGTGGAAAAGTAATACAATGGAACCAAATGGAGGGGCTTAGTGAATTATAAATTATTAATAAAAGGGTGGTGCCTGAATTATAAATAGAATTTGGATACAGTGCTGCCAGCCGTTTATGGCAAAAATAAATAACTTAATAAACAATATTATTTAGGTCAGACACTCTTATGAGATATACCACAACAATCAACTTTCCTGAATTCTTTTAGCTATGGTGATTATTTATTACCAAATATACATCTAGCACTACCCCTGTAGGAGTCGCTAATGTCCCAGGTCCCCACTGCTGCACAGCCAGTCAGATAGCATTTCCTTTATGCATTCCAACACAGAAAACAGTTCTTGGTTTGTTTTTGATGTTTTATTAGGGGTTGATAACTTGGATGGAGTAGGGAATTATGGGACGCCCAACTTGAGAATATCCAAAACACTAAAAAAATCCTCTTCTTCCTTCCACATGCACAAACTTGGTTTCCACTGCACAGAACCTGTTGCTCACCCCTGTGGGAACTAACAGGATAGTGCTAGTTCAGCAAAGGCCCATTACAGGCAGGAACAAAAGTAGTACAAAGTGAGAGAACAGCATGACATCTTTCCCTCTGCTTCCCTGTGGCCACTGATCCCAGCTACACTTGCTTGCAGAAATGCTAGCCTACCTGGTTGCCACCAGCCACGCCTGACTGATCTTCCTCCCAGTCCTCCTGACTGACTTTCTGCCCCAGTTCTGCCCGATTGGCACACACACATGGAGACCTCCCAGGGCAAGGTTAGATGAAGACTTGGCGCTACGTGGTCTTCAAGAGAGACCTGTTGCAGATGGCAGTCTTTCCCCTTGTCTGGCTCTGAACAGTGCTGATCTACTCACTGTCTCTCCTTGCTCCTTCCCATTGCCTCTCCAGCATGAATCCTTCCACTGCCTCCTGTGTTAGGATCCTTCCAGGCCAGCTTTCCTGAGCACCCGACCCGAGCTAAACCCACCCCCCCCAGTAAGGGGTCCCTCCAGAGCCACTGACAGCCTCCCCTCAGCACTCTATCTTCATCTTTCACCCATCTCCCCTATAGAATGGCCCATGTCTATTTATGGGGTTGTCTCGGTCCCCTGTGAACCCACAACTGGGGATTGACTGAGGCCCCATAAATATTCATGGCAGCTCCTCCTAACCCCTGTCCTCTAGTTTTAGAAGGTTCTCCAACCTTCCAGACACCAGGAGGAGGTACCAGAGAGTCATCCAGCCCTGCCCTCTAGTAACCCTAAACCCAATTCAGTGACTCAGGCTATTCCTGGCTAGAATATGATTTTACCTACCCTCAACTCTAGTAGCGCACACTAGAGGGTGCTACATACAATATCTCCCAATTAGATTAATAAATAAAGATGATTTATTAATATACAAGTGTGTGTGTGTATATATATATATATATATATATATATATATATATATATATATATATATATATATAAACACAGGTTGTAATTTGCTTTTATATATATATATATATATATATATATATATATATATATATATACAAAACCAAATTACTGGTGATTTATATTTCAAACACACTATCAAAGAAAATACCACAACTAAATGCAATTACTTTTTACATTTCAAAGGCAAACACAAAAGTAGATATAACCCCAAAAATTTGTGATCAACCATGATTTACACAAAAATAGCAAAACTAAAATACCCTAAACACTTTTGAAACATTTTCCCACCGTCCGCAGCCGAGGGAAGAAAGGAGACTTGTCTCAAAAGAGCAATGACAATTACTACAATTAAATGCGTTCTTAAAACAGTAGGCTTGCTGTATTCAGCAGGAAAAATAAACAAACAAACTAGTTTATACTGACAATAGCAATCTAGTTTCACCACAGATTTGCACTCAATCTCACCATACACAATTCAATTTCAAGAATACAAAATAGAGAAATATATGGAAAAATTTAGCAGATTAATTCACCCTGCACAATGTCAACAATAATTTCATAAAAACACTAGTGATAATCTATTAACAAAATTGGAAGAAAGAAAAGTTAGTAGCGATGTGTTGTCTAGATCTCACCACCTCTCAGAGACTCGGGAAGATACTGGAGTGTTTAAAAAAGACCACATAGATGAGTTCTTGCTGGAAAAAAATATTTTAGGCAACAGACAGCATGGATTCATGAAAGGCAGAAGTTGCCAAACCTGATATCTTTTTTATGAAGAGGTACAGTGCCATGAAAAGGGAAAATTTCTATCAAATACTTACCGTAATTTTCCTTTCCTGCTGGACTCCATGGCAGCCTACGTGTGGGTTAATCCCGCCCCCTCACAACCCATAGGACCCTGCTCCCATAAATCTTTGCTCCGGGCCAGAGGCCGTGTTCCATAATTTAGCCTACTCCAGCCACTTGCAGGGAACTCCTGCTGCCATAGAGTCCATCGGGAAAGGAAAATTACCGTAAGTATTTGATAGAAATTTTCTCTTTTCCTGACAGACTCCATGGCAGCCTACATGTGAGAAATAACTAGCCATACACACCCAGGTGGGCAAAGTGCTGGACAAAAGAAAAAAGGTTTAATTGGCACCATCAATAGACAAGATACTAAAATAAAAAAAGCATAAAAAGCTAATGGCAGCGCTTATATAACGATTGATCATAAACTGAACAATCTAGACCAAATATAATAAAGTCCATGTACACATTTAATTGCTAACATGGATGATCCCGGAAAAGAAAGTGAGTGAATCCTTATAAAGTGTGCAAGGAAACCCCCTCTTGCAGAAACTCTTACCGGATCACACCTTGATCTTTAGCATGTCAGTCATACACCACAGGAATCACCGCCAATGTTCTCCCTCGATATACGATCGAAACAGCTTACAGCATGTTCAGTGTTTCAAAACAAAAAGAGAGGAGCAAAACATAGCGTAATCCCGATATTAAAGATTTTATTAACAATAAAACAAATGGGGAAAAAGATATCCCCCCTTCAGGGTGTACACTTACAAACATAAAAAAATAAGCAAGCGGTGTTCACAAATCACATCAGGCAATGACAGGATAGCGGCATCTCCTGCTGCTTTCAATAGGAACCTTCTGGCTTTCCTTGAATGACCTGGTGTGTGTACATACGTCGTGTGGCTCCACTCCGGCGCGTTTCGTCACTCATGACATCATCAGAGGGTGGGGTCACACGGCATTCAACTCTATTTAAGCATCTGGGGACATTTGCATATTAACCCATTCAGTGCATAACAGAACTAGCGTGCAGGTCGAGTGCCAATAGCTGTAGCAAAAATGACACATCAGATTTAACCAGCAGCTCTGCATTAATCACTGAAGCCTGCCGACCGCCGATCCAATCAAGGCATAGAGAGTGCGTATCCGATGCGATCAAGGCATAGAGAACGCATATCACACCAAGACAACGCAACTCTCCTACTGCCCCTGCATTAAACGAGTGGCCGGCATATCGACCTTCCACTCTATTGCATATAACAATGAAAGGTATCATCACCAGAACATATACATTTATATATAATAAAATCAAAACGGTGGTTACCATCAATGAACAGATAAAGCACTATGGACTACACAGCGTCATAGACGATTCACATCAGTGTGTATTCACCATAAAGAAAACGGCATATGTATTCTAGTGTTATGTGTCAATAGGCAATTGCATATCGCCCAAAACACATACACACTGCAATGTGAATCGGTCATCATACAAGATAGCAGTGCTTTTACTTACAGCAGTTCTCAAAAATAAAATAAAATAAAATGAGGACTGCCCAGTAAGTCCATTGATCGCATCGTTAGCACCGATCAACGATCGTGCAGCTTAACTCTAGGTTTAGTTGATTAAAAAAGTTTAAAACAATCAATTAATTAGAAAATGAAACTTAAGTTGTATGTGTACGGTTGCATAAAACAATGCTATGCTAACCGGAACTGCTCTATTGCAATTCTATTTGTCATCGCAGTTTCATTCAATAAAGGAATATGTGGCAAAAAAACGTAAACAGAGAAATATATGAGCGAGGTAAACATGATGCACAAAAATGTGATAAAGCCTACAGAAAAAATGTGTGTGTAGGCTCATTCTATACTAATGAGATATCCGCAAGTAAAAAACAAGCAAATGGACTAGAAAATCAAAATCAAATGTGCAGAGGTGCAAGGCACCTTAGATAGTATAAATTCTACTAGCAGACCTAAAAAGGTGTCTTGAGATTTATTATCCCAATCACTGTTCAGTCAATTTTATTATATAAAAATGTATATGTTCTGGTGATGATACCTTTCATTGTTATATGCAATAGAACGGAAGGTTGATAAGCCGGCCCCTCGTCTAATGCAGGGGCAGTAGGAGAGTTGCATTGTCTTGGTGTGATATGCGTTCTCTATGCCTTGATCGCATCAGATTCGCACTCTCTATGCCTTGATTGCATCGGCGGTCGGCCGGCTTGAGTGGTTAATGCAGAGCTGCTGGTTAAATCTGATGTGTCATTTTTGCTACAACTATTGGCACTGGACCTGCACGCTAGTTCTGTTATGCACTGAATGGGTTAATATGCAAATGTCCCCAGATGCTTAAATAGAGTTGAATGCCGTGTGACCCCACCCTCTGATGATGTCATGAGTGACAAAACGCGTCTGGGTGGAGCCACACGACGTACGTACACACACCAGGTCATTCAAGGAAAGCCAGAAGGTTCCTACTGAAAGCAGCAGGAGACGCCGCTATCCTGTCATTGCCTGATGGGATTTGTGAACACCGCTTGCCTATTTTTTTATGTTTATAAGTGTTAACCTTGAAGGGCGGATATCTTTTTCCTTCTTTGTTTTATTATTAATAAAATCTTTAAATATGGGATTACGCTATGTTTTGCTCCTCTCTTTTTGTTTTGAAACACTGAACATGCTGTAAGCTGTTTCGATCGTATATTAAGGGAGAACATTGGCGGTGATTCCTGTGGTCTATGACTGACATGCTAAAGATCAAGGTGTGATCCGGTAAGAGTTTCTACAAGAGGGGGTTTCCTTGCACACCCCCCCTCTTTCTTCGAGCATGTGTGATGTGAATCATTGTGGAATGAATACAACTATCCTTGATGATTACGTTCCATAGACTTTATAAGGATTCACTCACTTTCTTTTCCAGGATCATCCATGTTAGCAATTAAATGTGTACACGGACTTTATTATATTTGGTCTAGATTGTTCAGTTTATGATCAATCGTTATATAAGCACTGCCATTAGCTTTTTATGCTTTTTTATTTTACGATCTTACAGTGTGTTTTTCTAGTTTTAGAGGCACTATTTCAGGCAGCAGCTGTTGCCATTAATTTTGGTGGTTGATTTTCACTCTGCTTATAATATTCATTTCTCCTAAGGGCTCGTCTTTAAATGTGACATTAGGCCTTGTCAGATTTATTTTTATTTGTGTTTAATAGACAAGATACGTAAACCAAATTTAACAGAAGATAACGAGGCTGGCTCTAGTAGTGCGCCATGAATGTGTTAATTGAAGACCACAAGGCTACTTTGCAAATAACTTCTGGAGCCACGTGACGTGAACCATGATGTAGACACACACTGCTGCAATAGATCTGGAAGAGGCAGGCATTCCTTTATTCTTTCCATGAAAAAGAACAAACAGGTAGTCGGACTGATGGAATGGAGCTGTAGCTTCTAGATACTGACTCAGAGCTTTCCTGACATCTAGGGGATGAACCTTGGAATCTCCAGTAGATCTAAATGTCGGAAGAGCAATCTCCTGATTGTAGTGAAACGTAGATGAAACTTTGGGGTTTGAACCCAACATAGGAATCAAAACTACCCGATCAGGAAAAAAGGTTAGAAATGGCTCCTTGCATCCCAGAGAGCTGATTTCGGAGACCCTCTTGGCCGATGTTATAGCCACCAGGAAGGCAACTTTTAGAAAAAGTTCCTTAATAGAGGACTGATCTGCATGTTCCAACTCTCTTCCTGAAAATTTCAAAAAAATCCCAGATGGGTCTGTACCTGAAAACAGGGTGACAATGTAGGTACTGTTAGAAATGGTGTGCCAACGTCCCTATGATAATATGTCGAGTATGGGAACTAATGAAATTGGACTTTAAGGGCACATGAGTAATTATGCTATAAAAAGTAAAAATAGTATTATTTTATTAAATTTGAATTACAAAATAGAATCAAATGTTATAACTAGTACAATGTACATATGAAAATGCTGTATATAAAATAGATCTTATCCTGCATGCACTTTAAACCCAACTAGTTATATGTATATTCCAACATTCAGAAAGTAACAAATGAAGAACAACTTCCCAAGGATAGGTTGAAGTTATGAATGTAGGCAAAAAACATTGTGGGTTGAGTTACAGGCCAGGTAGGTTTTCTCTTTATTCGCTCGACATTTTGCGTGTTTATATAACGCTTCTTCAGGAGCTGGAGATAATTACCATATGGTCAGGCAAAGTAGAGAGGGTGCAGGTATGGTACTGCTATTAATAGAACAAGCAATCGCTAGATTGCGTTAAAAAGCTGGTAACACGTGTGATGTGAAACACGTGTCATTGTGAAACATTGTGGAATGTTTCCGGGATCATCCATGTTAGCAATTAAATGTGTACACGGACTTTATTATATTTGGTCTAGATTGTTGAGTTTATGATCAATCGTTATATAAGCGCTGCCATTAGCTTTTTTTGCTTTTTTATTTTACGATCTTACAGTGTGTTTTTCTAGTTTTAGAGGCACTATTTCAGGCAGCAGCTGTTGCCATTAATTTTGGTGGTTGATTTTCACTCTGCTTATAATATTCATTTCTCCTAAGCGCTCGTCTTTAAATGTGACATTAGGCCTTGTCAGATTTATTTTTATTTGTGTTCAATACTTCAAGGAATATACGTATATCATATTTGTATCCTTTGACGCATTCGAGCAGCTATGGATGCAGTGAAGTTTTTATCTAATCGGCAGATAGACATTAGTTCACTTTTTTGTACGAATGAAGAATTTGAGATTAAAGAGGACCATAAAGCTACCCTATTAGCTCTGGGAAACGCATTAGAGAAACAAATAAGAACATGGTGGGACGTGTGTACCATGGAGCAGTATATAAAAGAAAATATCATCGTACGTAGTCTTAGATGGGAAGTTACCCCTCAAGATGGTCTTGATGACCAGGAATCCATGACCGAATGGTTAGATTTTTTTAATGGAGTAGGGTTTAAGCTTCAGCAATTCGTTTTAAAAAGGAAACAGAGAAAGATGCATAAACTTGAAAAAAAGATTAATGAACTTTCAAGTAAATTAGAAATCATCAAGGACACTCAGCAATGGACTGATTTTAATAATTCTATAAATAAAAAGCTTGATAAAATAGATAAAGATACCCAAAAAAAGAAAGTAAAAAAATTCCATAGGGATATGAATGACTTTAAGACTGACAACATATACTCTTGGCAGAGCAAAACTATTTCAGCTTTAACCGCTTTGCCTATCACAAATCTTCCCTCCACTCCACTCCCACTTCCTGCTGAAAATTTCCGCAATTCTGCTGAACATTCTACGCCGATCCAACAATCCCAGCAATGGGGGCCGTCTTGGCAACAGAGTAACGGAAGAGGCAGTAGAGGGAGAGGTAACCAAAGAGGGAATAGAAGAGGTACACATCCCTATCCCTCACACGCACAATATGAGCAGTACTCCGGGGTTCCCACCACCAATAGATTTGGTCCCCTAAATGAGGAATGGGGTTATCCCAGGTCTCTCCGTCCTTTTTTAGGGAGAGGGAGGAGGGGGGCTCGGGGCAACCAAGCGAACAGACCGTATGGGCATCGGCCCCCAGGATCAGCAGCCCCCCCATGGTTGCACCCTGCACAACAGGGATGGTGGAAACCTCCGTACAACGAGCGAGGGCAACAATGTCCATCGGAACAACCGAGAAAAGAAGAAGGGGATGCTGGGCAGGCAAGAGAATCCAAAAAAAGAAGGAGGGACCAGGACCCATAGGCATTTATAATTTGAGTAGCATTGAGTTGACGCACAAGGAAACAAATATTTTACAATCTGGCCTTAAATGCGCGCCCAAGAAATCCATAAATAAATTCGATATACATAAATACATGCGCAAAATTATTATGAAAAAGTACTTTTTGAACACTGGCCCAGCTGCTACCATCAGAACGAATGAGTATGTAGTAGGAATCGATAGTGGATTGAAGAACCATTCACTATTTAACCCTCTCAATACTGGAAATCAACATGTAGATGTTTTCAAAAATCTGGTACTTAGGGATTTGGAGTCGATTATCCCCAGGAAAAATGTGAATCCCCACTATATACAAGATGGGATCAAGCAGCTGGAAGATAGGAAGAACATAGTCGTTAGGCCAGCTGATAAAGGGGGTGGAGTTGTCCTCCTGGATAAATCCTTTTATCATTCTCAGCTCATGACTATGTTGTCAGATGACAAGACCTATATTAAATTGAATTCGGATCCCACATCATCTTACCAAAAGGATCTTCATAAGCTGATTGGGCTAGGAACAGAGAAAAGGGTTTTAAGTAAAAAAAGAAAGTACCGTATTTATCGGCGTATAACACGCACCGGCGTATAACACGCACCCCAATTTAGGAGGGAATTTTAAGGAAAAAAAACTTTTAGGAGGGAAGTTGAAGGAAAAAAAACTTACATTTAAATGCCCATCATTGCAGCCTTCTCAGTGCAGCCTTGTCAGTGCAGCCTTCCCCAGTGCAGCCTTGTTAGTACAGCCATGTCAGTGCAGCCATGTCAGTGCAGCCTTCCCCAGTGCAGCCTTGTTAGTACAGCCATGTCAGTGCAGCCATGTCAGTGCAGCCTTCCCCAGTGCAGCCTTGTCAGTGCAGCCATGTCAGTGCAGCCATGTCAGTGCAGCCATGTTAGTGCAGCCTTGTTAGTGCAGCCTTGTTAGTGCAGCCTTGTTAGTGCAGCCTTGTTAGTGCAGCCTTTCCCAGTGGAGCCATTCCCAGTGCAGCCATTCCCAGTGCAGCCATTCCCAGTGCAGCCATTCCCAGTGCAGCCATTCCCAGTGCAGCCTTTCCCAGTGCAGCCTTCCCCAGTGCAGCCTTCCCTTCGATCCCCTGTCCTGAGCTTTAAAATCGCCGACCGCGATTTGAAAATGGCGCCGCCGGCGCCGAAATACACCGAGCCGGTCCTCGGCTCTTTCCGGCGGCTCTCGTTCATTTTCGGCTCCACTCGTAGTCCCGAGCGGAGCTATCCGAACCTAGCCGAGTAGGTTCGGATAGCTCCGCTCGGGACTACGAGTGGAGCCGAAAGTAAACGAGAGCCGCCGGAAAGAGCCGAGGATCGGCTCGGTGTATTTCGGCGCCGGCGGCGCCATTTTCAAATCGCGGTCGGCGATTTTAAGATTGTGACAGCTTGGGATCGCAGGGTATCGGCGTATAACACGCACCTGCGACTTTCCCCTGATTTTAAGGGGAAAAAAGTGCGTGTTATACGCCGATAAATACGGTAAATATTTGGAACCCAGTTTATGTCGAGTGCCTACGATCTATACCTTACCAAAGGTGCACAAAAATTCTACGGTTCCACCTGCCCGCCCAATAATCAATTGTATTGGGTCAGTTACTGCAAGGTTAGGACAATATCTAGACTCCTTCTTATAAACCAGTGTCGTATGTACTAAAGCCTATTTGAAAGATACTAAGGATCTTTTACAGTTGATCAGTCATTTAGATCTTTCTGATAAAAAAAGATATATTTCTAGTAACGGCAGATGTTTCCTCATTATATAGTATTATACAGCACGACGACGTACTACTCGCCTTTAACTGGGCTTTATCCCAAAGAGACGACATCCCTTTTGAACAAAAAGTTTTTTTGAGACAGGTACTTGACTTTTGCCTGTCTCATAATTACTTTTAGTACGATCATCAATTTTATTCGCAAAGGACTGGCATTGCCATGGAGGCTAAATTTGCCCCCAGTTTGGCAAATCTTTTTATGGGGGAGTGGTAGGATAAATAGGTTTTTTCTAAGCGGAGGGTCTCCCTCCTGTTATACAGGAGATATATAGACGATCTCCTGTTTATATGGGAGGGCAATGAGAGATCCTTGCATGAATTTATGACTGAGCTCAATTCAAATAAAAACAACATAGTGTTGGACTATGAGTTCAGTAAGGAGAGCATCCATTTTTTGGATGTGAACATTATCAGACAGGGAAGCAGTTTAATCACCTCCGTGTATTTCAAACCGACAGACAGAAATAGCTACCTGCCGATCAACAGTGGGCACCACCCCCATTGGCTAAAAAAAACATACCCAGAGGCCAAATAATGAGAATTAGGAGAAATTGTACATTAGAGTCTGACTACCGGTCACAATCTGAAATAATCAAACAGAGATTCATACAAAAGGGATACAAAGAGTTAGAAATGAATAAAATCATCTCTTCAGTTAGCGAGATTACATGTGAAGTTTGCTTGAAAAATAGACCACGAGAGAGAAATTCTAAGCATGAATGGGGATTAATTTCCAATTTCCATGTACAATATAAGGAAATAGAAAATATCTTCAGAAAACTTTGGCATGTTTTGCGCATGGATAGGATTTTGAGCGACTCTCTTCCCATTAATCCTGTATTTATTTATAGGAAGGCCTCCAATTTTGGGGATCTGGTAGTTAAGAAAGTGCTTGATCCACCAGTCAGACCAGTAATGTTTTGGGATCAGGCTGGTTTTTATGCCTGTAGAAGATGCCAAACATGCACTAAAATAAACCATCCGATCCGTGGGATGACTGAGTTTACCTCAACAGGGAATAATAGGTCTTTCAAGATAAAAGCATTTATCACATGTAATACCACACATGTTGTTTACATTTTACAATGTCCATGTAATCTCATGTATGTTGGCCGCATGAAGAGAACCCTTAAAAAACGTATTTCAGAGCATATTTATAATATTGAAATTGGTTTCAAATATCATGGAGTTTCGTTACACTTTAAAACGCACCATAACCAGGACCCCTCTAGTCTAAAATTCTGGGGGGTAGATAGAGTCCATCCGAATTGGAGAGGCTCAAACATGGTACGAGAAATTTCCAAAAAATAATCTCATTGGATATACTCTATGAATACTCTTACCCCTAGTGGGTTAAAAGTAGAACTGGCCGTAAATTGTTTTATCAGCGACTATTAGTCTTATGCATATCAAATTAATATAGTCGCTTTATGTTCAGTTCTATATATCCAGCCTGTGTCTGTTTGAATGACAGTAATCATGAGTTCTGAATCACTATTGTCTGGAATGTCGCCGTCCATATGATGTGATTCTGAGACCAGGTTATGCCGCAGTTTCGGATATGTATTTTTAGATGCGTTTTTTGGTGCGTTTTTTTGATGCGTTTATTGATTTCATTTTTGTGCCATGTTATTTGAGTATCTCTTTTCTTTGATTGTATTTACAGAATGAATAATTACTTAGGGCTCTTAATATTTATGTTGCACATACAACCGACCATTTATCATGATTATCTTTATTGACTGAACAGTAATTGGGATAATACATCTCAAGACACCTTTTTAGGTCTGATAGTTGAATTTATACTATCTAAGGTGCCTTGCACCTCTGCACATTTGATTTTTATTTTCTAGTCCATTTGCTTGTTTTTTACTTGCGGATATCTCATTAGTATAGAATGAAGCCTACACACACTTTTTTTCTGTAGGCTTTATCACATTTTTGTGCATCATGTTTACCTCGCTCATATATTTCTCTGTTTACGTTTTTTTGCCACATATTCCTTTATTGAATGAAACTGTGATGACAAATAGAATTGCAATAGAGCAGTTCCAGTTAGCATAGCATTGTTTTATGCAACTGTACACATCCAACTTAAGTTTCATTTTCTAATTAATTGATTGTTTTAAACATTTTTAATCAACTAAACCTAGAGTTATGCTGCACGATCGTTGATCGGTGCTAACGATGCGATCAATGGACTTACTGGGCAGTCCTCATTTTATTTTATTTTATTTTTGAGAACTGCTGTAAGTAAAAGCACTGCTATCAACTGAGCCAATGACTTTATTAGTCTATACGAAGAGGTTCAGTAAGCTTTGAGGTTCATTGTATCTATCGATACAATTAGATTTTATGAAGAGGTGTATCATTTCCTTTTCTTTCTTTTTTTTCTGTTTGGCTCATGGTTTTTTAAGTTTATTTTATTTCTAGGTTCTTATGTTTGGTCCTTAATATTTTAATATATTAATAAATGAATAGTTACTATGTTTGTCTTGTACGATGACCGATTCACATTGCAGTGTGTATGTGTTTTGGGCGATATGCAATTGCCTATTGACACATAACACTAGAATACATATGCCGTTTTCTTTATGGTGAATACACACTGATGTGAATCGTCTATGACGCTGTGTAGTCCATAGTGCTTTATCCGTTCATTGATGGTAACCACCGTTTTGATTTTATTATATATAAATGTATATGTTCTAGTGATGATACCTTTCATTGTTATATGCAATAGAGCGGAAGGTCGATAAGCCGGCCACTCGTCTAATGCAGGGGCAGTAGAAGAGTTGCATTGTCTTGGTGTGATATGCATTCTCTATGCCTTGATCGCATCGGATACGCACTCAATATGCCTTGATTGCATCGGCGGTCGGCCGGCTTGAGTGGTTAATGCAGAGCTGCTGGTTAAATCTGATGTGTCATTTTTGCTACAGCTATTGGCACTCGACCTGCATGCTAGTTCTGTTATGCACTGAATGGGTTAATATGCAAATGTCCCCAGATGCTTAAATAGAGTTGAATGCCGTGTGACCCCACCCTCTGATGATGTCATGAGTGACGAAACTTGTCAGGGTGGAGCCACACGACGTACGTACACACAGCAGGTCATTCAAGGAAAGCCAGAAGGTTCCTATTGAAAGCAGCAGGAGACGCCGCTATCCTGTCATTGCCTGATGTGATTTGTGAACACTGCTTGCCTATTTTTTTATGTTTATAAGTGTACACCCTGAAGGGGGGATATCTTTTTCCTCCTTTGTTTTATTATTAATAAAATCTTTAAATACGGGATTACGCTATGTTTTGCTCCTCTCTTTTTGTTTTGAAACACTAAACATGCTGTAAGCTGTTTTGATCGTATATCGAGGGAGAACATTGGCTGTGATTCCTGTGGTGTATGACTGACATGCTAAAGATCAAGGTGTGATCCGGTAAGAGTTTCTGCAAGAGGGGGTTTCCTTGTACACCCCCCCTCTTTCTTCGAGCATGTGTGATGTGAAACATTGTGGAATGAATACAACTATCCTTGATGATTAAGTTCCATAGACTTTATAAGGATTCACTCACTTTCTTTTCCAGGATCATCCATGTTAGCAATTAAATGTGTACACGGACTTTATTATATTTGGTCTAGATTGTTCAGTTTATGATCAATCGTTATATAAGCACTGCCATTAGCTTTTTATGCTTTTTTATTTTACGCTCTTACAGTGTGTTTTTCTAGTTTTAGAGGCACTATTTCAGGCAGCAGCTGTTGCCATTAATTTTGGTGGTTGATTTTCACTCTGCTTATATTATTCATTTCTCCTAAGGGCTCGTCTTTAAATGTGACATTAGGCCTTGTCAGATTTATTTTTATTTGTGTTTAATAGACAAGATACGTAAACCAAATTTAACAGAAGATAACGAGGCTGGCTCTAGTAGTGCGCCACGAATGTGTTAATTGAAGACCACAAGGCCGCTTTGCAAATAACTTCTGGAGCCACGTGACGTAAAGCCGCCCATGATATAGACACACACTGGTTGAGTGAGCGGTCACCGCTTCTGGAGGCGCCAAGCCCTTAGCTTTGTAGGACCCCTGAATGGCTTGAACAATCCATGCTGCAATAGATCTGGAAGAGGCAGGCATTCCTTTATTCTTTCCATGAAAAAGAACAAACAGGTAGTCGGGCTGATGGAATGGAGCTGTAGCTTCTAGATACTGACTCAGAGCTTTCCTGACATCTAGGGGATGAACCTTGGAATCTCCAGTAGATCTAAATGTCGGAAGAGCAATCTCCTGATTGTAGTGAAACGTAGATGAAACTTTGGGGTTTGAACCCAACATAGGAATCAAAACTACCCGATCAGGAAAAAAGGTTAGAAATGGCTCCTTGCATCCCAGAGAGCTGATTTCGGAGACCCTTTTGGCCGATGTTATAGCCACCAGGAAGGCAACTTTTAGAGAAAGTTCCTTAATAGAGGACTGATCTGCATGTTCCTACTCTCTTCCTGAGAATCTCAAAAAAATCCCAGATGGGTCTGTACCTGAAAACAGGGTGACAATGTAGGTACTGTTAGAAATGGTGTGCCAACGTCCCTATGATAATATGTCGAGTATGGGAACTAATGAAATTGGACTTTAAGGGCACATGAGTAATTATGCTATAAAAAGTAAAAATAGTATTATTTTATTAAATTTGAATTACAAAATAGAATCAAATGTTATAACTAGTACATATGAAAATGCTGTATATAAAATAGATCCTATCCTGCATGCACTTTAAACCCAACTAGTTATATGTATATTCCAACATTCAGAAAGTAACAAATGAAGAACAACTTCCCAAGGATAGGTTGAAGTTATGAATGTAGGCAAAAAACATTGTGGGTTGAGTTACAGGCCAGGTAGGTTTTCTCTTTTTTCGCTCGACATTTTGCGTGTTTATATAATGCTTCTTCAGGAGCTGGAGATAATTACCATATGGTCAGGCAAAGTAGAGAGGGTGCAGGTATGGTACTGCTATTAATAGAACAAGCAATCGCTAGATTGCGTTAAAAAGCTGGTAATAAATGCTGAACGCTGTGGAAGCACCAAAGTAACCCCAGTTTCCAAAGTGAGGATAAGCGCAGATAGAAGGCCTTTTGGGTAGTAATGGCTTGTAGAGACCAGTGTTTCTAGAGTTCAGTGGGGAACCTGAGAGGTGTGGTGTAGCTTCCCTTAATTCCCTTTCCTGAGAAGAAATCCAGGACATGGGGAAGATCCCACTTAGAAAGTCTTGGCTTTTTCTGAGGTCTGAGCCTTACTGCTCCTCTGAAGAACTGCTTAGTAAGAGTGTGTCTAGCCCAGGAAACGCCCGTAAAGGCAGAAGATGCAGAGACTTTAACCTGCAGCGAGCTGACTGACATGGAAAGATCCAAGCCTGATTGTAGGAAGCCCAGGATATCATGTATCTTTGGGTTATTGCAAGACCCTGCAGTGGAAGAGGTGTAGTCTGCAATTTTTTTCCAAATCCTCTGGTAGACCCTGTTGGTGCCTGCTCTTCTGGCATTCAGTAATGTGGAGTTGGCCCTACTTGGACAGCCTAGGGCCTCCAGCCTTCCCCTCTCAAGAACCAGACCATCAGCTGTAGATGGGCCGGGCATGGATGTAGAGTTGCCCCTTGTTTTAGGAGATCTGGTCTGGAGGGCAGAGGAACTGGATCCAGGAAGCTGAGTTGCATCAGGGGAAACCATGGTATGTTTGACCAGTTTGTCACTAGCTCTGCTTCTTCCATCCTGAGCCTCGACAGAATCCAGAGAATGTCAGGAACCGGGGGAAAGGCATAGGCTCTGTGGAATCGCCAATGGTCTGTCAGAGCATCTACCCCGAAAGCCTTGGGACAACAAGACCTTGTGTAGTATTTCTCTAGTCTGAAGTTGCACGGGGCAGGTGAACAAGTCTATTTCTGGAATGACTCCCAGGGACAGGACCCACTTGAAGACTTCCAGGTGGAAAGTCCAAGCTGTTAGGTTGGCCAGGTTTTTCTGGGTCCAGGTCATGATGGGCTCTACTTCCTTCAGCAGGGAGAGACTGTGAGTACCCCCCTGTCTCTTGATCTATGAGACTGCCATCATGTTGTCCAGTCTTATGAGGATTGAGACTCCTGCCGTTAAATGGTGAAAGGCCTGTAGAGCGCAGAACGCTGCCCGGAGTTCCAGAACATTGGAGACTATCCTGTGAGAAGGAAAACTCCATATGCCCTGGGCTACCTCTGTCAAGCAGTGAGCGTCCCAGCCCCTGTTGCTGGCATCTGTTGTAATGGTGATCCAAGACACAAGTGCAATGGAATGAAACCACCAAGGGAGGCTCTCCTGCGTGGATAAGGTTATTCAGATATTCAGAGTGATCCCGAAGCCCTGGGTTCCACTGCTGGAGGAAGCCCTTCTGGAAGGGCCACATTTTCCACTGAGCCCAGTTTACCATGGGTGTTGTTGCTACCATGGTGCCGATGATTTTTAGGCATTGTGAGGCTCGGAGATGAGAGGAGGACATTGCAAGCTAAACTCTGTCCCGGATCACTGGGATTTTTTGCAGGGGTAAGGAGATGGTGCTCTTGATAGTGTCGAATTGTGCCCCAAGGAATACCAGGGACTGCGTAGGATCTAGGTGGCTCTTTTCCAGGTTCAGTAGCCAACCAAACTCGAGAAGAGTGGAGATGATCTGGGATCTGTGGATTAGCAACTGCTCCCTGTCCCGAGATAACAACAGCAGGTCGTCCAGATAATGATACAGACAAATACCTCCGGTCCTGATCAGTGCCACGACAGCTAACAAGAGTTTTAAAAACACACGAGGGGTTGTCATAAGCCATAAGGGGAGATAGGTGAACTGCAGATAGATTTGATCAACAGCAAAGAGAAGGTATTTCTGGAACTCTGACTCTATCGGGACATGGGAGTAAGCGTCCTTCAGGTCTATAGACATAAGCCAATCGCCTGGCTGGATTGGTTGATGGATCGTGAGCAGTGTCTCCATCTTGAACTTTTCCTTCCTGATAAAAGAATTCAAGTGGGTTAGGTCTATAACTGGCCTCCAGGAGCCATTTTTCCTCAACACCATGAAGAGACGCCTTGAAACCTTTCGTCGGCTGGAACTGGTATTGCAGCACCCTGAGCCACAAGAGAGTCTGCAGAGGACAGGAGAATTTGCTTTTTCTCTTCCAAGAGAGGCAAGGATGTGGGTATGAATCGGAGAATGGGTGGGTTGCTGAACATCCAATTTGTTCCCAGAGAGGGACAAACCCTCAAAGGGAATCCTACACCATGCCTGCTTGGAGGCAGAATCAGCTACCCATGGGCACAGCCACAAGGCACACTTGTGACAGATGACAGCATGATCCGAGCCACCAAGCAAATTATGTCCAGGTAAGCCTCCCCCAGAAAAGCCGCCTCCAACCTTAGTTCATGAATAGGTGAGCTCCTGGCCATTTCTTCCGAGATGCTCCTCAGAGAAGCATCTACGTCGTCTGTTCAGACTTCCATCGCTTTAGAAAGAGCTGCGAGAGCTAGAGCTGGTTTGCAGGTCATACCCACTGTAATGTAGATCTGCTTGAGGTCGGTATCAATTTTCCTCTCCAGGACATCCCTAAAGGATACAGTATCCTCCAGTGGGAGTGTGACGTGCCTCACTAATCTCATTAGGGCTGCGTCAATGAGAGGAGCCGACTCTAGTTTCATGTCCTCGCTTTTATATGGGTACATCTTTGATACCTTCGTTAACAGGGAATTCTTCCTTTCAACACCACCCCATTCATCTGTAATTATTTCACCGAGTCCAACCAAAAAGGGGAAATTAGGGCATTCTTTTTTGAGGTGTTTAAAATACTTCCTCTGTTTGGAAGGTGCCTCCACTGGCTCTTCCCATCTCAAAGCTTTTTTGAAAGCTTTGACCAGCTGTGGTACTAGGGCAAATTCAAAACCTGCACTAGGGTCATCTACCTCTACCTCACTGTTGGAGGCTTCAATTGAGGAATGGCTCGGCTGTGAAGGGCCTGGAGCCTCGAGATCATCCCTAATAGGGGCTGACATGGTGTCGCCAGCAGGGTTGTGGGTACAATCAGAATTCACTTTACTCAAGGACTCACGGACCACCTTTCTATCCAGTGCTTCCACTTGTGGGTCTCCACCTTCTCTTTCTCTTGCGGCTTTAAAAAAGCATCGCTCACAGAGCAACTTGCCTTCGGGAACCTGGCAACCCCGCATCCCCAGCAGGCTTTCCTCTCAGAGCGGCTGGAGTGGTGGTGAGAGTGTCGCCCAGAGGTGGTTTTAGACTTTAGTTTATGGGGTTGCCAGGAGAAGGGGAAGGACGGTTTTAAAAGGGAGGTAAATCTATGTGGTGCAGAAATATTTAAGATTTCAGACTTATATAGATTGATCCAAGGGATCCAAAGATCTCAAAAGCCAACATGAGATTAGGTAAAGTAACATTGGGCTGTTGAACATAAAACAATATATCATTGGCATAAGCCGCATATTTATGTCCTTAAGCCCCAACCATGATTCCATGAAAATTAGCATCGTGACATATCGTCGCAAGAAAGGGTTCTAAGGATAGGGCGAATAAAATTGGGGACAAGGGACATCGCTGTCTGGTACCATTGTATAAAGTGAAGGAGTCACTTAGAATGCCATTGATGCAAAGTTGAGCCGTGGTGAAGTTATAAAGCGCCAAAATCCTACTGAGCATGTTAGAGCCTATGCCTAGTAAAGATAAGGTCGACATCAGATATTCCCAGTGCACCCTGTTGAAAGCTTTTTCAGCATCAGTAGAGAGTAAAAGGGTGGACTGGGAAGCTCTGCACACATATGATATTAGGGACAAGGTGCGTAAAGAATTGTCATGGGCCTCTCTACCAGGAATTAAACCTGTTTGATCCCTAGAGACCCATTGGGGTATCAGGGGAAGGAGTCTGGCTGCCAGGACCTTAGCGTATAACTTTGCATCAATGTTTAGGAGGGAAATTGGCCTATAGCTCCCACAAAGACTAGGGTCTTTACCTGATTTGGGGAGAATCGTGATATGTGCATGGAATATTTCTGGTCGTAGGGTACCACCCTCGCGGATAGTATTTTCGTATACCGTTAGGCGTGGCAGTAACGTATCCTGGAACATACGGTAATATGCTATAGTTAGACCATCAGGACCTGGTGCCTTACCATGGCCATGGTTTTGAGTGCTAATCGCATTTCAGAGGTGGTAATCTCACATTCTAGTGTTTTAACCTCCCTAGCGGTAATCCCGAGTGTGGCTCGGGGTGAATTTTCATTAGCAAAAGCGGTAACCCCAAGCAACACTCGGGATTGCATCGCAGGATCCTGGCAAAGTTACTTACCTTGCCCCCAGGATTCTCGGCTCGATCTATCACTCCATTCCCTGCGAGCATCACGACACATGGGGACGGAGCCCGGCGCCAAATTCAAAAAGTGCAAAAAGCATAATACATACAGTACAACAAAAACAATTCCATAGCTCAACTCACCACTGTTACTGTTTTTTTACATACAGTACACTGTAATCTTACAGATTACATTACTGTATCAAATAAGTTTGCCTCCCCTTTGTCCTTAATGCTTTGTCCAGTACCCTGCATGCAGTTTTATATTATATATACTGTTCTTTCTGCCTGGAAACTTGAGAATGTCCATGGCAACCATAAAGTGTCCCTTTATGTCAAAAGCGGTTTTAGATCAGCTAGAAAACAGCGATAGTAAATTAGAATCACTTGCAGAATTGAGCGATAGTGATTCGTGGGGAAATTTGTCATCCAACACTGAGAGTAATGACCGCAACAATTCTGCAACTGAGCAAATTTCAGTGTTTTTGATTTAATTACATTATTGAATACATTTTATTATTATTATAATATTATTTGTTTTAATCATTTATAGTTATTTATTATATTATAATTTATGATTTTTTTTTTTTTTCAAATATCAAGTTTATTCAACTCCAAACAGGAGTGGAGGCCCCGGTAAAAGAACATACATACAAAGCACTTTGTCGTGGTCATTATACAAGGGTCAGATTAGTACAAAATAAGATACAGTACATACGCATGCATAAAGCTTCCGTGTATATGAGTATTTCTGGTAGAGAATAGATATACTCGAGACAATGTGCTAATATCAACGGTTCCGGGGTATCCTCCCCCCAACTTTTTCCATGTTTCTATAGAAAATGGGGACCGAAGTCCCTAGACCAAAGATGAGGTGGGAGGGATAAGGGAGAGGGTTTAGAGGGAGAGAAGGATGTAAGAGAGAGGTAGCGGAAGATGGGAGAGAAAGGAGACATGGCGGTAGTTAAACCAGCATATTGTCCCTAACGGAGTCCACTCAAGACGTGTGGGGGAAAAGTTATGAGCTAAGTAAGCGTTGTCCTTCTTCGGAATAAATGAATGCATTCCATATGTCCCAAGTTTTTTTATGGGCCTCCTGTTTATGTTGAGCTGTAAGGATCAGGTCTTCCATATTCTTTATTTCCTCCACTCTCCGCAGCCACAGCGAGAGGGCTGGCGGAGAGAGTTGTTTCCAGCAAAGTGGGATACACGTCTTTGCTGCATTGAGCAAATGACGTGTGAGAGATTTCTTATATCTCTTGATAGGGATCGAGGAAAGGTGTAGGAGAAAGAACGCGGCCTCGTCTGGAATAATATACTCTGTGCACTTTTGTGTTATCCGTCTGACTTCACCCCAGAAGTCCTTCAACCTCGGGCAAGACCAAAAAATGTGGATCAAGGTTCCCTCCTCCTCAGCGCAGCGCCAGCACCGGCTTGAGCAAGAAGGGAAGCATTTCTGTAGTCTGGAGGGGGTCAGGTACCAGCGGGTGAGGAAATTGAAGTTCGTTTCTTGAATTTTAGTGCAGAGCGAAGATTTAAGGGCAAGTGTGATTATACGTTGTCGCTGTGCTACTGAAAACGAGCAGTTCAGGTCTTTCTCCCATCTGGCCAGGTAGGGAGGTGGGGATTGTTCTTTTGGTGAGATTAATAGTGAGTAGGTTTGGGACAGAGTGTGGGCTAATGGGCCTTCTCCTGAACAGAGTTCCTCAAAAAGCGTTTGTTGGCGCACAAACATTTGTGTTTTTGGAAGAGAGTGGAGGAAATGGTGCAGTTGGGCAGCTTTCCAGAAATGGAGATTGTAGTCACCTGTTGGGTTGATTAAGTCTTGTATGGATGGCCATTTTCCTCCAATGATAAATTTGGCTGCGTGATCTCTACCTGAATCTCTAAGGTTGTTATATTCTACTGTATGTAATCCCGGAGCAAAGTTTGGGTGACCAAGGATGGGAAATAGAGACAAGTTTTTTGTCGTGAGGGAGGTCTGCATGGCTATTTGGTGGCTATGTTTCAGGGTGGTACCTATTAGAGGGTGCGACCGTAATTGAGGTGGGAGGACATCAAAACACCATAATGCACTCTTTAGAGGTATCTGTGTTTGGGATTGTTCAAGTCGGACCCAGAGTTTAAATGTTTTATTTCTCCTCCAGTCTAGGATTCGCCCTAGGTGAGAGGCAAGATAATATTGACGAATGTCAGGTAATGCTAGTCCCCCCTCACCTTTGGGAAGTGTTAACTGAGAATGTTTCAAACGGGGCTTTTTATGTGCCCATACAAATTTAGTGAAAAGGGATTGGACCTGCTTGAAGAATGGAGATGGGATATGAATGGGTAACGCTTGGATCAGGTAAGTAAATTTAGGGAGTATACACATCTTCAAAAGATTACACCTCCCAAACCAGGAGTGGAATCCTGTGTTCCACTCTTCTAACAAGATCCGGGTTTTAATCAACAAGGATGGGAAGTTCAGGTCAAACGTACGTGATAGGTCAGAGGGGATCTTTGTGCCCAGATATGTTAGTGCTGTATCTGTCCACTTAAAGTTGAAGCTAGACTGTAAGTCTCTTAGTTTCGGAGGGGGTATAGAAATGCCCATTGCCTCTGACTTTGAGAAGTTTATCTTCAAGTGAGAAATGGCTCCATAGGTTTTAAATTCTTGCATGAGGTTTGGCAGAGAGATTCTGGGGTTAGTTAGAGAGAATAGAAGGTCATCCGCATACGCTGAAATTTTGCAGTGGAAGTCACCTATTTGAAGCCCTGTAATGTCTGGGTTTGCTCTAATGGTACATAAAAAAGGTTCCAAGGAAAGGGCAAATAGTAGGGGGGAGAGGGGACAGCCTTGTCTAGTGCCATTAGCAATAGAGAAGGGGCTTGATAGTACGCCGTTAACTTTTACTTGGGCTGAGGGGTTGGAATAAATACTTTGGATCCACTTCAGCATCCTGTCTCCTAAGCCAATATGACGGAGAACTGAAAACATATAGTTCCAGTTCACCCTGTCAAAGGCTTTTTCGGCATCGGTGTTCACAAGTAAGCATGGGGTCTTGTTATTGTTTGCTACGTGGATAAGGTTAAGGGCCTTGATGGTGTTGTCCCTTGCTTCTCTGGAGGGAATGAACCCAACCTGGTCTAGGTGTATTAGGTTCTGGAGGTGTTGTGCCAGTCTAGTGGCAATTATCTTGGAGATTAGCTTTAGGTCCAATAATTTATGATTTTGTGTTTCAAACTTTATCACACCCGGGATGTATACTAGACTCTTGTTTGGACAGATTTAAATGAGTTATCCCTAAGAATTACAGGCCTACAATATAAAACGCCAAATTTCCATGCAAAACAATGTACCGCTTTCAGTATCAAAAATCAGACATAATCATACCACCAGGGAGGTTAAGGGAGGAAAGAGAAAGTTTGGGTAATTGTGCTTGTAATAGGTATTCTTGAATCATAGCCTGGCATGCATTCCTATCCTCAATTGTTTTGTGAACATTATAAAGTTGTAGATAAAAGGAACAGAATTCTTTCGCTATAGCTTTAGTTTCATATACCATAGAGTCCGAGGATGACTTAATTTTAGCTATAAATGACGCAGATTTTTTTCAGTTGTAGGGAGCAAGCTAAATACTCTGTTGTGTACCACCCGACTAAGGGAAGGGTCTGGGCCACGTGGTGTCCTGTAATGGGGGAGTGGTAGTTCTGGAGAACCGATAATATACCCATTGAACAGATGTACACCATCTAGTTGCTCCATGCGAGGTACCAGCATTCAAAAGTAATGAAAGTGTGTATATTTACATACCCACATAATAATAGTCCACTCAGTGAAGGTAGGAACATTGTGATCTGACCTGTAGACCTCTTACCTGGAAAGAAGCGAGTAGGACAACACCATCTTAGAGAGTATGGGCCAACAGTTTTGTAGGAACCAGTTATGAGTTAGTTATGAGTTGTCACGGCAGTCAAGTCACCTCCGTCCGCCGGGCCGCTGGGCGCATGCGCGGGGGGTTACTGCTGAGACGTGCACCCGTGCGCGGCCTGATGGTACGGCGCGCGCGGGTGCACGGCGGCCCGCGGGTGCGCGCTGTCGCCCGTGCGGGTGCCCGGTAGCGCGTCACGCTGACGCGCTCACTGGGAGGTACTTTAGACGACACCAGCGCCCAGTCGGGTTGCTGGTTTGTCGTCAGCTCCCCTGCCTGTGTCTGTTTATCTTGCTTCCTGTTACCTGTCAAATACCGAACCTCTGCCTGGATACCCGACTACTCTGCCTGCTTAATACCCTGACCCTCTGCCTGGAAACCCGACCACTCTGCTTGCTTGATACCCTGACCCTCTGCCTGGATACCTGACTACTCTGCTTGCTGGATACCCTGACCCTCTGCCTGGATACCCGACCACTCTTGCTTGTTAATACCCTGATTCTCTGCCTGGATAGAGTCCACCTCTTGCTGTTGCCATCCTGACCTCTGGCCTGTTTAAGGATCACTCCAGACCAGTTGGACTTTCTGTGCTCTGCCTTGCTCTCAACGATACCCTCCACGGGGCTGACACCCCCTCGATTCCCTCAGTTCCAAGGACGTTCTTGTCATCAGCTTGTTGTCTCTTTAACCTCTTCCCTTGTACCCTCAGGCACTTCCTCAGAAGACTCTCCTCTCAAGTCATTCTGCAGCTTACCGGAGACCCGTGCCTCTGCGTGCCTCCGATCCCCTGTCTCACTCTCGGGGGTTCGGGTGCGCGTGGTCGTAAGGGCAAGCCGCTCTCGGCATCTCGGCCTCGGTGAGTATTGGTTTCTGACAGTACAAACCAGCCAGATGTCCGAGGCCGACAGAGCGCGCTCTCCCTTGGAGATCTTATGCCAACAAGTCTCCGCCTTGGCCGACTCAGTACAGAGGTTACAAGAAGGATACACACAAGTGGATAGTCGCCTCCAGCAACTGACGGGGGCCCTTCCCCCTGCTGCCGCAGCCCCAGCATCTAGTAATGAAGGACCGCTCCCTCAGGCCGCTGCTAGTCCTACAGTAGTTATGGCACTTCCGGAACCTAGGGTTCCCACTCCGGAACGGTTCTCAGGGGACCGTAAAAAGTTCAGGGCCTTCAAAAACGCATGCACGCTGTACTTCGCGTTGCAACCTCGAACCTTCGCATCAGAAGTGGTCAAGGTGGGATTTGCAATCTCTCTATTGTCAGAGGAACCCCAGGCCTGGGCACACAGCCTGATGGAATCAGGAAGTCTGGTGCTCAATACTATTGATACCTTTTTTGAAAGTATGGCCCAACTATATGATGATCCACAGCGTATGGCCACCGCTGAAAATATCTTACACCGTCTAGTCCAGGGAAGGAGACCAATTGAGGACTACACGGTGGAATTCCGTAAGTGGGCGGCCGACACTAACTGGAATGAGCCAGCCTTACGTCACCAGTATCGCCAAGGCCTGTCGGAACTCCTCAAGGATGAATTAGCCAGGATGGAGACTCCCGCATCATTAGAGGAATTAATTCAGGCAGCAACTAAACTAGATCGGCGTTTGAGGGAACGTCGGTCTGAGCGATTCCAAAATCCTCGCCCAGCATGGGCAACCCCAAGACCCCAATCCGTTCCAGGATCTTCACCCATTACAGCCGGATCCACTGCACTTTCTGACCCCGAACCGATGCAGCTGGGTTTAGTACGCCCACCGTTAACTTCAGAGGAGAGACAGCGTAGACGGCAGTCCAACTTGTGTCTCTACTGCGGGGGTGCCGGTCACTTCCTGCGCAACTGCCCGATAAGGCCTAGTAAGTCCTTTCAACTTAGAACAAAGACCTACCAAGATAACAATTCCTCTAAATCTTATGTGATGTTGTTTATCTCGTTACAGCTACCGGAAGGGGAATCCCGCCTCCCGGCGATCATTGATTCCGGCGCATGTAGCTGCTTTATGGACGCTGCCCTGGCCCGAACCTTGCATGTGCCTCTACAGCTTAAGACGCAACACTTACAAGTCCACTTGGCAGATGGGTCTCTTCCCAGTTCAGGCTTAATCACCCAGGAGACTCAACCTATCCTAGCCACTACCGAGTCAGGACACCAAGAACTGTTACGCTTGGACCTCATCCACTCTCCCATGTTCCCAGTCATTTTGGGATTACCTTGGTTACAAGCCCATGACCCTCTTATCCAATGGAGCTCGAAGACGGTCTCTTTTCCTTCTGCCTACTGTTCTCAGCACTGCCGCCCTCAGAGATCCCAGATCTGCGCTACGATCTCAGCTCCTCCGATTGACCTCCAACATGTTCCCCAGGAGTATCACAAGTTTCAAGAAGTCTTCAGCAAACAAATGGCCGATTGTCTTCCACCTCATCGGCCATACGACTGCCCAATCGACCTATTGCCAGGATCAGAAATTCCTTTTGGGCGCATCTTCCCTCTTTCCGAAACAGAGCTGGAGGCTCTTAAACAATATATAGATGAGAATCTGAAAAAAGGGTTCATCCGTCCTTCATCTTCACCTGCCGGAGCAGGTATCTTTTTTGTCGGTAAGAAGGACGGTTCCCTTAGGCCCTGTGTGGATTACCGGCAGTTGAATAATATTACTGTCAAAAATCGGTACCCGTTACCGCTCATTCCAGAGTTATTCCAACGCTTTAGGTCAGCCAGAATCTTCTCCAAATTGGATCTCCGAGGGGCGTACAACCTTATCCGAATCAGAGCTGGGGATGAGTGGAAGACAGCTTTCAGGTCAAGGTTCGGGCATTTCGAATACTTGGTGATGCCCTTTGGGCTCTGCAATGCTCCGGCTACGTTCCAACACCTTGTGAACGACATTTTCCGCAAATACCTTGATGACTTCCTCGTAGTCTACCTGGATGATATCCTAATTTTCTCCCCTACATTGGAACTGCACAGGGATCACGTCAAAACAGTTCTGACCATTTTGAGACAGCACAAGCTTTACCTAAAGAAGGAGAAATGCGAATTCGAAAAATCTGTTGTGCAATTTCTAGGGTTTATCATTTCAGCAAACGGAGTGGAGATGGATCCTCAAAAGATACAGGCTATTCAGGAGTGGCCAGCCCCCTCTGATAAAAAAGGGGTTCAACGCTTTATCGGATTCGCTAACTTCTATCGGAAGTTTATTGTCGGATTCTCTACTATAGTGGCACCCATCACTCAGCTAACACGCCGGCACGGATCATTCCAGTGGTCCCAAGCGGCACAGGAAGCTTTCATAAAGCTAAAGGATTTGTTCAGTTCCGCTCCTATTCTCCGGCATCCTGATCCTTCCCATCCGTTCGTGTTGGAAGTGGATGCATCAGAAATAGCCACGGGGGCAATCCTTTCTCAGAGACAGGGACCCAAGGCCATCTTACATCCAGTCGCGTTCGCTTCTCGGAAACTCAGTGCGGCAGAGTTAAATTATGACGTAGGTGACAGGGAACTGTTGGCCATTAAATTTGCCCTGGAAGAATGGAGGTACTTACTCGAAGGGGCGCTCCATCCGGTGATGATTTTCACCGATCACAAGAATCTTGAGTACCTCCGAACAGCAAAACGCCTCAAACCCAGACAAGCCCGTTGGGCCCTGTTCTTTTCGCGCTTCAATTTTCACATCTCTTACAGACCTGGCAAAAAGAATGGTAAAGCGGACGCTCTCTCTCGAATGTTCTCAGCAGAACTCCAGACCTCAGAACCAAGTACAATTCTAGCACCTCACAACTTTCTTGGCTTGACACAGACAGACCTGATATCTTCGATCAAGAGATCATCCGAGACATGTACCGATCCAGAGGTACAATCCCTAAGGAAGGATGTGGGTCTCTTTTGGGTCCGGGACAAAATTTTTGTGCCTCAACAAACCCGATTAACCACTCTCAAGATGTGCCACGATCATAAATTGGCTGGCCATTTCGGGGTTAGGAAGACAGCTGACTTAATCTCTCGCTCCTTCTGGTGGCCAGGTTGGAGACGGGATTGCAGCGAATATGTGGCCTCTTGTCTCCGTTGTCAGCGCAGCAAAGGTCAGAACGCCAGATCCTGGGGCTTACTTAAACCGCTCCCTATTCCGGAACGACCATGGTCCGACGTGTCTATGGACTTCATTGTGGATCTGCCAGCCTCAGAAGGCTTCACTACCATTTTTGTTGTGGTCGACCGTTTGTCCAAAATGGCCCACTTCCTACCCATGATCGGTACTCCCTCCGCAGCTGAAACAGCCAATGTTTTTCTGAAGGAAATCATAAGGCTGCACGGGGTGCCAAAGAATATAGTGTCTGACAGAGGTGTGCAATTCACATCCAAATTCTGGAGGGAACTTTGTAAGGCCCTGGATATTAGAGTATGCCTCTCATCAGCCTATCATCCACAGAGCAACGGCCAAACGGAGAGGACAAATCAGACTTTGGAGCAGTATCTCCGTTGCTTTTGTTCAGGATCCCAGGATGATTGGTCAAAACTTCTTCCATACGCAGAATTCGCGTATAATAACTCAGTTCACGCGGCTACCAACCAGACGCCCTTCTGGGCCAACTGCGGGTTCCATCCCACGTTCTTGACTAAGGACATTCCTGAGGTAACCGTTCCTGCAGTACAGGACAGAATAATATCCTTACAAGCCAATTTTCAGGAGATTCAAAGCATGTTACGAAAAACTCAAAGGATCTACAAGGAGCAGTATGACAGAGGCAGGAAGGAAAACCCAAAATTTAGCATAGGAGAAGAGGTCTGGTTGTCCACCTCCAATCTCAAGCTGCAGTTACCATCCCGAAAACTAGGACCTAAATTTATTGGTCCTTTCCCTATCAAGAGGATTATCAATCCTGTGGCCATGGAATTAGCCTTGCCCAAAACGTACAGGATCCACCCTGTCTTTCATGTATCTTTATTGAAGCCTGTTGCATCCAGTCCATTTCCAGAAAGAGGAGAGGTTCCTCCCCCACCAACCAGAGTGGACGGTGAGAACGAGTTCGAGGTGGAGGCTATCTTGGGTTGTAGAAGGAGAGGCAGACAGCTACAATACCTGATCCAATGGAAGGGATACCCACCGGAAGACAATTCATGGGAACCTGCAAAAAACCTACATGCTCCTCGTTTGATTCAAACCTTTCATCAAAACCATCCGGAGTTGATGTCTAGCTTGGGCGTCCGGTGTCCGCCCTTAGGAGGGGGGCACTGTCACGGCAGTCAAGTCACCTCCGTCCGCCGGGCCGCCGTGCACCCGCGCGCGCCGTACCATCAGGCCGCGCACGGGTGCACGTCTCAGCAGTAACCCCCCGCGCATGCGCCCAGCGGCCCGGCGGACGGAGGTGACTTGACTGCCGTGACAGTGCCCCCCTCAATTGTTTTGTGAACATTATAAAGTTGTAGATAAAAGGAACAGAATTCTTTCGCTATAGCTTTAGTTTCATATACCATAGAGTCCGAGGATGACTTAATTTTAGCTATAAATGACGCAGATTTTTTTCAGTTGTAGGGAGCAAGCTAAATACTCTGTTGTGTACCACCCGACTAAGGGAAGGGTCTGGGCCACGTGGTGTCCTGTAATGGGGGAGTGGTAGTTCTGGAGAACCGATAATATACCCATTGAACAGATGTACACCATCTAGTTGCTCCATGCGAGGTACCAGCATTCAAAAGTAATGAAAGTGTGTATATTTACATACCCACATAATAATAGTCCACTCAGTGAAGGTAGGAACATTGTGATCTGACCTGTAGACCTCTTACCTGGAAAGAAGCGAGTAGGACAACACCATCTTAGAGAGTATGGGCCAACAGTTTTGTAGGAACCAGTTATGAGTTAGTTATGAGTTGTCACGGCAGTCAAGTCACCTCCGTCCGCCGGGCCGCTGGGCGCATGCGCGGGGGGTTACTGCTGAGACGTGCACCCGTGCGCGGCCTGATGGTACGGCGCGCGCGGGTGCACGGCGGCCCGCGGGTGCGCGCTGTCGCCCGTGCGGGTGCCCGGTAGCGCGTCACGCTGACGCGCTCACTGGGAGGTACTTTAGACGACACCAGCGCCCAGTCGGGTTGCTGGTTTGTCGTCAGCTCCCCTGCCTGTGTCTGTTTATCTTGCTTCCTGTTACCTGTCAAATACCG
The DNA here is from genome assembly GCA_037952925.1 of Lithobates clamitans. NCBI lineage: Eukaryota > Metazoa > Chordata > Amphibia > Anura > Ranidae > Lithobates > Lithobates clamitans. Next base: position 3,833,894 of record JBBGZY010000159.1, read on the forward strand.
AACCTCTGCCTGGATACCCGACTACTCTGCCTGCTTAATACCCTGACCCTCTGCCTGGAAACCCGACCACTCTGCTTGCTTGATACCCTGACCCTCTGCCTGGATACCTGACTACTCTGCTTGCTGGATACCCTGACCCTCTGCCTGGATACCCGACCACTCTTGCTTGTTAATACCCTGATTCTCTGCCTGGATAGAGTCCACCTCTTGCTGTTGCCATCCTGACCTCTGGCCTGTTTAAGGATCACTCCAGACCAGTTGGACTTTCTGTGCTCTGCCTTGCTCTCAACGATACCCTCCACGGGGCTGACACCCCCTCGATTCCCTCAGTTCCAAGGACGTTCTTGTCATCAGCTTGTTGTCTCTTTAACCTCTTCCCTTGTACCCTCAGGCACTTCCTCAGAAGACTCTCCTCTCAAGTCATTCTGCAGCTTACCGGAGACCCGTGCCTCTGCGTGCCTCCGATCCCCTGTCTCACTCTCGGGGGTTCGGGTGCGCGTGGTCGTAAGGGCAAGCCGCTCTCGGCATCTCGGCCTCGGTGAGTATTGGTTTCTGACATGAGTGATCAATCAGGCATCCCCTGAACTATGAGAAAGCAAAATTAAGGCATAGAAACAATCATATGCAACTATAAAAACGTTAGCAGAGAAACATCAAGGGGAAAGAAGCCACATTGATGTAGTGTAGGCTCGAAGATGGTATGAGAAAAAGAAGGGAATTCATGCCTGTTTCAGAGTTGAGCCCGGTGTGACTGAGCGCTGTTGTCATGAAAGGGTTCACCCGTTGGTGGCGCTGTCAGTCTCTTGGATCGCAGCACCAGTGTCCACCAGCGGGTGTCTTCCAACACCCAGGACCTGTAATAAGAGGACTCACCTGCTGGTGGCACTGTTGGATCCTTGGGCCGTAGTACCGGTGTCCACCAGCGGGTGTATCCCGGCAGTGTGGAGCAGACAGCACCTCCTGTGTTCAGGTGTTACGTGAGGTCAATTACTGGCAGTCTCATAAATACCCGGCAAGCCCTCACATGCTTGCCTTGGTATCCCTTTCCTTGCGCCCTGAACCTGTGAAGCTCTGCATCTGCATCTGTACCTGTACCTGATCCTGTTCCTGTCTGTTACCTGAACCCTGTACCCTGAGCCTTGTACCTGTACCATTCCCTCCTGTGATCCATCCATCCTCTCCCTGTCCTGCTTGTCTTCTTTTTCCCCAGCTGCTGACCTCCCTGGCCTGGCCCTGTTTATGATTCTCGTATTCCCCTTTACTTGTATATATTTGTCTGTTATTTTTTGTGGATTTCTATTGGTGGTTGGTTGGTTGCACATTGTAGTTTATTGGAGGTGGTTGTATTTATTAACTTATCTTAATAAATCATATATTTTCACCTTATCTGCGTTTGTTCCTCTGTTGCTGTCCACACAGCTCTGGTCACACCTGATACAGCCGTTTTCGAGAAACTTTCTGCCAGTGCACGTCGGGTGAGGATGGCAGAGCCGGAATATCCTCCTGCCAGCCTGGTAGCTCCGGTGGAGTGATATTCAGTTCTAAGCAGAATTTCTCCAGACCCTCTGGAAAGCTGAGAATGGCAAATTTTCCATCTAGCAATAAGGAAAGCAGGAAATCCCCATCTGTAGTTGATGGCATTATTGTGCAGCTTATCAGTGAGGGGTTTTAGTGCCCGGGGACGATCTAGAGTTTCTTTTGCAAGATCTGTGAAACAGGATAAGGTAACCCCGTCAAACGCAAGCGTTGCGGCTTCTCTGACTTTCCTCATAATTAGCTCCTTTTCCTCAAAGTAATGGACCCTGCACATAACATCACATAGGGTCTCAGAGGATAAATTGTGGGACCGGAGAGCACGGTGCACACAGGTCTATTTTCAGAGGGTGATCTGCAGAGTTATGCAACAAGTTATTGAAAATCCCTCGGATTGAAGCAGGGAGGTCATCATATCTGGTTGCTTCTGGCAGACCCCTAATCCTGATGTTGTTCCTCCGGTTGCGATTTTCTTGGTCTTCTATCTTATAGAGGGTCATTCTGTGGGCGATGGTTAAGCTGCGTGTGTGGGTTTGGAGGTCCCGTATGGCTGCCGCGTGGCGATCAAGCGCTGCTCTGACTCCTTAACTGGGATCAGAACTTGTGAGTACAGCTGATATCTCTTTTGTGATTGCTCTTTCCAGAGCATAGAAGACAGCTCAGAATTCGTAGGGAGTCCACTGTCCAAAGCCGCCACCTCAGAGCGGTGAGGAGAAACCCATCTCTGTCAGAGCCATTGGAAGAAGCCAGAGAACTGTGTCTAGTTCCAGGCCTGTGCCGGCGCTCTCTAAAGACGCATCTTCACAGCTCCATGCGGAAACAATGCCCCCCCGTATGAAAACGTTTTCAAGGCATTATAAGTAAAACCTTGGACAAAGGAGTGGCTGTGGATGTGGTATACTTGGATTTTGCAAAAGCATTTGATACAGTTCCCCACACACGGGACATGGCTAATGTGTAAGGTAAAGTCTACAGGCTTGGAAAGATCAGTTTGTAAATGAATAGAAAACTGGCTAAAAAACTGAATTCAGAGAGTAGTGGTTAATGATTCATGCTCTTAATGGTCTAGGGTTGTCAGTGGTGTACCCCAATGTTCACATAAATCCTGGTTCTGTCGGGGAGGCAGATTGTGAGAGGAGACAGATTGTGTGTTCCTACCAAGTAGGAACAACGATCTCTCTCCTCCTCTAGTCAGCCACATGCCCCCCACAGTTAGAACACACATAGGTAACACATTTAACCCCTTGATCGACCCCTAATGTTAACCCCTTCCCTGCCAGTGACATTTATACAGTAATCAGTGGCTCTTTATAGCACTGATTGCTGTATAAATGTAAATGGTCCAAAAAAAGTGCCAAAAGTTTCCGATTTGTCCCCACTCTATTTGTGGGGAAAAAGGACATACATTTTGTTTCGGTACAACGTCGCACGACCACGCAATTGTCAGTTAAAGCGACGCAGTGCCGTATCGCAAAAAATGGCCTGGTCATTAAGGGGGTAAATAGTCCTGGGCTAAAGTGGTTAAGGTCATCACAGAGGACAAGGGGGCACTCTCTACGTTTGCAGGAAAAGAGATTTTATCTCCAAATACAGAAACGTTTCTTCACAGTAAGAGCTGTGGAAATGTAGAATAGGCTCCCTCAAAAGCTGGTTCTGGCCCGCTCAGCAGATTGCTTTAAAAAAGGCCTGAATTATTTCCTAAATGTACATAATATAACTGGATACTAATATTTAAAGATAAAGTTGATCCAGGGAATATCTGATTGCCTTTCGGGGGATCAGGAAGGAATTTATTTCCCCTGCTGTAGCAAATTGGATCATGCTGGGGGTTTTTTTTGCCTTTCTCTAGATCAACTGTAGGTATAGGATTGTGTATATGGGATTGTATGATTTATTTTTTTGATTTTTTTTATTGGTTGAACTTGATGGACTTGTGTCCTTTTTTCAAAAAACACAAAAAAAGTTCCTGAAGCGCTAAACCATGGAACAAAACGATTGACCTGAATTGAGACATGGGTAAGCGACTGAGCCCAGTGCTGCTAACCGGAACACATCTTGGAAATGTAACTTGCAGAGAAACTGGAAAAGGTCACCGCTCAATGGGTTAAAAGTGAAAAGCTAATACCAAGTCAATAGAATCCCAAAATATAAAAACAACATTTATTGATAATGCAATAAAAGTTTCTGAGGAAGTTCCAATCAAATTGTTAAAAAACCTTACAGTGCCACTGGAGACCACCGGGATGTGAGGAGCCGCCGATTTCCAGGATTGCCGGCCGTGGGGCACGGAGGTGCCAATAGCCATGTCCTTTGACAGGACTTTGAAAATGCGCCGGAGTGCGAAACGCCCCAGTCACGGCCCTACCAGTCATGGCCCCATTGAGCCTACTCTCCACGTTGACCCCCAGGGCTTTTGCTCTTGCTTTTTGACAAGCTGCATCTGTCATCAAACGAGCACGCTCCTTCCAGGCTTGGCTTCTGGGTTTTGCTTTGTGCCTGGTCAGCTGGTCTATCTCTCACATGACCATGTGAGACACAGGACTCCCAGGCTCCCCTGAGCTGAAGGTAGCTCTCAACCATCCCGCAATCCAGTGCGGTTCCCAGGCTCGGTGTGGAGCGAATGGAGATGGCTGGTCTGTCCTCCTCACGTCCAGTGTCAGTGACACCTGGTTTACAGGTCATCCACAATCACCAGCGGCCAAGCACCAACCCGTGAGCTGCGGCTCCCTGCACCCTACACCAATTTACCATTCCATCCCGGGCCAGTGGTCTGCCTAAATCTTTGGATCCATCCCGCACAGCACGGCTATTGGTGCCTCCGTGCTCCACGGCCGGCAATCCTGGAAGTTGGCAGGTCCTCACATCCCGGTGGTCTTTAGTGACACTGTAAGGTTTTTTAACAACTTGATTGGAACTTCCTCAGAAACGTTTATTGCATCACCAATAAATGTTGTTTTTATATTTTGGGATTCTATTGAGTTGGTATTAGCTTTTCACTTTTAACCCATTGAGCACTGACCTTTTCCAATCTCTCTTTTTTCAACCTGATTAACTATGTAACTATTTAACTATAATGTTGAGTATGATGGGGTAAGATGGTGATTCGTCTCAGAAAGCCAAGAATTCTGTGATAGAAGAGTCATGTTTCTCAGATGTCATCAGTTGACAGCCTGGTGTGATCAAGTGTTTTTTCAAGTATGATAAAAAAATTTTTGTTTTTTTCCTCCTCTTTTTATATTGATTGTGTCTATTATCCATAATACCCACCCTACTAAATATTGACTATCTTATGGTTGGACTCCTCCAGTTGTTTCTTTTACTTGGCCACTAAGGGTCATTCCAGTCTCATGAATGAAGATCTGACTTCCCTGCAAGGGGCAGATATATTTGGAATTTTAATTTGTGACCTAATAAATTAATATGAGCCATATTGAAGGTGTTATGATAGCTGTCTTCATTTATAATGTAGCTAATGCAGTAGTGGTAATATCAGGCAATATGCTGGTTATAGGTGAATATGACCGTTATGGTGATCAGCCATGATGCAGATGTCATCGATTCAGCAATTAAACTCTTCCATAGATTGTCTGGATATCATATATGCCAATTAATGTTGGATGAACGAGCAAAAGTTTGGCCCGAAAATCGCCTGGTTACCCGTTCGGCAAACACCCGAACTTGCGGGGCGCTCGGGGGGATGTTCGCCAAGGGTCCCAACAATGCACTGTGCACTTCACAGTGCATTCCAGGGCCCTAATTGGATGAAGCCTTGCATCTGACTGCTGATCAGGTGCAAGGCTTTGCCAATTAAGGCACAGAGCATTGTCAGAACCCTGATTGGACAAAGTGTTGATTACTTTGTCCAATCTCGGCTCAGTGCTCATAGTCCCAACCTACACTATAAAAGGATCCCATAGGAACTTTTTTGCAGTGTGTTGTTGTAGTGGAGATAGATAGAGCAGGGCTCAGTTTGCTATTAGCGAGCTAGTATGTTCACTTATTGTCACTCTGACTGTAGAGTGTTAGTGTAGTGTTAGTATAGTGTATGAGTATAGTGTGTCAGTATAGTGTAGTGTCAGAGTAGTGTGTTAGTGTAGTGCAGTGTTTAACACAGCATTACATAACATTTAGTTCTGTATACAAGGCTGTATACCCTTTTTTGTTTTTTGGTTGCTGCATGATTTTGTTTTTTCTTTTGTCTTGTTTTTGTTTGTTTTTTGTCCCCCGCCTGCCTCCTTTTTTTTAAATGTCAGCCACAGTTTTTCTGACTGCGATGCTGGTGTTCCTTTTATTTATTTATTTATTTGTTAATAGTTTTTACATTTCCTTCAACGTCAGTCCTCAATTTAAAGTGCACCAAACACCATTCAATCATTCGATAAAGTGCATCCAATCACATATTTCATAGTTTCTTTTAGGTTTGGGTAATAAGTTCCCTCCCCCATCCTGTCTGGGAGGCCAGCATCGAGAGGCAGAAATTCCCATGTCACTATGAGAGGGCCAGCAGCGCCTGTGTCCACAGGCAAAGGTGGACGTGGTACGTGCTCAGGATTTGTCTCTGTTTAATGATGTTGCCCATGCTATCCAGCCACAGCATGCAGAGGAGGTGGTGGACTGGCTTACTAAGCCATCCATCCTCATCCTGCTCATCCTCCATGACCCAAGCTGACACTAGTGCGCAGTCCACCGCAGCTGCCAGAGCAGGTTATTCTGCCTCCTTTTCCGCAGCTATTCCTGCCATAGCCCCAGAAGTTATGTTACCTATTTTCCGCAACTGTTTGACCTGGGAATCATATTTCTATTTTTTACAGCAAGGCCAATTCTTGCTTTCATCAAGAATACCTCTATAGGGTTAAAGTGTTATGGCACCACCAACACCCAAAGACCAATGTTTCCGCAACTGTGTGACAGGGGCATGTATTTCAATATTTTACAGAATGGCCAATTCTTGTTTTCATCAAGAGTACCTCGAGAAGGTTATGGTGTGAATTTTTCCACACCTGTTACTTCTATCCAAAGTCTGCGAAAGAGACACCAGGTTTTATCTAAAAAAAATGTTTATTTTAGCCTGAGTGTACTATAATTTGGCTTCTTCACATAAGGCTTGCTCACTGTGGTGCAAAAATGTGTTATTTCCATCCAAAGTCTGCCAAAGAGACACCAGAATTTATCCAAAAAATCTCTAATCTTGTTCCGAGTGCACAAAAATGTGGCCTCATAATACAGACTGGCACCCCAGGCCGTTGTTTACAAAATAAAGAAAGCTTTTAGGGAAAATTAATTTAAAATTAAATTTTTTTATTTTTTAACTGTCAGTTTTGCTGCAGCTGGTTCTATACGCAGTACAGATGTGCCACTTTACAGGCAGACTAAGGGTACCCCAGGCAAAATATTTAAAGGAATTTTTCATTTTTATTGTTTTACTTTAAGCATCATTAAACACTTGCCCACTGGGCACGTATACTCCCTTCCTAACCAGGCCAATTTTCAGCTTTCATTGCTCCCACAGTTTGAATGACAATTCACTACAACACTGTACCTATATAAAAATTTATGTCCTTTTTTTCACACAAATAGAGCTTACTTTTGGTGGTATTTAATCACCACTGGGTTTTTTTAAAAGGTTTGTAAAAAAATGATTTTTTTCTTTGTTTCTGTTATAAAGTTAGTAAATTAGTAATTTTTCTTCATAAATTTTGGCCAAAAGTTATACTGCTACATATCTTTGGTAAAAATAAGCCAAATCAGTATATTATTTGGTCTTTGTGAAAGTGTAAAGAGTCTACAAGCTATGGTGTCAGTAATTGAAAATTGATCACACCCGTTGTACTGAGGCTTATCTCATTTCTTGAGATACTACCAAGCCAGAACAGTACAAATACCCCCCAAATGACCCCTTTTTGGAAAGTAGACATTTAGTAAGAGTAATGCCCCGTACACGCGGTCCGATTTTCCGACGGAAAATGTGCGATCGGGGCGTGTTGTCAAAAATTCCGACCGTGTGTGGGCTCCATCGGACATTTTCCATCGGATTTTCCGACACACAAAGTTTGAGAGCAGGCTACAAAATTTTCCGACAACAAAATCCGATCGCGTCAATTCCGACCGTGTGTGGACAATTCCGATGCACAAAGTGCCACGCATGCTCAGAAGAAATTCCGAGACGGAACAGCTCGGTCTGGTAAAATTAGCGTTCGGAAGACTTCTCACAAACTTCTTTCTTTATTATTTATTGTGATTCCCTCAATATATTTTGATTTGTCACATCTGACCAAATTTGTTTTTTGCGGTTTTATTTTTGTTTTGTTTTTTTTTCAAGGCTGATTTTTTTTCATTTTTGTTTTGTATTTTTTTCAAGCCTGATGTTTTGTTTTTTTTTAATTGGTTTTACTCCATAATATTTTTGTGTGTGTTTTGTGTGTTAAGTTGCCACAACACCATTGGTATCTTGTATTATTTAATCTCAAGGAGATTGCTTGGTGTTGATGTCCCTTATTAATTTCACATTGTATTTTTGAAATGTACCTGCCTCCTCACAAACAAACTGTCCTTTTTGAAGGAAAACACACATAGGCAAGTATAATTGAACCAAACATTCCTTTATTAAGGGCTCAGAACCAAACAAAGAGGGAGGCAACGCTGGATAAACATCATAAATTGGCGAAGCCTTGGACCCCCAGGGCACACATCAATTCTTTTCCAGCAAAACTGGTGGCCTGAGGAGTCCATATATAAGGGAGTGCAATCTGGTCCAGATGTCCCAGAGATCCGGAAAGCAGCAGATGACATCTGTGTCCCCAGGCTGTGGTACTACAAGAGGCTGCATCTTTTGCCAGACCAGACTGAAAACAGGGTCATCACTCTCTGGTCTTCCTTCCACGCTTCCTTCCCAGCTGTGGCTCTGGTGTTGGAGATGTGGCAGGAGGAGGAGTAGGATCTGGAGAAGGAGGAGGAGGACCTGGAGGAGGAGGGGGAGGGGGAGGAGTAGGACCTGGAGGAGGAGGATGACTATGTGTGAGGTCACAAATGTTGGTAGCACATGTTATTTGGCACCTCAACCCCTTATTGAGAGCTTCCAAAATTAAGAACTCACACAGGAGTCATTGGCCCTCCTCCATCTGCATCATTTTGCAGGCAGTTATGCCAGCAAAGTCCTCTTCCACACTGTGGGGGGGGGGGGGTCTCAGGGCCTCTGTAGCCTTCCAAAAGAGGCCTATGGCAGCCTCCTCCAGGTTACTCCTCTTTCTGCCACTTTGTCTTTGAAGGTGGAGGGGAGGGATCTGGGTATCAGGCAGCCTGCTTGGCCCGGCCACCTTCTGGCTGAGACTTCCCTATGTATGAAAAAGGGACATGGCTTTATTTTTTGCTTCATCAATCACAATCATAAATTAGCAATCCAAACTAACATATATTTAACATCATTTATTGGAAGACCAGAAAAATTTAGAAGAATGCTATACCTGGCTCAAGCTGGGCTCCTCCACATGTTGCTGCTTGGAAGGCCCAGGTTTGGCGTCTGAAGCCTCAGCTGGGGGGGAAGGAAACATGGAAGGAAGAGTGGAGAGTGCTGGCCTGGGTTCAGTCTGACCTGCCAGAAAATGCAGTCTGTCATAGTACCACAGCCTGGGGACATAAATGTCATCTGCAGCTCCTGATCTCTGGGAATCCTGGACTTTTTTGTGCTCCCTTAGATAAGTGCTCCTCAGGCCACCAATTAGGATCTTCAAATAGGTGATGTCTGCCGTGGGGATCACCGACTTCACAAATTCCAACAAATTATCCAGCGCTGCCTTCCTCTTTGTTTGGTTCTTATATTCCGGGTGGTTTATCTGCCATAGGCAGGGCAGCTCCCTGAACATATCAATGAAGATTGACATAAAGTCCTTATCTTTCAAGATATCCATTTTCACTGCAAGACACAACTCAAGACAAACCCTAATGTTAGCGTAAAGTCTTCTAAACTTGTGCAAATACAGGCCTCAATGTAGAAGCAGTATAGGCCCAATGTTAAATCTTACCTTCGCAATCACGATGGGCGCCTCCGTTACTCCTTTCTCCGCTCAGAGATCGTACGTACTACGCACGCGTGTTACGCTTTATAGACACTGCGCATGCGTGAAACTCTGCCCGCCCCTGACGTTCTTTCTAGTCTATTCCCCGCCCCTTCTTGTTCGGCGCAGTGGGGGAAGAGCACATGGCGGAGTCAGAGCAGGTGTCTGATAATTACCCCAACGAGGAGGAGGAGGAGGAAAGCCCGGAGCCTGAAACGTCCCGATCCAGAAGGAGACGATTTAAGGTCTCAAATATGTCCTTTGGGGAGATGTTGGAGATGGTGGACATCCTGAAGAAGGCCGACTATGACGGAAAGTATGAGAAGAAAAACAGAATAAAGCGCCTCTGAGTGCAGGTATTTATTGTAGCAATAAACAAGTAATCCACACTTACAATAGGGTTAGGGAAGTACAGCTCCGATGGGGAAAATATCCTGGATTAGTCCCAGCGTCCATAGCAAGAGGCTGCAAGGTGGTTCCGAAGGGATGGCCGCGGTCCCCCGCAAGGAATGATTAGCAGGTGGGCTGGATGGAAGCTCCGTTGGTCTGACAGGACGCTCGTGGGCGTGTGACGTCACCAGGATAGAACAGACCACAACGCATTTCAGAGCATGCGCAAGGCTCACACTGGGCATGCGCGCTCCTTTCTCAAGTGTAGGGTGAATGGGAGAGTAGAGGGACTTAAGTAGCTTTGTGCATTAGGACTAAAACACGCTACAGCCGACAAAGGAGAGCAGACATTGGCGTAGCAGGAAACGAGGGAGTCTGCTACCAACAAAACAACATGACTGATTAAAACATTCAGAGTAAAAGCCTAATTTGAAAAAATAGATTAAATAAAAAATAAATAAATAAAAAAAAGGGGGGGGGAGGGGAAAGGGGGGGGAGGGAGGGGAAAGGGGGGTATAGAAGGGAGGAGAAGAAACAAGGCGGGAAAGGGAGGGGGGAAGGGGGGGGAGGAAAAGGGAGGGGAAAGGGGGTGGAGGGTATAGAATGGAGGAGAAGAAACAAGACGGGAAAGGAAGGGGAGGGAGGAGAGAAAAAAGGAAAAAGGAAAGAGATTTATCATGAGATGCTATATGACGGGGTTAACTTCTATTTTTTCATTCAACCCATTGGGGGCAAGAGTGTCTAGGGTGTATATCCAATAGGTTTTGCGTTCACACAACTTGGAGAAGCGTTCAGCTTCAGACAAGTTGCGGGGTATAGATTCAATAACTCACACCTGTAGGTCCACAGTGGATTGATTATGGTGCTCTAAGAAGTGGCGAGGAACGCTATCTTCATCACAGCCTTTCTCTATGAACCGACGATGTTTACCAAAACTTTGTCGTAATGGGCGACCCTAGACACTCTTGCGCCCAATGGGTTGAATGAAGAAATAGAAGTTAGCACCATCATATAACATCAGGGCCGGACTGGGAATAAAAACCAGCCCTGGAAATAATTTCATACCAGCCCCATAGCATTATTATACCAGCCCCATAGCACTATTATACCAGCCCAACCGCATAACGTCGTTATTTTCTTGTTCACAAAAGGGAAAACCATGCATTTTAAAGCACATTTGAAGAGTGTATTATATATAGATAAGAGAGACATGGAATTTACAAACAGCAGCAATTTTTTTCAAGGCAAAAATCATGGCATTTAATGGCACATTTTTTATTGACACTGCAAAAAAAAGGTGCCGTAAATGGCAGGTTTCAGTGCAAATATCAATATTTAAGCTATAAACTGCTATTAGCAATGTGTTAAGTTAAACAAAAGTCAAACACCATATTTCTCCATTTACATGAAAGTCAGATTAATATAACCCAACACAGAGTTCCCCCCATACATCAGGAGGATTCCCCTTTACAGTGCAAGGGAACTCTGATATAAAGGGGAACATTGCAGATCATGATCTAAGCGGGAACTCTGATATAAAAGGGGGGCACTGGTGACCAGAGACCCCACTTATATCAGAGTCCTCTGCATTCCTCTTTACATCAGAGTTCTCACTTGCACTGTAAGGTGGAATCCTGCAGACTATGATGTAAAGGGGAACTCTGGGAATGTGGGGAGGACTCTGGTGACCAGAGACCACCTTCTGCAGAAAGAAAACACTAAAGTAAGGGGGTTTACTGATATAAGGGGTAAACCTTTTTATCAGTGCCCCCTTACAATATTGCATTGACCCCCCCCCTCTCAGGTAGGCCTGGCGGCGCTGTCACTGACCTCCTCTCAGGTGCACCTTGCAGGGCTCAGTCAGTCGGATCCAGGCTCGGTGGCTCTGGTTTTATCCCATAGTTTCCTCTCCACAGTCCATACACGTCTGACTTCTCCCATGACCCCCATCCCTGAGGCACTCCCACTGTTGACTCCACTCCAGACTGCAGACGTGATATAAGACAATAGATGGTCAGAGGCTGCCGATGGTACAGGGGAGGTCAGAGGCTGCAGGGTGGGGGACAGGAGGTCAGAGGCTGCAGTGGGGGCAGGAGGTCAGAGGCTGCAGTGGGGGGCAGGAGGTCAGAGGCTGCAGTGGGGGGCAGGAGGTCAGAGGCTGCAGTGGGGGCAGGAGGTCAGAGGCTGCAGTGGGGGCAGGAGGTCAGAGGCTGCAGTGGGGGGCAGGAGGTCAGAGGCTGCAGGAGGTCAGAGGCTGCAGGAGGTCAGAGGCTGCAGGGGGGGCAGGAGGTCAGAGGCTGCAGTGGGGGCAGGAGGTCAGAGGCTGCAGTGGGGGGACAGGAGGTCAGAGGCTGCAGGGGGGGCAGGAGGTCAGAGGCTGCAGGGGGGGGACAGGAGGTCAGAGGCTGCAGGGGGGGCAGGAGGTCAGAGGCTGCAGGGGGGGCAGGAGGTCAGAGACTGCAGGGGGGGCAGGAGGTCAGAGGCTGCAGGGGGGGCAGGAGGAAGAGGCCACCAGCCGAAGAAGAGGCGAGCAGACGAGTACTCACGGCGGTACTTTTAAAAATGGCGCCGATCGGCGCCATCGTCACTGCGCATGCGCCCGCACTTCCGAGAATTGCCGAGTGTGTACGGACTTTCCCGAGCACGGCTAGCTCGGGAAAGCCCGTACACACTTTCGACAGTAGTGCTGGCGCATGCGCAGTTGCATGTAAGCCTGGCGGCCCCGCGGCCATGTTTCTTTCAGGCGCCGCTGCCCTCACAGCGGCACCAGGGGCAGCCAGACAGCCGGCCCACCGGGGGATTTCCCGGTATCCCGGTCGGCCAGTCCGGCACTGTATAACATCTCATGATAAATCTATTTCCTTTTTTCTCTCCCCCCCCCTTTCCTGCCTTGTTTCTTCTCCTCCCTTCTATACCCTTCCCCCCCTTTCCCCTCCCTTTAACTCCCCCCCCTCCCCCCCTCCCTTTCCCACCTTGTTTCTTCTCCTCCCTTCTATACCCCCCCTTTCCCCTCCTTTTTCCTCCCCCCCTTCCCCCCCCCTTCCTTTTTTTCCTCTACCTTTTCCTTTCCTTTTTTCCTTTCTTTTCTCTCTATCTCTTTGTATATAATTACACATCCTTTGACATGTACCTCCACAGATATGTATGCACATTAATGCATTGTACATAGATTTCCCAGTAATTGTCACTATTAGTTAAGACAAGTAAAAAGGCGCGAAGCACAATTACCTTCAATGTAAAACCGATTAGTCCAGAAACTTAAAATAGACTGGAAAGATGCATGTAAATGTTCATGCATATATGTTTTGAGTATATAAACTGAGGTCAGTCAGGGCAGCCACCAAAGGAGCCAAAAGCGGATCCAGCAAGCTAGAACAACAACAAGGAGAGGGGCGCCTCTGAATATATATCATAAACACATTTTATTAAAACAGCAATATCCACTGACATAAAAGTTGGAGAAGTTGCATTCAGGTCAGTTGGCTGAGCTTGAAGAGATGCAGTGGAACTGCAGGTCACAGCGGTTCCTGCAGGGCATGTGAAGTCCAGGGAGGAAGGATGAGCTGGTACAGCCAGGTGAAATCTCTTGTGGTTATCAGTCCAACTCATATCCTGCAGTATTAGGAGCCTGGTGGTGTCCTGGATGTCAGGATAAGGGTTCCAAGTAGGAAAAAACAGGGGAGGGGGGGACGCCAGAGCAACCGTTCGGCCGCGCTGCCGCTCACCGCTGTGTGATGATAGCCTCTAAGCTGGAACACGGCCGGCCGTGCGGAGGATCACAACGAGGCTTGGGGAGCAAACAGAGCGTGGCGCCCGGTGATGTATGCGACGCGTTTTAGAATCGGCTTGCCATTGGTGAAAGAATGGCCGCATTCCTTTATCAAGCATAGGGGATGTAAAACTTACTGGGCTTAAATAGTCTGAGGGGGGGCGGGGCCAGGAAGTCCGTGATATAAGCAGAGTATTCATACTGGGCAGCATGATAAAGAAAACATTTTTACAACAGGGCACCAATTGAGATAAAAGGGTAATAATTATAAAACACGGTAAATAAATGGATTATGAATAAAAACGAAAATTATTAGGCATGAAAGAGAATCATATAATAAAAATATCATGCGATAATTTATTTAGATTAAATTACAAAACAGTACAAAAGGAAATACATAGTGTATTAAATGAAGGATCCACATTTCTTGTAAGCAGTATATAATATACAGTATGGTATAATAGGATAATAAATTAATCCTAGGCTGCGTTAGTGTAAAGAATGTGCAAATAAATAATAAGTGGGCTTAGACATAAAAAAGGGGATTAATCAATGTATTGGACATTACGAGGCAGAGTCATATATTATAGTAATTATTGTATATGTATATGTATCTACACACACACACACACGGGTGCGAACACATGCGTGTACAAGCACGCATGCGTGCGCAGCCACATATAGGAAGTACAAGTGTACAGAAATTGTATGTGTGTGTATACATACACACACAGACAAATCAAGTTGGCAAAACATGAGGGGGGGGAGAAGGGGGGGTAGATTAGAAGAGATAAAAACGAAGGAACGAGAGTAAATAGGGGGGGGGAGAAGGGGGGGGAAGGAAAGAGGGGGGAGAAGAGAGGGGGAAGGGAGGGGGGGAGAGAGAGGGTTAGGGAAGGGGGAAGAGAAACGGGGGGGAAAGAAAAAAGGAGGATTGGGGGGAGGGGGAAAAAGAAGGGGAGGGGAGGAAACCAATTACCAATACTTACTACATGAGCAAACGAGCCCACCACCCCCATAATTAGAATAAAGACATAGAACCTGCGGTAAACAATAATGATAAAAGTTATATGAACATGTGTATGTATGGAAGAAAAAAGGCATCAAAAAAAGATATGAGATGGGTTAGTCGTATAATAAGTACCCCCATATATACATATGGGCACGTTTGTAGACAAACATCAACAATTGTAGATAGCTACATACGCATGTACAGTATATATGCTCACCAATAGGGTGTGTGAAACTCATGATAACTGTAAACTATTAGAGGGATTGTTTATAAGACAGTGGATATCTCTATCCCTTCGTTTAGGCCGCCAGGTGAGAGCACGTCAAGGGAGTATATCCAGAAAGTCTCTCTGGCGCATAGCTTTTTGAAGCGTTCAGCTTCTGACATGTGTTTGGGGATTTGCTCAATGACCCATACTGATAGGCCAGTAGTAGATTTGTTATGGTGTTCGGCAAAATGCCGAGGGACACTATGTTTGTCCTTTCCACCCTTGATGAGCCGTCGATGCTGGCCGAAACGCTGCCGCAGTGGGCAGATAGTTCGCCCAACATAGATTAGCCCACAGGGGCAAATAAGGCCATATATGACAAAGTTTGATGAGCAATTGTAGAATTGTTCTAATGTGAAAGTTCTGCCTTTGGATTGAAAAGATTTTTTGCCGTGTTCGACAAACATACAGGTCTTACAGCGAGCTTTTTTACACTGATACATACCGATCAGTGGTATCAGGGTGGTGGAATTGGAGATGGGCATGTCCACAGGCAGTTTGCTCGGGGAAATCTTATTTTTAAGACTAGGGGCCTTTCGATAAGTAATTCTAGGTATGGGCGGGAGGGAAGTTTTGAGAAGTGGATCCTGTAGCAGAATGGTCCAATGTTTTTTTAGTATATTTTCCATTTTTTTATACTGAAAATTGAAGGTGGTTATGAACCTGGTGGAGTGGTCTCCAAGACCAGAAAAAGAAATAACAGACCACTCCACCAGGTTCATAACCACCTTCAATTTTTTAGTATAAAAAAATGGAAAATATACTAAAAAAACATTGGACCATTCTGCTACAGGATCCACTTCTCAAAACTTCCCTCCCGCCCATACCTAGAATTACTTATCGAAAGGCCCCTAGTCTTAAAAATAAGATTCCCTCGAGCAAACTGCCTTTGGACATGCCCATCTCCAATTCCACCACCCTGATACCACTGATCGGTATGTATCAGTGTAAAAAAGCTCGCTGTAAGACCTGTATGTTTGTCGAACACGGCAAAAAATCTTTTCAATCCAAAGGCAGAACTTTCACATTAGAACAATTCTACAATTGCTCATCAAACTTTGTCATATATGGCCTTACTTGCCCCTGTGGGCTAATCTATGTTGGGCGAACTATCTGCCCACTGAGGCAGCGTTTCTGCCAGCATCGACGGCTCATCGAGGGTGGAAAGGACAAACATAGTGTCCCTCGGCATTTTGCTGAACACCATAACAAATCTACTACTGGCCTATCAGTATGGGTCATTGAGCAAATCCCCAAACACATGTCAGAAGCTGAACGCTTCAAAAAGCTATGCGCCAGAGAGACTTTCTGGATATACTCCCTTGACGTGCTCTCACCTGGCGGCCTAAACGAAGGGATAGAGATATCCACTGTCTTATAAACAATCCCTCTAATAGTTTACAGTTATCGTGAGTTTCACACACCTTATTGGTGAGCATATATACATGCGTATGTAGCTACCTACAATTGTTGATGTTTGTCTAAAAACGTGCCCATATGTATATATGGGGTACGTATTATACGACTAACACATCTCATATCTTTTTTTGATGCCTTTTTTCTTCCATACATACACACGTTCATATAACTTTTATCATTATTGTTTACCGCAGGTTCTATGTCTTTATTCTAATCATGGAGGTGGTGGGCTCGTTTGCTCATGTAGTAAGTATTGGTAATTGGTTTCCTCCACCCCCCCTTCTTTTTCCCCCTCCCCCCAATCCTCCTCGTTTCTTTCCCCCCCCGTTCCCCCCCGTTTCTCTTCCCCCTTTCCTAACCCTCTCTCCCCCCCCTCCCTTCCCCCTCTCTTCTCCCCCCTCTTTCCTCCCCCCCCCTATTTACTCTCGTTCCTTCGTTTTTATCTCTTCTAATCTACCTTCCCCCCCTTCCCCCCCCTCATGTTTTGCCAACTTGATTTGTCTGTGTGTGTATGTATACACACACATACAATTTCTGTACACAATAATTACTATAATATATGACTCCGCCTCGTAATGTCCAATACATTGATTAATCCCCCTTTTTATGTCTAAGCCCCTTTATTATTTATTTGCACATTCTTTACACTAACACAGCCTAGGATTAATTTATTATCCTATTATACCATACTGTATATTATATACTGCTTACAAGAAATGTGGATCTTTCATTTAATGCACTATGTATTTCCTTTTGTACTGTTTTGTAATTTAATCTAATTAAATTATCGCATGATATTTTTATTATATAATTCTCTTTCATGCCTAATAATTTTCGTCTTTATTTTTAATCCATTTATTTACCCTGTTTTATAATTATTACCCTTTTATCTCAATTGGTGCCCTGTTGTAAAAATGTTTTCTTTATCATGCTGCTGTAAGGTCCTTTGTTTATTGTCCCCCCTGCTGCTAAATGCTGCCCAGTATGAATACTCTGCTTATATCACGGACTTCCTGCCCCCCCCCCCCCCCCCAGACTATTTAAGCCCAGTAAGTTTTACATCCCCTATGCTTGATAAAGGAATGCGGCCATTCTTCCACCAATGGCAAGCCGATTCTAAAACGCGTCGCATACATCACCGGGCGCCACGCTCTGTTTGCTCCCCAAGCCTCGTTGTGATCCTCTGCATGGCCGGCCGTGTTCCAGCTTAGAGGCTATCATCACACATCGGTGAGCGGCAGCGCGGCCGAACGGTTGCTCTGGCGTCCCCCCCTCCCCTGTTTTTTCCTACTTGGAACCCTTATCCTGACATCCAGGACACCACCAGGCTCCTAATACAGCAGGATATGCGTTGGACTGATAACCACAAGAGATTTCACCTGGCTGTACCAGCTCATCCTTCCTCCCTGGACTTCACATGCCCTGCAAGAACCGCTGTGACCTGTAGTTCCACTGCATCTCTTCAAGCTCAGCCAACTGACCTGAATGCAACTTCTCCAACTTTTATGTCAGTGGATATTGCTGTTTTAATAAAATGTGTTTATGATATATATTCAGAGGCGCCCCTCTCCTTGTTGTCACTATTAGTTCCACCCAGCCATAATGTTCTTTCTAGTGTAATGCATCTTTTACCCATAATAACAACAATTTTTTACTCATAATTTTCACTCCTAATCTTTTACCCATAGTATTCTTATATATCCTCCATCTTTTAGATAGATACCGTCATCACATGATATATTATCGTGTCAATGCGATTATGCTTATAATTAGCATGACACAATAATCTAGTTTTTCAAGCACCGTTATTATTTATTTTGTGTCCTATAATTATTGTCATTATCATTATCCTTGATTTGTTCTTAATTATCTTTATCATTATTACTTCTGGCTCATCCTCAACAATATACATAAATATATTATTACTTCTCTTCACATTTTTTTTTTCACATATATATATATACAATTTTTTCCATTTACTTCCTATTTTTTATTATATAATTTTTTTTTTTTTATTTAATCTATTTTTTTTTTCAAATTAGGCTTTTACTCTGAATGTTTTAATCGGTCATGTTGTTTTGTTGGTAGCAGACTCCCTCATTTCCTGCTACACCAATGTCTGCTCTCCTTTATCGGCTGTAGCGTGTTTTAGTCCTAATGCACGGAGCTACTTAAGTCCCCCTCCTCTCCCGTTCACCCTACACTTGAGAAAGGAGCGCGCATGCCCAGTGTGAGCCTTGCACATGGTCTGAAATGCATTGTGGTCTGTTCTATCCTGGTGACGTCACAAGCCCACGGGCATCCTGTCGGATCAACGGAGCTTCCATCCAGCCCAGCTGCTAATCTTTCCTTGCGGGGGACCGCGGCCATTCCTTCGGAACCACCTTGCAGCCTCTTGCTATGGACGCTGGGACTAATCCAGGATATTTTCCCCGTCTGAGCCGTACTTCCCTAACCCTATTGTAAGTGTGGATTACTTGTTTATTGCTACAATAAATACCTACACTCAGAGGCGCTTTCTTCTGTTTTTCTTCTCATGTTTACCTAGAGAGCTGACTTCGCTCACCGGGAAAGCCTGCCCTCAGCGCTGGTTCTCATATAAGGACTTTTTATTTTCCTATCACAGCTTTTAAACTACATTGGCGAATTGTTATGGACATTTTATATAAATCAGCAACCATAGTCCTATTCGCTTATTATCTTCAGTTCACTGTATAATTTATTGTATATCACATTGTATGATCATTGGTCCTGTGCGCTGGCACATATGTGGATATATATCGGGAAGTAGGGACCTTACCCCAACCCCAATGTCAGAAAGGCCAAGATCATGGCAAAAGTGGTCAAGAGTCTGCACCGGAATTTCGGGGTACGACGATCGAAAGATCAGCTCAGGAAACAGTGGTTGGACCTCAAATTAAGAGAGCACGAGCAGTACAGAAAGATCCGGAGAGTGCTGCAAAAAAGTAAGTAGTTGTGTTGTGTTCCTATTCTTTATGTTTATTACGTTCGTGCTGCTCCATGTGCTTTTCTTAACTGTTATCCAGTTTAAAATGGCAACTTTCATGTTCATGGGCACATTATTTGTTCGTATAAAACATTGTTCGTTCGGCCTAGAAAACACCATTGTTTTGGCCATATGCATTTGCCCACATTTTTTATGGCCTACTTGTCTGCAAATAATTTGGTTCTGTAGATAGGTTTGTAACTAGAATGAAATGCAAACTAGATTCTGTGTAAGGAGAGGACACTCAGTAGCTGTTTACACATCTGGACGCTGGAGCTCTAGTGTGGGACACAAGAATACCCTTTTTATTAGGGGGCCCACACAGGTGCTCCAGTGTATACCATAGGGGTGTCTCCATCTGTGAAGCTTGTACAAAACAGGTAAAGAATTCAAGCTTGACAAAGGCCACTAAAAATTCTACATCTTGGAACTCTGCCAAAATAGACAATTGTAACCCACTTCCAAGCAATGTTTCATATTTCTATTTCTGCCATCAAATATCTGTGTGCTAAGTATACCTATTTTTTTAAATAGGGGATAAAAGACTCGGAGGACACCCCTCATCCGAGGAGACCACAGACCCCCCACCTCTGGAAGAAGGGGAAATCCACCCAAGCCAAGCAGAGCAGGAGGAGGAAGACGTGGTGGAAATTGGCACCACAACAGATGAGTGTCTGCGACCACAGGCTCAGGTAAGAGATGGATGCCGGCATATTTATAATATATGGTGTGTTTTTGTTTCTATATTTTTAGGTGATCGTGATGTTGTGGATCCAGGGCATTTCACCTCGGAAAGTGCACAGATCCTGATCGGGGAGATCATGGGGTGTAATAGGGACTTGGAAAACATCTAGAAAAGCATCAATGATGTTCAAAAAAAAGTACATCATTGATGTTTTAGGGAGAGTTTAAAACCCCTCAAAATCCCTATTTTTTTTGCGCTTTATGTGAGCTAAAAATTTTTACAATTTTGTGACATATTTGCGAAAAGCCAAATTTTGAAGAGGCACACAGTGTGTCAACATGTGCTATCTGCCATCACGGGAGATCAATGGACGCGTTTTGGGGGTGCAACACCTTCCTCAATAATAAAGTAGCTGTGAGGAATTGGTTGCACCCACAAAACACGTCCCTTGATCCCCCATGATGGCAGCTAGCACATGTTGACATTCGGCAATTGGTGTGCATCTTCAAAATTTGGCTAGGGGTGACTTCACCCCATCTGAAAGCAATATCAAACACAGTTTGTAAATACTCATGTCTGATATTGCCTTCAAGTTCTACCAAATGTGAACTTTGTAAGTTCAAGATTTGTGTCTTTCTTGTTTGTTTTAAACATGCCTGTTTTATCTTAAATGGACATTTTTACTTTTTCTAATGTGACCCCAAAAATTGATATACAACAAACATGTTGGTTTGTTTTAAAAACCTTTTCTAAATGCACATGTGATTGTGCTGGTATCAAAAGGATTGTTAATCAAGAATGTGTGGATTATTGTTTCAACACTCCAAAACTTTTGTTGTGCTCTAATTGGTGTTTTCAGTGACAATGGGGGTTATTTCCTAAGGGAAAATCCACTTTGCACTACAAGTGCAGTTTCAAGTGCACTTGTAGTGCAAAGTGTCTTTGCCTTTAGTAAATAACACCCAACAATGCTTTGTAATGTTACACAATCACGCCATTTTCAAGACTCACCACATTTCTGTCAGGGTCAGCTAAAAGAAACACAAGCAGTAAATGTCACCAAAGATTTTAGTAGTTAAATTCTTTTTTTTATTTGAAAAAGGTTTCAGACATTGTCTGGCATATTGATAGCCCCCTACCCGCAAAGTATTCAAGGTATCTTAGACAGACATCACGGGCACTCAGAGGGGGGCAAGCCAGGACGGCCACTTTCAAACGCCGTCAGGGTTGGTTCATTTTGAATTCCAGCCTCAGGCCCAACTGAGCCAGCATAGTTGGCAGAATGTTGCTGTAAAAAGTTGTGTAGAACACAGCACGCCAGGATGATATGATTCAGTTTGTACTCCGCCATGTGTATGGGTGTAAGAAATAGGCGGAACCTGCTGGCCATGATTCCAAACGTGTTCTCCACCACTCTTCTGGCTCTGGCCAGCCGGTAATTAAAAACACTCTGGTCCGGTGTGAGGGTCCTCATCGGGAATGGCCGCATAAGATGGTCCCCAGCGCAAACGCTTCATCTGCAACGAAGATGAATGGGAGTCCTTCCACATTGTCTTCTGCAGGTGGCAAGTCCAAGCTGCCATTCTGGAGACGCCTGTAGAACTCCATCTGGGCGATGACTCCACCATCTGACATCCGGCCATTCTTCCCCACGTCCACATACAGGAACTCGTAAGTAGCCGACACCACCGCCAACATCACAATACTATTGAACCCCTTATAGTTGAAATAGTATGACCCCGAGTTGGGTGGTGGGACGATGTGGACGTGTTTCCCATCAATTGCCGCTCCGCAGTTAGGAAAGTCCCACCGCTGGGCAAAGTGGGAGGCCACAGTCTGCCATTCCTGTGGTGTGGAAGGAAACTGTGGAGTCAAACAAGAAAAAAAAATTAATCATTTTGCACATAAACAGGGAAAGCAGATTAGACACAAACATCTTGGCCAACATCAAGATAACATTTATTTGAGGGAGTTTTTAAAGACCAAAGTATAAGGTACACCTATCAGATTACTCTTCCCCCAGCCCCTCTCATGGGCCATTTCTAACATTATGGGGGGGGGGGGACTCTTGGACAGGTAACCCTCTCCACTTCATTGAGAGATGAATGCCTAAATAATGGGTATTACTTTGGCCAGGCACTCCTTAGTTACACTATTGGCAGCCCACTGGACAGGTAAGAAGTGTCATAATACAAAAATATAAATACACATTGTACACATTTTAGCACATTTGGACATTCTACTATTACCAGGGCCGGACTTACCATTGGGCTTGACTGGGCTCAAGTCCATGGGCCCCATCCAATAGGGAGCCCCACAGGCCCCAGCCGAGTGTACTCGGCTATACTTGGCCAGTTTCGCTCACATTCACATGCCTAGTCCCGCCCTATAATGGACATAGCACAGGGACTGAGCATGACTGTGAGCGGAGCTAGCCGAGTACACTCGGCTATGTATGTATGTCGGCGGCGCTCCGCTCCGCTCACAGTCATGCCCGGTCCCGCCATTGGACCTGTGTTATGTCCATCATGGAGCGGGACTGGGCAGGACTGCGAGAGGAGCCGAGAAAAGCTGACAGGAGCCAAGATACACAGGACCGGCTCTGTGTATCTCGGCGCACCATATTTAAACTGCAGTGACACTGACAAGTCACTGCAGTTTAACTGCAGCCTGGGTAAGGCTGCAAATGACACAGACAAGGCTGCAGATGGACACTGATAAGGCTGCAGATGGAGGCTGCAAGGCTGCAAATGACACTGACAAGGCTGCAAATGACACTGACAAGGCTGCAAGGCTGAAAATGACACTGACAAGGCTGCAAGGCTGCAAATGACACTG
This sequence comes from Lithobates clamitans, assembly GCA_037952925.1. NCBI lineage: Eukaryota > Metazoa > Chordata > Amphibia > Anura > Ranidae > Lithobates > Lithobates clamitans. The sequence goes on from JBBGZY010000159.1 coordinate 3,856,866, forward strand.
ACAAGGCTGCCATGTCACTGGGTAAGGCTGCAAATGACACTGACAAGGCTGCAAATGACACCGGACAAGCATGCAGATGGACGCTGTGCAAGGCTGCATTGATGAGCATTTAAATGTAAGTTTTTTTTCTTAAATAGTTTTTTTCCTTAAAATTCCTTAAACTCTTATCTTGAGGTTTGCTGATTGGCTATTGGCAGTTACGTAGTGCCTCGTTCACTGCCATTGAGAAAACCTGTCTGCATTAGACAGTGATGTAATGGTGGACAAACAGTATCAGAGTGGTGTGCTTAAAAGAAAACTAAAGGTTTAAATTAATGTATTGAAGATAGGGCCCAAAAGTGACTCAAGCCCAGGGGCCCCCACCACCCTAAGTCCTGCCCTGACTATTACCTATCAAGATAATAATAGGATCCCAAAACTTTAAACAGTACCATTTAAAAGTATACAGGTAGGCCCTTGCATTACATGCTTTGGGGAATTCATCCATACATCTGACCACAAAAGAGATGGCTATAGTGTGTATGGGTTTGGGAAAGTCAGCAGATAGATGATTGAGGATAGATAGAGAATTGGTATCAGCTGACTTAGCAGTTGGGGGGAGGGTTCCAAATGATTTGGGGACCCCCCAAAAAAGCCTCTGGCACTCTGCCTGAATTTAAAGCACAAATCACATTTTTACACATTTTAGGGGGTGTTTGGGGTAAAGCACTACTATGGAGCTGACAAAATACATTGTTCAGTGACTACATGAGGTGAATATAGGGCCAGGAGAGCATGCTGGGGAGGTAAGTGAAGGCAAATATGTATGAAGGAGAAAAAAAATAGTTAAATACAAATACAGCATGCATGAGGACAAAGGGGACATTCACAGCATATTCCAATCATGGTAATTAGGGAATGAGGAAAGAAATACAATATATTATCAAACATTAAATACAATAAAATGTGAGATTAAAGGATAAAAATCTTACCTTAATATACTCCTTCTGCAGGACCTGGATGATGGCAGAACAGGTCTCTGGGACCCCCCAGGCTCTGATCCCCAGAGCCTGGGGGGAGATGCCTGTCGAGAACTTGAGGTCCTACAGGCTTCTCCCCGTCGCCAAGTACCGCAGGATGGCGACTAGCCTCTGCTCCGGAGTGATGGCTTGCCCCATGCAGGTATCCTGCCTGCTGATATAGGGGGTCAGCAAAGCCAACAAACGGTGAAATACGGGGTCCGTCATCCTGAGAAAGTTCCTGAAATCATCAGGATTATTCTTACGGATCTCACGGAGCAAAGGCATATGACAGAACTGGTCACACTGGAGCAACCAATTCTTGGTCCATGAACTCCTCCCCACCCTGTTCATGGACTGGACTTGTGTCAAGGTCAGGACCCCAACACCAAGCCCCTGCACAGCACGAACTCTACAAGGAGTACATATACGCAACATGGCTAGAAAATGGTCGGCTGCTCAGAACGAAGTAACAGAACGCACTGAAGAACAGCAAGGCCTGTGAAGAGCGACCTGAAAAACAGTAACGAACGAACAAGAACACAATGATAAATCAATGGTACTCGCTGCACGCACTGAAGAGCAGATACAAACCCACAAGCACAAACTGAACAGCAGAAAACGATCTGAAAACCACGAGTCTGAAAAAGCGCAAATCGTCTCTCACCAAACTTTTACTAACACGAGATCAGCAAAAGGAGCCCAAAGGGTGCCGCGCTTGGTTCTGAACTGGCCTTTTCTAGTCTCGTCGTACGTGGTGTATGTCACCGCGTTCTTGGCGGGCGGAAATTCCGACAACTTTGTGCGACCGTGTGTATGCAAGACAAGTTTGAGCCAACATCCGTCAGAAAAAATCCATGGATTTTGTTGTCGGAATGTCCGATCAATGTCCGACCGTGTGTACGGGGCATAAGAGAGTATTTAGTAAGAGACATGGTGAGTTTTTTGAAGTTGTAATTTTTCCCACAATTCTTTGCAAAATAATGATTTTTTTTTTCACAAAATTGTCATATAAGCCCTGGTTCACATTGGAGTGATTTGGCCTGCAATTTAACATGTCAAATCTCATGCCAAATGAATGGCAATTGCCAGCAATTACACCGTCCGAATCAGTGCGACGCCGCTTTTGTGGCGCTGCACAGATTCCCAAAAGTAGTTTCTGTATTACATTTGGAGACTTCGGGGTGCGATTTCCATTGACATCTGGCAGCAACCCGCACAGATGTCTCTGAAATCGCCCCCCCCCCCCCCCCCCCGAAGTCGAGACTAACATGAAATCATGCGAGCTCAGCTGAATTTGCATGATTTAATTCCCGCTGTCAGTGTAAACCTGGGCTTAACAGGTTATTTCTCTCTCTTTCGCTGCATATGCATACTGATGAGCATGTGGCACTGATGAGAACTGTGATGGCTCTGATGTGGCACTGATGAGCACTGTGATGACACTGATGAGCACTGTGATAGCACTGATGTGGCACTGATGAGCACTGATGTGGCACTGATGATCTTTGTGGGCACTCCAAATCCAGCCCCCTCACACTGCTGCACTGTCCTTTGCATTAAGCTGCATTATGGTGCCTCGTGAAATGACACTTGTGACCTGATAGATGACAAACTTCTCTTGATGAATCATCCCCCTTGAAGATAATTTGAGAACTTCCCTCCCATTAAGAACTTTGATCCTTAGTTTATTAAAACTTGTGTTGTTGATCTCTGATATGACTGGGACATATGAACATAGCAAGCACAAACATGTAATATATATATATATGTGTGTGTGTATATATATATATATATATATATATATATATATATATATATATATATATATATATATATATATATATATATATATATATATATATATATATATTGGGATTTTTATTTCAGATTGAAAGTTAGTTCCTTTGGTATATAATTAACAATTTTTCCTCTACTGACTTGATTCAAAGCTGAATAAACACTGTTTGTCTTTATGGGAGGACAATTGGCAATAGTCAATTGTCTTCTGGGGGCTGGCGACACTTGTTTGGTTTCTCGCATGAAGTGTAATCTTTTCTCAAGCTTGGGTCTTTCATCAAATACTTTTATTTGCTGATATGGAAGGTGAGAGTCTCTCAACATTGAACTCCTGCTGTACTGTTGAACAAATTTGAAACCTTATTTGCAGTTCCAAACTGGGTCAACACAGATGTTTGTGTTCAAAGTCTATTCCGTGTGTTTATGAGGTAATTCCTTATTTAGCCAATTTAAGAATCCTTGGTTTAATTAGTTATTGCCCAAGAGACTTTTCTTGTTTTGGGAAATTTTGATCTGAATGCTCCATGGGGCGTGTATTTTATATGATTTATAATTTTTATGTATCAATACCATGACAATGTACTAGTTCCACATGCTCACGAATGGGTGTGCATTCATATAGTATGACCCTGTAAGTAAGATGACCTTGTACCCGCCGGTTAAAGGTTCTTTTCATCTTACTAATGTAAAAAGCGCCGCAGGTGCAGGTCATGAATTATACTACACCAACAGTCTGGTAGTCAACATGGTGTCAGGAATTAAGAATGCCTCCCCGAGGGAGAGTGAAACATTCCCCTTCACTAATCCAGGGTCATTGATCACAACCCCCACATCTAAATGTACCGTTTTTTTCTCACATACCTGTCCATAGTATCCAAAGGTTAATAATGGCTATGGACAAATTTAGAGATAACCTCATCTTCCATGAGAAAATGGCAATTACATATGAGGATTTGGTGGAATTGGTTTTCATGGGCACTAAACTTTGTGATTATTTTAGTTGTATTAGAGTTTTTTAGTGGTTTTGAACAAAATTAAAGATTTTCTCTTTTCTATTGTGTAGCTCTTTGATAGGATTTCTTGAAAAGTTGGATACGATAAGTGCTTTAGATTCAATTTTGAAGTCCATCTCCCTGGTGCAGTTCCTCTGCCACCTAAGGTATTGGCTGTAAGGGATGCTTCCTACGAGGGGAGCAGGGTGGGCACTCATGGTGTGTAATATAGTATTACCTGCCTTTTCCTTATGATACAGAGTGGTGAATAATGAGCCATCTGGATTGGCTAATTTAAAGTGGGGTTCCACCCAAAAAAAAAAACTACATGAAAAATCCTAAATAAAATACAAAAAAACATTTGGATATATATATTTTTTTTACTCACCTCTAAATGCCTGTTGCTAGGGGGTCCCTTGTAGTCTGCCTCTTCCAGTGCCTGGGCTGGTGACATCACTTCCCCCTTTGGCACAGGAAGGGCTCAGCTCTGCTCCCTCCCTCCTGTCAATCATCTGGGACCCATTACAGGTCCCAGGTGACTGAGCGGCCAATCACGGCGCTCGGCGCTGCTCGCGCATGCGCAGTGAGTGCCAGGCTGTGAAGCCACAGCCCGGCGCCCACAGTTGCAATGCCGGCGCCGCCGAACGGAGGGGGAGACGAGCGGGGCTTTGATCCCCCGCATCGCTGGACCCAGGGACAGGTAAGTGTCCAATTAAAAGTCAGCAGCTGCAGTATTTGTAGCTGCTGACTTTTAATTTTTTTTTTTTTTTGACTGGAACTCCTCTTTAACCACATCAGGAAAGGCGATCTGTTGTTGACTTGCTTGCATAGTAAATCTAAGGTTGAATTAATTCGCAGAAAGGTGTGACATAAAGCCTAATAGCTTATCATGCAAGCCAGTCCACATAATGAAGATGTCATCAATGTACCTGCGCCACAGTGGTATGTTGGCGCAGGTTGGCATACGATGAAGCACAACAGGTCCCCTTCACCACCCCTGTACCTGGATGTAGGCCTAAAGCATCAAAAAGAAAGATGTTTGATGTCAAAATATGGTAGAGCAACTCAATAATGCACCACTACTACTACTCTACTCCTTTCTTATGGGGAATACTTAAAAATTGTTTTGGGGTTAGGTGTTTAGATCCTGGCTGGGGCTCCACTTGGAGAGTCAGCAGATATCATGTAGTGGCAAATGTAGTGGTAAAAAATATACCAACTAAAACCCTGCACTTAGTTCTTTTGAAATGGGGAAAGATTGGAAATAGGGAAGGGTTGCTGCACCTTTAAAAAGCCTTAAAACAAGACTTCCACAAAAAAACTTAAACCAACATAAAAGTGTTCATACCCCCTAAAATATTCAAACTTAATACCTAATTACTCAAATCAATAAACATGAACAAAAAAAACTTTAAAGATATTGCATCTATTATTGATGTGTATTGTGAATAACTCTCACAAAAGTTAATACACCCCTCACATTTTTGTAAATAGTTTATTATATCTTTTCATGTAACAACACTGAAGAAACGACACTTTGCTACAATGTAAAGTAGTGAGTGTACAGCTTGTATAACAGTGTAGATGTGCCACCCCCTCAAAATAACTCAACACACAGCCATTAATATCCAAACTGCTGGCAACAAAAGTGAGTACACCCCTAAGTGAAAATGTCCAAATTGGGCCCAATTAGCCATTTTCCCTCCCCGGTGTCATGTTACTCATTAGTGTTACAAGGTCTCAGGTGTGAATGGGGAGCAGGTGTGTTAAATTTGGTGTTATCACGCTCACTCTCTCATACTGGTCACTGGAAGTTCAACATGGCAACTCATGGCAAAGAACTTTCTGAGGATCTGAAAAAAAGAATTGTTGCTTTACATAAAGATTGCCTAGGCCAGTGATAGCGAACCTATCGAGCCCTCTATGTGGGCACGCAGCACGCCGCCAGGATAGGGGGGAATCCTCCAGCCAGGCAGTCACTTGCACTGGTGGTGCAGGCAAGAGGAGCCAGCTTCCTTCCTCACATCAGTGCGATCGGCCAGTGGGGTGGCAGATGTGAGTAAAACCCCCATGGATGCACCGAGGGCAGCCCAGTGGGAAGGACACAGAGTGTTTGCTGCTGTAAGCAGCGCCGCGATGCCTCTGGATACCGAGGAAGAGAAAAGTGACTCCTCCCTTCTTGGACTTTAAGAACCAATAGGAGAGTGGCTTCCTGTGCAGGGGCTTGGGCGCTGAATCATGACCATGTGAAGGACTGTGGATGTATATACACAGGTAGGACTGTGCTATGGGGTAAAGGGGGGGGCAGAGGACACTACTGTGTGTGTTGGGGGGGTGATATGAAGGGGCAGAGGAGACTGCTTTGAGAAGGGCCACCCCCATAGCAGTGTCCTCTACTGGCCTTCACATCACCCCCCATCCCTGTATTCTGAGCACAACGCATTCCTGATCCCTGTATTCTGAGCACAATGCATTCCTGATCCCTATATTCTAAGCACAACGCATTCCTGATCCCTGTATTCTGAGCACAACACATTCCTGATCCCTGTATTCTGAGCACAAGGCATTCCCGATCCCTGTATTCTGATCACAATGCAATCCTGATCCCTGTATTCTACGCACAATGCATTCCTGATCCCTGTATTCTGAGCACAACGCATTCCTGATCCCTGTCTTCTGAGCATAACGCACTCCTTTGAAAAAGCACAAATGTTTTTTTCTGGGCAGAATCATACGGTGGTTCCTTAGGGCTCGTCCCATCCTCTGTACAGAGCCGCTGGTAAGTTTAATTCCATGTTGGCACTTTGAAATAAATAAGTTGGTTTTGTGTCGCTGTTTGGGCAATCGTGGCTCAAGAAGGTTCGCCATCACTGTTCTAGGGTCTTTCATTCATGTATACTATCCAGGTATACCAGAACTTCAACCAAATTCATGTCCCCCACAGTTTTCTCCATTAATCGTTGAAATGTCGCGGGTGCCCCAGAAAGTCCTTGTGGCATCCGATTAAATTTAAAAATCACAGGCGGACAGATGAAGGCGGTCTTCTCTTTATCTTCAGGGTGCATCGATATTTGGTAATACCCACTTTTCAAATCCAGCACACTAAACCACTTTGCCCCTGTAAGGCACTGGAGAGCATCCTCAATAAGGGGAGTTGTATACTGATCAGGGACAGTCCTTCGATTCAAGGTCCGATAGTTTATGCACATGTGCAACGTTCCATTTTTTTCTGTACCACCACAATAGGGGAAGCATAGGGACTTATGGACTCTTGAATCACTCCTGACTTCCTCATTTCAGCCAATTGCTCCCTTAGACCCTCCAGGTCACTGAGGGGTATCCTCCGAGCTCTCTCTCCCAGAAGGGTTTGTCTTCTTGTAGCCAGATTCTATGCTGTGCACTTTTAGCACAACCTACATCAAAATCATTGCCAGAAAAGATCTTCTCCCAACGGGACAACTGCAGCTTCATCCTTTTCTGCCATGCAGGGGGTAACACCTCAGCATACTCTTCCATTTTCTTCTGCAGCTCCTGGTACTTTTCTCCTCTTACCACTTCTGCTGGAGGTACTGGGGTGGCTGCACTCACTTGTCCCACCAGCATTCAAGCCCCTAATACCACAGGGTGATTGGTAACATTCGGGAGGCTAAGTGACACCTTCTTTTCACTTTGGAACAGGGCCTTAGTGGAAACCAACTCAGGAACCATCGCTATCCCAGCAGCTTCTGCTTTTGCATCAGTCTCCAGCACAACAAAGTGGCCTGGATGTTCCCAAGTGAGTTTGATGGTGGCCTTCAGGCAAGCAACCTCTCCAGGCTGTAGCACTCTCTCTCTTGTGTCCAACTTTCATAAATTCCCCACTCCTTCGACAGGGGCATTCTGCTCCTTAATTACTCATTGGCATGCTTGGTATAATTGCGGGTGGATCTCATTGGGCACTAAACCATCTTCTCCAACCCCAGTTGCTAACAGCCTTCAAACTAAATCAGTGTTGGCCCCAATCAACAGGGAATTCTGTTCAGCTTCGGGGGGCCTAGGGCACACCATGGCCAATGTGTCAAATATTTCAATTTTTCCTGTGACTACTGGGCCAAAAGAGGTTTTGATGTGAATATATCGATCATACGGGAACTTGTTAGTCCCAATTCCCCAAATTGCTATCTCTTCGAGATTACTTAGGGGGATGTGCTTCAAATATTTATCGTAGATATCCTGGTAGAGTAAAGTGACTTGTACCCCTGTATCCAGCAGTGCCCTGGTATACACACCTTCCACCTGAACAGACACAATTGGGGACGGCCCCACTAGCTTTTCTGGTAATTTTCCCGCTATAGCTTTTCTGGGATCCTTCCTACTTCCACTTTGAGAGGACCTAAATATGGCCCTCGGTGGTGATAAGTGGAGATGGGCCGAACTGACCCCTGTTCCGTTCGCACCAGAACTTTCGAACACTGCGAAAGTTCGGACCCAAATAATGAACCCCGTTAAAGTCAATGGGACCCGAACGTCAAAAAGTGCCCATTTTGAAGACTTATATGCAAGTAATTGGGCATACAATGGTTATAGGGGTCCGGGTCCTGCCCTGGGGGACATGTATCAATAAAAAAAAAGTTTTTAAATGAGCAGTGATTTTTTTATTTTTAAAGTGAAAGCATAAAAATGAAAAAATCCTTCCAATGTAGTGCCTAGGGGGTCCCCTTAGTCTACCTGTAAAGTGGCAGATCTGTACCATGTCTAGAATCTGCTGCAGCAATAATTGCATTTATAAAGCCCCCAAAAAATGACATTTTCCCTTCAAGCTGCCTTTATTTTGCTTAGCAACAGCTGTTAGCCAGTGTGTATGATGAGGCCACAATGTAGTGCACTGGGAACAAGATTAGAGATTTTTTGGATACATTCTGGTGTCACTTTAACTTTGGATAGAAGTAACGGGTGTATAATTATTGGTCTTTGGGTGTCAGTGGCGCCTTCCCACCGTAACCCTATAGAGGTAATCTTGATGAAAGCAAGAATAGGCCTTGCTGTAAAAAATTGCAATGATATGCACCTGTCAAACAGGTGCAGAAAATGTACTCTTTGGGTGTCGGGGGCGCCTTCCCACTGTAACCCTTTAGAGGTACTCTTGATGAAAGCAAGAATTGGCCTTGCTGTAAAAAATTGCGATAATATGCACCTGTCAAACAGGTGCTGAAAAATTGGTCTTTGGGTGTTAATTGTGCCCATGAAACCTATACCAAAAACATTCTTCCAGATGAAATGATTGAACACTCTCAAACCTAGGCAGCCCCGAAGTCCTGCAGAGATTCCACATCCCAAAAAGACTTAATTAGTGATGTCGGCATCAGGGGCTTCATAGCTGGTAATCCAGGACTGATTAATATTTATAAAAGTCAAACGGTCCACTGAGTCTGTGGACAGATGCATTCTATTATCAGTAACGAAACCTCCTGCAGCACTGAATGCCCGTTCTGAAAGCATGCTGGATGCAGGGCAGCCCAACAACTCAATAGCATACTGGGCAAGTTCTTACCAGTGGTCTTTTCTCATGACCCAGTAAGTCAGTGGATCATCAGCTGGAAAGCTCTCCATCTCTGTTTTGGTCCCGAGGTAATCATCCACCATGTGATGCAGATGCTGCCGATGGGATGTGGAAGCTGACAGCACTGGGAGGCGAGGACTAAAAAATTTCTGAAATGCCTCACTTAGGCGGACGCCTTCTCCAATGCTCCTCTCTTGACCAACAGAAGACTCAAAACGACATTTTCCACCACACTGTAACCTACTGGAGTCAGGAAAAACATTCAATAAAATCCTCTTTAATGTGTCCTCAAGAGATTTTATCTTCTGCACTCTCTGTGGGGATGGGATGAGTTCTGAGACCTTCCCCTTATAACGATGGTCAAGGAGGGTTGCCAACCAGTAATCATCCTCCTTTATGCCACATATTCTTGGGACCTTTTGCAGGCTTTGAAGCATGAGGTTGCCCATGCGCCCAAATTTGCTGAGGCTTGAGAAGTAGACTCCTCAGGGTCACTCAGGATGACAGCATCTGGAACTTCCTCCTCCTAGCCACGTGCTACTCCCAAGAGTCCTGGGGTTGGAAAGCCATCGCTTACAGAATGACGCATGTCTTCCTCTTCTTCGAAGCCTATGAAAGTGCCAGAATCCTCCTCCTCATCCTCCTCCCCTCTCTCCTCCTGTGTGTTCTGTGACATAGGAATGACGGTGTCTGGATAAAGTGGGCCTTGAGAGGAAAGGAAGTCCTCCTTTCCTCCCGCTGCTCTGCTTCCAGTGCCCTGTCCATAATGCCACACAGAGTCTGCTCCAGTAGGAACACAACAGGGATTGTGTCACTGATACAAGCACTGTCACTGCTCACCATCCTTGTGGCCCTCTCAAATGGTGACAATACAGTGCATACATCCCTAATGATCATTGGTGTGGGGAAAAAAAGCCGAGGCGGCCTGAGCCTGTCGTTGTGCAGTACTGGCACAGATACTTGTTGACAGCCCTCTGCTGCATGTATAGCCGCTGCAGCATTCCCAAAGTTGAGTTCCAACTGGTGGGCATGTCACAAATCAGGCGGTTTACGGGCATGTGAAATTCCCGCTGAATTTCAGCCAACCAAGCACTGGCTGTGTATGACCACCTGAAATGATTACAGACAGTGGCGACTGGTGAAATTTTAAGATCGGGGGCGCCAGACCCCGCCCTTCCTTTTTATCCCCTCCCACTTCTCACAAGCCCCACCCCTTATAGAATCCACCCACTCCGTCTTCTGTAGTACATCATATACCAGGCTATACATTATACACAGGGCTCTGCACATCATATACCAGGCTCTAAGAAAGACTAAAAAAATAGAACAAATACAGTCATCACATTTAGGGACTGGATTAATGCAATATCTTACATATTTGCCTTTGGGTTCAATATTACTTGGATCCATAACTCAGAGCAGATCTACACAAGGTATTATCACTTAAAGTGCATGTTCACAAATAACAAACCTATGGTGTTCTGATCTCTGTGGAACTACAAGTCTCAGGATGTCCTGTCTATGCCTATGAGAATCCTTCCTCAGTCCCTCAGCAGCACAAACAGCTCACTGCACAGTAATAAATCTGACCTTATGACTAATACTTGTGCAAGAAGTCAAGCAGTGGAAGAGTTAATGAGTAATAAAAGAATCTGCAATTTAATATAAAACAGAACAGCAGAACCAAAGAATTAAAATTATAATTCAAATCCTCATTATTAAACTCAAATGAAAATTCATAGAGGTATTAGAATTTAAGGCAGTATGATGTCCAGAAAACTGCACAGAGATAAGACAGTCTGGAAAGTAATTGAGGGATGTATAGCCAGGACAAAGCATTGTCACTGCTTTATGAAGCAGGTCGGGGAGATTAGGAATTGTGAATGCTGACATGGTTATGTGCATGGTTAAGCAGGACCGCTCCTAAGACACAACTGCAATTGCAGATTCTCTCAATATATCAGCTAGGCAGATGTTCTTTATTACCTTGCTTTCTCCGCTCGGGCCATGCATTGCAAAGAAGGCAGTTGCTGACATTACTTCCGGTTCTCGTCTATCACGCGAAAACCCGCAAGTAACCTCCAATTTAAAGCAACAATGCTCCCGCCCGTAGTGATTCTACGGGCAAAAGCTAATCGGCGCTTTGGTTTGCGCCGCAAGGCGGGTTAAAAGCCCGCAAATGAAGCGCCACATCTGCAATCTAGTGATTGCATTGACGTGGCGCTTCCCATCGTGCACTGCATCTGGCGCTCGGACACAGTGCACTTAACCACTTCAATACAGGGCTTTTATACACCCTTCCTTCCCAGACCAATTTTTTTTTTTTTTTAACATAAAGTTTATTCAAGTTTTCAGACAGACAGAGTATAAATCACATTACATTATCAGTTAGCATAGTCGTTAAACAATGGAACAATCTGTTGTGCACACACATCGTTATAGCAAGTGTAGTTGTTATTACAACAGTAATTGACAGCTTGGCATTTGCCTTATTACTCAAGTGGCACCTGAGATCTCGAGGGCGAGGGAGAGGGGAGGGGGGGGGCCCCAAGGAAGGAGTAAAGGGTAAATAAGGATAGGGAGAGGAAATGGGGGGGGAGGGATGTGCAGGAGGGGCTGGGGGAAAGGGCGGATCTCTCCAAGTCTGGCTTAGCACTTGATTACTATATTTAAATTAGGGATTTACAATGTTCGCACAAGAAAGTGGTGTTGAGGAAGAAATGAAATGGTAATAGAAAAGCTAGTCATTGTTATTCTAGGGACAGATGTTTCGCCTCAACCCAACAGGCCCAAATCTTATTGAATTTGCGTGGGCAGTTTCTGCCTAGATAGGTTAATTTGTAGAGGGGCAGGGCGGCATTTACCAGGGACAACCAGACCTTTTTAGTGGGGGGCTGTGTCTGATTCCATTGTCAAAGAATAGCTTTCCTCGCGTAGAAGGACGTATAAAATACAAATAGTTTCTTCCTCTGGGGGGCTTCAAGGAAATCGCAAATACCCAAGAGAAGTGGGATGGGACTAAATGGGACCGTGAGCTCACCTATAGAGTTAATCTCAGACAGGACTTCCCTCCAATAGTCCTCCACCACAGGACAGGACCAAACCACATGAATGAAGTCTGCACCATCTGTACCACATCTAGGACATATCGCCGATCTACCCGGGTTGATTCTTGCTAGACGCGCAGGGGAGTAGTAGGCCCGATGAAGAAATTTTAGCTGGGTATATCTGTCTCTAGCTGAGATCATTAGGGGTAAATATTGCTGAATCCCCTCCTCCCAGTCCTCGTCCGTCAGTCCAGGGATATCATTCTGCCATGTTGTGTACAATCGTGAGACTTTAGAGGTATCCAGGACTACCAGCTTATTATAAATGTTAGAGAGTGTACCCCCGTCTAGATATTGCAACATATTTTCTATGTCAGATAGCTGTAGATCTATCCCATTAGGGAATTGGGACCGGAATGCGTGGCGTAGCTGCAGGTACCGAAAGAACATGTGGTTCGGTAGATCTCTACTGTGTTTTAGGTCATCAAAAGTAAGTAGCTGTCCTTCGGAAACGATGTCACCCAGGGTTGTGATTCCATACCTGACCCACACATTTGGGTCAGGCATGGAAGCAAAGTGGGACAAGCGGGGGTTACCCCACAGTGGGGTCAGGGGGGACCGCGCATTCGGTGTCCCCATCTTTGAGGCCACAGTATCCCACACCTTAATTGTCGTCCTCATGGGCGTAGTCACCCGGGGGCTGGATTTAGGTCCTTTATGTATTAAGACATTGAGCTCCTCATGCGAGCCCAGCAGTGCCGCCTCCAATTTAGACGCAGGGTTCATCGGTGTTTTGGACAGCCACCACTTAACAGTGACCAGGACTGCTGCCCAATAGTATTTTATGAAACACGGTAGGGCCAAACCCCCCAAAGTGACTGGTAGTTGCAACGTTGATTTAGCTATCCTAGGCATTGCTCCCTTCCATACAAAGGAAGTAATTATGCTATCTAGTTTGTTAAAGAAAGAGACTGGTAAAGGTATAGGAGTATGCCTAAAAAGGTAAGTGAACTTGGGCAGGACGGTCATCTTAACCAAATTCACCCTACCCACAGGTGTGAGCGGAAGGTTCTTCCAAACTGCACATCTATGGGATAGTTGGGACACCACCGGCGTCAAATTCAGAGGAATAAACTGCTTTAGGTCCCTGTGAATCTCCACCCCCAAGTATCTAAACCAGACCAATTTTTAGCTTTCAGCGCTCTCACACTTTGAATGACAATTACTCAGTCATGCTACACCGTACCCAAACCAAATTTTTATCATTTTTTTCTCACAAACATAGCTTTCTTTTGGTGGTATTTAATCACCGCTGTTTTTTTAATTTTTTGCAATATAAGCGAAAAAAGAGAGACATTTTTGAAAAAAAAAACACTTCTTTGTAGTTTCTATTGTAAAATTTTGCAAAAAAGTAATTTTTCTTCATAAATTTGGGCCAAAATGTATACTGCTACATATCTTTAGTAAAAATAACCCAAATTAGTGTATATTATTCGGTCTCTGTGAAAGTTATAGAGTCTACAAGCTACGGTGCAAATCATTGAAAAATTATCACATCTGATCACACCTGATGTACTGAAGGCCTATCTTATTTCTTGAGGCCCTAACAAGCCAGGAAAGTACAAATACCCCCCAAATTACCCCTTTTTGGAAAGCAGACATTCCAAGGTATATAGTGAGAGGCATGGTGAGTTTTTTGAAGTTGTAATTTTTTTCCCACAATTCTTGGAAAATTTTTTTTTTTTTTTTGCACAAAATTGTCATAATAACAAGTTATTTCTCTCACACAGCACATGCATACTTGCAATGGCACCCCAAAATACATTCTGCTACTCCTCCTGAGTATAGTGATACCACATGTGTGAGACTTTTACACAGCCTGGCCACATACAGAGGTCTAACATCCAACTAGCTAACACCCCAACGTATAATCTATGAGACATAATGAGTCTCTTGAATGGTTCATTTTTTTTGGAATATGTGGGAAAAAAATGAAAACGCATTTTTTCAATACAAAGTTGTCCATTTATAAGATATTTCCAACACATAGCATGTACATAGCAAAACTGACACCCCAAAATACATTCTGCTACTCCTCCCGAGTATGGCGATACCACATGTGTGAGACTTTTACACAGCCTGGCCACATACAGAGGCCCAACATTGAAGTAGCACCGTCAGGCGTTCTACATGCATAAATTACACATCTCATTTCTCAACCACCTATTACAGTTTTGAAGACCCTGGAGCACCAGGACAATGGAAACGCCCACAAAATGACCCCATTTTGGAAAGCTAACACCCCAATGTATAATCTATGAGGCATAATGAGTCTTTTAAATGGTTCATTTTTTTACAGAAGTTTTTGGAAACTGTGGAAAAAAAATGAAAACGCATTTTTTTTACACAAAGTTGTCCATTCATAAGATATTTCCAACACATAGCATGTACATAGCAAAAATGAGAACCAAAATACATTCTGCTACTCCTCCTGAGTATGGCGATACCACATGTGTGAGACTTTTACACAGCCTGGCCACATACAGAGGCCCAACATCCAAGTAGCACCGTCAGGCGTTCTACAAGCATAAATTACACATCTCATTTCTCAACCACCTATTACAATTTTGAAGGCCCTGGAGCACCAGGACAATGGAAACGCCCACAAAATGACCCCATTTTGGAAAGCTAACAACCCAACGTATAATCTATGAGGCATAATTAGTCTTTTGAATGGTTCATTTTTTTCCTGAAGTTTTTGGAAAATGTGGGAAAAAAATGAAAACGCATTTTTTTATACAAAGTTGTCCATTTATAAGATATTACCAACACATAGCATGTACATAGCAAAACTGACACCCCAAAATACATTCTACTACTCCTCCCGAGTATGGCGATACCACATGTGTGAGACTTTTACACATACAGAGGCCCAACATCCAAGTAGCACTGTCAGTTGTTCTAGGAGCATACATTACACACAAATTCCTGTCAACCTATCACATTGTTGAAGGCCCTTCATATTTCTAACACATAGCATGTACTGTATATACCAATTACAAACCAAAATACATTCTGCTGGGTAAAGATAAGATTACCTGCGGTTTTAGTAGTGCAGTGGTCCACAGAGAAGAGCATCGGTCCAGGCAGCAGGCAGTAACGTGGACAGCGACAGACAGCAAAACAGGCAGCAGGCAGGAATAGTCAGTACAGGTAGAGATGTCAGCACAGCCAAAGCATTGGTCCAGATAGCAGGCAGGGATGTGGTCAGCAGCAGCAAAAGGAACAAAGGATCGTCCATGCAGCAGGCAGGAATACTGTCCATACTTATTACATGCAGCAGTCAAAGGTATGGTCAGCACAGCCAGAGTATTTGTCCAGGGAGCAGGCAGTACCATCAAGCTTAGGGCATCGGTCAGGAAAGAATAGGGACAGGGGTAGAGGCTTCTCCCACATAAAATGGCTTTGAAGCCTCCAGGCAACCAGACCCTGTTCTCGGAACACAGAAAACCAAAAACTGGTTTTCTGAACTCCGAACACTATTCTGGAGCCCCTCACATATGTGAGACCCCTGTGTAGCAGGGTGAAAGATCAATCCAAGGGGCAGGCAAAAACATGGTCAACAGGCCGAGGTCAGTGCAGGTAAAAGGCAGAAATAGACGGTAGGCAGAGGCACAGTCGGTACAATCCAGGGTCAGTTCACGTGATAGGCAAAAACATGGTGGAAAAACAATGCAGACGGTAGGCAGAGGCATAGTCGAGAAACAGGCCAGGGTCATTTCACATGGAAGGCAATGGTATGGTTGGTTGAGGAAGGGAAATATTCAGGACAGAAATTGAAAACGGGGAAATGGCAGTATTAGAAATATGGGCTAATAATTTTCCAGAGTGTGATATCGCTTGAAGCATTCTCCGATGCAAAGGCCAGGTTGGGAGGGACAGTCGGGACAATGGAAGATGGTATCTTTCCTAACTCCTCTTTTGGTGCACACCGACATTTTTTTTGACGTCGTCTTCCGGATCCTGTTGGTGGAACATGGTCTGGGAAATGGCGCTCATGTAGTCTGGTGACAGAATCTGAGCGAATGCTTTCTGGGGGGGATACTTGCTGATAAATCAGGGCAGTGACAATGTCTTCAATAAACTTCATGAAGGTGGTGGGTGTTTCCGTTGATATTTGGTAGATGATGAAAGAATTTAAAAGGGCCAAATGAAAAAAGTAAATTGCGACTTTTTTGTATCAGAAGAGGGATTTTCTTGTTGAAAGATAGGGCTGCAACAATTGATCATTTAAATCCACCCCCCCCCCCCATGTATTTATTGTACTCAGTGATACAGGAAGGCTTGCGAACGGTTCCGCGTCTTCTGTGAAGTTCCACCGAGGTGTCATCGTGGATGGTGGACATGATGTACACATCTTTCCTATCCCTCCACTTCACAGCCAACACTTCCTCGTTCCTCAAGCTTGTTGATTCCCCCCTTTGAATGGTTGTGGTGACAAGATGCTGTGGGAAGCCCTTTCGGTTTTTCCTTGTTGTACCACAGGCCAAAGTTTTTTTTAGATATAGGTGGCGGAGAAGGGGCAAACTAGTGTAATAGTTTTCCATATAAATATGATACCCCTTTTGGAGGAGTGGGAATGCCAACTCCCAAACACTTTTTCCACTAATTCCCATGTACGAGAGACACTCAGGGGGCTGGAGCTGGGAATCTTTGCCTTCATACACGCGGAATGAGTGCACATAACCGGTGGCGCTTTGACAAAGCTTGTTAAGCTTCAAGCCGTACCTCGCCCTCTTACTGAGGATATATTGTTTGATTCCCAGCCGGCCTGTGAAATGCACCAGGGATTCGTCCACAGATATATTTTTGGTCAGGGACATAAAGTTCAGCAAACTGGGAAAAAAAATTAATTAGGGGGCGAACTTTATATGGTTTGTCAAAGTTTGGGTGATTTCGGGGGGGGCACTGTGAGTTGTCACTGAAATGCAGGAAGCGCATTATGATTTCGTATCGGGACCTGGACATGGCCGATGAAAAAATTGGCATATGGTGGATGGGTTTGGTCGACCAATACTTATGCATTTCATTTTTTTTGTTAGCCCCCATGTTGAGCATTAGGCCTAAAAACAATCATAGCTCCACTACTGTTAGGGGTCTCCATTCAAAAGGGTGGGCATAGCTGGAGCTGGGGTTGGTTGCAATGAATTGTTGGGCAAAGAGATTGGTTTGGTCCACGATGCTTTGAATTAATTCGTCAGGGAAAAATAAATTTAAAAAATCCATTTGGGAAAAACCTGCAGTGTTGACCTGCACACCTGGCTGTGCTGTAAAAGGGGAGATCGTGGCTGACCCTGTGATACAAGGCAGCCACAATGGGTTTGCCAAGGCATCTGGAAGCTGGGTTTGGGCCCTAATTCTTTGGTGTGCACTTGTGCTGGGCCTTTCCTCCTGGGGTCTAGCAGTGTTTGTACTGGGCCCCTCGTCCTGGGGTCTACCGCCATTGGCACTGCTAGTAGCTGCCTGGTGTTCAGACCGTCGTCTTTTTGGACGGACTGCTTCCTTCTCTGATTCGGATCCTGATGTGCTGCATTCGGGGGCTCATATTCCGAGCCAGAACCAGAATCGGAATCAGAACTGAACGGTGAGAGCTCCCCGTTGCTCTCATCGGTCAGACTGAGTATTTGGTATGCCTCTTATGGGGTGTACACCTTTCTGGACATAGTGGCTGACTGGCTGTATGTACTCTGGTGGCAGGTGGTGAGGTGGTGGGTACTCTGGTGAGGTGACAGGTACTCTGGTGGCAGGTACTCTGGTGGCAGGTGGTGAGATGGCGGGTACTCTGGTGGCAGGTGGTGAGGTGGCGGTTACTCTGGTGAGGTGACGGGTACTCTGGTGAGGTGGCAGGTACTCTGGTGGCAGGTATTCTGGTGGCAGGTGGTGAGGTGGCAGGTACTCAGGTGGCTGGTGGTGAGGTGGCGGGTACTCTGGTGGCAGGTACTCTGGTGGCAGGTACTCTGGTGGCAGGTGATGAGGTGGCCAGTACTCTGGTGGCGGGTACTCTGGTGGCAGGTGGTGAGGTGGCAGGTACTCTGGTGGCAGGTACTATGGTGGCAGGTGGTGAGGTGGCGGGTACTCCTGATGGACAAGTACTCCTGATGGCAGGTACTCCTGATGACAGGTACCTCACTGTTAGCTGATCTCCTCCACACACTGGATCGGTGTGTGAAGAGGAGAACCCAGCAACAGCAGTTACACTGTGTGTTTTGTTTACATTAGTGACCGGCTGTGATTGGACACAGTCGGTCACATGGTGAAGAGCCATCTCAATGGCTACACTGTTTGGGGCTGAGCTGTATCCAAGGGAAGCTCCGCCACCCGCCGCCACCACTTCAGTACCCCGATCGGGGAACGGCTGTGTCCCAAGGGACATGACGGAACCCCGATCACCGATCCTTGGGCCCCGCTCTAGCGGCAGAAAGCTGAGGCCAGGATGGGAGATCCCATCTGTGGCCGTCATTTGACTATGGCTGGGTATTGAAGTGGTTAAGGACCTTTTTTTCGATTTTTTTTTTTTAGGGGCCAGTTTTACATTTTTTTTTGTGACTACAGGAGGGGGGGGCGGCGCCCGGGCGCCCCCTATGGATGAGCAGCCAATGGCTGCAGACTCTTCTGGCCTGTTTTAGTACATCTTGCAACCCTGGGTACGTACTTAGGAAATGCTGCACCACCAAATTGAGGACATGTGCCAGGCATGGCACATGTGTCAACTTTTCCTGTCTAATAGAATAGGAGGTTTGAGCCATTATCGGACACCACCATTCCTGGCTCCAGCTGGCGTGGTGTGAACCACCACTGGGCATGTCCCTGCAGAGCTGCAAGAATCTCTGCTCCGGTGTGGTTCCTGTCCCCTAAACATACCAGCTGAAACACGGCATGGCACCTTTTAGCCTGGCTCTGTGAATAGCCCTTTGAACATTTAGGGGGTACCTGATGTTCATAGGTTAATTCTGCAGAGAAGGGCATGGAGGTGGCGGAAGAGGAGGAGGAGGCAGAGGGTGTAGAGCTCACAGGTCTGGCATCATCACCACCAGCTGTATGGAGACATGGGGGCACAACAGCCCTGTCCTGCATCCTTTTGAGTTGCAAGTAGCGTTACCCAGTGTGCTGTGAACGATATCGTCCCTGCCCATGCTTGCTGGACCATGTGCCAGCAGTAAGGTGGATTTTATGGCTGACTGCCTTGCCCAACAATGCCAGAACATTCCCTTCCATGTGATGGTAGAGAGATGGAACGGCCTTACGTGAAAAGTAGTAGCGTCTGGGAACCTGCCATTGTGGTACAGCACATTGTGCAAATTCACGGAAGGGGCAGAATGCACCAGGCTGAAAGGCAGAAGTTGGAGAGCCAACAGCTTTGACAAGGTTGCATTCAGACGCTGGGCATGTTGGTGGCAGGGACTGTATCTTTTTTACCGCTGCAGCAGATGGGGCAGAGAAATTTGCCGGCTACAGTCTACAGCTGGTGGTGTGCTACTGGCAGATGTGCTGCTAGGACCTGGGACACCCTGTGCTATACCATTATCCCTGTCAGTGGAGGCTGCTGAAAGGTAATGACTCGGCATTGCAGGGGCAGACTGAAGTGGGTAAGGAGGACGAGGAGGGGAGGAGGAGGAGGGACAGATTTGTGCCCCTTTTGTGTGGCTTTTAGGTGTTCTTGCCAACGGGCTGAGTGGTTGGACGTTAAATGCCTTGTTAGGCATGTGGTACCGAAATGGTTGGTGTTTTTGCCACGTTTGATGTGCCTGAGACACAGTTTGCAGATAGCAACAGTGCGATCTGCTGCAGATGTGCTGAAAAAGGCCCAAACAGCTGAGGTTTGGGGAGTGGGCCGGGAGATAACAGCTGCAGAATGTGATGGAATAGGGTCGCTGCTCTCTACTATATCTTGATGTTGGCCTCAGTTTTCTCCTCTGCTCTATCTGGCACCCAAGTCGCATGAGTGACCTTATCATCATCACCATCATCATCTCCATCTCCTCCATCTTGTTCATTACCACTGGAGACAAATTAGCAATATGCTGTGGCTTGGGGAACATGAATGACAATTTGTCTACCAGTGTTCCTCCCTCTCTCTAGGCTCATATTCCTGTCATCCTCAACCTCAGAACCAACATCTGAATCCAGTAATGCCTGGGCATCATCAAGATGCAAGTGGCTGACGCTGTGGTCAAATAACTCAGCTGACTCATCAATGGCTGATGTTGGGGCTATGGCAGGAATAGATGTGGACAAGGAGGCAGGTTTATCCACTCTGGCAACTGCAGGGGACTGCACACTTGTCTCTACTTGCGTGACAGAGGATGAGGAGGATGATGAAGGTTTAGTAAGCCAGTCCACCACCTCCTCTGCATGCTGTGGCTGGATAGCATGGTCAAACTCACTAAACAGAGAAAATGATGCCCTGCCTGAGGACTGACCACCATGTCCACCTTTGCCTGTGGACACATTTGTTGCTGGCCCCCTTACAGTGCCAAGGGAACGTCTGCCTCTCCTTGTTGTCCTCTCAGACATTATTGGGAGGGAGGGGACGGTGCTTATAAGCAAATGTTAAGAATAAGTTGAAATCTGTACATAGATGCACTTTCATCAATGTAAAGAGGTGTTTGGTGCACTTTAATTTGAGTACTCACACTACACAGACACACTCCATGGATACACTATAATATACTGCAATATAATGCGCCAAACATACAGTGATGCACAGAACTATATGGCGTTAAACTGGCAGTAACGCACACAAAACGATATGGCGTTAAACTGGCAGTAACGCACACAGAACTATATGGAGTTAAACTGGCAGTAACACACACAGAACTATATGGCGTTAAACTGGCAGTAACGCACGCACAACTATATGGCGTTAAACTGGTAGTAACGCAAACATAACTATTTTGCAATAAACTGGCAGTAACGCACGCAACACGATATGGCATTAAGCTGGCAGTAACACATGCAAAACGATATGGCGTTAAACTGGCAGTAACGCACACAAAACGATATGGCGTTAAACTGGCAGTAACGCACGTAAAACGATATGGCGTTAAACTGGCAGTAACACACGCAAAACGATATGGCGTTAAACTGGCTGTAATGCACACAAAACGCTATGGCGTTAAACTAGCAGTAACGCACACAGAACTATATGGCGTTAAACTGGCAGTACCGCACAAAATGATATGGCAGTAAACTGGAAGTAACGCACGCAAAACGATATGGCGTTAAAATGGAAGCTTTCACTGCTTCAGCCAACCAGGGCTTGCAATGCACTGTTCAGCGCCGCAATGCATTGTGGTCAGTTCAGGGGGGGGGCGAACAAACGGTCGAACTACCCGTTTGTTCGGCTTTCTGCCGAACAACCGAACAAAGAAAGTTCGGCCCGATCTTATGCTCGGGCTGAACCGTTCGCCCATCCCTAGTGATAAGGCATTGACTGTGCCCAAGTCCCAGACCCCAGTGACAGGTTACTTGACTTGGGAAATGCTGAACTCTTCCTCCGACATTTCTTCTCATTGTTTTTTTTTTTTTTTTTCACTCTTGGAGCTCTTTTCTTCTTGGGGCTCTCATTTGGCTCTTTCACTGGGACCCCCTGATTTGTCAGCAGCTGCTGTAGTGCTTTCAACAGTTCCACAAGGAAGTTCTGCTCCCCCTTTCTTTGGGGGCACTGCCTCCATAAATGCCCAGGCCCCCTACACTGAAAACACCTTCTGGGGTCAGTCTTGTCCAGCTGAGCTGTAGCTTGAGCTTCCAACACCCGCAACATCTGCTGCATTTGATCTTCAGCTCAAGCTACTTGTGTAAGTAATTTAGCTGAATTATTCTCAGGAACAGGCGGTGCAAGGGGGGTTTTAAGGCACTCCCCCCACTCTGATTCTTCATCACTGTCTGCCTCTTGGCCCCCTTTATCCACCCAAACAGGCTGTGCTGACACCTTTCCTGCATTTGTGAGAACCTTTGCCCCTTCTTGTGACCCTTGATTTTTCTCATCCAGCAAGGCTTCTTCCTCCCTGACCAGCTTCATTCACTCTGGGTAAGTTGAAGCCATCTTTAACAACAGACGAAGCACAATTGGGTGATTGGGTCGGGCCCTAGTAGAATTCTTTCCAACCTGACTTTATCAGCCTTGTTTGGATCAATCCCCTTATTTAGAATAATCTGATGCAGAATTTGATCCACTCTAACAACATAGGCAGACAGTTTCTCTCCTCTGTACTTATGGGTGTGCTCAAACTTGTTCATCAGGTCAGGGATCTTCTCTACTCTCCCATAGACTGTACATAAAGCTTCAATATAATCCATGGCTATACAGTCTGGCTTTCCCCTTTTTAAACTCTGAATGACATCTGCTGCAGGGCTTCTGAGGCTCTCACTTATCCTCTGTCTCTTCACTGCCTCTGGCACACTCCATTCTTCCACTGCTTGGATGGCTTGATCCATCCAATTTTCAAACTCCTCTTCTATTTCTGGTGTGGTGTATGACCTGAGAAGAACTGTAGCTTTCGGTACCCTTGATTGGCCGAGATATTAGTGCTTCTTATCAGACTCTCAACAAGTCGGCTCATGTCTATATAAAAGAAAGCAGAAGGCATTACCACCACAGAAGCATCCACTTCCTCTTCTGGTCCAGGACTCACTGCATCGTGTCTGGAGGGCTTTTCTTCTGGAATACCAACCGTCAGCAAGGGTATCACTTGAGCCTATAATCCCTCGGCCAAACTCACTGTATCTTTCCAGAATCCAGCAGGGACACTTTCTCTTGCCACTCTATCAGAGCATAGGTGTAATGCCGCGTACACACGAGTGGACTTCATGGCAGACTTTGCCCGGCGGACTGGATTTCGTCAGACAATTCGATCGTGTGTGGGCTCCAGCGGACTTTGTTTTCTCAAAAGTTGGACAGACTTAGATTTGAAACATGTTTTAAATTAATCCGTCGAAATCGAGTCCGGTCGAAAAGTCCGCTCGTCTGTATGCTAGTTCGACGGACAAAAAGCCACACTAGGGCAGCTATTGGCTACTGGCTATGAACTTCCTTGTTTTAGTCCAGTCGTACGTCATCACGTACGAATTCGACAGACTTTGGTGGATTGTGTGTAGGCAAGTCTGTTCATTCAGAAAGTCCGTCGTAAAAAATGTTGAAAAGTCCGCCGGGCAAAGTCTGCCGTAAAGTCCGACCGTGTGTACGCGGCATAATTCTACTTGAATTCAGGCCTCACGTCCACAACTTGGGACCCATGTTCTGGAACAGCACTTCTTTTCAACTGTCTCACCTCTCTTTCAGGACCATCCAATCCAGGGCACTTTCACCATGGTGACCAGCTCCAGTTGACTTCCTTGTACCCGCGCCTAACTGATGGCAGTGACTGAGTCCATCTTCTCCTTCTCTCTGGGCTGGTCACAGGACTTGCTTGGGCTTTCTATGAGGGGTATCCTGGACAAGACCCCAAATGTAGTGCTGCCCTCCTGAGGGTCGCTAGTTAAATCAGTACTCCTCTGGTTGCCTCCACCCTGCAAATCCTCCACCACCTCTGACACCCTGGGTTCATACATTTTCTCTTATAGTAATGATAACAATAAAATAGGTACACCAGAATTAATTAAACCAATTATCTTGTTTACTTAGTGAAGTGGAAATAATTGGAAAATCAACACAAGTTTACAGTTTATAATGATACTTCTTATTTCTGAATGGCAGAACCTTTGGAGTAAGAAACTGTATTGAAATTCAACCTGCTCTTTCAGAGAGTTCTTGGTGAATTGTAGCTCTGTGAACTCAGTATAAACAAATCCCTGAAGAGGGGAAGCAGGTAAAAAGTAGTCCCATGTTACTGTGAGGCAATCTAGTTGATCTTCAGCTAGCCCTTGAAAAAAACAATTGCATGCAAAGAATTTCTGAATGGCAGAACAAAGCAACCTGAATCAATTGGTTGTAAATGAACAAAGAAGCAAATCTTCCTGTGTTGAATAAATTGCATCTGGAATCACAGTGATCCCCGAATTAACTAGTTCTGATCCGCGCTATAGCCGAATGACATGGACCTGCTTTGGCGGGACTACGTCAATTGACGTAGTCCTGTGCATGAGCAGCCTGCGCCCCCTGCAGGGCACGCGTGGCGCACTCTGTGATCAGCGAGTCTATGAGACTCACTGGATCACAGATCGAAGTAAGGGGTAGATCCCAACCCCTTACCACGTGATCAGCTATCAGCCAATGACAGCTGATCATGTGATGTCAACAGAGCCAGTAATCGGCTATTTTTTCTCCTCGCGCTGACAGTGTGAGGAGAAAAAAAAAAGCCGATCACCGGCGGCTGTGAGAGGGACATCAGTCCCGATCACAGCAAGCTGCTGCAAGATCATCAGTGCCCACCTGTGCCCCCTGCCAGTGCCACCTAGCAATAGGCAACAGTGCTGCCTACCAGTGCCTACCAGCGCCACCCATCAGTGCCCACAGTGCCACCCATCAGTGCCCACAGTGCCACCCATCAGTGCCCACAATCAGTGCCTCAACAACAGTGCTGCACATCAGTGCCACCTATCAGTGCCCATCAGTGTCACCTACCAGTCACCTACCAGTGCCCATCAGTGCCCATCAGTGCTGCCCATCAGTGCCCATCAGTGCCACCTATCAGTGCCACCTATCAGTGCCATCTATCCGTGGTACCTATCAGTGCCCATCCGTGCCACCCATCCGTGCCACCCATCAGTGCCACTCATCCATGACACCCATCAGGGCCCATCAATGCCATCTTATCAGTGGCCATCAGTGCCGCCTTATCTGTGCCCATCAGTGCCGCTTAACTGTCCCAATTAGTGCCACCTTATCTGTGCCTATCAGTTACGCCTAACTGTGCCTATCAGTGCCCATCAGTGCAGCCTATCAGTGCCTACCAGTGCAGCCTATCAGTGCCCACCAGTGCCGCCTCATCAGCGAGTATCAATGAAGGAGAAAAATTACCTGTTTGCAAAATTTTATAACAAACTATTAAACATGATTTTTTTTTCAAAATTTTCCATCTTTTTTTGTTTGTTTAGCAAAAAATAAAAATCCCAGCTGTGATTAAATACCACCAAAAGAAAGCTCTATTTGTGGGAAAAAAATTATAAAAATTTCATTTGGGTACAGTGTTGTATGACCGCGCAATTGTCATTCAAAATGCGTCAGCGCTGAAAGCTGAAAATTGGTCTGGGCAGGAGGGGGATTTAAGTGCCCAGTAAGCAAGTGGTTAAAGATTTTGCTCCTTGTAGAACTTCAAGTAGCAGCAGGGTTAACAGAAGGTAAAGATGTCTGTATATGGTGTCTATGATGTTTGGCCCAAATCCTTGGCACTAGAGATGATAGATGTGCAGAGGAGAATGGTGTCTATATAAAGTGTCTATAAATTTGGGCTATTGCCCGCTCACCACACTGGAACAAGAGATGATGATGATGACTGTCTCTCGGGAATGTGGCTCAGAGTATTATGTCCGGCCTCCGCCACACCGCACTACGGCTCACTCGAATCCAATGTCACCCACTATAGGTGAAATCAGAGCGACCTCCAGGCGGCCGCCGAACAGCCAAGGGGTTCTACTCGCGGATGTCCCTCCGAATATCCGCTGGATGGTTCTGCTGATGCAGGTCGCTATTCAGCTGCGACACACGCTGTCACAGAACCCCTGCACTCAGATCAAAGCCGGAGTCCCAAGAGAGCACACCAGGCCTCCACCCGCTCCTCTTATAGCCTCTCCCAGCAGTCTGTTCTTCCCCATCAGCCATCTGGTAGTTGTAGTTCCCAATGATTCAGCAAGAGGGCAAATCTCGTCCATTCGGACTGCATGTCCCAAGATGCTTTGCTCTGCCTTGTCTCTGTATCAAGGAGGTAACAGATCAGCGTCAAACTCAGCACCAGAGTGAAACAGTTCCCCCACTGCAAAGCCACACAGTGTCTCCTGATTGCAGGAATGTATATACAGTATCTCACACAAGTGAGTACACCTCTCACATTTTTGTAAATATTTTATTATATCTTTTCATGTGACAATTCTGAAGAAATGACACTTTGCTATAATGTAAATTAGTGAGTGTACAGCTTGTATAGTAGTGTAAATTTGCTGTCCCCTCAAAATAACTCAACACACAGCCATTAATGTCTAAACCGCTGGCAACAAAAGTGAGTACACCCCTATGTGAAAATGTCCAATTTGGGCCCAAAGTGTCAATATTTTGTGCGGTCACCATTATTTTCCAGCACTGCCTTAACCCCCTTGGGCATGGAGTTCACCAGAGCTTCACAGGTTGCCACTGGAGTCCTCTTCCACTCCTTCATGGCAACATCACGGAGCTGGTGGATGTTAGAGACCTTGTGCTCCTCCACCTTCCATTTGAGGATGCCCCAAAGATGCTCAATAGGGTTTAGACCTGGAGACATGCTTGGCCAGTCCATCACCTTTATCCTCAGCTTCTTTAGCAAGGCAGTGGTCATCTTAGACGTTTGTTTGGGGTCCTTCTCATGTTGGAATACTGATAAATGTGGTAGTGTCCCTCGCGCTATAGGGAATAAAGGAATGTATCTCAATCTAAATAAAATAAATTAAATAAAAAAGTGAATAAAGCGATAGAAATAAGTGAGCGTGAGTATTATGTGATGATGTCTCTCAAGACTGCCGCAAAGTCAAAAGTGTTCACACTACACTTCAGCAAACTAAAAACCTGTGGGAGGACTTCGCGCTTCAAATCTATCACATAAAAAAGGTGTCGGTATAACAACCTACAAAGGTGCAGCTAAAGTGGCTGTAAACATATATATCAATGTGAGTGAACACAACAGTGAAAAAACACGCATAAAAATGATCAAACAAATCCAAATGTGTTGGTGACACACATGATCCTCATAAGTGAAAAGTTCATATTGTCCTCTTCTAAAAAACAAAAATCCTGTATGGCTGTAGCTGGGATCAGGTATGGGGGACAATGAAGACAGTCT
Organism: Lithobates clamitans; assembly: GCA_037952925.1. Lineage (NCBI taxonomy): Eukaryota > Metazoa > Chordata > Amphibia > Anura > Ranidae > Lithobates > Lithobates clamitans. The sequence continues at coordinate 3,884,268 of JBBGZY010000159.1, forward strand.
ATAAATGGGGGGTCCGGTATATCCGGGCTCTCTAACCTCTCACCTTAAAGAAGGGGGATACAGGCATCAGGTGTCTGCTGCAATCAGTCCTGTAACGTGCAGTGCATAAGATAATCCGGGTGTTGTGCCTCTAATGATAAGATAATCTTCCCGGCGTGCAGATGCCTAGAGGAACAGAGAGGGGGAGAGAGAGGAGGGGGGTGCCCACCTTGGGCTCCACCGGTCCGGTGGAAAAGGTAAAGAGGGAAAAGAGAGAAGTCTCCAATAGTGTAGTAGATTTGACCAAAGTAGTGTTTATTAAGAATGAGGGTGGTCTCTTACATTTAAAACATAATAAACAGGCATAAAAACAAGAGAGAAAGCTGGAGCGGCGTCCGAGGCGCCTCCTTACTAACTTCCGGTTACGTATTAGTCTCTGCCACGCCCTACGCGTTACGTCACCGCTCGTGACTTCATCTGGGGACTTTTTCATTGACTCCTTGTCTGTTAGCCCATCATTAGGGGGTAGTTCCCACCGTATCCTTCTAGGTACAATGTTCTCTCTAATGTACCTTTCAAATGTTATCGTATCCCACCATAGGGAGACTTTTTTCTCCATCTGATGTCCCAGTTTTCGTACTAAACTTTCTAGATCCGTGTTACGTGCATTAGTTTGTGATTTAATAATGTCATCTACATTAACATTCCTGTTCTCCATGAACTGAAATATGTCCATGTTAGCGGCAAGGGTAGTGAATGTGTTGTATCCCCTCCCCAGATGAAGTCACGAGCAGTGACGTAACGCGTAGGGCGTGGCAGAGACTAATACGTAACCGGAAGTTAGTAAGGAGGCACCTCGGACGCCGCTCCAGCTTTCTCTCTTGTTTTTATGCCTGTTTATTATGTTTTAAATGTAAGAGACCACCCTCATTCTTAATAAACACTACTTTGGTCAAATCTACTACACTATTGGAGACTTCTCTCTTTTTCCTCTTTACCTTTTCCACCGGACCGGTGGAGCCCAAGGTGGGCACCCCCCTCCTCTCTCTCCCCCTCTCTGTTCCTCTAGGCATCTGCACGCCGGGAAGATTATCTTATCATTAGAGGCACAACACCCGGATTATCTTATGCACTGCACGTTACAGGACTGATTGCAGCAGACACCTGATGCCTGTATCCCCCTTCTTTAAGGTGAGAGGTTAGAGAGCCCGGATATACCGGACCCCCCATTTATAGACTGTCTTCATTGTCCCCCATACCTGATCCCAGCTACAGCCATACAGGATTTTTGTTTTTTAGAAGAGGACAATATGAACTTTTCACTTATGAGGATCATGTGTGTCACCAACACATTTGGATTTGTTTGATCATTTTTATGCGTGTTTATTCACTGTTGTGTTCACTCACATTGATATATATGTTTACAGCCACTTTAGCTGCACCTTTGTAGGTTGTTATACCGACACCTTTTTTATGTGATAGATTTGAAGCGCGAAGTCCTCCCACAGGTTTTCATGTTGGAATACTGCCCTGCGGCCCAGTCTCCGAAGAGAGGGGATCATGCTCTGGTTCAGTATGTCACAGTACATGTTGGCATTTATGTACTGTAGCTCCCCAGTGCCGGCAGCACTCATGCAGCCCCAGACCATGACACTCCCACCATCATGCTTGACTGTGGGCAAGACTCACTTGTTTTTGTACTCCTCACCTGGTTGCCGCTACACACGCTTGACACCATCTCAACCAAATACGTTTATTTTGGTCTCATCAGACCACAAGACATTATTTTAGTAATCCATGTCAGTCTGCTTGTCTTCAGTAAACTGTTTGCAGACTTTCTTGTGCATCATCTTTAGAAGAGGCTTCCTTCTGGGACGACATCCATGCAGACCAATTTGATGCAGTGTGCGACATATGGTCTAAGCATTGACAGGCTGTCCCCCCCACCCCTTCGACCTCTGCAGCAATGCTGGCAGCACTCATACGTCTATTTCCCAAAGACAACCTCTGGATATGACGCTGAGCATGTGCACTTAACTTTTTTGGTCGATCATGGTGAGGCCTGTTCTGAGTGGAACCTGTCCTGTTAAACCGCTGTATGGTCTTGGCCATCATGCTGCAGCTCAGTTTCAGGGTCTTGGCAATCTTCTTATAGCCTAGGCCATTTTTACATCTTTATATAAAGCAACAATTCTTTTTTTCAGCTCCTCAGAGAGTTCTTTGCCATGAGCTGCCATGCTGAACTTCCAGTGACCAGTATGAGAGAGTGAGAGTGATAACACCAAATTTAACACACCTACTCCCCATTCACATCTGAGACCTTGTAACACTAATGAGTCACATCATATCTGGGAGGGAAAATGGCTAATTGTGCCCAATTTAAACATTTTCACTTAGGGGTGTACTCACTTTTGTTGGCAATGGTTTAGACATTAATGGCTGTGTGTTGAGTTATTTTGAAGGGACAGCAAATTTGCACTATTATACAAGCCGTACACTCACTACTTTACATTGTAGCAAAGTGTCATTTCTTCAGTGTTGTCACATGAAAAGATATAATAAAATATTTACAAAAATGTGAGGGGTGTACTCACTTGTGTGAGATACTGTATATCCAGCTCCTGGCTACATCTATTATGCATATAAATATATATATTAATTCTGCGCTACTCTAAAGAAAGGGACAGAAAAGCAGCCAACACGACCAACAAAGTGTAAAATAGTAAAACAACAAAAAAGTGTGGCGCTGAACAATGTCATATAAAACTGTAAACAGGTCAAATATACAGTAAGAAGGATCAATAATGTCTGCTCAGAGCATGTAGTCCTCATGTAAACATTAGAGATACATAGTCTGTATGGCAATATGTTAAACAGAATATTGAAGAGTTGTGTAGATATCTCAGCTAAAAATCCGCTCACTACCACCAACAGTTGAGGAGGCTTACCGGATAAGGTGGACCCAATGGGGCATATGCCGGATTGGGTCGGACAAGGCTTAGGTGGTGAGTGGCTGTGTATACTCAGAGAAGAATGTGGTCTCACGGGTTTGTTGTATTCATCCAAATTATACCAGGAACTTGGGAGGTGTGCGTAATCTCCCGGATCTGGGAGGTCATGTAGATCTTAAGGAAGTGATGGGGTGTTCCATAAGCAAACCCCTCAAGGCAACATTCCGTGGACCAAAAATTGATGTGAAAGAATAGGGAAAGAAAAGAATGGCCACATAGTGTAAATCCGAAAAAGAAAAAGTATTTATTTGAAATAAAATAGATGTACACTCACATGCAAATCCAAAATTTTAAAACAGCGCTGTATGAGAAAAAGTGGCGACAATGGGGTCCTGATCCTTGTGAAACGTGTCAGTGAAGGGCTTATAGAAGGAACTCAAAACAAGACTATGGCCCTGGGATTCCCCTGAATGAGTTGGCGGTGCCTAACTAAAATATATACATAATGGTGGGTGTCACCACAGAGACCTATTAATCTAACATGACCAAGAAAATTGGAATATGACACCAACTTATGGGTATCACAATTATATTGAAAAAATAGAAATATATAGAAAAACATCGTTCCACAAACCAGTATCTGCTCCTCCTTCCACCAGTGGTCAGTCTCCCATAGCAACGACAGCGGATTGCACCGCAGAGGTTCCCATTCTGTGCAAAGGTGTGTAGGTGCAAGAGCTGAGTTTACTGCATGTGCGGGGCCCATGCAGAGTGCATGGCGGGTCCCACTCCACTACTTAGGATTGTACTGGAAAACGCTGGAGAGATGGATGTGGACATTGGCTCAGTTTGTCCCTTAAAACTGCAAGTTATGGATAAGGTATGCATTGGCATGGAGAACCGATTTTTAACTGGAGAACAGTTGCAGTGCATGGTGTATGATCATATATAAAAGTAATAGTACCCCATATGTGTGCGTAAAGTGACCCTGTAACAAAGTGCCTAACATAGTCCAGAAGAACCCACCCTGGGGTAGGCCTCCTCTGTGGCCCACACTTGGCACCCAATGAGTTAATGGGAAACAAGGAGGACATGACAAACAACCTGCTCCCCTTGCAGATGTCTAGACTAGTTTTTCTTCAAACCCATACTTTATCATTTAAAATCAGAAATCATATGACAAAATTGAAATCATAGAGACTCTCAAATTCAAAGGTACCAATTAGGGCCATACATAGAACCCCCTACTGAAATGTCCTCAATAGCAGACCGTATGTGTGATGCCAAATATAAGGGCAGTCCACATATTCTGGATAGTCTGGTCAGTCCAAAGCAAAATGCATGCCTGTAAGATGTATGCTTATCAGATGCAGGTGGTATATAGATCGCAATATACTGTACATGAATAACTAACAAATAGATGCCTCTGTAGTTGACACCATGGCAATGAAAGTTCAGTTTACTACAGGGCTCGACACGGTGCACTTGGTCTAGTCTGTGTTATGTGGACATATGAGAAACACTTATATATGCAAAGGTCCCCTTGAAAGCCTCCCAAAAGCTTATTGCAGCTAATGCAGGATTAAGGCGAGGGGTGTGAAGCAGCTGATGTGACCCATAGCTGACAGCTGTGTGAGGAGATCCTGTACTAACAATCTGATGTCAGTACAGCGATCTCCCTGCTGAGTAGGGTTGGGCGTACGGTTCGCCTGTTTGGAAAAAGACCCGCCGAATGCCCTGCAATGCACCGTGCACTGCACAGTGCATTTTGCTCCCTGATTGGGCAAAGCTTTGTCCAATCAGGGAGCACTATAAGCTGGTTGTTAAGGAGCGGGGCCGGGAAGCCGTTGGCGGCGTCCTTAACAATTGATGATTTATCAGCTATCAATGGGTTTCCCCCACTAGAGTAAAAAAGAAAAAATTGCCGGTAAAATAAAAACCCTTACCTGGGCAGGCAACCTAGTAGGTCAGGAAGGCGGGGGGATGAGCGAGACCCCCCTCCTGAACCATACCAGGGTCGCCCCTGATGTAATTCCATCATCAATCATGCCGAAAACAAAAAAAACTAAACACGCTCCCGCCGACACGAAGGCTGGCCATCTACTGCAGGCTAAGTACGTGGTGGGGCCACCTGGCTACGTCATCTGGTGGCACTGCCCCCTTCTGACGTCTAGGAATCTTGCATGCTGGGTGTCAAGAACACACTGCTCCTAGTGCTGCAGCTAGTCTAAAGCACACAGGATCACAGAGGCGCAATAGGCATCCATCTGTGAACAGACGTCTGCCAATGTGCATGCGCAGATCGCGGGGATCATGCACAAGCGCACAGTAACTATTCCTTGGCGCCCAGTGGCCTTTAAAAGGGGCTTCAGCTGCACTAGTTTTTTGCTGTTTGATCTGCAGCTTTACCCTGTGACCTGACCCTGAGCCTGCATCTGATCTAATATTGACCTGGTTTCCTGACCACGCTACTGTCTCCAGTCCTGACCCTTGGCTCCCTTAACCTTGCTCTGTTTACTTGTCTGTCTGATCCTCTGTTACCAACCCGGCCTGCAGTCTCTGCTGACTGATCCGCTGTGTATGACTTGGCTTGTCTGACCTTTGCCCTGCCTGCTGTCTTGCACCTTAGTGCATCTGCATTCGCTGCCCCTCAGCGCTCCTGTATCCGCTGAACTGAATCCACTGACCTGCATCCGCAAGCACACCTCCATCCTGTATCCTGCATCCACAGCACCTAAGCCGGCTCTTGTTCAGCTGCCATCATGTCCAGCCAAGAGAACCCTAAAGAAATTGTCAAAAATTGTGTGTTCTATTACTTTTTGACACTTTTTGGTGAATGTAAATTGTGAATATGTACCACATACTCATTCATATAGGGGGGGGCTGGGATCTGAGAACCCTCTTGTAAAAAGGGGGCTTCCAGATTCCGATAAGCCCCCTGCCCGCAGGCCCCCACAACCAACATGGTTGTGGGGAAGAGGCCCTTTAAATGTGATTGGACTCATTTTTTTTTTATAGAAATGTCATTTTTGCTGCAGCATGTTCTATATACTGTATTATTATTATTATTATTATTATTATTATTATTATTATTTTACAGGATTTATATAGCGCCGACAGTTTACGCAGCGCTTTACAACATTAGGGCAAACAGTAAAATTACAATACAATTCAATACAGGAGGAATCAGAGAGCCCTGCTCGTTAGAGCTTACAATCTAGGAGGGAGGGTACAAGTTATACAAAAGGGTAATAGCTGTGGGGGATGAGCTAATGGAGAAAATGGTGCAGTTGTTAGATGGAGGCAGGATAGGCTTCTCTGAAGAGGAAAGTTTTTAGGGATCGCCTAAAAATGGATACATTTGGAGACAGTCTGACAGATTGGGGTAGGGAATTCCAGAGGATGGGCGAGGCTCAGGAGAAGTCCTGGAGGCAAATATGGGAGGAGGTGATGAGGGAGCTAGAGAGCAGGAGGTCTTGGGAGGAATGGAGAGGGCGATTAGGTTGGTATTTTGAGACTAGGCTAGTGATGTAGCTGGGGGCAGAGTTGTGGATGGCTTTGTAACTTATTGTTAGTATTTTGAATTTAACTCATTGGGCGAGTGGCTGCCAATGGAGTGATTGGCACAGAGGGGTAGCAGACACTGAGCGGTTTGTAAGGTGGATGAGTCTGGCAGCAGCATTCATGATGGACTGAAGGGGGGATAGTCTATTTAAAGGTAAGCCAATGAGGAGGGAGTTGCAGTAGTCAAGGCGAGAGATAACCAGGGAGTGAATCAGGAGCTTTGTGGTTTCATTGGTTAGAAAGGGACGTAGTTTAGAGATGTTGCGGAGGTTGAGGCGGCAAGCATTGGAAAGTGATTTAATGTGGGACCGAAAGGAGAGTTCAGAATCAAGGATAACACCTAGCACCCTGACATGTGGGGATGGGTGGATGGTTGTGCCATTGCTCTTGACAGACAAGTCAGGGGAAGAGGAACGTGGGGGAGGAAATATTATAAGCTCAGTTTTGGACAAGTTGAGTTTGAGGAAGTAGTGTGACATCCATACAGATATGTCGGTTAGTAAGTTAGTGATGTGTGAGGAGACTGATGGAGTGAGTTGAGGGGTGGAGAGATAGATTTGTGTGTCGTCAGTGTAGAAATGACATTGAAAGCCGTGAGAGGCTATCAGCTGACCCAGGGAAGAGGTGTAGATTGAAAATAAAAGAGGTCCAAGAACAGAACCTTGGGGGACCCTGATGGAGAAGGGAAGAGGAGTGGAGGAAGTAGAATTGTAAGTGACACTGAAGGTGCGTTGGGATAGGTAGGATGAGAGCCACTGAAGAGCACAGTCACGGAGACCGAGGGAGTAAAGTTTTTTGAAAAGGAGGGGGTGGACAACCGTGTCAAAGGCAGCTGAAAGGTCCAGAAGTAGGAGTACAGAATAGTGTCCATTGGTTTTTGCAGTTAGTAGGTCATTTGTGAGTTTTAAAAGAGCAGTTTCTATGGAGTGTTGAGGGCGAAATCCAGATTGAAGGGGATCAAGAAGGTTGTTCTTAATGAGGTAATCACTCAGTTGGTTGTAAACCAGGCATTCAAGGAGTTTAGAGGAAAAGGGTAGCAAGGAGATAAGGCGTGGGTTGTTAAGATTGGTAGGGTCCAAGGATGGCTTTTTAAGTATGGGGATGACCAGTGCGTGTTTTAGAGCATTGGGGAAGATGCCAGAGGTGAGGGAGAAATTGAAGATGTGGGTTAGAGAGTGTAGGATGGAGTCAGAGGGCGACCGTAGCATTTGAGAGGGAATAGGGTCCAGGGGGCAGGTGATTAGGTGGGCGATAGAAAGGAGATTAGCAACTTTGTCTGTAGTAGCAGATTTGAATAAGGGGAGTGTCAGTTGTACCTGTTGACATGGGGTCTTAACTGGGGGAGATACCTGTAGAGTGGAGATTTCATCACGGATTGTATCAATCGGCGGTGGAGGACGAAGTAGAGAGTTGAAGGTAGAAAATAGTTTAGGGGGACTGGATGAGAAGGTGTTAATAAGAGTTTTAAAATAGGTTTGCTTGGCAGTATGGAGGAAAGAATAGTATTTTTGGAGGGCAGATTTGTATTGGTTGAAGTCTTTGAGAGACTTAGTCTTGTGCCACAGACGCTCAAGAGCGTGACTACGTTTTTTGAGAATTTTAGTGTCATCTGTTTGGGGCAGGCTTGGTTGGGGCAGGACAGGGGAGAGATTTTGTCATAGAGGTGGTCAGTAGCAGAATAGAGGCGAGAGGAGTTGAAGTTGCGAAAGTTTCTACGGGTGATGGTTAGGCGATTGAAGGGAAAGGTGGTGAAAGACAGGGGCAGAGAGAAACTAATAAGGTGGTGGTCGGAGAGAGGAAAAGGATTGTTTAAGAAGTTGCATGGAGTGCATAGGTAGGAGAATACAAGGTCAAGGGTGTTGTCATCAGAGTGAGTAGAAGCCTGTACCCATTGCTTCAGGTCAAATGAAGAGGTTAGACTAAGAAGTTTAGAAGTAGCAGGAGTGTTTGTATTAGCAGGGATGTTGAAATCACAGAGAAGGATTGTGGGCATTTCCAAAGAGAAAAAGTAGGGTAGCCAGGCAGAAAACTAATCAAGGAAAGTCGTTAATGGTCCAGGGGGCCGGTAGATCACAGCAATTCTTAGGGAAGTTGGAGAGAATAGACGTATACAGTGGGCTTCAAATGATGAGAGGGAAAAAAAGGGAGGAGAGTAAATAACCTGGAAGGTGCTCTGGGGGGATAGGAGGAATCCCACTCCACCTCACTTGCGTCCACTAGGCCTAGGGGAGTGAGTCCAGTGAAGGCCACCCTGGGATAGGGAAGCAGGAGAAGGGGTGTCAGATTCGTTGAGCCAGGTTTCGGTGAGAGCAAGTAGTTTATAGGAATTAGTGACAAAGAGGTCATGAACAGCAGTGAGTTTGTTGCAGACAGAGCGAGCGTTCCAGAGGGCACAGGAGAGGGGTAGGCTGGCGTTGCGAAGAAGAGGAATGGAGACTAAATTGCGTAGATTGCAACTACTACCAGAGGGTGTAGGGTGATGGTGATGGGTGTGTTGGGTACAGTTAAATAAGGGAGGCCCAGGGTTTCGGGAAATATCTCCAGCGGTTAGGAGAAGCAGGAGAGTAAGGGAGGTAATATGAGAATACGATTTGTATGAGGGGACGTGCTTCAGTATCCTGGGGGGTTTGTTAGCAAGTAAGGATGAGCCAAACACCCCCCGGTTCGGTTCGCACCAGAACTTGCGAACAGACCAAAACTTTGCAAGAACGTTAGAACACCATTGCAGTCTATGGGACTCGAACGTTCAAAATCAAAAGTGCTCATTTTAAAGGCTAATTTGCATGGTATTGTCCTAAAAAAGGGTTTGGGGACCCGGGTCCTGCCTCAGGGGGCATGAATCAATGCAAAAAAAAAGTTTTAAAAACGGCCGTTTATTCGGGAGCAGTGATTTTCATAATGCTTAAAGTCAAACAATAAAAGTGTAATATTCCTTTAAATTTCGTACCTGGGGGGTGTCTATAGTATGCCTGTAAAGGGGCGCATGTTTCCCGTGTTTAGAACAGTCTGACAGCAAAATGACATTTCAAAGGAAAAAAGTCATTTAAAACTACTCGCGGCTATTAATGAATTGCCGGTCCCACAATACACATAAAAGTTCATTGATAAAAACGGCATGGGAATTCCCCACAGGGGAACCCCTAACCAAAATTTTTTAAAAAAATGACGTGGGGGGTCCCCCTAAATTCAATACCAGGCCCTTCAGGTCTGGTATGGATATTAAGGGGAACCCGGCGCCAAAATTAAAAGAAAAAATGACGTAGGGGTCCCCATCAAAATTCATACCAGACCCTTCAGGTCTGGTATGGATTTTAAGGGGAACCCCGCACCAAAATTTTTTAAAAAATTGGCGTGGGTTCCCCTCAAAAATCCATACCAGACCCTTATCCGAGCACGCAATCTGGCAGGCCGCAGGAAAAGAGGGGGGACGAGAGAGCACCCCTCTCCTGAACCGTACCAGGCCACATGCCCTCAACATTGGGAGGGTGCTTTGGGGCCCCCCTAAAGCACCTTGTCCCCATGTTGATGAGGAGAAGGGCCTCATCCCCACAACCCTTGGCCGGTGGTTGTGGGGGTCTGCGGGCGGGGGGCTTATCGGAATCTGGAAGCCCCCTTTAACAAGGGGACCCCCAGATCCCGGCCCTCCCCCCTGTGTGAAATGGTAAGCGGGTACAAAAATGTTAAAAATGACAAGAGACAGTTTCTGACAATTCCTTTATTTAAATGCTTCTTCTTTCCATCTTCTTTCTTCTATCTTCTATCTTCCTTCAGTTTCTTTCTCCATCTTCTTCTTCTTCTGGTTCTTCTGGATCTTCTGGTTCTTCCTCCGGTGTTCTCGTCCAGCATCTTCCTCAGCGGCGCCTTCTTCTCTTCATCTTCTTTTCTCGGGCCACTCCGCATCCACTATTGGATGGGAGGCTCCCGCTGTGTGACGCTTCTCCTCTTCTGACGGTTCTTAAATAACGGAGGGAGGGTGACCCCGCCCCCCTCTGACATCACGGGGAATGCCACAGGGAAGTCCCCGTGCGTCAGAGGGGGGCAGGGTCACCGGGTGGCCCCACCCTCCGTTATTTAAAAACCGTCAGAAGAGGAGAAGTGTCACACAGCGGGGGCCTCCCTTCATGCCATCATGGATGCGGAGCGGCCTGGAGAAGAAGATGAAGAAAAGAAGCTAAAGAGAAGGAGACGCCGCGGAGGAAGATGCTGGACGAGAACACCGGAGGAAGAACCAGAAGAACCAGAAGAAGGTGGAGGAAGAAACCGAAAGATGAAGGAAGAAAGAAGTTAGAAGAAAGAAGATGGAAAGAAGAAGCATTTAAATAAAGGAATTGTCAAAAAGTGTCTCTTGTCATTTTTAACATTTTTGACAGTTTTTTTGTGAAATGGTAGGGGTACTTTTGTACCCCCTTACCATTTCACACAGGGGGGGAGGGCCGGGATCTGGGGGTCCCCTTGTTAAAGGGGGCTTCCAGATTCTGATAAGCCCCCCCGCCCGCAGACCCCCGCAACCACCGGCCAAGGGTTGTGGGGATGAGGCCCTTGTCCTCATAAACATGGGGACAAGGTGCTTTAGGGGGGACCCCAAAGCACCCTCCCAATGTTGAGGGCATAAGGCCTGGTACAGTTTAGGAGGGGGGTGCTCTCTTGTCCCCCCTCTTTTCCTACGGCCTGCCAGGTTGCGTGCTCAGATAAGGGTCTGGTATGGATTTTTGGGGGGACCCCACGCCAATTTTTTTTTTTATTTTGGCGCGGGATTCCCCTTAAAATCCATACCAGACCTGAAGGGTCTGGTATGAATTTTGAGAGGGACCCCTAAATAATTTTTTTTTAATTTTGGCATGGGGTTTTCCTTAATACCCATACCAGACCTGAAGGGCCTGGTATTGAATTTCGGGGGACCCCCACGTCATTTTTTTTTTTAATTTTGGTTCGGGGTTCCCCTGTGGGGACTTTCCATGCCGTTTTTATCAATGAACTTTTATGTGTATTGTAGGACCGGCAATTCATTATAGCCGCGAGTAGTTTTAAATGACTTTTTTCCTTTGAAATGTCATTTTGCTGTCAGACTGTTCTAAACACGAGAAACACGCGCCCCTTTACAGGCATACTATAGACACCCCCAGGTACGAAATTCAAAGGAATATTACACTTTTGTGGTTTGACTTTAAGCATGATTAAAATCACTGCTCCCGAAAAAACGGCCGTTTTTAAAACTTTTTTTGCATTGATCCATGTCCCCTGAAGCAGGACCCAGGTCCCCAAACACTTTTTATGACAATACCATGCATATAAGCCTTTAAAATTAGCACTTTTGATTTCTCCCATAGACTTTTAAAGGGTGTCCTGCAGCATTCGAATTTGCCGCGAACACCCCAAAAAAGAGAGAATTCCACAAGCTGTTTGCCTTTAGACTGTCCGTCCTTGATTGAAACTTGCAAGGAAGATGTCTGAACGCAGCAGGAGGAAAAGGAAAGATGTTCTGAATCATTCACCTGTGCATGTGAATATCAGCTTGAGTTAGTAAACTCTGTAAATAAGCTCTTTTGAACAGAAGAACTAAGGAAAGCCTACATCATCATCTACAGAACAGCAGCAGGAATGATGATGCCTATGGAGCCATAGAGAGCCTGATTGGAGGTCGTTTGTTACTAGCCATACTGAGCCCAGGGGTGGCTCCACAGGGTGTTTTGACGCAGCTGAACACTGTGTCACACGCTCTAAGGTGAGCGCAACCACTTTGGGGGTCACCGAGGCACATCACGGCATGTTTGTGGCACTTTGACTCAGCAACTGGATATTTATTTGAACACTCTATGCACAATAACCTTTTTTGGAACTTTTCCTTGAACACTGTCATATGAAGTTTTGTTGGAGGATTTTTCACAAACAAGGATCATTTAATATCACCTGTCACTTATATGGATATATTTGAGTTTTGCATGTGACACTTTATGTAGTATACTGTTTTTAGTGCACGTTTTTTTTCTCATTTATTACTGATTGATCTCATGGAGAGTTATTAATCAATAGGTGTTTTTTGCACTTTTTTGATATATTTGTTTATTTATTTCATGTATGCAGAGCTTATTATAGATTATAAGTATCTGAATTATTTGCACATTACACTTTAAAAGATAGATAATATATTTTTATATAATTTCTATACATTTTTTTTTATATATATGGTATCACTTTGGTGAACGGACACAAATGAAGCACACCTAAGCGCAGCGCAATTTTTTATTTATGTTTAGTGCACAGCCATGAATACGTGATCTGCGTTTGCAGCTGGGTATCTTAACTTAAGTTGGTTCTTCATAAGGCATTGGATTATTGTGGCTCGCAAGATTTTTCCTTTATATTGGAAAAGCTACCTAGAAAGATCTGGGCACCTCGCTCCAGACCGGGAAAGGAGTGCTGAGACTGATGCACCTGTATACCTGTGCATCCTACTCCCAGCAGCCCAGAGGCACTGAGTGGAATCCTCAACCTACCTTCAGCTGTACCAGGAGCACGGAGCGGATCCGCTGATAGAACTTCAACCATACCAGAGACACAGATTATAATCGCTGGTCAATTCAAGTTCCAGACATAGAACTGGGTTGGCAATCCATCCTAACTGTCCCAGGAGAGCCAAGTGGGTGCGTTGGAGTCATCCCATCAGCGCATGAGAGGCTTCTCCACCATCAGGACCTATCGCTGAAGCGCAGGAGTTGATGAATGGGTTATTAATCGATCCTTTGTACTGAATATTCATCACTAACACCATAGCTTATCATTGCCTTACCCTTCTAAAATTTGAGAGTCATCCATTCTAACCAGACCATCCTCAGGACTGTTGTTTAACTCCCTAATATCTCCTCCCATCCTATCTTGATACCTCTACAATTGACAGTCTTCCTTCCCTTAAGCACTCTGAACTTGCTACATTTGTGAGTAACTTGAGTTCCTCTGATCCAAACCCCATTCAGTTCTTTCTGCTAACATTGTTATATTAACTACAGGTGAGGATCATTAAGCTTCACCAGTTGTGCACCTAGCTAAGCAGGCAGGGCCTAAACATTTTCCCCTTTTTGTTTGTTTTTTGGGGAACTTTTTTTGTTTTGGTAGACATATACCCACTCCCACAGACTGTACTATTCCAGCCTTAATCTTGTGGGGAAATGTTGACTGGTATACTGCAAAGTCCTGCAGGCAGACTTGAACCTAGCTGGGTCACTCCAGGGGGGCTTGATGGTGGCATGTGGCATAGTCTATAAAGGCTTTGTTACATCTCTAGCCATCATCACTGCACCCCCTTGTGTCCTTGTTACAGTTCAAGCTGGTCTAGATACTTGGTAAAATCCAGGCCCGATTATCCTTGCCTTTTGTACACTGACAAATTTTTAGCATCGAAAGTCTCTGTATAGTGTTAGGGGTTGTCTCATTCTTTGTTCTTTGACTGTTCTGCTTTATCTTTGTTCAGTCTGTTTGATGTTAATAGAACTAGAATTAGCATGAAGGGGGGAGAAAACTAGGGGCCTTGCCCCAAGACATCAACGCGTTTTATCCCTATAGAAGGTGACTGAACTGAAGTGGCCTTTTGATTTTACTACTGTGGTTAACATTAACAGTATGAGCCCCAGCCAAGATGTGAACTGCAGGAGGTCCTGCACCTGGCAGCATTTGTTGAAGATGATAAGTCATTTGCACAGCGGCATTTGAGTGGTGCTACTGTATACTACACTCTTGAGCTAAACATAAAATAGCATAGATCTTTTATTTTTACACAGCTTAATAAACAAAATTGAGAGTTTCCAGTTTGACAAAATGTTGTCAGTGGTAAAAGTGGTATTTTAACAGCAAATTCAAATCCCTCTAGTTCACTCTGCTCAATGCTCATGCTTAATCCAAAATACTGAGACGTCTATACAGTATATGGTACTTTCGCATTTACAAGTGGGAGAGAGCTCATTAAGGCAAAGTATGTCCCATAAGCAACTGCTTGTAGTGTAATTTTGCTGAACTTTCTTTCATTTCTTTTTCTAGTTTAATTTAATGTACAGTTACATTTTTTTGGACTTTGGAAGAAAAAGAAATTGCAGGCACTGTATTAAAGTACACGTCTGCTCAGTTTACACTTCTTTAAAGAAAAGTATGGCATAAGGAGGAGGAGGTTATTATGATTCCACAGTAACATTCATTTTTTCTAATAAAGACATTTACAACACACTTTGTAAAATGTCACGTGCATTGGCTTTTTTGGTCAGGTTAGCTATTGTTCTATAAATACTATGTCAATGTCACTGTATAATCATTTCACATGTCGATGACCTGACAACAGAAGTATTCACTTCTCAGATAAAATAAAGAAAATCTTGTGAGCCACAACGGTCCTGCGCCAAACGTGTGCTAGTATCCAGCTGCAAGCGCAGATCACGTTTCATATACCGTGCAAGTTATACTAATGGAAAATATGCACTGCGCTAGAGTGAACCCAGTACTTCTAAATAATAAGATGTGAAAAATATCTAAAACATAAAAAACTTATAAAATAAAAAAGACAAATAAATTCTTATAAATCTAGCGTATAAAGTGCAATGTGCATATAAATAAATTATATATAATAATAATAGTTGTAAATATGGAAAACATCAATAATCCATATTGCAAATGGTGAAGTGCATAAACAAATGCAAAAGGTGCTTAGTGCTCCGTAATAGACATCACAGATGTCCTAATACATAATCACAAAGTGATGGGTGAAAAAGTCTCATATAACAGTATCAAATCTGTGTGTGAAGATGGTGTCCATATGTGGTGTCATCCGTCATGCTCATACATCCTAGGTGCTGCAAACCATGCTCCAGTGCACTTCAGTGGCCCCCCTAGACTAATATGCTCATCTCAGAGCGTGTGACCCAGCTGCTACCCTGAGTCAAATCACGCTTTGGAGCCACCCCCGGGCTCAATGCTGATACCAGACGTAACTCTCCAGCTTGATTCAATGTAGCTTAGATCATTGTGCGATGCACTCCAGGAGCCTACACCATATTGGGTGGCACATCATCGGAGAAACTTCCCTGCTAGTTTACAAGTAGACAGCTTTTGCAATCGAGGCACAGCAGGTCACATGACAGTTGTACACAGCGTATGGTATAAGGAGGAGGAGGTTATTATGATTCCACAGTAATGCCCCGTACACACGGTCGGATTTTCCGATGGAAAATGTCCGATCGGAGCGGGTTGTCGGAAATTTCCGACCGTGTGTGGGCTCCATCGGACATTTTCCATCGGATTTTCCGACACACAAAGTTGGAGAGCAGGAGATAAAATTTTCCGACAACAAAATCCGTTGTCGGAAATTCCGATCGTATGTACACTAATCCGACGGACAAAGTGCCACGCATGCTCAGAATAAATAAAGAGATGAAAGCTATTGGCTACTGCCCCGTTTAGAGTCCCGACGTACGCGTTTTACGTCACCGCGTTCAGAATAATCGGATTTTCCGACAACTTTGTGTGACCGTGTGTATGCAAGACAAGTTTGAGCCAACATCCGTCTGAAAAAATCCTAGGATTTTGTTGTTGGAATGTCCGAACAAAGTCCGACCGTGTGTATGCCCTATAACATTCATTTTTTCTAATAAAGACATTTACAACACACTTTGTAAAATGTCATGTGTGTTGGCTTTTTTGGTCAGGTTAGCTATTGTTCTATAAATACTATGTCAATGTCACTGTATATACATTTCACATGTACATGACCTAACAACAGAAGCATTCACTTCTCAGATCATTGACTAACAATGACTAAAGATAAAAGCAACATAAACTGAAGAATATGAAAAAAAAATGTGAATGTCAAATTTCAGGCAGATTTTAATAGATACTAATTAAAGGGCATGTACATTGTAAAAGGGACAGGTTCAATTGGTATTGGCAGTGGTGTCAGAGAACTTGTGCAGCAAGTGCTTGTTCCTATGCAGCAGCTGCCAATCCCCATTCAGCAAATGCTAATGCACATGTGTGGAGCCACAGACCAAGACGAGTAGGATTGGAATGGGCATGCGGACACACGCATCCATGGAGATTCTGGAGCACGGCGGTCTATTTAAACTGAGAACATCCAATTCCCAGACGATGTCCTATCATGACGAAATGCGTAGGGTGGAGCCTGTGACACTGACATCATCACGTCTTTCTCTTCGGAGGTGATGGTTACAGCGGGCAGCGAGCAGAGGAAGCCTGAGGAGATGCCGCCATTTTGATCGAATGTGATATACTGCACATAGAAAGTTATATCTTGTAAGTGCAATATCTTTTAGCCCATTAAATTTTTACTCAAATACTACACTATGGGAGCCTTTCTTGTTTATGTCTTTTGAGTGGCATGGATGCAGCAGCTTTAGAAATCCATACAGGTTTTTGGGAGACCGAATTCCCTGGGCTTGGTGAGACCACCTTGATGGTCTTTTGAGTCGGTAAGGAGATTACAAACTCACTTTGGGTGTCAAACCTTTCCGGAGCAAGGCTCCTACTTCACGATTTTTCACTGATATCTTGTTTGCACATCTTTATGAAAATCTAACATTTAACATTTTCATCACAAGATTATCCATTTGGGACTGTGCATCATGTTCTCAATTATCACTTTTGGGACTTTGCTTTAGTTTTCTTCCCTTTATGCCCTGTACACACGATAGGATTTTCAGACGGAAAATGTGTGATAGGACCTTGCTGTAGGAAATTCCGACCGTATGTGGGCTCCATCACACATTTTCCATAGGAATCTCCGACACACAAAGTTTAACCACTTGACCACTGGGCACTTAAACCCCCTTCCTAACCAGACCAATTTTCAGCTTTCGGTGCTCTCACACTTTGAATGACAATTACTCAGTCATACAACACTTTACCCATATGAAATTTTTATCCTTATTTTCACATAAATAGAGCTTTCTTTTGGTGGTATTTAATCACCGTTGGGTTTTTTATTTTTTGCGCTATAAAAGAAAAAAGACTGAAAATTTGGTAAAAAAATGAATTTTTCTTTGTTTCTGTTATAAAATTTAGCAAATTAGTAATTTTTCTTCGTAAATTTTGGTCAAAATTTATACATATCTTTGGTAAAAATAAGTACAAATTGGTGTATATTATTTGGTCTTTGTGAATGTTAGAGAGTCCAAAAGCTATGGTGCCAATATCTGAAAATTGATCACACCTGAATTACTGACGGCCTATCTAATTTCTTGAGACCCTAACATGCCAGAAAAGTACAAATACCCCCCAAATGACCCCTTTTTGGAAAGAAAACATTCCAAGGTATTTAGAAAGATGCATGGTGAGTTTTTTGGAAATTGTCATCTTTTCCCACAATTCTTTGCAAAATCAAGATTTTTTTTTTCTTTTTTTTTTTCACAAAATTGTCATATTAGAAGGTTATTTCTCACACACAGCATATGCATACCACAAATTACACCCCAAAACACATTCTGCTATTACTCCCGAGTACGGCGATACCACATGTGTGAGACTTTTACACAGCGTGGCCACATACAGAGGCCCAACATGCACGGAGCACCTTCAGGCGTTCTGGAGCACCCAGGCCAATTCTGACATTTCTCTCCTACATGTAAAAATCATCATTTATTTGCTAGAAAATTACATAGAACCCCAAAACATTATATATATATTTTTTTTAGCAAAGACCCTAGAGAATACAATGGCGGTTGTTGCAACTTTTTATCTCGCACGGTATTTGCGCAGCAATTTTTCGAACGCGTTTTTTTGGGGAAAGAAACAGTTTTGTGCTTTAAAAAAAAACAAAACAGTAAAGTTAGCCCAATGTTTTTGCATAAATGTGAAAGATGAAGTTACGCCGAGTAAATAGATACCCAACATGTCACCCTTCAAAATTGCACACTCTCGTGGAATGGTGCCAAACGTCGCTACTTAAAAATCTCCATAGGTGACGCTTTAAAATTTTTTCCTGGTTACATGTTTTGAGTTACAGAGGAGGTCTAGGGCCAAAATTATTGCTCTCGCTCTACCGATCGCAGCGATACCTCACATATGTGGTTTGAACACCGTTTTCATATGTGGGCGGGACTTACGTATGTGTTCGCTTCTGCATGCAAGCACACGGACATGGGCGCTTTAATTTTTTTTTTTTTTTTATTGTTTATTTTACTTTATTTTTTTTAGTTTGACACTTCCCCCCCCCAAAAAAAAATTTTTGATCACTTTTATTTCTATTACAAGGAATGTAAACATCCTTGTAATAGGAATATGGCATGACAGGTCCTCTTTACAGTGAGATATGGGGTCAATAAGACCCCACATCTCACCTCTAGGCTGTGAAGCCTGAAATAAAAAAAAAAAAAAAACGATCTTGGCTTCGATCGTAGCGGTGAGTCGGTAGAAGCACCGGAGGGTGGTGGGAAGGGGGGGGTGTCCCCTCTCGCCTCCCATAAGAATGATCAAGCAGTGGAACAGCAGCTATGATCATTCCTATGGTGTAGGAAATCGCTGGCTGAAAAAGCTGATATCTGAATGATGCCTGTAGCTGCACCCATCATTCAGATATACCCGCTCAAAGTCAAGGACGTCATATGACTGTGGGCGGGAACTGGTTAAAAATTGCGGAGTATTGCGGGGTATATTGCAGAGTATTGCGGGGTATATTGCAGAGTATTGCGGGGTATATTGCAGAGTAGTGCCCGGGTATATTGCAGAGTAGTGCCCGGGTATATTGCAGAGTAGTGCCGGGTATAATGCAGAGTATTGCAGGATGTTATGCAGAGTATTGCAGGGTGTTATGCAGAGTATTGCAGGGTATGGTGCAGAGTATTGCAGGGTGTTATGCAGAGTATTGCAGGGTGTTATGCAGAGTATTGCAGGGTGTTATGCAGAGTATTGCCGGGTGTTATGCAAAGTATTGCAGGGTGTTGTGCAGAGTATTGCAGGGTATAGTGCAGAGTAGTGCCGGGTGTTATGCAGAGTATTGCAGGGTGTTATGCAAAGTATTGCAGGGTGTTGTGCAGAGTATTGCAGGGTATAGTGCAGAGTATTGCAGGGTGTTATGCAGAGTATTGCAGGGTATAGTGCAGAGTATTGCAGGGTATAATGCAGAGTATTGCAGGGTGTTATGCAGAGTATTGCAGGGTATAGTGCAGAGTATTGCAGGGTGTTATGCAGAGTATTGCAGGGTATAGTGCAGAGTATTGCAGGGAGTTATGCAGAGTATTGCAGGGTGTTATGCAGAGTATTGCAGGGTGTTATGCAGAGTATTACAGGGTGTTATGCAGAGTATTGCAGGGATGGCTGAGCATTGAGGGATGGATGGATGTGACTGCAAATGTCACTGAGCACCGCTGTGGGCACTACACATGCAGCCCACAGCGGTGCTGCCATCCGATCCCTCCCCCTCTCCCCTCGCACTGTACCGATCGGTACAGAGAGGGGAGGGAGGAACCGGCGTCATGAGATGACGCCGGTCTGTTGACATGTGATCGCTCCGTCATTTGACGGAGCGATCACATGGTAAACGGCCGCGATTAGCGGCCGTTTACCGTGATCCGTGATGCGCCGGGTCCTCTGGACCCGGCGGTCATGGAAGTTCTCGGGTGCGCGCCCCAGGGGGCGCGCGAGAGCAGTATTCTGGGAGGACGTCCCACGGACGTCCACCCAGAACTAGCCGACCGCGCTGCAGCCGTCTTTCGGCTATGGCCCGGTCGGCAAGTGGTTAAGAGCTTGCTATAGAATTTTCCGTCAACAAAATCCGTTGTCAGAAATTCCGATCGAGTGTACACAAATCCGACGCACAAAGTGCCACGCATGCTCAAAATAAATTAAGAGAAGAAAGCTATTGGCTACTGCCCCATTTATAGTCCCGACGTACGTGTTTTACGTCACCGCGTTCAGAACGATCGGATTTTCCAACAACTTTGTGCGACCGTGTGTATGCAAGACAAGTTTGAGCCAACATCCGTCAGAAAAAATCCATGGATTTTGTTGTCGGAATGTCCGATCATGTGTACAGGGCAGTAGACTTTTTTCCACCAAATGTTTTTTGGAAATTTTTTATTTTTTATCAATATTTTAAAGTTTTTGGTTATTGCTTACACATGTATTTCTGAAGGCATTTTAGTATTTATTTATAGGTTTATTCATTTTTTGAGCACTTTATCATTCTTTATCTACCTTATAGCACGATATTGGTGATTATATTGTTTATTTATTTGTTTGCAGTTATTCCATTTCTTCGGGTTGGAACTCTCCTTTAGTTTTTCATTTTCAGACTGTTTTCACCATTTCAGAATTTTGTTTTTTTTTTCCCTTTTTTCACATATAATTGGGAATTTAAATTGCATTAGTGCTGCACCCACATTTTATTTTTATGATTTTTAAGTTTGTATTCCAGACTTTTGGTGCTGGCACCTTTTTTTACTTGATTCACTTTTAGTTTATTATATTTATTTCTAGTGCAGCATTTTTCTTTTTTTATAAGTAGAAAGATCTGCGCTTAGGACAATGAAAGAGCTGCTGCCTCTCCCTAATTAGTTCCCCTAAGGGGTCTAATTACGTGGATATAGTAGATATTATGGGAGTACAAATGGCGCTGCCCTATTATGTAAAACAATAAGTGGTAGATTAAATATCAGGAGCTAAGAGCTACATTCACCACACTCAAACACTTGGGAGCTCCATCACTGTATACCTTAATACGGTCTAAACCAAAAAGAGTAAATGTGTGTGTGAAAAAATTGGTTATAAAGGATTACTCTCCTACCACCTCAGTGAAAAAAGTTGCCTCATATGTTAAAAGGTTGGGTGACTATTGTGAAAAATAGTGAAAGAAATGATTCTTTAAGAATTAATTGTTTAAATAAATTAAAATGACCCCAAAGTTCAAAAATATTGTGACAATATGGCGCCTGCTGAGTGGGAAAAAAACTACCTATTAGGTGAAAACCATATATGGGATAAAGTGTCAAGTGCATGTGCTAATTTATCTTTACCAAATTCTATAAAGCTAATAGATAAAAAATAAAAGTAACCCCAAGGTTCAAAAGTATTGTGACAGTATGGCGCCTAGTAAAAATAAAACATCTTTTTAAAGGTGAACAACCATATATGAATAATAAAGTGTCAGTGCAGACTCCAGTGTGTGGCTCTCAGAGTTATTAACCACTGTATTAATATTAAGATCTCTATTGATGTTCCGAAATCTGATAATTATTACATCCCACAAAACATCATACATGAAATGTTATATATAGAGAAGGTTTTTACAACTGTAGTTATAAAATTACTGGGCCTCATTAAAATATATTAACCATTTAAGATCAGAGTGTTCATATAGCAAGATGATATATAAGCAAAGTTCATTATATATACAGTGATTCGGCCTCAGGAGCAGCAGTAAAAAGCTAATTTTTTTACATTTTTTAAAAATTATTTATATATGAAATATGTTCAGTTACTTCGCTCAACACAGGAAATCTGATTAGGTATACTGGATGTAGTGTTTCAATTGACATGTGTAGTTGCACATCTTCTTAAAACCATGGGAAAACTTATGATGTGAGTGGGACAACCCCACAACCCTGATATCAGTCGGTCATTAACCTGATAATATATTATAGTGAATTAAGGGTCTATAACCTATAACCCATGGTTTTAAAAAGATGTGCAACTACACATGTCAATTGAAACACTACATCCAGTATACCTAATCAGATTTCCTGTGTTGAGCGAAGTAACTGAACATATTTCATATATAAATAATTTTAAAAAATTTAAAAAAAAAACTCTATTCCTATGTCTTATATATTTTATGGTGTCTAAACCTTTACACGTATTTTTCATAATAAATTGCAATACTATTGGGGACACTATATATATATATATATATATATATATATATATATATATATATATATATATATATATATATATATATATATATATATATATATATATTTATTTTTATTTTTATTTTATTTCTTTTTTTATTTTTATTATTTTTTCTACTTTTTTATCTGCTAATTTATAGTTCTTATTTGTAATTTTAATCTCTCATTTGTAACTAGCCTACTGCATTTGATATATTGCTAGTGTATACCACCTCTTCCATGCCAATACTGAAGTCCCTGAACCGATGCGGCTAGGACTGCTTCCTCCACCGCTGTCACCAGAGGAAAAGCTACACCATCGCCAGAATAACCTCTGTCTGTACTGTGGAGGAGCCGGTCACTACACCAGCACTTGCTCTAACAAAGCCCGTAAGTCTTATGCCCCGTACACACGATCGGATTTTCCAACAACAAATGTTGGATGTGAGCTTGTTGGCTGAAAGTCTGACCATGTGTAGGCTCCATCGAACATTTGTTGTCGGACTTTCCGCCAACAAATGTTGGCTAGCAGGTTCTCAAATTTTCCGCCAACAAAACTTTGATGTCGGAATTTCCGATCGTGTGTACACAAATCCGAAGCAAAAAAGTTCACGCATGCTTGGAATCAAGCAGAAGGAGCCATACTGGCTATTGAACTTCCTTTTTCTTGGCTCATCGTACGTCTTTGTACGTCACCACGTTCCCACATTCATAATTGTTGGCCAACATTTGTGTGACCGTGTGCATGCAAGACAAGTTGGAGCCAACATCCTTAGAACAAAAATCCACGGATTTGTTGTTAGAAAGTCCGATTGTGTTTACGGGGCATTATTATTCTCCTTATGATTCCTGTCCCCTGACCATGACAAGATCTGCTCACATTGCTGTTCCTGTCTCACTACAGCTTCCAAAAGGAGCACTCCGGGCTCAGGCTATAATTGATTCCAGTGCCTGTAGTTGCTTCATCGACCATGCTTTCGCCTAGCAGCATAACACCCCGCTGCAACCCAAACAACAGAGACTTTCCATACAGCTAGCCGATCAAGTATTAAATCTGGACCCCTCACCCATGAGACGCAGCCCTTGCCTGCCAACATCTTGCCAGACCACCAAGAACTGCTATGCTTAGATGTCATCTCCTCACCATTGTTCCCAATCATCCTGGGTATGCCATGGTTGCAAGCTCATAACCCCCAAATTAACTGGACTAGCGGTAGGGTAATTTTCCAGTGTTCTTACTGTTTGCAGAACTGTCTCAAGACTTTACACCATGCGGCCAGTTATTGGCTGCTTAAATCCTGTATCCGAATCACAAGAGCTTGTTCCATCAGTATACCATAACTTCATGGACGTGTTTGACAAACAAAAAGCAGACATTCTCCCTCCTCATCGGGCTTATGACTGCCCCATTGAACTGTTACCAGGGGCAGAGATTCCATTTGGAAGGATTTTTCCGCTTTCTGAGCCTGAACTCCTGGTCCATAAAAAGTATGTTGATGAGAATCTTAGGAAGGGGTTCATCCAACCCTCCACTTCTCCAGCTGGCGCAGGAATATTTTTTTTCAAGAAAAAAGACCATTCCCTCTGTCCATGTGTGGACTACAGGGAATTAACTAGAATTACGATTAAAAACCGTTATCCTCTTCTTTTTATCCCAGAACTATTTCAGAGACTTCGTTCTGCAAAGGTATTCACAAAATTAGATTTACGATGTGCATACAACTTGGTCAGGATCCGTGAAGGGAACGAGTGGAAAACAGCCTTCCGAACACATTTTGGCCATTTTGAATATCTCGTTATGCCATTCGGACTTTGCAATGCACCAGCCACTTTCCAACATCTTGTCAATGACATTTTCAGGGACTTCTTGGACTTTTTTGTGATTGTCTATCTGGATGACATCCTCATATTCTCTAGTTTCCCTGGAATTACACTGTAGCCATGTGAAGCAGGTTCTCTATAGACTGAAACAGAATGGACTATACGCAAAGGCCGAGAAATGTGAATTTAAGCGTCAGACCATTCATTTTATGGGTCTGGTGATATCAACTGGGGGGTATGGCAATGGACCCTCAAAAGGTTTCCGCTATACTATCTTGGCCACCTCAACCAATAAAAAAAGGAGTACAAGGTTTTGTCAGTTTTTCTCATTTTTACAGGAAATTTATTAAGGATTTCTCCAGCATCATAACACCCATTACCCAACTCACAAAGAAGCAAAGTCGCTTCCAAAGGACTGAAGCAGCTCAAGACGCATTTAATAAGCTAAAGGGATTGTTTACCTCTGCTCCAGTTCTGAAACATCCTGATCCTGCTCTACCATATGTTCTAGAGGTAGATGCATCAGAAAATGCTGCAGGGGCCATCCTGTTCCAGCGTCAAGGACCAAAGTCTCTAATGCACCCTGTGGCATTCTTTTCAAAGAAACTATGTCCATCAGAGAAAAATTATGATGTGGGGGATCAAGAACTCTTGGCAATAAAATCAGCTTTGTAAGAATGGTGTTAACTCTTGGAAGGAACAGCACATCCAATATTGATCTTCACAGATCACAAAAACGTAGAATATCTCAGAACTGCTAAACGTCTCAGACCTAGATAAGCAAAATGGGCTCTTTTTTTTAACGCTTTAATTTCCACATTACTTATCAGCCAGGACCTGAGATCGTAAAACCTGATGCCTTATCTCACATGTTCGCTGAATCTGAAGCTTTATTTCAACCAGTCACTATCCTGCAAGCTGGGAATTTACTGTTAATTCAATCTGATCTGATATCACAGGTCTGTCAGGTGTCTCTGAGAGCTTCCCTGCCCTAGGGCATGAGTCTTCAAGAAAAAGATGGACTTTACTGGCATGAAAATAAGATCTTTGTAACTCAGAACTTGCACACTTACTATCTTGCAGGTCTGTCATGACTATCCTTTGCCAGGTCATTTTGGGGGATACAAGACCATTGACTTAGTCCAAAGACACTTCTGGTGACCAAACCTGGCAAAAGATTGCAGAAAATATGCCAATTCCTGCTTAACTTGCATCAAAAACAAAACAGCGAGAACATGGCCTGGGGATTGCTAAGACCACTGCCCATTCCTGAGAAGCCATGGGATATGATTCCAATGGACTTCATTGTCGAGCTTCCCCCTTCTGAGGGGTTTTCATCCATCTTTGTGGTGGTAGATCGGCTTTCCAAGATGGCACATTTTATTCCCATGAAAGGGACCCCATCGTCAGCGGAAACAGCCAGGGTTTTTGTAAAAGAAATTGTAAGGCTACACGGAATTCCCAGTGACATTGTTTCAGATCGTGGAGTACAGTTCACGTCAATATTCTTGAAAGCACTATGTGAAGCACTGGGTATGAAGCTCAACTTTTCCTCAGCCTACTTTCCACAGACCAATGGGCAGACTGAACGTACAAATCAGACTTTGGAACAGTATTTACGCTGTTTTTCTTCTTTTACCCAGGAGGATTGGGCTTCACTATTGCCAATGGCGGAATTTGCACTTAACAATTCTACCCATTCTGACACAGATCAGTCACCATTCTTTTCCAACTATGGTTTTCACCTCTCTTTTTTACCTATGCTGATACCAGATTCCCCTTTACCAGCTATCCAGGACAAGTTGAACTCCTTTAACACTAACAACAAGACACAAATGGCGCGTACACACGGTCGGACTTTTCAGCTACAAAAGTCCGACAGCCCGTCCGACAGACTTTCAACAGACTTTCGACCAACTTTTGGCGGACTTTCAATGGACTTTCTAACAACCGGATTTGCCTACACACGATCACACCAAAGTCCGATGGATTCGTACATGATGACGTACACCGGACTAAAATAAGGAAGTTGATAGCCAGTAGCCAATAACTGCCCTAGCATTGGTTTTCGTCCGTCGGACTAGCATACAGATGAGCGGATTTCTGGGTCTGGCGGAGTTACGATGTAAAGATTTGAAGCATGTTCCAAATCTAAAGTCCGTCAGATTTGCGACTGGAAAAGTCCGCTGAAGGTCCGGTGAAGCCCACACACGATCGCATTGTTCGCCGGATTTGGTCCGTCGGCGTCCGTCAGACAAGTCCGGTCGAAAAGTCGACCGTGTGTACACGGCATTAGAAACCATTTCCAAAGCGCAGGAAGATAATAGGAAGTATTTTGATAAGAAGAGGAGGGGAGAACTGGATTTAAGACCTGGTGAATCTGGCTCTCAACAGTGAATCTGAAGTTGGCATGTCCCTCTAGAAAACTGGGGCCTAGATATGTGGGGCCATTCCCAGTTAAAAGAAAAATGAATTCAGTGGCCTATGAACTGGAACTTCCAGATTCATTCAGAATTCATCCAGTGTTTCATGTTTCATTACTAAAGCCTGATGTTTTGAATCCTTTTCCTGATCGTGAGGTGGGACCCCCAGAAGCCATATTGGTGGATGGGGAAGAAGAATTTGAAGTTGAGGCTATCCTGGATTGCAGGAAATGACAGGGTCAAATTCAATACCTAATTAAGTGGAAAGGATTTGGCTCTGAGGAGAATTCCTGGGAGCCCGAAATAAACCTTCATGCTCATGACTTTTACAGGCTTTCCATTGCGCTCAAATGGGCACCCAGAGGCTGCCCTTAAGGAGGGGGCAATGTCAGAACTCGTGCAGCAAGTGCAATCCCGTTCAGATAATGAGCCCCAGACCAAGACGAGCAAGGATTGTAATGGGCAAGCGCAATGTGCACGCATGTATGCATTCATGGATTCTGGAGCACGTCGGTCTATTTAAACTGAGAGTCTGCCTGGCTTCAGTGTTGGATTGACTTCAGCTTGGTTTCTGTGCTTCTGACTCTTATTCATATCTGCTGACCTTGTTCCTGAACCCAGCTTCCTCTGACTACTCTCTTGGATCATCCCTGCCTGCTTATCTGCCTCTTGCTTATATTACTGATCCCGACTTGGACTTATGACTAGTCTCCTGATTTGATACCCCACCGCCAGCACATTACCGACTCCTGTCTTTTCCCGACTTTGCAACTGATCCTGATCTGCCCGGCTCCCGCTGAACAAGACTTGTGACCAGTTTCCACGACATCACTGGAAGGGCTCCTGTGTCTTCAAGCTTCAGCTCGCTTACACAGCTGCCAGGCGCCTGCACCCTTCAACTGCCCTAGCAGTCCCTATCTCCACTACCAGGGGTGCTTGGACAGGAATTGTGCAAGAGGCCATCCTCATCATCTCTGGCTCCACTGTAAGGTACGTGATAAGTGGTAAACTAAGCATCAGAACAGAGACAAAATGTTCAAGCAAGTTTGTCCTGGACTTTTATTTGGAAAGGCAGTAAACAAACTTATGACCAGGGTAAATCAGAGCTCACCTCCATACTTGACCTCTTACCCAAAACTGCACACAACTGCACCATCCTATAACTCCTAGGAAAAAAAAACATGCTACTAGTAATTGGAGTTAAATGGCCGAATTAGCCTTTTATTAAACATAAGCTTATAAATAACAAAACATAACACTAAACATATCAATCCAGGTAACAATGGATGGTTGCAATTCCTTGACGGTACCATATAACTAAAACTTTGTGTCTGTGTCACCAGTTACCTAAGATGGGTCCCCATCATCTTACCAATAACACTAGGCTTAGACCCCTGTCAAGGACCCCAAATCATCACAGCGACACAAGTGTAAAACCTTACACTTGTGCGTTCTCCAAACACAAAAAGCCCACTGGATCCCATCTTGCAAACTCCCAAAAAAAAACAAATGTCCATACCTACAGCATTAAGACAAAACCCTGTCACCCCTAAAGAACTGCCAAGTGTCAGACCATACTCTGAGCACACCAAGGAATTAAGTCTTTAGCCCCAGGAAATCAACTCTGATCAGCTCCCTCATGAAGCAGAGGCCCAATTCTTCCTCGTCGACATGAAGAACCAAAATGTCCGGAGCCCTATCCAGCCTAGCAAAACAATTAACTTTGGGCCCCACCCAAGCATATCCGGGACCAGTCCATCCAACACTACCCACCTCCCAAGATAGCCTCAACTGTCTACCATTGGGCCTAACATCTGTCCTCTTAGCCCCCCAAAAAATGTAGGAATGCCCATGAATCCAAATGAGGCATCATGGGAAACCTGTAAAGGAAAAAATTTACCGTGCATCCACCAAACATGAACAAAAAAACAAACATAAAACAGAAGGACAGACAAGAAAAAAATCTTCCTGGTGTCCAATAGTCTATAGCAAGTGGGGTCTAACACACAGCCGTAACCTGTTTCACTCCCACCTGCTAATGTGCCCCACCACCTTTTCATCTAAACACTACCAAGATGCTTTAGTGGCTACCCCAATGCAGAAGAAATGCGAACCATACTCCGTCACATTCAAACCCAGCCACTAAAATTTATGTTTGAAAAACAACCACAAAATGAAACTTATGCCGCGTACACACGAGCGGACTTTACAGCAGACTTTGCTCGGCGGACTTTACGCCGGACTTTATGACGGACTTTCCGAATGAACGGACTTGCCTACACACAATCCACCAAAGTCCGTCGAATTCGTACGTGATGACGTACGACCGGACTAAAACAAGGAAGTTCATAGCCAGTAGCCAATAGCTGCCCTAGCGTGGCTTTTTGTCCATCCAACTAGCATACAGACAAGCGGACTTTTCGACCGGACTCGAAAAGTCTATCCAACTAGCATACAGACGAGCGGACTTTTCGACCGGACTCGAGTTCGACGGATAGATTTAAAACATGTTTCAAATCTAAAGGTGGCCCTGGTTTGAGGGGAATCCTGTATTAGCTGGTGTCTGGGAGGCCGTTTGGGATTACTCCTCCCGGGTTTACCTGGTCCTGCCCAACACTCTTCCTATCTGCTGGGATGGGTGTCCACTCATCAAAGTCTATGTTTGCCCTTTGGAGCCTCGGGATGACGAGGTGCGTACCTCTGTTTTTGGTACTAAGTTCTCACCCCACCACAAGGGGGCAGGCTTCCCACTTGAATTAAACCGGAACACTTTTTCTACCCCCTGCCCCATATCCTCTCCTTTTAGGTAACTCAGCAGGACTGTCATTACCTCCGGTAAATTTGACCCACCCCCTATTAAGGTACTAGGTGTACCACATCTGCTGCGAGCCCCTCTTAGGCTACGATAGCTACCTGAGTTGCCCTCTGAATCGGGCTCGTTCCCTTTCCTTATCTCTTCTGTTTCCTACTTTCTCCCTCCTACCCCTTACCTCTTACCCTCTATCCCACCTCCCTAAATCTACCCCATACAAACCTAGGAGGTGTTATTAACAAACAACTCCCCCCCCCTTTTTTTAAAACATGCCTCCTACAGTGCAGACATCAGCTCCTTTATCCCTCAAGGTCTACTCTCTAAACTCTAAACACAAAGGGTCTCAATGTACCCGAAAAACGCAGTAGCGTCCTTGCAGAGATACACCGCCACAGACGCACTCCATGACACCTGGTGCACCATAAACCCACGGGAGAAAGTCTACACATTTTTCTCGCCCCCACACAATCGATACTCGAGGCTGGACTACCTCTTCATCCACCAAGCTGACCTGACATACCTTCATGAAGCGACTATAGAGAACATGGAACTCTCTGACCATCACCCGATCACACTGACCTTCCAATTCCCACAGAGGGAAAATTCTACCAAAATATGGAGGTTAGATGTCACCCTACTGTCTGAACCTGGAGACCTCGCTGACGTAACACAGACTATTGAGGACTACTTCCAACATAACAATGCGCCAGACGTGTCTCCCATGACCCAATGGGAGGCGCACAAATGCATAGTGCGGGGGCACCTGCTTTCCATCGCGGCCAGGAAGAAAAGAGAACACCAAGCTACTATTAAAAACTTGTCTGACAAAATAACCCTACTGGAAGTGCAACATAAATGCTCACTGGCAAGGAGGGTGGCGAAAGACTTAGCTGACACTAGAGCTCTCCTTTGTGAGGAGCTCTTTAAAAGAGCACGTAAACGGCAACTCCTGTCACAGAAGTTATTCTATGAACAGGGCAATAAACCAGGGAGGCTCCTAGCGAGAGCCACACAGAAACGAACCCTTACAACTACAGTACACCATATTAAAAAGGTAGGGATGGGACTATCCTTTCCAAAAATGAGGAGATCGCTAATCAATTTCAATTAATTTACAGCAAACTTTACGATCTCCAAACACACAAACGCAGATTGGTAGACGAGAACGTTCGCGCTAATATTATGCAGGAGTTTTTAACTCTAGAGGGCCCTCTCTCGGTGGAGGAGTGGGGGGAGGCATTGAAGGCCACGAAGCCTGGCAAGAGTCCGGGACCGGACGGCTTCTCTGCACTTTACTATAAGAGCTTCGCCGATCTCCTAGCACCGGGATTTCTTAAGGCCTTCAATGGCCTCTCCCGCTCACCCTGCAAATCGGGAAGCCTCCTGGAGGCTTTTATTTCGGTAATCCCGAAAGAAAGCAAAGATCCCACTGATGCAGCCAATTACCGACCCATTTCCCTTTTAAATGCAGATGTTAAATTGTTTGTCAAGATTCTGGCCACCCGACTGACCTAT
Organism: Lithobates clamitans; assembly: GCA_037952925.1. NCBI lineage: Eukaryota > Metazoa > Chordata > Amphibia > Anura > Ranidae > Lithobates > Lithobates clamitans. Next base: position 3,915,211 of record JBBGZY010000159.1, read on the forward strand.
CATATACCTGCATGGGTGGGTTTGGACCAGGCTGGTTTTGTCCCTGGAAGAGAGGCCAGGGACAACACCATTAAGGCCCTCAATTTGCATCACTGGCTCACCACTACTCAACGGGAGGGCTGCATTCTGGCCATGGATGCAGAGAAGGCGTTCGACAGGGTGGCCTGGGACTACATGGACGCAGTCCTGGAAAAGCTGGGGCTGGGTCTCTGTATGCGGGCCTTTATCAGGGCACTTTACACGAACCTCGGGGCTAGGGTCCGGGTTAATGGCCACTTGTCGGACGCCTTCCCCATCCATAATGGGACCAGACAGGGGTGCCCTCTCTCCCCTATACTGTATATACTCACCTTAGAACCTCTCCTCCGCTGCATTCGAGCAAACCCGAACATCAAAGGCATAGAAGTTCACCAGCGGGAATACAAGATTGCCGCCTATGCAGACGATATCCTACTCTTCCTATCGTCCCCGTTAACGTCCCTTCCCAATCTAATGCCGATTCTAGACAACTTCAAGACTATCTCGAACCTAAAGATTAATTGCTCCAAGTCCTTTGCGCTGAACATATCGCTACCCCCTACTTTAGTTCAACTTTGTTAGACTAACTTCCCGTTTCGATGGAAAGCGGATGCCCTCACCTATCTAGGCATACAACTCCCTAGTAACCTTAAAGATCTATACGGAAAAAAATTTCCTAGCAGAATTAAAATCTATACAGCAAGATCTCAAAAAGTGGGAAACCCCCACCATATCGTGGTTTGGTCGGGCTGCGATTCTTAAGATGACAGTACTCCCTCGCTTATTGTATAAACTCCAAACGGTCCCGATCCACTTACCACCCTCTTTTTTTGCTACATACAAGAGGATGTGTAGGGCCTTTCTCTGGGGAACCAAGACAGCACGCATTGGATGGACAAAGTTGGTTCTCCCAAAAACAAGAGGCGGGATAGGCCTCCCGGACCTGCAGAGATACTACTGGTCAGTACACCTGACCCGAGTGGTTGACTGGAGGCTCCACAGGCGACACAAGGGCTGGGTATTGTTAGAACAGCTGATTGCTGGGACTGATTTATATCTTGCTCCTTGGCTCCTGCGCAAACATATACCAACAACCACTCAAGCACACCCTCTCATAGGAGCGACCCTGAATGCATTTGATAATGTGTGCAGAATACACTCATTCTCAGCGAAAATTTGCGCAATCACGCCTCTTAAAGGGAACCCGGACTTCCCTCCGGGTATGGAACAAGCCTACTTAGTGGCTGAATGGCCATACTTATTTCTGAGGGGTAGATTCCTTCGACAGCAAGAATTAGCGGCAATCTCAAACACTAAGTCGTTTCCCTTCTGGGCCTATCTCCAAATAAAACATTTTCTTGACAACCCCACAAACAGAAACAACTTTGGAAAGAATCCAACAGTCTTAGAATATCTGTGTACTGGCCCCACCCCACAGAAATCACTTGATCTCGGTGCTCTACGCCGCAATGTTCGGGGAACCCTACGCTTCTCTGCGCTCAGAAAACACCTATTGGGAAATCGTACTGGATAGGGAGATAGAGGAAACCAGCTGGGACCGAATACACCTATATATTCACAAGGGCTCCCTCAATGTACACATACAAGAAAACGGGTATAAGATTAAGATAAAATGGTACAGAACGCCAGAAAAACTTCACAAGTTTATCCCTGCGGTCTCTGACCGGTGCTGGAGATGTGACCGTGGCACGACGACTCTTCTCCATATATGGTGGACATGCCCGATGATCCAGCCGTATTGGAGACAGGTCCACACAGTCATAACTGAGATAACCACACTCCCCCTGGAGTTCACACCAGCACAATAGCTCTTACACCTCTCCAAAATCCCCCATAAAAGATATTACAAATCAGTGGCCATGCATATGACCAACGCCGCTAGGCTATGCCTACCGGTTCATTGGAAGTCTACGTCGCCCCTTGCATGAAGGAGTGGATATGCCGAATCAATTAAATTGCAGTGATAGAGGAGCTGATTCATGCCTCACAAGATAGAATGCTGAAATTTTCGGCTACTTGGGCTCCTTGGCTTGAGTACCGAAACTCACAACGGTACCAAATACTGTCACAGGAATACTCTTGACTTTTCTGACCCCCCCCAGGGCTCAGGCCCCTTGGGTGATGTGAACGCAGAAGGCATTAGACCCTATACATTATATGCTATGCACGGGGACTCCTGAAGAGGGTAGCTGGTGGTTTTTCCCACCCCCTCTCCACATAATCCCCGGGCAGTCTGCACCTCCCCTCGATTCTCCAACCCTCCTTACCCACCCATCTGCCCCGTCCTTCTTTCTGTTCTTTCTTCCCCTACCCCCCTTCTCTATATTAACCCTTGTCTCAGAGAGAGCTGGGATGGCGGGATGATCTTGATTCGGACACTGTCCATCCCCAACTAAAGAATAATGGTATGACCAAACGCTGCCCTATGCTCCCTTACTGGCTCTTGCCGCATAGTATTATCACCAATAAGCCACAGAGCTTTGCGGCGCCATCACTCTGCATGGGAAAGGAAGGGAAATATTAAAAATCCTGCCTCAATCACTATAAGTCATAGGGCTAGTTCCCTACCAGACCTAATAAGGAAAACGCAAGAAGGGCTCTAAATGTTAGTTCATTGGTTTGTAACTGTTTGAATTACAACAGCCTTGTTATTGTCAAATGCCCTAACTTTTGTATATTCTGAAACCTACTTTCTGTATTTTCTATGAATCTTTTCAAAACAAAAAAATAAAGATAAAATAAAAGGCCCACCAAGAATGCCCTAAACAAAACATGTCCAGAAGACCAAACCATTTGCAAGTGTTCCAGAATAGCACTCAACAGAGAAAAAGACACAAGGCGCTGAGAAGCGCCACTACGTCGACCCCTCTGGTAACCCTTCATCGCCCGCTAACCACAAAGGCCTCAGTAAAATCCACCAAGTCCACCAACTTGAACCAGAAAACAAGACCCGCAAACTTACAATTTACCGCCTATGCTGAAACACCCGCACAACTAACAAAATAGAGTACCAATGAGGGAACATTAATCCAAAGTTCTACCCCACATATCACATCCAACAATGAGCACCATTCCATCCAAGCCATGGAACAGGCCTAACACTAGCACTAAATGAATCCTGAATCAAGCCAGCGGTGACTCAAAACGATCATCCACAGCCACCGTGGACAATGTATCCCATGTTGCCCCACCTCTGGTGTCAACACGTGAAACTGAAAACAAGACAAATCATCTGCCACTTTGTTGCAAATTCCAGGAATATGCACAGCATAAATGAAATCATTAAATCTCTGGCAAAGCAAAACAGGTAGTCGCATCAACAGTGGGAAAAAGGCCGATATATTATAGATTGCTGACACCACATCTATGTTATCATAGTGAAAACTCACTACTCAGTTCCAAGCGGCCTCGCCCCAAATCTCTACCCAGGACTAATGGTCCCAAAGGAAGCAGATTTTTTTTTAAGAAAGCCAGTCGATTGGCATCTCTCGGGCCACGGCTCAGCAGTCCATTGCCTGAGAAAATATGCACCATATCTGGCCAAACCTTCTGTATCCGTAGGATCAAGTCCGCATTGCTAACAGGACCAGCCGGACACAAAAGGCAGCCATTAAAGCACTCCAAAAAGAGATCCCAAATCTTAAGAGCAGCTCAGAACTCCATGGTAGGCCGAACATAGTGCCCAGGGTCACAAATTCCTGATGTCACCAATGATAACCAATGGCAGAAAATCATGCCCATGAGAGCAATTCTACAAACTAAGCTCAAGTTACCAAACAGCGACTGCAACTCCTGCAATGGAATCTTCTGATAGTCGTAGGCTGTCCAAACTTCCTTTCTAAGCTCCACTAACTTTTACATGGGTAATCTCATAGCTCCCAACTGTCCTTGATTTCGAGGGACTGTCCCTGATTTGGAGCAATGTCCCTCTGTCCCTCATTCCTCCTCATTTGTCCCTCATTTTGGTCTAATCTATATAGTTGTATATAAAATGCACTTTTTATCTTTCAAATAGTGTTTCCCAGTGCTAAACCTTTCATCCAATTTCTAAATGGCTGCATTTGTTTATTTTAAAAGCCAATATAAAGAAATGGCAGTGGTAAAAAAAAGCACTTGTGGATTTATTTAACCTTTTTTGGGTTAGTTCTCCTTTAAGGGGGCGTGGCAGGGGGCGTGCCCTATGCCTACATACGTTTGCTAGTAGGTGTCCCTCATTCCCATCTCAAAATGTTGGGAGGTATGGGTAATCTGCATTCCATGGCAACTGAATCAACAGTAATTCCTAAGATAAACCAGTTCCATGGACGGGCCCAGCAGAATCGCACAAGTCCTAGAATCCGGCAGTCCAAAGCACAGAAAAACAGCCAGATAATGGATGATCAAATTCAATCCAGACACATATCTACCAGCCCACTCTAATGCCGCGTACACACGGTCGGACTTTTCGACCGGACTGGTCCGACGGACGCCGACGGACCAAATCCGGCGGACAATCCGATCGTGTGTGGGCTTCACCGGACCTTCAGCGGACGTTTCCAGTTGCAAATCTGACGGACTTTAGATTTGGAACATGCTTCAAATCTTTACGTCGTAACTCCGCCGGACCCAGAAATCCACTCCTCTGTATGCTAGTCCGACGGACAAAAACCCACGCTAGGGCAGTTATTGGCTATTGGCTATCAACTTCCTCATTTTAGTCCGGTCATACGTCATCACGTACGATTCCGTTGGACTTATGTGTGATCATATGTAGTTAAGTCCGTTCGTTATAAAGTCCGCCGCAAGTCAGTCAAAAGTCTGTCGAAAGTCTGTCGGACGGGCTGTCGGACTTTTGTAGCAGAAAAGTCCGACCGTGTGTACGCAGCATAAGAATGAGCTGAAAATTTCAAACAGGGCACAAGATAAAGGTACAGCTCATCGGCAGGCAGCAATCAACAAAATATGAGCCTTGCCAGGGGCAACCTAGCAAATGAAAACTCTGCGGATGGACAGGAAGCAGCCTGAGGGCTGCCTCAATGTCCGGTTTGGCCAGCAACGACCCTCTGCCATACGTACGCACCTAAGAGATGGCCACATAAAATATCAACTGATGTACAGGTAAACACACAGGCCTTCAGATCAATAGCATCATTCAGAGAATGATAAAAATGTTGAATCAGCCTGAATTTGCTGGATTCCTTCTTCGGGACTACCCTAAAGGGGGACCCAACCAGGCCCAGAAGCGGTGGAGGGGAAAAATAGGGGGGGACCCAGACAACTCCTTTAAAAAAGTCCACCACTTCCGCGTGAAGTGCTACCACTTCCGGGTAAAAGAGCGCCGACCGCAAATTAAATGTTTATTTTTTTTTGATAAGGGCAGAATAGTACTTAAACTACATGGGATACGCAAACCCCACCTAAAACTTGACTCAATAAAACAAGCCGACTTAACCCTCTTTTCCCATTCTCACCGGAGTCCCTCCTTTTTCCAGTAACCTCCCCAGTGTGTCCCTTACCTTATTTAAATAACGGGTGTGCGAATGGCTGCCACCGCTGCCAGAACATTTGTGTTTAAAACGAAAGGTACCGCTAAACTGGCAAGTGCCGTCATTAAACTGCCAACAAAACCCCTTCTTTCGAGAGAATAACATTACCAAAGCAAAAGCAGAGCCAGCCCCCCCAGGAAAATTGGAATCCCAGCCCTGACATAAGCCTTCAACTTCATCCAAAGGCTGATATCCTTGTGATCCCGGCGAATGGCTTTCCGCTGAAGAAACTGTTCATTTTAATGGAGCCACGCCCCCCCCCACCATACACCTATAAGTTTCACTAATAACATCCAAATAACAAAAAGCACAGAACATTTCCTGGTGCCTTTTCCCAAATGACACTTGTCAAAATCTTATCCTCTTTCTTGCTTTCGTCTGGTTTGAACCTAAATTAAATCTGAAATAAACTTCTCTAGCAGGAACATGGAAAAATTCTCTAAATATTTGCCTGTCCAAATTTACCTCAGGGGTCCCTCGTAGTACACATATACCTCACACTTAGCTGAATCTGCCAATCTCGCCCCGTCCACCTCCTTCTTCCCATCCTTGAACTGTTCCGCAGCAGCCAAAACTGATCCTGGGGTGTCACCGTCGGTGCATGTGCCAGCTACTGACACCAACTGCACCACCAAGGTGCCAGAAACTCCACAGGTCGAATTCTCACATCCTGGCAGTCCACATTGAAACTGGCGGTGAGTCCCTCATTGAACCTGCCTCCAATCCACGCAACAGATCTCACAGGCTTAAGAAAACCTCACTATTGACCTGTCCAGATGCAGAACAACAAGGGCAATCTCTGACCCCCTGTAAAACCAAACCTCTGACACAGAAGGGGACTTGGCCAATCAAGTAAGCATCAGTACTGACCAACCACTTAATATAGTTAACCCCTTCTGCCTGGTTCCCCCTCCATCCAGTCATGTATGCCCTCTGCTGTTTTCGTTCCTTCTCAGTTCTGGGCATACCTGTTTCAGTGCAGAAGGGCTTTGTACAGCATGTCCAAGACAAAAAATGAATAAAACACCTGCTTGTCTGAGTCACTAACTAAACTCAGGTCAGTTCCTAACTAAAAGGATGGCCACTAATAGGTATTTTTTGATAGATTTAACAATAAAAAAACATTATATATACCTTTTTTCCCTTTTTTATAAGTGATCACATTCCCTCTGTTTTCAACTACATAGCTGGGGGGGGGAGAAGCAGCAGCACATTGAGCTTCCTAGTAAATGTCTGTGCGGGGGGGGGGGGGGGGTGTCAGGACAAGTCTGATCATTGGAGAGCAAGCGGAGTTCCCAGCATAGCTAGAGAACTGACCACGATGTGTTCTCCTGCTTAGTGTGGTCAGTTTTTTTAAATTAAAAAAGAGGGACTGGCAGGAATACCAGGCATTTCACATGAAGGAAGCAATAAAAAGAGAACAGGATATTTTCTCATACAAGTACATAGTAAAGCAGGTACATGTCAGGAATATGAAGTGTTGGGGTAACAAATGCTGTAATGTTCTGTCTGCATACAGCCCTTTCACAAAGCTAGAGCCAGAACATACTGCATCATTCATTGCTATGGTGCTGTGGCTTGTCTAAACCAGGGAAACACGTGACACTGATACAGGGCATGCAACATCATTCAGTGCAGATGTCAATGTTCTTCAGGCCATTAGGGCTCATTAATCTACACAGATCAACACACCCTCTTTGCTAGGGCACATGAGAGAAAAAAAAAGTTTTCTATTTACCCTGTTCCCACCACAATGCTGCCTTGAGGTGGATTACAGTGCTTCATGTAGAAATGCAAACGCATATGGCTGGTGTGAACATGCTCTAAATACATGGAAAATAGGGGGGTAGAAATGGCGCTGTTCTGGTGTGGAGTGTTTTAAACCCCTGGCTTGTGACAAGTGAGTTCCTAGTGTAATGACTGTGCAGATAATACAAAAAACAAGTCCAATGAAAGTGCAAATGTGCAAATGATCTGAGTGATTATAGTAACAACCTAGTGTGATGCTACTGGAATGCAGATTGGTGTGCAATCCAACCGGTGATAAACCACAATACAAAAAGCAGCTAAATGCTGTGATAATAAAACATATATGACAACAAGTATAAAAATACTGTACTTATGATATCCTCTAGTAAAAAATTGCTGGTGCACTAGAAAGTCCATGTGTCATAAAAACGTAGTAAAAATAAAGTGACAGGTGCTCTTCAAAAAATATAAAAGGCCAGTCGCAAGGAGACTATTTTACGCCTTTTATGCCATCAGCTTCCTGAGGAAGTATACGGAAATTTGAAACATGTAGAGGCTGCTGGGAGATCATTTTCGTCACTTCCTGCTTAGAACGAGAACGAGGCTTGGAAATCACGTTGTTTAGAGGAAACATAGGGGCAGACAGACTGACAGTCCCCACTCCATGTACACGGCTGGATTAGCTTGGTGCCGGCTTAGGAGCACCTGAACATGTGAGTTCAATTGTGTTTTTTAACTTTTTTAATAAAAATACAGTTACATACTACACTACGATGGCTATCTATATGTTTCATGAGAACCAATAAAGCAAAAGGCATTAGTATACTGCTTGGAAAGGCTGCTGTTGGACCTATGAAAAACGGAGTGGTTATCCGAAATTAATGAACCAAAGGCGCTTAATTGTTTACATCTGGTGAGTGGCCATTTCACTAGGTGGTGGTGTAGTCACTGTAATGGTGGAAGTGGAAGCACTTAAATATTGCTGAAGAATGTCACCATTGGAAGGAATAGATCACTCACTGTGGACATTCACTGTACTTTGTTATACACGTATTTTTTATGTATGGATTCAATGGACTGAGTTGTTTGATTACGCAATATCCGTAAATTTTTGGTCTTACCCTCATTTTTCTTTTTTCACATTTTTTTCTATATTTCAATATTTTATATATTTGGCACTTGCACTTAAAATCATCGATAAATATTTGTCGTTAAGGTTTTTCCATATGGGATTATTATATTGTGGTGTAGTTTGGGCACATATATAAATTGTCAGCATGAAAAATTATCCGTAAGGAGTTCACACATATATAGATATATTTTTTTGGTCATTAGAAGTGGTATTATTATTTAGAAGTTAGCGCGATCCACACATTAATTTATATTTTATGCCTAATGCCCCGTACACACGGTCGGACATTGATCGGACATTCCGACAACAAAATCCTCGGATTTTTTCCTACGGATGTTGGCTCAAACTTGTTTTGCCTACACACGGTCGCACAAAGTTGTCGGAATTTCCGATCGCCAAGAACGCGGTGACGTCAAGCACGTACAACGAGACTAGAAAAGGCTGGTTCAGAACCAAGCGCAGCACCCTTTGGGCTCCTTTTGCTAATCTCGTGTTAGTAAAAGTTTGGTGAGAGACGATTCGCGCTTTTTCAGACTCGTGGCTTTCAGATCGTTTTCTGCCGTTCAGTTTGTGCTTGTGGGTTTGTATCTGCTCTTCAGTGCGTGCAGTCAGTTCGTATCGGAGTTTTCTGTGCGATCTTGTCCGCTCGTTGCTGTTTTTCAGGTCGCTCTTCACAGGCCTTGCTGTTCTTCAGTGCGTTCTGTTACTTCGTTCTGAGCAGCCGACCGTTTTCTAGCCATGTTTCGTATGTGTACTCCTCGTAGAGTTCGTGCTGTGCGGGGGCTTGGTGTTGGGGTCCTGACCTTGACACAAGTCCAGTCCATGAACAGGGTGGGGAGGAGTTCATGGACCAAGAATTGGTTGCTTCAGCGTGACCAGTTCTGTCATATGCCTTTGCTCCGTGAGATCCGTGAGAATAATCCTGATGATTTCAGGAACTTTCTCCGGATGACGGACCCCGTGTTTCACCGTTTGTTGGCTTCGCTGACCCCCTATATCAGCAGGCAGGATACCTGCATGAGGCAAGCCATCACTCCGGAGCAGAGGTTGGTCGCTACCTTGCGGTATTTGGCCACAGGGAGAAGCCTGCAGGACCTCAAGTTCTCGACAGGCATCTCCCCCCAGGCTCTGGGGATCATTATCCCAGAGACCTGTTCTGCCATCATCCAGGTCCTGCAGAAGGAGTATATGAAGGTAAGATTTTGATCCTTTTATATCACATTTTATTGTATTGAATGTTTGATAATATATTGTATTTCTTTCCTCATTCCCTAATTACCATGATTGTAATATGCTGTGAATGTCCCCTTTGTCCTCATGCATTCTGGATTTTTATGTAATTATTATTTTATGTCCTTCATACATATTTGCCTTCACTAACCTCCCCAGCATGGTGTCTCTTGCCCAATATTCACCTCATGTAGTCACTTAACAATGTATTTTATCAGCTCCATAGTAGTGCTTTACCCCAAACACCCCCTAAAATGTTTGGAAATGTTATTTTTGATGTAAATTCAGGCAGAGGGCCAGAGGCTTTTTTTTGTGGTGTCCCCAAATTTTTTGTAACCCTCCCTCCCACAACTGCTAAGTCAGCTGATCCCAATTCTCTATCCTCAATCATCTATCTGCTGACTTTGACAAACCCATACACACTATACCCATCTCTTTACTGGTCAGATTTATGGATGAATTCCCCAAAGCATGTAGTGCAAGGGCCTGCCTGTATACTTTCCAATGGTACTGTTTAAAGTACTTGTATCCTATTATGATCTTGATAGGTAATAGCAGAATGTCCAAATGTGCTCAAATGTGTACAGTGTGTATTTATATCTTTGTATTATGACATTTCTTACCTGTCCAGTGGGCTGCCAATAGTGTAACTAAGGAGGGGCTGTTCCAAGTAATACCCTGTATTTAGGCATTCATCTCTCAATGAAGTGAAGAGGGTTACCTGTCCAAGAGTTCCTTCCCCCTATAATGTTAGAAATAGCCCATGAGAGGGGGGGGGGGAGATATGATAGGTGTACCTTATACTTTGTTGTTGTTAAATTCCCCTTAATAAATGCTATCTGGAGGTTGCCCCATAATGTTTGTGTCTAATCTGCTTGCCAGGTTTCTGTGAAAAAATAGTAATGTTTATTGTTTTTTCCTCAACAGTTTCCTTCCACGCCACAGGAATGGCAGACTGTGGCCTCCCACTTTGCCCAGCGGTGGGACTTTCCTAACTGCGGAGGGGCAATTGATGGGAAACACATCCACATCGTCCCACCACCCAACTCGGGGTCGTACTATTATAATTACAAGGGGTTTAATAGTATAGTGATGTTGGCGGTGGTGTCGGCTAATTACGACTTCTTGTATGTGGACGTGGGGAAGAATGGCCGGATGTCCGATGGTGGAGTGATCGCCCAGACGGAGTTCTACAGGCGTCTCCAGAATGGCAGCTTGGACTTGCCACCTCCAGAGGACAATGTTGAAGGTCTCCCATTTGTGTTCGTTGCTGATGAAGCATTTGCGCTGGGGGACCACCTGATGCGGCCATTCCCGATGAGGACCCTCACCCCGGAACAGAGGGTTTTTAATTACCGGCTGGCCAGAGCCCGAAGAGTGGTGGAGAACACATTTGGAATCCTGGCCAGCCGGTTCCGATTATTTATGACACCCATCCATATGGCGGAGTATAAACTGAACCATATAATACTTGCCTGCTGTGTTCTCCATAATTTTCTACGAAAACATTCAGCCAACTATGCTGGCTCAGTTGGGCCTGAGGCCGGAATCCCAAATACTTCAACAATGACGGCACTTGAAAGCGGCCGTCCTGGCTTGCCCTCCCTGAATGCCCGTGATGTCCGGTTACGATACCTGGAGTTCTTTGCGGGTAGGGGGGCTATCAATATGCCAGACAATATGTGACACCTTTTTCAAATAAAAAACAACCAAAAGAAATTCTTGGTGGACATTTACTGCTTGTGTTTGTTTTAGCTGACCCTGACAGAAATGTGTTGAGTGCAGAAAATGTCGTGATTGGGTAACCTTATAAAAAACAGTGTTGGCTGGTACTTCCTAAATGCAAAAACACATTTCACTACAAGTGCACTTGCAACTGCACTGAACCTGCACTTGTAGTGCAAAGAGGATTTGCCCTTAGGAAATAACCCCCATTTGTGCATAAAACAGCAATTACATCACCCCAAAAGTGTTGTAGTGTTGAGACAATAATCCACACATTCTTGAGTAAGGCACTTTTTTATACCTGCACAATCACATGCGCATTTACCAAAGGTTTTTAAAACAAACCAACATGTTTGTTGTATAAAATGTTTGCAGTAGCATTATGAAAAATCTAAATATCCATTTCAGATAAAACAGGCCTGTGTAAAACCAACAAGAAAGCCAAAAAACTAGAACTTACAAAGTTCACATTAGGTAAAACCTGAAGGCTATATCAGACATCAGTATTTAGGAACTGGGTTTGATATAGCGTTCAGATGGGGGGAAATCACCCCTGGAAAAGCCAAATTTGGAAGATGCACACCAATTTACAAATGTCCACATGTGCTATCTGCCATCAGGGGGGATCAAGGGACGTGTTTTGGGGGAGCAAGCCCTTCCTTAACGCTACTTTATAATTGAGGAAGGGGTTGCCCCCCCAAAACGCGTCCATTGATCTCCCGTGATGACAGATAGCACATGTTGGCACACTGTGTGCATCCTCCAAATTTGGCTTTTCTAAACATAGAAAAAAGTTTGGTACCATAAAACAGGTGATTTTGTGGGGTTTAAATTCACCCCAAAACATCAATGATGTTATTATTTTTTTTAATAACATCACTGATTTGTTGCTGGATGTTTTGCAATTGGAGATTGCACCCCATGATCTCCCCTATCAGTATCTGGGCACTTTCAGAAGTAAACCGTTGTGGATCCCTCACATCACGATCACCTAAAAAGAGATAAAGAACAAAAAAAAAGGTCTCAAAAATCTGCCACCAGCCATCTCTTTTACCTGAGCCTGTGGTCGCAGACACTCACCTGTTGTGGTGCCAATCTCCACCACATCTTCTTCTTCCTCCTGCTCTTCTTCCTGGGTTGGTGGTATTTCAACTTCTTCCAGAGGGGGGGGGGGTCTGTGTTCTCCTGGGATGAGGGGTGTCCCCCGAGTCTTTTCTCCCCTATGTAAAACAAAAATGGTATACTTAGCACACAGATATTTGATGGAAGAACTATAGAAACAGGAAACATTGCTTGGAAGTGGGGTACAATTGTCTATTTTAGCCGAGTTCAAAGATGTATATTTTTTATTGCCCTTTGTCAAGCTGCAATACTTTACCTGTTTGGTACAAGCTTCACAGATGGAGACCCCCCTATAGTATACACTGGAGCATCAGTGTGCCCCCCCTAATAAAAATGGTGTTCTTGTGTCCCACACTAGTGCTCCAGTGTCCAGATGTGAAAACAGCTGCTCAGTGTCCTCTCCTTACACACAATCTAGTTTGCATTTCATTCTAGTAACAAACCCATCTACACAAACAAATATTTGGCATCCAAGTAGGCCCCCAAAAATGTGTGAAAATGCATATGGCCTAAACAATGGTGTTCTAGAGGCCAAAAGAAAAATGTTTGATACGAACGAATAATGTGCCCATGAACATTAAAGTTGACCTTTGGAAACGTTACAACTAATCAAAGCATATGGAGCAGAACGAACGTAATAAAGACAGAAAGAATAGGAACACAGCACAACTGCTTACTTTTTTGCAGCACTCTCCGGATCTTTCGGTACTGCTCTGGCTCTCTCAACTTCAGGTCCGACCACTGCTTCCTGAGCTGATCTTTAGACCTTCGTACCCCGAAATTCCGCTCTAGACTCCTGACCACTTTCGCCATGATTTTGGCCTTTCGGATGTTGGGGTGGGGGTAAGGCCCATATTTTCCGTCATAGTCGGACTTCTTCATGATGTCTACCATCTCCAACATCTCCCCAAACGACATATTTGTGGCCTTAAAATGTCTCCTTCTGGATCGGGACGTGCCTGGATCCGCCCTTTCCTCCTCCTCCTCGTTGCTACAATTAGCCCGCACCTGCTGTATGTCCGCCATCATGCTCTTCCCCCACTGCGCCGAACGAAAAGGGGCGGGGAATACACTAGAAAGAACGTCAGGGGCGGGCGGAGTTACACGCATGCGCAGTGTATATAAAGCGTAACACGCGTGCGTATTACGTTTGATCTGTGAGCGGAGGAAGGAGCATTGAATGCGGCGATCGTAAGAACGAAGGTAAGAGACAAACTTGGGCCTATACTGCTTCTATAGATTGAGGCCTATATTGTAACAAGATTAGGAGAGTTTGGTGTGACATTAGGCTTTGTCTTGTGTTGTGTCTTGCAGTGAACATGGATATGGTACTGGAAGATCAGGACTTCATTTCAGTCTTCATAGAGATGCTAAGGGAGCTGCCCTGTCTGTGGGAGATTGAACACCCCCATTACAAGAACCAAATAAAGAGGAAGGCAGCACTGGAGCAATTGTGTGAAATTGTGAAGCAGGTGATCCCCACGGCAGACATCCTCTATTTAAAGATTTTCATTGGTGGCCTGAGGAGCACATATCTGAGGGAGCGCCAGAAAGTCCTTGATTCGCAGAGATCCGGAGCAGCAGGTGACATCTATGTCCCCAGGATGTTGTACTACGACAGGCTGCACTTTCTGGCAGGCCAGACTGAACCCAGGCCATCCCTCTCAAGTCTTCCTTCCACGCTTCCTTCCCCCCCCGGCAGAGACTTCTGACGCCCAACCTGGGCCTTCCAGGCCACATGTGGAGGAGCCCAGATTGAGCCAGGTATAGCATTCCTCTAAATATTTCTGCTTGTACAATCAATGATGTTAACTAGATGTTAGTTGGGAGTACTAATTTATGATTGTGATTGATGATGCAAAAACTAAAACCATGTCCCTTTTTCATACACAGGGAAGTCTCAGCCAGGAGGTGGCTGATCTGCAGGTCCCTCCACCCCCCCTGAAAACAGAAAGTGGCAGCAGGAGGAGTAGCCTAGAGGAGGCGGCTATCAGATTTTTTTGTAGGGCTACAGAGGTCCTGGGAGCACCACACACCAGGCAGGAGAACCTTGCGGCATTCATTGCCTATAAAATGCAGAGGATGGAGGAGGGCCAAAAAGCCATGTGTGAGGCCCTCATATCTGAGGCTCTGGCGAAAGGTGTGAGGGGCCAACTTACACCTCACACACAGCTTTGGGATGGTCCTCCTCCTCCTCCTGCAGGTCCTACTCCTCCTCCAGGTCCTACTCCTCCTCCTGCCACATCTCCAACTGCACAGCCACAGCCCGGAAGGAAGTGTTAAAGGAAGACCAGAGAGTGAGGACCCTGGATCCAGTCTGGTCGGCCAAAAGATGCAGCCTCTTGTGGTACCACAGCCTGGGGACACTGATGTCATCTGCTGCTATCCAAGTCTCTGTGAATCCCGGACCAGACTGCCCTCCCTTATATATGGACTCCTCAGGCCACCAATTTTGAGGTTTAAGAATTGATGTCTGCCGTGGGGGTCCCAGGCTTCACTAATTTCTCCTGTTGATCCAGTGTTGCCTTCCTCTTTGTTTGGTTCTGAGCCCTTAATAAAGGATTTTTGTTTTGAATTATACTCTCCTATGTGTTTTACTTCAAAAATGATGGTTTGTTTGTGAGGATTCAGGTACATTGCAAATATACAATGTGAAATGAACAAGGGACACCAACAACAAACAATCTCATGGAGATTAAATAATAAAAGATATCAATGGTGTTGGGGTAACTTGCCACACAAAACACACACAAAAATATTCTGGAGTAAAAATAAAAATAACATTAAACAAAGATCAGCCTTGGAAAAAATCCAAACATTAAAGAAAAAAAAAGGCTCAAAAACAAAAAAAAAAAACCATAAAAAATATAAAACTGTCAGATGTGACAACTAATAACAATATATTGAGGGAATCCCACTAAAAAAACACAAATAAAACTTTGTGAGAAGTGTGTGTGAATATGAACATCAAAACGACTTAATTCTTGTCACATTATAAAGAAGAAGAGAGTGCGCTGTATTAAACTATTTTTAACATTGCAGCGTGACGAAAGTGCTGTATCCATTGCGAACGCTAAGTTTACCAGAACGAGCTGTCCCGTGTCGGAATTTCTTCTGAGCATGCGTGGCACTTTGTGCGTCGGAACAGGCCACACACGGTCGGAATTGACGCGATCGGATTTTGTTGTCGGAAAATTTTATCTCCTGCTGTCCAACTTTGTGTGTCGGAAAATCCGATGGAAAATGTCCGATGGAGCCCACACACGGTCGGAATTTCCGACAACACGCTCCGATCGGACATTTTCCATCGGAAAATCCGACCGTGTGTACGGGGCATAACACCGCAAACACGGAAGCAAACAGCTTAAATAGGACCAAAAGGGTTTTCCTGTGTGCTACACAGTGGCAAATACTGTGAAAGCGTAATACCTCCTTGTGGGGTGAATGATTCCGGTGAGTGAATTTCTTATGGGGCACCTTTTATGAAGCACCGAATAGAGTTTTTCTGAAGAGCACCTGTCACTTTATATTTATATAAGATATCAGACATCCCAACCTGCAGAAACTCATTTCAGGAAGGTGGGCGTGGCTTAAACTGTGCTACATATTGCGCGTGCCTTAAAGAGGAAGTAAACCCCGATAGGTTTTACTTCCTCTTTTGCTCCCTGCAAAGCCTGCAAAATAAAAGCATAATGGGCTAGTATGCATCACATACTAGCCCATTATGTGACACTTACCTGCAAACGAATCCATCGCTGTCCCCTGTGCAGGCTGCCTCCATCTTCGCCCCTCTTCCTTCCGGGGGCCACATGCGCGCGGGAGACGTCAGTCACGGCACACGCTGGGGAAAGAAAGGCACGGTGATCCATTTCTTCACAGCGCATGCGCCAATGCCGAAATCGGCGGACTACAAGTGAAATATCTCTTGAACACCGCATGTGTAGGAGATATTTCCACTATATATAGGTAAGACTCACACAAAAGGGTTCACAACCACTTTAAATGGGGTGTGGTTTTATTGAGTCTAAGATGACTTACATAGTGCAGAATGTAGTAATGTTAAATAGGTAATGTACAGTGCAGAGTGTATGGTGGTGGGTAGTTTGTGCAGGAGAGGAGTGTGGAGTGTATGTAGGTGGGCATAATGTGCATGTGAGGAGTGTGGAGTATACAGCGGTGAGTAGTATATGCAGGATGGTGTGTTAGTAGTTCTTTATTTTTATTATTTTGTTTACAATTTTTTTTTACTTATTCTTTACAATTTATTTTTTTATTTTTGGTTTTTCACAATGATTGGGGGTGGGGGTAGTGGACAGTTGCAGTAGAGCAGTGTGTCAATAGTTTTTTGTTTTTGTTGTTTTCTCTATTATTTTTTACAATTTTGTTGTTTACTATTTTCTTTAAATCATTTTTTTTAAGATTTTTTCACAGTGCTTCTGGGGAAGGGGTGGGGAGTATGTGGCGGTGATGGTGTCAGTAGGGCAGTGGATGGTGTCAGTAGGTTTTATTTTTACATATTGTTTTTTTTGCAATTAATTTTTTTTTTAAATGCTTTTTGGGGAGAGAGGGTTGGGGCAGTGGACAGTGTTGGTAGGGCAGGGGGGTCGGTAGTTTTTTATTATTATTTTTTTTTATAATTTCATTTTTTATCATTTTTATTTACAATTTAATTTTTTTTTTTTTTTTGCATTATTTTTAATCAACCCTGTTGGGGGGGCCGCTTTGGTGAGATATCAGGTATCTAAACAGAACCCTGACATCTCCCCTTTGAAACAGAGAAACAGACTGAGGACACAGATTTCCCAATCCCTTTCTCTGCATTGAAGATGAATGGACATAAGACAGCGGCTCCTGTCCTTTCATAAACTGAGCAGAGTAACAAACAGGTTACTCTGCTCAGTTTTCACAGGACACAGGAGCGATCTCCTCACTGTGTCCAATTCAGAAAAGGCAGAGGCTGGTAAATGACCGGTCCCTTCCTCCGCTCGCCATCCTGACAGATCCCCACAGCTGAAGGGAGAGGAGAGGAGAGGAGAGGAGAGGAGGAGGGAAGCCGGCTGTGGGGGACGAGGGAGGGTGGAGAAGGAGGACAAGGAGCCGGAAAAAAGCTGGGGGGGTGAAGGACACAGAGGGGAGCCGTAGTAGAATGGAGGGAGAAGAATAGGGGGGTAGAAGGACACGGAGGGGAACCGTAGTAGAATGGAGGGAGAAGAACAGGGGGGTAGAAGGACACGGAGGGGAGCTGGAGGAGGAGGATACAGGGAATAGTCAGGGATGATCGGTGCAGCAGGAGGGACAGCTGTGATCACCGATCTCCCTGTATAGCTTTTTAGCTGATAGCCGTGGGAGGGAGAGAAGGAGAAGCAGATGTCAGCTATACAGGGAGATCGGTGTTCACAGCTGTCCCTCCTGCTGCACCGATCATCCCTGGCTGTGAACTAGGATCAGCCCCGCAGCCGGGATATCGGGCAGCACTTGCGGGTGTCCGGGAGCCACCCCCAAAAAGCGGGAGGCTCCAGCACCTCGCAGGAGACTTGGGATGTCTGAGATATGGACCTAGAGATGGAGGTTTTATCCTACTCAAAACTCTACAAAGCCTCCAGGCTTCAGGACCCAGTACAGAATTTAAGATCTGAGAAAGCAAACAGTTTGTTGTTTCCACAGCAGCCATAAAGACTGTAGCCCTCACCCCGTGTTTGTGGTAGACATAGTTGACACATACAGAATGTGCCTAAAAAAAAAAAAACTAATAAGGAAGAGTAAGAGCAGGGTGACAGAAATAATGGTTCATCACTGTGCTGCTTTCCTTCAAGTGGAATTCCAGCCTAAACCTAACTGGCCTTAAAGTGATTGTAAAGTCTGTTTTTTTTTCTCTAAAACAAACAAAATGTTATACTTACCTGCTCTGTGCAGTGGATTTGCCCTGGTCAGCCCAGACCCCTCCTCTTCTCGGGTCCCTGTCCCTCCCTCCTGTCAAGTGCACCCGAAGCTAACAGCTTGCTATGGGGGCACCCGAGCTGAGCTGCAGCTCCCTGTGTCAATTCAGACATGAAGCTGCGGTTCAGCCCCACCCCCTCTCTCCTGATTGGCTGACTTTGACAGCAAAGGGAGCCAATGCTGCTGCTGCTGTGTCTCAGCCAATCAGGAGGGAGAGTCCCAGATGGTTGAGGGACTTGTGGACATCGCTGGATGGAGATGGGGTTCACGTAAGTATTTTAGGGACTGAGGGGCTGCTACTGCTGCACACAGTAGGCTTTTTATCTTAATGCTTAGAATGCATTAAGATAAAAAAAAAACCTTCTGCCTTTACAACCCCTTTAACAATGTCCCCTCCCAACATCTATGCTGCCTAACCTGTGTAAAAAAAAAGGTGCATATTTCTCCCTTTTTTCAGCCTGCTCTGGTCCATGCACATGATCTGCTGTGTCAGCCACTGGCAGCTGCAGGAGAGAGCACTCGACAACAGCTGCTAAAGCCTGGAGCGGTGATGTCACCCAAATGTTCCTATGGCCCATCCATTGTTGACGCTCCTTCCCCTCCCCTGCAGCCGCTGCTGGCTGACACACAGGAGCTGGATCAAAATAGGTAAGTATATGCATTTTTTTGTACACAGGTTAGTCAGCATAGGTGTTAGGAAGGGGGACATTTTTAAGCCTAGGTAGTTTTAAGCTGGAATTTCACTTTTTACCATTAAGTCAGAAGCTGACAGCAGGTCAATGACAGCTGCAGGAACCACTTGATGACCGGCCCACAGTAAAAACATGTCATTAAGCAAATTGTTTTGCTATCTGCCATAACCCCGGTATTTTTTTTTTAACTATGGCCAATTCCATTTCGGACAAAAGTGGTCCTGTGGGCGGATTCACAGCGGGATCACGTTTAGAAGCGGCAGGAGGGTGGGATGCTTTCCTGACCCATCGGTAAAGCCCGAGAATGATGCAATGCGGCCATTAGCTGGGCAGGTAGGCTATAAACAAAAAAGTGCGACAATTTTGAAAAAAAAACAATATTTTTTACTTTTTGCTATACTAAATATCCAAAAAAATGCAAAAAAAAATGTCTTCATCAGTTTTGGCCAATATGTATTCTTCTACATATTTTTGGTAAAAAAATTGAAATAAGTGTATATTGATTGGTTTGCGCAAAAGTTACAGCGTCTACAAAATAGGGGATAGATTTATGGCATTTTTATTATTATTTTTTTTTTTACTAGTAATGGCAGCGATCTGTGATTTTTAGTAGGAATGCAACATTGCGGTGGACAGATCGGACACTTTTGACACTTTTTTGGGACCATTGACATTTATACAGCAATCAGTGCTGTAAAAATGCACTTACTGTATAAATGTCACTGGCAGGGAAGGGGTTAACACTAGGGGTGATCGAGGGGTTAAATGTGTTCCCTGGGAGGTGTTTCTAACTGTGGGGGGATGGGACTGACTGGAGGAGGAGAGAGATCGCTGTTCCTAATCACTAGGAACAGCAGATCCCTCTCTCCTCCCCTGCCAGAACAGGGATCTGTCTATTTACATTGACAGATCCCTGTTCTGGCTCTCTTTCCTGCGATCACGGGTGGCCGGCGGACATCGGGCATTGGGTCTTAAAGGAGCCGACGTACAGCTACAGCGATTCGCGGGAACAAGCTGACCTGCTGCAGTATAATGACGGTGGCTAGTCGACAAGTGGTTAACCACTTGCTGACCGGGCCATAGCCGAATGATAACTCTGGGCAGGGCGTACTATGACATCCTCTCAAAATCGCACCCCCTGGGGAGCGCACCCGGGAATGTCCCTGACCGTCAGTCACGGATCAGAGTAAAGGACCAATGACAGCGGCCCTTTACTATGTGATCACGCCATCCAATGACAGCATGATCAAAGTGGAGCATGTCCGGTTCGGCTCCTCCCCTCTCCTCACACCGATTGGTACAGCGTGTGAGGAGAGGAGCGGAGCCGGATGCAGCAGCAATGTGAGCTGGTTCTGAAGTGCTCACAGCGCTGATCTGTGCTCATACATGTTTCATCTATCCTCCATCCATGGCTCATCCAGGCT
Organism: Lithobates clamitans; assembly: GCA_037952925.1. NCBI lineage: Eukaryota > Metazoa > Chordata > Amphibia > Anura > Ranidae > Lithobates > Lithobates clamitans. The sequence goes on from JBBGZY010000159.1 coordinate 3,935,786, forward strand.
CCATCCATTTCTCATCCATCCATCCATCCATGTCTCATCCATCCATCCATGCTCCATCCATGGCTCATCCATGCTCCATCCTTGACTAATCCATGCTCCATTCATAGCTCATCCATCCATCCATGCTTCATCCATGTCTCTTCAATCCATCCATGCTCCATCCATGGCTCATCCATGTTCTTTCCATGACTCATCCATCCATCCATGTCTTATCCATGCTCCATCCATGTCTCATCCATTCATCCATGCTCCATCCATGACTCATCCATGCACCATCCATGGCTCATCCATCCATCCATGGCTCATTCATGCTCCATCCATGGTTCATCCATCCATCCATGTCTCATCCTTGCTCCATCCATGGCTCATCCATTCTCCATCCATGTCTCATCCATCAATCCATGGCTCATCCATGCTCCATCCATGGCTCATCCATGCTCCATCCATGATTTATCCATGCTCCATCCATGGCTTATCCATGCTCCATCCATCCCCATCCATGGCTCATCCATCCCCATCCATGGCTCATCCATCCCCATCCATGGCTCATTCATGCTCACCCATCCCATCGATGGCTCCTTCAGGTGGCATCAGTGATCATCCGTGCCACATCAGTGATCATCCATGCCACATCAGTTCTCATCCGTGCCACATCCATGCCACATAAGTTCTCATCCCTGCCACAACCATCCCACACCAGTGCTCATCCGTGCCATGTCAGTGCTCATCCGTGCCACATCCATGCCACATCAGTGCTCATCCGTGCCACATCAATGCCACATCAGTGATCATCCGTGCCACATCAGTGATCATCTGAGCCACATTAATGCCACATCAGTACTCATCCGTGCCACATCAGTACTCATCTGTGCCACATTCATGCCACATCAGTGATCATCCATGTCACATCAGTTCTCATCCGTGCCATATGCATGACACATCAGTTCTCATCCATGCCACAGCCATGCCACATCAGTGCTCATCCATGCCACATCCATGCCACATCCATGCCACATCAGTACTCATCCATGCCACATCAGTTCTCATCCGTGCCACATCCGGGCCACATCAGTGTTCATCCATGCTACATCAGTTCTCATCCGTGCCACATCAGTACTCATCCATGCCACATCCATTCCACATCAGTGCTCATCCATGCCACATCCATGCCACATCAGTGTTCATCCATGCCACATCAGTGCTCATCCGTGCCCCATCCATGCCACATCAGTGCTCATCCATGCCACATCAGTGCTCATCCGTGCCACATCCATGCCACATTAGTACTCATCCGTGCCACATCAGTTCTCATCCGTGCCACATCAGTGCTCATCCATGCCACATCAGTTCTCATCCGTGCCATATTAATGCCACATCAGTTCTCATCCATGCCACATCAGTGCTCATTAGGGATGAGCTTCGAGTTCGAGTTGAACCCATGTTCAACTCGAACATTGCATGTTCGACCGTTCATCGAATAACGAACGATATGGGCCGTTCGCGCCAAATTCGAGTGGCACGTTTCGGCCCATAATTCACTGCAGTATCGCAGTGCATTGCTGGCCGATGATTGGCCAAGCATGCACTATGACCCGCATGCTTGGCCAATCACAGCGCCGTCTGTACAGAGAACCGTAATTTGCCAAAGCCATGGTGGCTTTGGCCAATTATGGCTCAGGGGGTTTAGTACATGCCCCACACTATATAAGGCCGCCTGCACGTTGGCCCTGTGTTGTGTGTTCCGGCGTTGAGAGAGAGAGAGACAGTGTCATTTGATTTAAGTTAGATAGAGTATGCAGGCGAGTCAGTTAGCTGCACTTACAGTGTATTGTGTATATATATATATATACATCCTAGGTGTTGTATGTATATATACATATTTATATATATATATATATATATATATATATATATATATATATATATATATACACACTATATTCAGTTTAGCTAGATCCGTTCCTGTTATTCTCTTCTTACTGACAGGCAGGCAGCTGTTTTTACAGTATTTACAGCTACCTGAAGAAAATTGCTGGTGTTCTTCTGATCTTATTAGTCCTAATAGCTACAGTATTTACAGTTAGTGTAGTGCGTTCTCTGCACAGTGTGCACCTAAAGCTACCTGAAGAATATTGGTGTTGTTCTTCTGATCCTATTAGTACCGCAGGCAGCTGCAGTATTTACAGTTAGTGTAGTGTGTCCTCTGCACAGTGTGCACCTAAAGCTATCTGAAGACAATTGCTGTTGTTCTTCTGATCATATTAGTACCGTAGGCAGCTGCAGTATTTACAAGTTAGTGTAGTGCGTCCTCTGCACAGTGTGCACCTAAAGCTACCTGAAGACAATTGGTGGTGTTCTTCTGATCCTATTAGTACTGTAGGCAGCTGCAGTATTTACAAGATAGTGTACTGCGTCCTCTGCACAGTGTGCACCTAAAGCTACCTAAAGAAAATTGGTGGTGTTCTTCTGATCCTATTAGTACCGCAGGCAGCTGCAGTATTTACAAGTTAGTGTAGTGCGTCCTCTGCACAGTGTGCCCCTAAAGCTACCTTAACCTCTCTGGCGGTATGATTATTTCGGATTTTAGGTGCTAAAAGCGGTACAATTATTTTGCATGGAAATTTGGCATTTTATATTGTAGGTCTGTAATTCTTAACAATAACACACTTAAATCTGTCCAAACAAGAGTCTAGTAGATATCCCGGGTATGATAAAGTTTGAAACACAAAAACATAAATTTTAATATAATAAATAAAAATAAATAATTAAAAAATAAAAATAAAAAATAATAATAAAATACATTTCCCCACGATTCACTATCGCTCAATTCTGCAAGTGTTGTAATTTACTATCACTGTTTTCTAGCTGGTCTAAAGCCACTTTTCACATAAAGGGACACTTTTTGGTTGCTATGGGCAATCTCCAGTTTCCAGGCAGAAAGAACAGTATATGTAATAAAAAACTGCATGCAGGGCATGGGCCAAAGCACTGGGGACAAAAGGGATGTGAAATTATTTCATACAGCACTGTAATCTGTAAGATTACAGTACTGTATGTGTTATGATTTTTACATTATTTTTAATTTGCCGCCAGGCTCCGCCCCCGTGCATCGCGACGCTCGCAGGGAACAGAGCCTGGCAAGGAGAGGCTTCGGGAGGAGGACGGAGCCCACGGACACTGCGGGGGACATCGCAGGAACCTGGGGACAAGGTAAGTGTACCGCTCCAGGAACCTGCAATGTAATCCCGAGTGTGGCTCGGGGTTACCGCTAATGGTGCTGAATTTTAACCCCGAGCCACACTCGGGAAAACCGCCAGGGAGGCTACGAAAATTGGTGGTGTTCTTCTGATCCTATTAATAGCACAGGCAGGCAGCTACAGTATTTACAGTTAGTGTACTGCGTCCTCTGCACAGTGTGCACCTAAAGCTACCTGAAGACAATTGCTGTTGTTCTGCTCCTATTAATACCACAGGCAGGCAGCTAAAGTATTTACAGTTAGTGTACTGTGTCCTCTGCACAGTGTGCACCTAAAGCTACCTGAAGACAATTGCTGGTGTTCTCATACTAATACAGTTGTAATAAAAAGTATGTGAACCATTTTGAAATGATATGGATTTCTGCACAAATTGGTCATAAAATGTGATCTGATCTTCATCTAAGTCACAACAATAGACAATCACAGTCTGCTTAAACTAATAACACACAAAGAATTAAATGTTACCATGTTTTTATTGAACACACCATGTAAACATTCACAGTGCAGGTGGAAAAAGTATGTGAACTCTTGGATTTAATAACTGGTTGAACCTCCTTTGGCAGCAATAACTTCAACCAAACGTTTCCTGTAGTTGCAGATCAGACGTGCACAACGGTCAGGAGTAATTCTTGACCATTCCTCTTTACGGAACTGTTTCAGTTCAGAAATATTCTTTGGATGTCTGGTGTGAATCGCTTTCTTGAGGTCATCTCAATCGGGTTGAGGTCAGGACTCTGACTGGGCCACTCCAGAAGGCGTATTTTCTTCTGTTTAAGTCATTCTGTTGTTGATTTACTTCTATGCTTTGGGTTGTTGTCCTCTTGCAACATCCATCTTCTGTTGAGCTTCAGCTGGTGGACAGATGGCCTTAAGTTCTCCTGCAAAATGTCTTAATAAACTTGGGAATTCATTTTTCCTTCGATGATAGAAATCCGTCCAGGCCCAGACGCAGCAAAGTAGCCCCACACCATGATGCCCCCACCACCATACTTCACAGTTGGGATGAAGTTTTGATGTTGGTGTGCTGTGCCTCTTTTTCTCCACACATAGTGATGTGTGTTTCTTCCAAACAACTCAACTTTGGTTTCATCTGTCCACAAAATATTTTGCCAGTACTGCTGTGAAACATCCAGATGCTTTTGTGCAAACTGTAAATGTGCAGCAATGTTTTTTTTGGACAGCAGTGGCTTCCTCTGTGGTGTCCTCCCATGAAATCCATTCTTGTTTAGTGTTTTATCGTAGATTCGCTAACAGGGATGTTAGTATATACCAGAGACTTTTGTAAGTCTTTAGCTGACACTCTAGGATTCTTCTTCACCTCATTGAGCAGTCTGCGCTGTGCTCTTGCAGTAATCTTTACAAGACGCCCACTCTTAGGGAGAGTAGCAGCAGTGCTGAACTTTCTCCAGTTATAGACAATTTGTCTTACCGTGGACTGATGAACAGCAAGGCTTTTGGAGATATTTTTATAACCCTTTCCAGCTTTATGCAAGTCAACAATTCTTAATCGTACATCTTCTGAGAGCTCTTTTGTGTGAGGCATCATTCACATCAGGCAATGCTTCTTGTGAAAAGCAAACCCAGAAATGGTGTGTGTTTTTTTATAGGGCAGGGCAGCTGTAACCAACACCTCCAATCTTATCTCATTGATTGGACTCCAGTTGGCTGACACCTCACTCCAATTAGCTCTTGGAGATCTCATTAGTCTAGGGGTTCACATACTTTTTCCACCTGCACTGTGAATGTTTACATGGTGTGTTCAATAAAAAGCATGGTAATATTTAATTCTTTGTGTGTTATTAGTTTAAGTAGACTGTGATTGTCTATTTTATGACCAATTTGTGCAGAAATCCATATCATTCCAAAAGGGTTCACATACTTTTTATTGCAACTGTAATACTACAGGCAGGCAGTTGATTCTGCTAGCTGCGGTATCAGTATATATATACATCCCAGCTTTGTGCAGCTACATCTCACTGCAGGCCATTAGTATGTCTGGAAGGCCAACAAGGAGAGGCAGGCAGTCACAAGCCAATAAAAGAAGGAAAGCAGGCTTTGTGTCTAGAGGCAACAATGCTGGTTGTGGAGAAGGTGCATCCTCATCAGCACGTGGCCGTGGGACACGCTTATCCTTTTTTTCGGCAGTTGGCCGTTTTTGAGCCGCAACATGCAGAAGACTTGGTAGAGTGGATGACCAAGCTGTCCTCATCCTCCTCATCCTCTCTCACCCAGGCTCAGGGTACTTTATCTGGCAAAGCAGCTGCCAACATGGCCTCTTCCCTCGGCTCAATGGCATCAGTCACTCCTTCCCTTGCCCCACCATGTCCTCCTGAGGAGTCCCCCGAACTGTTTGACCACAGTGTTGGGTACATGCTCCAGGAGGATGCCCAGCGTTTTGAAGGCTCCGATGATGGTACCCAGCTAGAGGAAGACAGTAACGTGAGCCCAGAGAGAGGGGGTGCCCAAGAAGGACAGCAATCTGGCAGTCATGTTCCCTAAGCTACAGCATACTGCCAGGTTTGCTCCATGAGGAGGGGGAGATGATGAGCTCACTGACTCCATGTGGGTGCCTGATAGGAGAAAGGAGGAGGAGGAGGCACATCACAAATGAGGCAGGATGCCCTCCAGGGGCCAGTTTAAGGGCAGCACACCGACTGCATCACACCGCAGAGCTCCACATGTGCAGGGCGCTGCTGGCTCTGCGCGTTATTCCAAAAGTTCTTTGGTGTGGGCTTTTTTGAGATGAGTGCATCAGATCCCACCGCTGCTATTTGCAACTTATGTCTCAAGCGTATCTAATGTGGCCAAAACATCACCCGCTTGGGTACCACATGCTTGACCAGACATATGTCGACCTGCCATGCAGTTTGTTGGCAAGCGTACCTTAAAGACCCACACCAAAGAACAAAGAGGACCTCTTCTTGCTCCTCATCAGCTGGGATCTCCAACCCCACTATACCTTCAGTCCTCTCTGAGACCTGCACTGAGAGGAATGAAGGTGTAGAATTAGGTGTGTCACAGCTAAGTACTTGTGGGCAATCTGCTTTCGGTACACCAACATCAGATTAGACCAGGCAAATTTCCCTGCCCCAGCTGCTGCACCGCCGAAAGAAGTTAATTCCCAGCCATCCACATGCCCAGCGGTTGAATGCTAGCTTGGCAAAATTGCTAGCACTTCAACTGTTGCCTTTTCAGTTGGTAGACTCTGCCCCCTTCCGTGAGTTTGTGGAATGTGCGGTTCCTCAGTGGCAGGTACCCAAACGCCTCTTTTTCTCACGGAAGGCAATTCCGGCTCTCTACCGGCATGTGGAAGGCAATGTCTTGGACTCGCTGGACAGGGCGGTCAGCGGTAAGGTGCATATTACCGCTGACTCATGGTCTAGCAGGCATGGACAGGGACGTTACTTATCTTTCACCGCACACTGGGTGACTCTTCTGGCAGCTGGGAAGGATGCAGGACATGGTGCAGTAGTGTTGGAGGTTGTTCCGCCACCACGCCTCCAAAATTCTACTAGTGGTGATTCTGCTACACATCTCTCCTCCACCCCCTCCTCTTCTTCTTCCTGCATGGCCTCTTCCTGTGCTGATTTGTCCTCAGAACCAGTGGTGCTCCGTAGGCATTCAAGGGGCTATGCAAGCACGCAGGCAAAAAGATGCCATGCGGTGCTTGAGCTGGTGTGCTTGGGGGACAGGAGCCACACTGGGGCAGAGATTCTGTCAGCTCTGCAGGGGCAGGCTTAGAGGTGGTTGACGCCACGCCAGCTTAAGGCAGGTATGGTGGTTTGCGACAATGGCACCAACCTCCTCTCCACCCTCCGACAGGGACAACTGACCCATGTGCCCTATTTGGCTCACATGAGAAAACAAGAGAAAGAAAGCGCCTCTGAGTGCAGGTATTTATTGAAAACAATAAGCAAGTATTCACACTTACAATAAAGTAAAGAGAGTACAGCTCCGGAAAGGAAATCATCCTCGATCAGTCCCAACGTCCATAGCAGGAAGCTGCGATGTGGCTCTGAGGGGATGGCCGTGGTCCTCCGCACGTAGAGAGACAGGCAGCTGGGCTAGATGGAAGCTCCGTAATGCCGACAAGGCGCTCGTGGGCATGTGATGTCACCGGGATGGAGAGGAAACCACAACACGTTTCAGAGCATGCACAAGGCTTACGATGGGCATGCGCGCTCCTTTTTCAAGTGTGACGTAGACGGGAAGGAGAGAAGACTTAAATAGCTCTGCATTAAGGATTAAAACACACTCCAGCTGGAACGGGAAAACAGACATGGATATGGCTAACGATAAAGGAGTCTGCTACCACAAAACCATAACCGATTAAAACATATAGGAGGTTCCTAATGGACCTCAAAAGTAAAAGTAAAAATTAATGAACAAGAAAAAATATATCAATAAATAATTATATAAAATAGACAAAAGAGGGAAAGAATTAAAAGAGAAATTATCTATATAAAATATAATATATAAATGTAAGGGAAAGAGGATGTAAAAAAAAAGGGGGATGTAAAGAAATCATGTGATTATAGAAAAACAATAATGGTTGGATATCGGGAATACAAATAATGGGAATAATTATAGGGCACAACTATATGTAGTGTGCCAACAAGGCTGGGTTGTTATATCTCGCTGCTTATAGAGATAAATGATAACATTAATACAGTAATATCTCATGTATCAATGGTATCTATCTAGGGAATAAATAATATATGAGATAATGTAAACAAAAAGGTGTGTGATTATTTACATTCTAAAAAATACAAACCCACTACACCAAGGAGACAGTATAGCTAGGTAGAACTACTAGTGACAATAAGAGGAATCTGTGCAATTGTACATTGATGTATGGGGAAAACAAAAGAGAAAAACTAGAAAAATTGAGGAGGGGGAAAGGGGGAGGGGTTAAGAGGGGAGGGGGGGAAGAAAAAAGGAAAGCTAGAGGGGGGGAGATGAAGGGGGGAAAAAAAGGGGGGGGAAGGTGAAGGAAAGGGACAGAAGGGGTACAAGACGAAGATAAATCATGAGATACTATATGATGGTGTTGACTTCTATTTCTTCATTCAACCCATTAGGCGCAAGAGTGTCTAGGGTGTATATCCAAAACGTTTTGCGTTCACACAATTTGGAAAAACGTTCAGCTTCAGACAATTTGCGTGGTATTGATTCTATAACCCACACCTTTAAGCCTACGGTGGATTGGTTATGGTGCTCCAAGAAGTGACGAGGAACGCTATGCTCATCACAGCCTTTTTCTATAAACCGACGATGTTTACCAAAGCGTTGTCGTAATGGGCAAATTGTGCGACCAACATATAGTGACTTGCATGGACATGTTAATCAGTAAACTACATAATCGGTAGAACAGTTATAGAATCCCTCTAGCTGATAACTCTTGTCTTTATGTTGGAAACTACGTTGACCATGTCTCACAAAGGCGTAGGTTTTGCACAAGGATTTGTTGCACCTGTACATACCTGTAAGAGGGATAAGGCACAAGGAATTTTCAGGTTTGATAGTTTTTAATTTACTAGGCGCTATCTTGTTTTTCAATGTTGGGGCCCTTCTATAAGTAACCTTGGGTCTATCGCCTAAGACTAGTATTAAGAAGGGGATCCTGTTTCAAAATGTTCCAGTGTTTATGGAGTATATGCTCCATTTTTTTACATTCACTATGATATCTAGTGATAAAGCATACAGTATCGTTTTCAGGTGGTTTTATAATCTTAGGTTTTATGCCTGGAAGAAAGATAGCATGGGCTTGATTTACTAGTTTCTCGGGAAAACCCTTTTCCAAAAATTTATTTTTAAGGTGCACACTTTGGGAGATGTAGTCAGAATCTCTAATAGAATTCTGTCTTAATCTAGAATACTGGCCTTTGGGAATATTATTGACCCACACTGGGTGATGGCAGCTATCGAAATGTAAGTAAGAATTCCCAGCAGTGGGTTTGGTATAGTTTCGTGAAAGAATGCGATTATCGTCATGAAAGAGTTCAAGATCTAAAAAGGAAAGACTTTCCACATTGTGTACAAATGTAAAAGAGAGACCTAAATCATTGGTATTGCAATGAGAGACAAAACCGTCAATCGAGGACTTTGGGCTGTCCCAGATGACGATAATGTCGTCTATATACCTACCGAAAAAAACTAGATGTTTAGCAAAAGGGTTGTTCCATATAAAACGGTCTTCCCATGGTCAGATTAGCATAAGATGGGGCAAAATTAGTTCCCATAGCTGTACCATGGGTCTGTAGGTAAAAATCATCGTCAAAGTGGAAGTAATTATGATTTAAACAAAAAGAAGTGGCTTCTGAAATGAATACAGCCTGTTTTGCATTTATGGAGGAATCAAGGCACAGAAAATGTTGAACTGCCAATAGACCTATATGATGGGGTATGGAAGTATACAAAGAATTAACGTCAAGAGACAGCCAAGAATAACTGTCTTGCCATCTATAAGGGGTCAAGAGTTCCATCAAATGTATTGAATCTCGTACATAAGAGGGAAGGTCCTGAGCTAAGGGCTGTAGGAAGGAGTCAACATACTGAGAGAAGCCGCTGGTAACACTATTCATAGAGGCCACAATGGGTCTGCCAGGGGGATGGGAAGAATTTTTGTGCACCTTCAGGCAGATGGTAAAAATAAGGCGTACTGTAAAATTCTTTGCATAAAAAAGAAGCTTCATTTTTATTGATCACTTCATCTGAAAGGGCTTGATTAATTAATATCTCAGCCTCTAATCTAAATTGGGGCAAAGGATCTGGAAGAAGTTTTCTGTATGTTTGGCGGTCAGATAGTAATCTGGATGCTTTCGTGATGTAGGAGGTGCGGTCTAAACAATCCCACCCCCCTTATCTGCCGGTTTGATAATGATCTCAGAATTATTCGAAAGAGAGTGAAGTGCAGCCTTTTCCCCAGGATTAAGATTGTGAGGGCGATATTTCTGTGTATTATCCGTATGTTTGCACAATTTTTGGAATTCAGAGAAGACCACTCTATAAAATGTTTCTAGATAGGGGCCCTTTGATCTAGTGGGGTAAAAAGCAGATTTGCAAATTGTCTGAAGCTGAACGGTTTTCCAAATTGTGTGAACGCGAAACGTTTTGGATATACACCCTAGACATTCTTGCACCTAATGGGTTGAATGAAGAAATAGAAGTCAACACCATCATATAGGATCTCATGATTTATCTTTGTCTTGTACCCCTTCTGTCTCTTTCTTTCACCTTCCTCCCCCCCTTTTTTTTCCCCCTTCATCTTTTTCCCTCCCCCCCAGTTTTCTTTTTTCTTTTCCCTCTTAACCCCCCCCCCTTTCCCCCTCCTCCATTTTTCTTGTTTTTCTCTTTTCTTTCCCCATACATCAATGTACAATTGCACAGATTCCTCTTATTGTCACTAGTAGTTCTACCTAGCTATACTGTCTCCTTGGTGTAGTGGGTTTGTATTTTTTATAATGTAAATAATCACATACCTTTTTGTTTACATTATCTCATATATTATTTATTCCCTAGATAGATACCATTAATACATGAGATATTACTGTATTAATGTTATCATTTCATCTCTATAAGCAGCGAGATATAACAACCCAGCCTTGTCGGCACACTACATATAGTTGTGCCCTATAATTATTCCCATTATTGTTATTCCCGATATCCAACCATTATTGTTTTTCTATAATCACATGATTTCTTTACACCCCCCTTTTTTGAAATCTTCTTTCCCTTACATTTATATTTTATATAGATAATTTTCTCTTTTAATTCTTTCCCTCTTTTTGTCTATTTTATATAATTATTTATCGATATATTTTTTCCTGCTCATTAATTTTTACTTTTACTCTTGAGGTCCTTTAGGAACCTCCTATATGTTTTAATCAGTTATAGTTTTGTGGTAGCAGACTCCTTTATTGTTAGCCATATCCATGTCTGTTTTCCCGTGCTGGAGTGTGTTTTAGTCCTTAATGCAGAGCTATTTAAGTCTTCTCTCCTTCCCGTCTACATCACACTTGAAAAAGGAGCGCGCATGCCCATTGTAAGCCTCACGCATGCTCTGAAACGCGTTGTGTATTCCTCTCCATCCCGGTGACGTGACACGCCCACGAGCGCCTTGTCGGCATTACGGAGCTTCCATCTAGCCCAGTTGCCTGTCTTTCTGTGTGGAGGGCCATCCCCTCAGAGCCACATCGCAGCTTCCTGCTATGGACGTTGGGACTGATCGAGGATGATTTCCTTTCTGGAGCTGTACTCTCTTTACTTCATTGTAAGTGTGAATACTTGCTTATTGTTTTCAATAAATACCTGCACTCAGAGGCGCTTTCTTTCTCTTGTTTTCTCATGTTTGCCTAGAGAGCTGGCTTCACTCATTTTGAAAGCCTGCCCTCAGCGCTAGTGTCAGCAAAAAGACTTTGTTTTCCTATCACAGCCCTTAATCACAGTGGCTAATTGCTATGGACTTTTTACAGACTTTTTATAAACTTTATATCATTCTCAGCAACTATAGCTTTACTTATCATTGTATGTTATTTTATTTACTGAAATATTCACTGTGATTTATGTCATATTACCATTGGTCCTGAGCGCTGGCACATGTATTCACCTGTTTGGCTCACGTCCTTAACTTGGTGGTGCAGCGGTTCTTGGGCAGGTACCCGGGCTTACAGGATGTCCTGAGGCATTCGAGGAAAGTCTGTGTGCATTTCTGCAGGTCATATAATGCTAGTGCTCGGCTGGCTGACCTCCAAAAGGAATTTAACCTGCCCAAGAACCGCCTAATCTGTGACATGCCCACCAGGTGGAACTCAACGTTGGCCATGCTGCAGCAGCTTCACACGCAGCAAAGGGCCATCAATGAGTACCTATGTGACTATGGCACCAATGGGCTATGATCAGGGATGCATGCACTGTCCTGTCACCATTTGAGGAGGTCACGAGGGTGGTGAGCAGTGACAGTGCATGCATCAGTGACACTGTACCTCTTGTCCACCTGTTGGAGCACACGCTGCGTGGAATAATGGGCAGGGCACTTGAGGCAGAACAGAGGGAGGAAGAGGAGGACTTTCTTAACTCTCAAGGCCCCCTTTATCCAGACAGTGTTCCTGTGTGCCCGCCGATCACACAGGAAGAGGAGGGGGAGGAGGAGGAGCAGTAGGAGCATTGTGTCAGCATGGAGGTGGAGCCTGGCACTCAGCATCAGCAGCAGTCTTCAAGGGATCATTTACAGTCCCAAGAAACCTATGGACTTGTACGTGGCTGGGAGGAGATGGCGGTGGATCATGTCGTCCTTAGTGACCCAGAGGACTCCAGACCGAATGCCTCAGCAAACCTATGCTGCATGGCCTCCCTGATGCAAAGCCTGCGGAAGGATCCTCTTATTCATGGTATCAAGGAGAGGGATCAATACTGGCTGGCAACCCTCCTTGATCCACGTTACAAGGGTAAGGTTGTGGACCTTATCTTGCCGTCGCAGAGGGAGCAGAGGATGAAACATCTTCGGGAGGCCTTGCAGAAAGGTTTGTGCAATGCGTTCCCAGAGACTGGGAGGTAACAAACTCCTGTTCCTGAACAACATGTTGCTGAGGCTTCGGTCAGTCAAAGAAGGAGCGGTGGAGAAGGTGGCCGTCTGACCGATGCGTTCAGACAATTTTTTAGTCCGCAGCCCCAAGGTATGATCGGTTCCAGCAACCATCGCTAGCGTCTGTTTTACATGGTGAAGGAATACCTAGGGGCAAGATCTGACTTGGACACCTTTCCCACCGAACATCCTCTGGGTTACTGGGTCTTAAGGATGGATCACTGGCCAGAGCTTGCACAGTATGCAGTTGATCTACTGGCCTGTCCTGCATCCAGCATAGGGATGAACTTCGTGTTCGAGTCGAACCCATGTTCGACTTGAACATCGGCTGTTCGATTGTTGGACGAATTGCGAACGATATGGGTCGTTCGCGCTAATTTCACGTGGCGCATCACGGCCCATAATTCACTGCGGCATCGCAGTGCATTGCTGGCTGATGATTGGTCAAGCATGCACTATGACCCGCATGCTTGGCCAATCACAGCGCCGTCAGTAGAGAGCTGTAATTGGCCAAAGCCAGGGTGGCTTTGGCCAATTATGGCTCAGGGGGTTTAGAACACGCCCCACACTATATAAGTGAACACGCCCCACACCTGTGTATTGTGTTCCGGTGTTGAGAGACAGAGACAGAGAGACGGTGTCATTTCATTTGAGTTAGCTAGATCAGGCAGGACAGTCAGTGAGTTAGCTGCACTTACAGTGTATTGTGTATATATATGCATCCCAGGTGTTGTATATAAATATATATACACTGTGTTCAGTTTAGCTAGATCCGTTTCTGTTATCTTCCTACTGACAGGCAGGCTTGTCTTGTTACAGTATTTACAGCTACCTGAAGAAAATTGCTGGTGTTCTTTTGATCCTATTAGTACCACAGTCAGGCAGCTAGACTATTTACAGTTAGTGTAGTGTGTCCTCCTCACAGTGTTCAGTTAAAGCTACAAGTTAGTAACCTCTGCACAGTGTTCAGCTAAAACTACAAGTTAGTGTAGTGCACAGTGTTCAGCTAAAGCTACAAGTTAGGGTAGTGCGTCCTCCTCACAGTGTTCAGCTAAAGATACAAGTTAGTTTAGTGTGACCTCTGCACAGTGTTCAGCTAAAGCTACAAGTTAGAGTAGTGCGTCCTCCTCACAGTGTTCAGCTAAAACTACAAGTTATTGTAGTGCGACCTCTGCACAGTGTTCAGCTAAAGCTACAAGTTAGTGTAGTGCGTCCTCCTCACAGTGTTCAGCTAAAACTACAAGTTAGTGTAGTGAGACCTCTGCACAGTGTTCAGCTAAAACTACAAGTTAGTGTAGTGCACAGTGTTCAGCTAAAGCTACAAGTTAGGGTAGTGCGTCCTCCTCACAGTGTTCAGCTAAAGCTACAAGTTAGTTTAGTGTGACCTCTGCACAGTGTTCAGCTAAAACTACAAGTTATTGTAGTGCGACCTCTGCACAGTGTTCAGCTAAAGCTACAAGTTAGTGTAGTGCGTCCTCCTCACAGTGTTCAACTAAAAATACAAGTTAGTGTAGTGCGTCCTCCTCATAGTGTTCAGCTAAAACTACAAGTTAGTGTAGTGAGACCTCTGCACAGTGTTCAGCTAAAGCTACAAGTTAGTGTAGTGCATCCTCCTCACAGTGTTCAGCTAAAACTACAAGTTAGTGTAGTGCGACCTCTGCACAGTGTTCAGCTAAAACTACAAGTTAGTGTAGTGAGACCTCTGCACAGTGTTCAGATAAAGCTACAAGTTAGTGTGGTGCGTCCTCCTCACAGTGTTCAGCTAAAGCTACAAGTTAGTTTAGTGTGACCTCTGCACAGTGTTCAGCTAAAGCTACAAGCTGGTGTAGTGTGTCCTCCTCACAGTGTTCAGCGAAAACTACAAGTTAGTGTAGTGCGACCTCTGCACAGTATTCAGCTAAAGCTACAAGTTAGTGTAGTGCGTCCTCCTCACAGTGTTCAGCTACAACTACAAGTTAGTGTAGTGCGACCTCTGCACAGTGTTCAGCTAAAGCTACAAGTTAGTGTAGTGCGTCCTCCTCCCAGTGTTCAGCTAAAGCTACAAGTTAGTTTAGTGTGACCTCTGCACAGTGTTCAGCTAAAGCTACAAGTTAGGGTAGTGCGTCCTCCTCACAGTGTTCAGATAAAGCTACAAGTTGGTGTAGTGTGTCCTCCTCACAGTGTTCAGCGAAAACTACAAGTTAGTGTAGTGCGACCTCTGCACAGTGTTCAGCTAAAGCTACAAGTTAGTGTAGTGGGTCCTCCTCACAGTGTTCAGCTAAAACCTACAAGTTATTTTTTTGCGAACTCTGCACAGTGTTCAGCTAAAGCTACCTGTAGAAGGTTGGTGGTGTTTTCCTGATCCCATCACTACCGCAGGCAGCTAAATAAGCTACAAGTTATTTTTTGGCGAGCTCTGCACAGTGTTCACCTAAAGCTACCTGTAGAAGGTTGGGGGTGTTTCCCTGATCCTATCACTACTGCAGGCAGCTAAATAAGCTGCAAGTTATTTTTTGGCGAGCTCTGCACAGTGTTCACCTAAAGCTACCTGTAGAAGGTTGGTGGTGTTTTCCAGATCCTATCACTATCGCAGGCAGCTAAATAAGCTGCAAGTTATTTTTTGGCGAGCTCTGCACAGTGTTCACCTAAAGCTACCTGTAGAAGGTTGGTGGTGTTTTCCTGATCCTATCACTACCGCAGGCAGCTAAATAAGCTGCAAGTTATTTTTTTGCGAGCTCTGCACAGTGTTCAGCTAAAGCTACCTGTAGAAGGCTGGTAGTGTTCTCATACTACAGGCAGGCAGTTGATTTTGCTAGCTGCAGTATCAGTATATATATATATATATATATATATATATATATATATATATATATATATATATATATATATATATATATATCCCAGCTTAGTGCAGCTACAGGCCATTAGTATGTCTGGAAGGCCAACAAGGAGAGGTAGACAGTCACAAGCCAATAAAAGAGGGCAAGAAAGCTCTGTGTCTAGAGGCAACAGTGCTGGTCGTGGAGACGGTGCATCCTCATCAGCACATGGCCGTGGGACACGCTTGGCCTTTTTTTCGGCAGCTGGCCGCGTTGAGCCGCAACATGCGGAAGACTTGGTCGAGTGGATGACCAAGCCGTCCTCATCCTCCTCATCCTCTCTCACCCATGCTCAGGGTACTTTGTCTGGAAAAGCAGCGGCCTCTTCCCTCGGCTCAATGTCATCAGTGACTCCTTCCCTAGCCCCACCATGTCCTCCTGAGGAGTCCCTCGAACTGTTTGACCACAGCATTGGGTACATGCTCCAGGAGGATGCCCAGCGTTTGGAAGGCTCTGATGATGATACTGAGCTAGATGAAGGCAGTAACGTGAGCACGGCAGAGGGGGTGCCCAAAAAGGACAGCAATCTGGCAGTCATGCTCCCCCTGCTGCAGCATACTGCCAGGTTTGCTCCAGTGATGAGGAGGGAGGGAATGATGAGGTCACTGACTCAACGTGGGTGCCTGATAGGAGAGGGGAGGATGAGGAGGAGGCACATCACCAACTAGGCAGGATGCCCTCCAGGGGCCAGCCTAAGGGCAGCACACTGACTGCATCACACCCCAAAGCTCTGCATGTGCAGGGCGCTGCAGTCTCTGCGCGTTATTCAAAAAGTTCTTTGGTGTGGGCCTTTTTTGAGACGAGTGCATCAGATCGCACCACTGCTATTTGAAACATATGTCTCAAGCGTATCTCGCGTGGCCAAAACATCTCCCGCTTGGGCACCACATGCTTGACCAGACATATGTTGACCTGTCATGCAGTTCGTTGGCAAGCATATCTAAAAGACCCACACCAAACAACAAAGAGGACCTCTCCTTGCTCCTCATCAGC
The DNA here is from genome assembly GCA_037952925.1 of Lithobates clamitans. NCBI lineage: Eukaryota > Metazoa > Chordata > Amphibia > Anura > Ranidae > Lithobates > Lithobates clamitans. Next base: position 3,952,477 of record JBBGZY010000159.1, read on the forward strand.
TGTGATCTCCAACCCCACTATACCTTCAGTCCTCTCTGAGACCTGCACTGAGAGGAATGAAGGTGTAGAATTAGGTGTGTCACAGCCAAGTACTTGTGGGCAATCTGCTTTCGGTACACCAACGTCAGATTGGACCAGGCAAGTTTCCCTACCCCAGCTGCTGCACCGCCGAAAGAAGTTCATTCCCAGCCATCCACATGCCCAGCGGTTGAATGCTAGCTTGGCAAAATTGCTAGCACTTCAACTGCTGCCTTTTCAGTTGGTAGACTCTGCCCCCTTCCGTGAGTTTGTGGAATGTGCGGTTCCTCAGTGGCAGGTACCCAAACGCCACTTTTTCTCACGGAAGGCAATTCCGGCTCTCTACCGGCATGTGGAAGGCAATGTCCATGTCTCGCTGGACAGGGCAGTCAGTGGTAATATGCACCTTACCGCTGACTCATGGTCCAGCAGGCATGGACAGGGACGTTACCTAAGTTTCACGGCACATTGGGTGACTCTGCTGGCAGCTAGGAAGGATGCAGGACAAGATGCAGTAGTGTTGGAGGTTGTTCCGCCACCACGCCTCCAAAATGCCACTACTAATGATTGTGACACACCTCTCTCCTCCACCCCCTCCTCTTCTTCTTCCTCCATGGACTCTTCTTGTGCTTTTTCCTCGGAACCAGCGGTGCTCTGTAGGCGTTCAAGGGGCTACGCATGTACGCAGGCCAATTGATGCCATGCGGTGCTTGAGCTGGTGTGCTTGGGGGACAGGAGCCACACTGGGGCAGAGGTTCTGTCAGCTCTGCAGGGGCAAGTTCAGAGGTGGTTGACGCCACGCCAACTTAAGGCAGGAATGGTGGTTTGCGACAATGGCACCAACCTCCTCTCTGCCCTCCGACAAGGACAAATGACCCATGTGCCCTGTTTGGCTCACGTCCTTAACTTGGTGGCGGAGCGGTTCTTGGGCAGGTACCCAGGCTTACAGGATGTCCTGAGGCAGGCCAGGAAAGTCTGTGTGCATTTCCGCCAGTCATATAATACCAGTGCTCGACTGGCGGACCTCCAAAAGGAGTTTAACCTGCCCAAGAACTGCCTAATATGTGACATGCCCACCAGGTGGAACTCAATGTTGGCCATGCTGCAGTGGCTGCACACACAGCAGAGGGCCATCAATGAGTACCTGTGTGACTATGGCACCAGAACAGGGTCAGGGGAGCTTGTTTTTTTTCCCCATGCCAGTGGGCCATGATCAGGGATGCATGCACTGTCCTGTCACCATTTGAGGAGGCCACGAGGATGGTGAGCAGTGACAGTGCATGCATCAGTGACACTGTCCCCCTTGTCCATCTGTTGGAGCACACGCTGCATGGAATAATGGACAGGGCACTTGAGGCAGAACAGAGGCAGGAAGAGGAAGACTTCCTTAGCTCTCAAGGCCCCCTTTATCCAGACAGTGTTCCTGCGTGCCCGCCGATCACACAGGAAGAGGACGAGGAGGAGGAGGATTGTGTCAGCATGGAGGTGGAGCCTGGCACTCAGCATCAGCAGCAGTCTTTAAGGGATCATTTACAGTCCCAAGAAACCCATGGACTTGTACGTCGCTGGGAGGAGGTGGCTGCGGATCATGTCGTCCTTAGTGACCCAGAGGACTCCGGACCGAATGCCTCAGCAAACCTACGCTGCATGGCCTCCCTGATCCTGCAAAGCCTGTGGAAGGATCCTCATATTCGTAGTATCAAGTAGAGGGATCAATACTGGCTGGCAACCCTCCTTGATCCACGTTACAAGGGTAAGGTTGCGGACCTTATCTTGCCGTCGCAGAGGGAGCAGAGGATGAAACATCTTCGGGAGGCCTTGCAGAAAGGTTTGTGCAATGCGTTCCCAGAGACTGGGAGGTTACAAACTCCTGTTTCTGGACAACGTGTTGCTGAGGCTTCGGTCAGTCAAAGAAGGAGCGGTGGAGAAGGTGGCCATCTGACCGATGCGTTCAGACAATTTTTTAGTCCGCAGCCCCAAGGTATGATCGGTTCCAGCAACCATCGCCAGCGTCTGTTTTACATGGTGCAGGAATACCTAGGGGCAAGATCTGACTTGGACACCTTTCCCACCGAAAATCCTCTGGGTTACTGGGTCTTAAGGATGGATCATTGGCTAGAGCTTGCACAGTATGCAATTGAGCTACTGGCCTGTCCTGCATCCAGCGTTCTTTCGGAACGCACATTCAGTGCTGCTGGAGGCTTTGTAACCGATCACAGGGTGCGTCTGTCCACCGACTCGGTCGATCGACTGACCTTCATAAAAATGAATCAGTCTTGGATCACCACCAGCTACCAAGCACTTGATGCTGATGTAACCGAATATTTTTTTTTGAAATCTCAGATCCCTGCCTATGCTGATGCTGAGTGACTATCCTGAGTAATTATCCTCTTCCTCCTCAATGATCACGCTGATAGCTTGTAAGAACATTTTTGGTTCTGGGCGCCATCACCAGTACCTAAGGCCCAATTTTTCAGCCCCTGTTTAACAGGGGCGTGTAATTACAATTTTTGATGCAATACTTTGCAGCAGGCCTCGTTCCTGCGTTCCAACTAGAGTATCTGTGAGGGGTTGCAGTGTTGTGGCACCAGCACCAGTGCCTAAGGCCTAATTTTTCAGCACCTGTTTAACAGGGGTGTGTAATTACAACTTTTGATGCAATACTTTGCAGCAGGGCTCGTTCCTGCATTCCAACTAGAGTATCTGTGAGGGGTTGCAGTGTTGTGGCACCAGCACCAGTGCCTAAGGCCCAATTTTTCAGCCCCTGTTCAACAGGGGCATGTAATTACAATTTTTGACGCAATACTTTGCAGCAGAGCTCGTTCCTGCGTTCCAACTAGAGTATCTGTGAGGGGTTGCAGTGTTGTGGCACCAGCACCAGTGCCTAAGGCCCAATTTTTCAGCCCCTGTTCAACAGGGGCATGTAATTACAATTCTTGATCTAATATTTCACAGCAGGGCCCGTTTCTGTGCCCACCAAGAGCGAGTGAGGACTTACCGGTACAGTGTTTTGGCACCAGCACCACCACCAAAGGCCCAATTTTTCTGCCCTTGTTCAACAGGGGCATGTAATTACAATTCTTAATCTAATATTTCACAGCAGGGCCCGTTTCTGCGCCCACCAAGAGCAAGTGAGGACTTACAGTGTTGTGGCACCAGCACCACCACCACCACCAAAGGCCCAATTTTTCTGCCCCTGTTCAACAGGGGCATGTAATTACAATTCTTGATCTAATATTTCACAGCAGGGCCCTGTGAGGGCTTACAGTGTTGCGGCCACAACAACACCTAAGGCCCAAATTTCTGCTGAGTATATAGGGCAGGCCCCTACTTTCAAACATCCAACTTACCAACGACTCCTACTTGCAAACGGAAGGAGACAACAGGAAGTGAGATGAAATCTACCCCTAGGAAGGGAAAATCTCTCCTGTAAGAGTTAATATGGGAAAAAACGTGTCTCCTCTCCACCGATGCTTTATCACCATTCCTTGTTTCACTAAAAAAAACAGATTTTCAAAAAACATTTGTCGTTGGGACAGAAAGTGAGGTGAAATCTTCTGAAGAGAAGCACAGACAGCAAAACAAATGTCACAGGGGTGATAACCCTTCCCTATGTTTTCCAAAAAGCTTAAAAAAGATTTTAGGCTGGAGCTAAACACGTTAAAAATGTACCCGTTCAAAATTACAAACAGATTCTACTTAACAACAAACCTACAGTCCCTGTCTTGTTTGCACCGCCTGTATACTGCTGTTCAGAGTATATAGGGCCTGGTGGTCCCACGCCTTTCCTTTTTTTAATTTGGGTGTGCGGTTCCCCTTAATATCCATACAAGACCCAAAGGGCCTGGTAATGGACTGGGGGGGTACCCATGCCGTTTGTCTCACTGATTTTCATCTATATTGCCGGGACCTGACATTACATTAAAGCCGCAAGCAGTTTTAAATGACTCCTTTAAGAATGTCATTTTGTGCAGGGACTGTTCTAAGCACGGGAAACACGCGCCACTTTACAGGCATACTATAGACACCCCCCAGGTATGATATTTAAAGGAGTATTTCACTTTTTTTTTCACTTTAAGCATCATTAAAATCATTGCTCTCAAAAAAACATCCGTTTTTAAAACTTTTTTTTGCATTGATACATGTCCCCTGGGGCAGGACCCGGGTCCCCAAACCCTTTTTAGGACAATACAATGCATATTAGCCTTTAAAATTATCACTTTTGATTTCAAACGTTCGAGTCCCATAGACTTCAATGGGGTTCTAAAGTTCGCGCAAACTTTCGGTCCGTTCGCAGGTTCTGGTGTGAACCGAACCGGGGGGTGTTCGGCTCATCCCTAGTGCTCATCCATGCCACATCCATGCCACTACAGTGCCTATCAGTGCCTCACTAAAGTGTAACAGGAAGTCAAATTAGATTTGAAAGTTATGTCCCTAGAACACCTGATGGTGCTCCCTGCACGTTGGACTTTTGTATGCGGCAGGCTGTGGACAAGTCACACATGTGGTATTGCCATACTCCGGAGGAGTAGCAGAGTATATTTTGTGGTGTATTTTTTGCTATGTACATGCTATGTGTTAGAAATATCTTATAAATGGACAACTTTGTGTAAAAAAAAAGTGTTTTCAATTTCTTTCCACATTTTCCAAAAATGACATGTTCAAAAGACTCACTATGCCTCATAGAATATACATTGGGGTGTTTACTTTCCAAAATGGGGTCATTTTTTGGGCGTTTCTATTGTCCTGGTGCTCCAGGACCTTTAAAAATGTAAGAGGTAGTCAAGAAATTACAGTTGTAATAAAAAGTATGTGAACCCTTTTGGAATGATATGGATTTCTGCACAAATTGGTCATAAAATGTGATCTGATCTTCATCTAAGTCACAACAATAGACAATCACAGTCTGCTTAAACTAATAACACACAAAGAATTAAATGTTACCATGTTTTTATTGAACACACCATGTAAACATTCACAGTGCAGGTGGAAAAAGTATCTCAATCGCGTTGAGGTTAGGACTCTGACTGGGCCACTCCAGAAGGCGTATTTTCTTCTGCTTAAGCCATTCTGTTGTTGATTTACTTCTATGCTTTGGGTCGTTGTCCTGTTGCAACACCCATCTTCTGTTGAGTTTCAGCTGATGGACAGATGGCCTAAGTTCTCCTGCAAAATGTCTTGATAAACTTGGGAATTCATTTTTCCTTTGATGATAGCAATCCGTCCAGGCCCAGACACAGCAAAGCAGCCCCATACCATGATGCCCCCACCACCATACTTCACAGTTGGGATGAGGTTTTGATGTTGGTGTGCTGTGCCTCTTTTTCTCCACACATAGTGGTGTGTGTTTCTTCCAAACAACTCAACTTTGGTTTCATCTGTCCACAGAATATTTTGCCAGTACTGCTGTGAAACATCCAGGTGCTCTTGTGCAAACTGTAAACATGCAGCAATGTTTTTTTTGGACAGCAGTGGCTTCCTCTGTGGTATCCTCCCATGAATTCCATTCTTGTTTGGTGTTTTACGTATCATAGATTCGCTAACAGGGATGTTAGCATATACCAGAGACTTTTGTAAGTCTTTAGCTGACACTCTAGGATTCTTCTTCACCTCATTGAGCAGTCTGCGCTGTGCTCTTGCAGTAATCTTTACAAGACGCCCACTCTTAGGGAGAGTAGCAGCAGTGCTGAACTTTCTCCATTTATAGACAATTTGTCTTACCATGGAATGATGAACAGCAAGGCTTTTGGAGATACTTGTATAACCCTTTCCAGCTTTATGCAAGTCAACAATTTACTAATTTGCAAAATGTTATAACAGAAACAAAAAAAATGCATTTTTTTTACAAAATTTGCAGTTTTTTGTCATTTATAGCCCAAAAAAAAACAAAACCCAGAGGTGATCAAATACCACCAAAAGAAAGCTCTATTTGTGTGAAAAAAAGGACAAAAATGTCATATGGCTACAGCGTTGCATGACTGAGTAATTGTCATTCAAAATGTAAGAGCACAGAAAGCTGAACATTGGTCTGGTTAGGAAGGGGTATTAAGTGCCCAGTGGGCTAATGGTTAATTGTGTAAAAAAATAAAAAAATAAAAAAAATTACAGACATGCCTCAAAACTATTTTCATTTAACATTCAAACCTTCTGAATTTAAGAAACAGTTAAAAAAATAAAGAAAACTGTAGTCAATTGCAACTGTATTTGCAGATCAAGCAGAGGAAAAATATGGAATCACTCAATTCTGGGGAAAATATTATGGAATCACCATGTACTTTGCAGTTCTAAAACAAATATCTGCATCAAATTACATCCTGAAAAATGATATCATCACCAAACATACTTTTAATTGATGGAATAAGAAGTGTCCAAAACTTCAATATAAACTTGTGCATTTATTGGAGATTTAATGACTGTCAACTCCCCCGTACCTTTACCTGACATGCAACCCCATATCATCAATGATTGTGGGTATTTGCATGTTTTCTTCAGTCGTCTTCATACATTTCATTGGAACAGCACCCAACAAAAGTTCCAGCATCATCACCCCCCCGCCCAATGCAGATTTGTGATTCATCACTGAATATCACTTTCATCCAGTCATCCACAGTCCATGGTTGCTTTTCTTTAGCCCACTGTAACATTGTTTTTTTTTCTGTTTAGGTGGTAATGATGGTTTTCGTTTAGCTTTTCTGTATGTACATCCCATTTCCTTTAGCTGATGTCTTACAATTCGGTCACAGACATTGACTCCAGTTTCTGACCATTTGTTCCTCATTTGTTTTCTTCTGCATTTTCAGTTTTTATGGCATATTGCTTTAAGTTTTCTATCTTGCTGCTTTGTTGTCTTCCTTGGTCTACCACTACACTTCCCTTTAACAGCCTTCCCATTTGATTTGTACTAACGAAAACCATCATTAACACCTAAACAGAAAAAAACAAGGTTACAGTGGGCTACTGAAAGCAATCATGGACTGTGGATGACTGCATGAAAGTGATATTCAGCAATGAATTACAAATCTGCATTGGGCAGGGTGATGATGCTGGAACCTTTGTTTGGTGTCGTTCCAATGAAATGTATGAAGATGACTACTTGAAGAAAACATGCAAATTTCCACAATCATTGATGATATGGGTGATATGGGTTTGCATGTCAGGCAGTGGTGGTGCGGCCATAAAGGGTGCAGGAGCGCCATCCTCTCTCTTCTGGCACCGCTCTATCACCATAGATAGATTCATGCATTGCTGATACCCCCTATTCAGGTGTCTGGCCCCTTTTCGGGTGCCGGACACCTGAATTACAGCGGCGGGGGTGTTTTTTTTAAGCACCTGATTAAAACCGTAGGCACCCAAAAAGGTGCACAGCGGGCGCAATGCTGTGCGTTCGCTGATCACTCAGCTGTGTATTAGCAAAGCAAAGGAATTCGCTTTGCTAACACTGAACCGCCTCTCAGACAATCGGGTGCTTGGGTCTGTTACCTGTCACCTGATTGGCTGAAATGCCAGGCACTGTGATTGGACGCCTGATAGAGAGAACGAAAGAAGACATCGAGGAGCGTGCAGGACACCGCCGCTGACCCGCTGCGAGACAGGTAAGTGTCGGGCGATGCACACTGGCAGCATTTGATGGGGCACAGTAGCGGCAATTGATGGGTACACTGGCAGCATTTGATGGGGCATAGTAGCGGCAACTGATGGGCACATTGGCAGCATTTGATGGGGCACACTGGCAGCAATTGATGGCCCAATGGTAGCACTTGATGGGTACAATAGCTGCATTTGATGGCACAGTGGCTGCGTTTGATGGGCACAGTGGCTGCATTTGATGGGCACAGTGGCTGCGTTTGATGGCGCAGTGGCTGCGTTTGATGGCACAGTGGCAACATTTGATGGGCACAGTGGCTGCATTTGATGGGCATAGTAGCTGCATTTGATGGGACAGTGGCTGCAATTGATGTGTTTTTTTCAGTTTGTTTGCGCCCCCCCACCTCCAAAAAAATTTTGAGCACCAGCCGCCACTGATGTCAGGTAAAAGTACGAGGGAGATAACAGTCATTAAATCTTCAATAAATGCACAAGTTTATATTGAGCTTTTGGACACTATTATTCCATCAGTTGAAAGGATCTTTGGTGATACTGACATCGTTTTTCAGGATATAATCTGATGAAGATGTTTGTTTTTGAACTGCAAAGTACATTGTGATTCCATAATATTTTCCTCAGAATTGAGTGATTCCATATTTTTTCCTCTGCTTGACCTGCAAAAACAGTTGCAACTAACTACAATTTTCTTTCTTTTTTTATTTTTTTAACTGTTTCTTAAAGCCAGAAGGTCAGCATGTTAAATAAAAATAAGTTTTAGGCATGTCTGTGATTAATTTGTTTTCTACACAATTTTTTTTTAATGTAATCTTTATTTTATTAAACATACAAAACATATCATGCAAAGTAGAGTCAACAACATGTCATTATTGAGGGTGTATAGTGGCTATTTTAGCCAAAGAGCCTAACGTTATACAACATTTGAGTTTAAGTAAAGCAAAAGCCATAAAAACTGGGGGACATGGGGAAGGGGATGGGGATAAATCCGAGGAAAAAGAAATCTCTTTCTTGCTCCAATTAATCTGGGAATCGTGGGCCTGCAGCCAGGGAAGACCCAAGATGATGGGGAACATTGGGGAGCAGATAATGTCAAAACACAAGAGTTCCATCAACGAGGCTTCAGGTGGGATCGGGTGGCTTGTGGCGAGTGAATTGAAGTACCTACACATGTGATTTTGTAGCAGGGGGAGAAATTTAGCATGGTATGCTTTGGTATATCCATCCAGGCCAGGGCTCTTCCCATTAGGCAGAGCCTTCACTGTCCCAATAACCTCCTGAGGGGAAATGGGTGATTCGAGGTCTATCTGTTGGTCTGGTTGCAGAGAGGAGAGCCCGGTCGAGGTGAGGTAGTCACCAATAGCTTGTAGTTTAGCTGCCTGTTCCGTCTGGGAAATGTCTTTTTCTAAGTGATATAAGTCTGCATAATAGTCTCTATATACTAAACTCCCTCTGCTATTTCCTCAGACACATCTTCCGCAAAATAGTGCGTAATGGTTTCGGAAACCTTAGCTACCACTGAGGCATCGTCCAGGAGATTTTCACTGAGTCTCCAAGACCATGCCTTCGGTGACCCATCGGGGACCTTGATCACTGCAAGAACGTGGGCATGATTAGATATGGTGATATTCCCTATTTAAGCTGACTGTAATAATTCTAGGGTATCATGATCCACACACATGAGATCGATGCGTGTATAGACATCATGCACCCCTGAGTAGTAGCTATAGTCTCTGTCCGATGCATGCAGTGCTCTCCACGTGTCTATGAGAAAGTTATTTTGCAGCGATTTGCGAAAATGTTTGAGGAAGGCCTAGGAGTGCGTAGGGCAGCCACGAGATGTGTCTAGAAGCGGATCAGGGCTAACATTGAAGTCGTCTCCAAGAATTAGGAGGCCCTCTCTAAAATCTGTCAGCTTTTCTAACACAGAGCCTATGAAGGAAAGTTGTTGGGTATTGGGCGCGTAGGGAGTTACAAGCATGAATTTTGTGTTGGCCATGACCCTCTTCACGAAGACATAACGGCCTTGTGGGTCAACGTGGCTTTTTGAAGGTTGGAATGGGCAGGATTTATGAAATGCAATGGCTGTACCGCGTGATTTAGCCACCAGGGAGTTGCTAAAGAACCATTGGTTATAGAGATGCGTGGGTATCTTGAGGAGGGATTGCTGCCTAAAGTGCGTTTCCTGCAAGAACACTACTTGGGCCCCTAGACGTTTCAGTTCGAGCCATAGCTTGTTACGCTTGTGTGGAGGGTAGAGCCCCCTAACGTTATAAGACAGCACCTTTAGTGATGGCATACCTGAAGCCGATAACAATCGGTCTGTCTGTTCCCCTCTGTGTCCTTTGTGTGCGTTTACAGTTGAAAAAGAAACAACCTGAAGGCCAAAGCAACAAACAGTTAGCTATCAGAAGCAATATGGGGGACACTGATGAGAGTAAGAAAAAGAGAAAAAGAAAGGAGGGGGGGTGGGTAGGGGAGGGAAGGAAGGGAAGGGAGGGAAGGAGGGGAAGGGAGGGAAAAGGAAGCGGAGGGGAATAAGGCACAAAATTAAAATAAGGGCCAGACCTTGGCTGACAGGTCTGGCACACTGCACAGTAGTAAACTACAAAGCCAGCCCAGGGGGGGAACAAACCCAAAAACCGCCTGGAGTCCCGCTAGGGACAGTCACCTAATTAGGTGAGGCCTAAGTGGGGTACGTGGGCAACCACCAAGGGGACGCGGGATCCAGTGCCCCATCCAGTCCATGAAAACAAATGAACAGGGTGAAGATGCAGAGTATGCAAACTTGTACTCCCAAAAAGTGCAAAACACGGCATCCAAACAGTGAGCTGAATAACAAACCCTCCAGTCCAGCATGTAGCAGGAGACTCAACTTAATGCTGAGTAATAGCACAGAGGCACCAAGCTTCAGTGTCCTTCATGGGGTGAGTCTGTGCTTACAGCATTGCGTCTATTGGCTCCTTTACCCGGTCCAGGAGACCAGTAGAGGAAAGGTGGTGATCTTGGTCCTTTCAAGGGACTATGAATAAGTTCATCAGCGGCATGGTCAGTCTCTAGTGGCAGAGGTGCCCAGGGAAGGTCCCTCAATCTGCCTTTTGCGACCACGGGAGCGACGCCGGGATCCACGGTTGAGGTAGCTGGGGAATCGGATGTCAGGTATGTTTCCGCAATTCTGGGAAGTCCACAGGGTTAAGCTCCATGGTGTGCAGGAAGCGGGGGAGGTCATCTTTAGTGCGCAGCACAGCCCATCGGCCATTTTTGGACGCCTGGAGGCTGAACGGGAAGCCCCCGCGGTATGTGAGGCCTGCTGCTTGGATTTCCACCAGGAGTTGGCGCAAGGCCCGTCGCTGCATTAGGGTGCATCTGGAGAGGTCCTGGTAGAAGGACAGCTGGGCTCCATTAAAGACCAGTCTGTTACGCAGTCCTTTTATGGTAAATTTGTGGAGTTTGCAAATAATATCCCTGGGGTTCTCCAGGTCCTCGGATGGGGGCCTGAGTGCCCTGTGGGCCCTGTCTATCTCAATCGGGGTCAAGGGCGGTAGGCTCAGGATTTCATGGAACACCCCCTGCAGCATAGGTATAATGTCTTTAGGCGCGATAGCTTCTGGTAGGCCGCGTATGCGAATGTTCGCTTGCCTGCTGCGGTTTTCCATGTCATCTAATTGGCATAAGAGGGCCTCAATTTGGTGACCTTGGGCAAAGGACTGTTCTTTGAGCTGAGAGATGGCGGGCACAGTATCATCAAATTTCTGCTCCAAAGGTTGATGTGCACAGTACAATCTATGCAAGAATGAAAATAGTCACTGAAAAGGCAACATACATATAATAAATGAATTTATATACACAGTCAATATCAAAAAATATTTTAAAATGTCCAAACGTGATGGTATACACTGATGAATAGTATACACAATCAATAACATTGCAATGAAAAAATATATGTGAGTCTATACACAATGGAGTGCCAAAAGATCTTGCAAACGGTGAAATAATATTCACATGTGAAAGGAACCACCACCGGATGTAGGAAAGGCTTACCAAATCGTTTGAACACACTAGGACATACGCACTGTGTCAAACAGGCTTAATTTACGTCAGATGGACCCTGGGATGGTACCGTCAAGGTGATGTATGCAAACGACAGCCAGATAGGATCATAGGAAATGTGATACCAGAAGTGGACCAAAGCTCAAAATTCCATGGGCAAATGCAGAGTATCAAAAAGGAAACAAAAATGGACCATAGCGTAATTCCATAAAAATAAAATTACATTTATTTAAAATAAGAAACCACTCACATGGATATGTATAAAAACAGCGCTGGTTAAAATCAAAAGAGGCAGCAGTGGAGACCGTCCCGACGCGTTTCGTCTCCGAAGGACATCATCTGCGGTGTCCCTCTTAGGTATGATGCCATCTTACCTAAGAGATACCGGATCTACAATCCGACTCTTGGAGGGCCTTGAGGTACAGGGGAGTTACATCATGGCTACGGCCAATGTGTCCTCCCTTTACACCTCTATACCACATGAGAGGGGCATTGAAGTGGTCAGGTACTTTCTTGAATGGGATCCATCCTTGGCTTCCTTTCAATGTGAGTTTATTATGGAGCTACTACAATTTGCAACTACACACAGTTACTTCTGGTTTAACCAACAATTTTTCCTTCAACTTCGGGGAGTGGCTATGGGGGCCAAATTCGCACCAAACCTTGCCAATCTGTTCATGGCCAAGTGGGAGGAGGATGTCGTCTATGCTCTTGGGAACCCGTCTTTGGTCCTATGGGCACAGTACATAGAGGACATCCTCCTCCTTTGGAATGGCACTGCGGACTCCTTACAGGCCTTTTTTGATTTACTTAATGGTAACGACAGGGGTATTGCTCTGACTTACACTTCCAGTACTGAGAAGATTACTTTCTTAGACCTTGAAATTCAGGTAGTTAACGATCGGTTCCAGTTTCAAACTTTTTTCAAGTCGACAGACAGAAATGGCTATATTCCTACAGACAGCTGCCATCATCCTTCTTGGATTCACTCTGTCCCGCAAAACCAACTTTTCCAGCTAAGGAGGAACTGCAGTGATGTAGACATCTTTAAGGGGCAGGGCAACACACTAAAAAAGCAATTACTGGATAAAGGATATAGCCATTCTGAAATTGACTTGCAAATTTCCCGTACTTTGGAACTGGACAGAGCAACTTTACTGGCCATTAAACCTAAGCCAGATACAGACAATATGTTTAGATGGGCTATGTTGACCTCATTTTCCACCCAATATCGCCAAATTAAGGCTATTTTCACGAAACATTGAAACATTCTAAAGAGCGACTGCATTTTGGGTCCTTCACTGCCGGATTAAGCTAGAATGATCTTCAGGGGGGCCCCTACACTTCAAAGTAGAAAAGCCCCTAATATCATAAATCCCCCCCACACGTACATCATTGAGTATACAATATTATAAAGATACATAAAGTAAGTTTACAAGGATCTATAAAGTAAACTCATTGTTTTACAGTAGGGTTTATATAGGTAAATATCTTGAAATTTCAAATATTAAACATTGGGTTCACGTAAACCTAAATTAAAGATATATATCATTTCCTTAGTCACTTTTGTAGGTATTTAAATGATTTATACCTACTATACATATTGTTTACAGGTAGAGTGTATATAAGTCAAATAAATTCTGATAATGAGCTTTAATCGTAAGGTGGAGAAAAGGAAAGAGAAAGAAGAAAAAGGGTAGAAAGGTAGAGGTATAGTCCACAAGGTTGTCCCGCTCGTCAGTTTATTATTCTTTTTAGTTCTTTGAAGTCTTAGAATGGGTGTCTCTGTAAGTCATTTAATCTGTTACCATGGCAACAGGACAGAGTCATTGAAGTTTGACAGGAACTGTTGTTTTATCCAAGGAAGCCAAAGTTTTTCAAATTTTGGAATTTGATTTTGATCGATGGCTACCATCTTAGCATGGGACATTGTATTATTCATTCTGTGAATTGTTTCTGCTAGTACCAATGTAGGAGATTTCCATGCCTTGGCCACTGTTTGTTTTGCAGCTAGTTGGATCATAAGTTTGAATTGAGAGAGTGTTAACCATTCCAGTTTGAGATTAAGTAAAGTTATATATGGATCTGGTTGTATTTGTACATATATTTTTAACCAGAGAATCCATTATATCACTTTTTCATTCTTTATTCATGTATCTCTTCACATCTATATTTAGTCCATTTAGGGGGGTTTTTCTCCTTTTTTTCTCTTTTTCTCCTATTTTATTATTATTTTTTCTTTGACCCCAATTATCACTGCAGGGGACTATTTGTAGCACATTTAGAATTTTACACAGACCTTCATTTTTTCTCATTAATTTAATTTTGACGCTGACGGGGAGATTTCCTCCGCAGCTAGCCATCCAATTCATTCACTTATAATTCAATTTCTCATTTCACATTTTAATTTCAATTTTGGGGCGGTTCTTATAAACACCAACTTTCCCCTTTCCGGTTTATAGGGATTCCACGAGTGTAGTCACTTATGAGATTTGTCACATGTCCATGCCCAAGATCCAATTACGTTCATTATGGAGTGGCAATTGTCCCTCCTGGTTATATGAATCCGGTCACGTGTAACCTTAAGCGAGTGGTGACGTGCAACGCATGCTGCGTACTTGCACACGTGGGTTCCTTCTCCTCCAGCGCGTCACTGCATGTTGGCTATGCGCATGTCCGAACATCTCGAACGACGCGTGACATGTGACGTTGCCTTACACCTGTCCGTCAATATGTGTAGGTCGCGCCCACATAGATTGCTCCACCTCTTACTCAGTGTTCTCCCTATCGGATGGAGACACACTGAGAATAATGTGGAACGCATCTTCACATCATCCAGCGTAGCGCTGTGGAACGCACGCTGGACCGCCATCTTAATTATACCAGAAGTATGTCCCACCTGCACCGCAATGGCTGTGGGTTTGACTCTCATGTTGGGGGTCATATTGTTTATAAATATGGGACCGGCAGCAGTGGAGGGACACCCCAGATGATGTCCTTTGGAGACAAAATGCATCGGGACGGTCTCCACTGCTGCCTCTTTTGATTTTAACCCGTGCTGTTTTTATACATATCTATGTGAGTGGTTTCTTATTTTAAATAAATGTAATTTTATTTTTATGGAATTACGCTATGGTCCATTTTTGTTTCCTCTTTGATACTCTGCATTTGCCCATGGAATTTTGAGCTTTGGTCAACTTCTGGTATCACATTTCCTATGATCCTATCGTTTGCATACATCACCTTGACGGTACCATCCCAGGGTCCATCTGACGTAAATCAAGCCTGTTTGACACACAGTGCGTATGCCCTAGTGTGTTCAAACGATCTGGTAAGCCTTTCCTACATCCGGTGGTGGTTCCTTTCACATGTGCATATTATTTCACCGTTTTCAAGATCTTTTGGTACTCCATTGTGTATAGACTCACATATACCATCACTTATGGATATTTTTTCATTGCAATATTATTGATCGTGTATACCACTCATTAGTGTATACCATCACGTTTGGACATTTTTTTATATTTTTTTATATTGACTGTGTACATCAATTCATTTATTATATGTATGTTGCTTTTCAGTGACTATTTTCATTCTCGCATAGATTGTACTGTGCACATCAACCTTTAGCGCTACACTTTGATTTATTAGTTTTCATTTACCTAAATAATTGATGTAAACAACAGTCAGCATAATTCTCATGTTATCAACTATTGAGTACAATTCAAATTTTATTGAACAAACCTCCTAATGATAACACATTTTTTTTTAAATAAAAAACTTACAATGCAATGTTCCAAATTATTACGCACAGTAAGTTTCAAAACACTTTATATGTTGTAAAGAACTGAAAATTGTCATTTGTTGTGTTTGCAGCATATTTACTGAAATCAAAAGCTATTTCAATCAAACTTTGAACAACATTTTAACTTTTTAAACATTTTGACAGGTCACGTTACATTTTAACATAGGACCCCTTATTTGGTAGCAGCTTCACAAGTCTTGCATTCATTGAACTTGTGAGTTTCTGGACAGTTTCTGCTTGAATTTGTTTGCAATATGTCAGAATAGCCTCCCAGAGCTGCTGTTTGGATGTAAACTGCCTCCCACCCTCATAGATCTTTTGCTTGAGGATGCTCCAAAGGTTCTCAATAGGATTAAGGTCAGGGGAGGATGGAGGCCACACCATGACTTTCTCTGCTTTTATCCCCATAGCAGCCATTGATGCAGAGGTATTCTTTGCAGCATGAGATGGTGCATTGTCATGCATGAAGATGATTTTAATATGGAAAGCATAGTTCTTCCTTCTGTACCAGGGAAGGAAGTGGTCAGTCAGGAACTCCACATACTTTGCAGAGGTCATCTTTACACCTTCGGGGACCCTAAAGGGGCCGATCAGCTCTCTTCCCATGATTCCAGTCTAAAACATGACTCCATCACCGTCTTTCTGACATCGCAGCCTTGTTAGAACAGGGTGGCTGTCCACCACCCATCCACTACTCCATCCATCTGGACCATCCAGGGTTGCACGGCACTCATCAGTGAACAGGACTGTTTGAAAATTAGTCTTCATGTATTTTTCTTCCCAATGCAGTCGTTTCTGCTTGTGAGCATTGGTTAGTGGTGGCCGAATGGAAGGTTTATGCACAGTTGCAAGAGGACTCAGCACTGGAGGACTCAACACCTTGATGTCCGTGGGACTCCAGAGGCACCAGCAGCTTCAAATATCTGTTTGCTGCTATGTAATGGTGTTTTAGCAGCTGCTCTCTTGATCCGATGCATGGATCTGGCAGGAATCTTCCTCAATGTGCCTTTATCTGCACGAAACCCGTCTGTGCTCTAAAACAGCCACAAATCTCTTAATAGTGCGATGATCACGCTTAAGTTTTCGTGAAATATCTAATGTTTTCATACCTCGTCCAAGGCATTGAATTATTTCACTCTTTTCGGCAGCAGAGAGATCCTTTTTCTTCCCCATATTGCTTGAAAATGGTGCTCTGCTTAATAATGTAGAACACCCTCCTTTAGTAGTTTTTCCTTTAATTGGGCTCACCTGGCAATCAAATTATCACAGGTGTCCAAGATTGTTTTCAGTGATCAAAAGAGCCCTGAGACACAATGCCATCCATGGGTTAAACTGAAAAACAAAATATTTAATCTTTGTGACACTGAAATAGAATTTGCATAATAATTTGGAACAGGGTGTATTGTATATCATGTTGATATATTGCTTTTACCACTACTAATAGACAAAAATTTCAACTGTCAACCTATTGCAAGTCGATATTTATCTCGGGTTTATCCCACAGACCTTTATTAGAGTTTGATGGCCTGCTTACCCTCCCAGAAATTCCCCACCACACTCTATCAGCGATCTACAAATCAATTTTGGCTCACACTCAGTACACTTCCTACTTTCACTCATTGGTGTGCGCAGACTATTGCATTAGCAGACATCTCAAGTCTTGCGCATTTGACTGCGGGCTCCCAGACCCCCGCGAGCGCAGGGCGATCTCCCGGCTGGGTCTGTCACTCAGTCACAGACAGAGCAGCCAAATGGAGGACGGCCACTCTGTCTGTGGCTGAGTGACAGGTGGATGCAAGGCGCTGCGAGCTGAGGCAGAAGGGGGGACAGCCCATACTGCTGTGCCCAGCCTGCTTTGGCTGCTGCATGGGTACTTTTTTGGGGGGTCGGTTCAGCCGATTCAGCAGGGAAGGAGGGGGGTGGGTGGAGGCAGAGAGAAGACTATGAGAGAGCATGGATGGATAGGCTGCAGGGCAGGGATACAAGGAGAACAGGGCACAGGAGGGACAGGTCCAGGATGGGTTCGAGATAGGGATCGGATCAGATCAGGAACAGGCTCAAGGTCAGGATACAAGCAGCGAGGTCAGGGCACTAGGAAGAAAGATACCAAGGCAAGCATGTGAGGGCTTGCCGGGTATTTATAAGGCTGCAGTAATTGACCTCACGTTACACGGGAGCGCAGAGGGTGCTGTCTGCTCCACACTGCCGGAATACACCCGCTGGTGGACACAGGTACTACGGCCCAAGGATACAACAGTGCCACCAGCAGGTGAGTCCTCTTATTACAGGTCCTAGGTGTTGGAAGACACCCCCTGGTGGACACTGGTACTGCGATCCAAGAGACCGATAGCGCCACCAACGGGTAAACCTTTTCATGACACAGAGTGACAGGCGGGTGCAAGGGGCTGCGAGCTGAGGCAGAAGGGGGGACAGCCCATACTGCTGTGCCCAGCCTGCTTTGGCTGCTGCATGGGTACTTTTTTTTTGGGGTCAGTCCAATTCAGCAGGGAAGGAGGGGGGTGGGTGGAGGCAGAGAGAAGACTGTGATCTGCAGGCTGTAGCAATTAAAAGAAAAAATAACTTTCCCCTGTCAAGCGGACTCTTTCTCCACTTTTGGGTGCCGCTGCGCAGTGATCTCCTGTGCGACAAGTACATGACAGTACTGGTTTGCCCAGAGGACTGATATAGAAGAGACGGGGACTGCCGTGTACTTGTCGGACAGGAGATCACTGCGCTGCAGCACCTGAAAGTGGAGAAAGAGTCCGCTTGACAGGGGAAAGTTTTTTTTCTTTTAATTGCTACAGCCTGCAGATCACAGTCTTCTCTGTGCCTCCGCCCACCCCCTTCCTTCCCTGCTGAATCGGCAAGACCGACCCCCAAAATAGTACCCATGCAGCAAGCTGGGGACAGCAGTATGGGCTGTCCCCCTCTCTGCCTCAGCCCACCCCCTTCCTTCTGGGGAATTCTCTGACTGGGGTGGCTCACAAGCACCATTGCAGCCAGACCCCAAGACCAGCAGCCCAGCTCCAGCAGCCAGACACCTGGCCCCATTGCAGCCAGACTCCCGGACCAGCAGCCCAGCTCCAGCAGCCAGACCCTTGGCCCCAGCAGCCAGAATCCAGGACCAGCAGCCCAACTCCAGCAACCAGACCCTTGGCCCCAGCAGCCAGACCCCTTGGCCCCAGCAGCCAGACTCCAGAACCCGCAGCCCGGCTCCAGCAGCCAGACCCTTGGCCCCAGCAGCCACACTCCAGGACCAGCAGCCCAACTCCAGAAGCCAGAGCCTTGGCCGCAGCAGCCAGACCCCTGGCCCCAGCAGCCGGACTCCAGGAGCAGCAGCCCAGCTCCAGCAGCCAGACCCTTGGTCCCAGCAGCCAGACCCTTGGCCCCTGCAGCCAGAATCCAGGACCAGCAGACCAACTCCAGCAGCCACACCCTTGGACCCAGCAGCCAGACCCCTGGCCCCAGCAGCCAGACTCCAGGACCAGCAGCCCAGCTGCAGCAGCCAGACCCTTGGCCCCAGCAGTCAGACTCCAGCCCCAGCAGCCAGACTCCAGGACCAGCAGCCCAGCTCCAGCAGCCAGACCCTTGGCCCCAGCAGCCAGAACCAGCAGCCAGACTCCAGGACCAGCAGCCCAGCTCCAGCAGCCAGACCCTTGGCCCCAGCAGCCAGACCCTTGGCCCCAGCAGCCAGACTCCAGGACCAGCAGCCAGACCCTGGGCCCCAGCAGCCAGACCCTTGGCCCCAGCAGCCAGATCCCTGGCCCCAGCAGCCAGACTCCAGGACCTGCAGCCCAGCTGCAGCAGCTAGACCCTTGGCCCCAGCAGCCAGACCCCAGGACCAGCAGCCCAGCTCCAGCAGCCAGAACCTTGGCCCCAGCAGCCAGTAGCCCAGCCCCAGCAGCTGTGAAATCAGGCTGCATTTCATTAAGCACTGGTATAGCTGCATTTAAATGGCACTGATCAGGCTGCATTTAATTGGCACTGGTAAGGCTGAATTTAATTGGCACTGGTAAGGCTGCACTTTATGGGGGGGGGGGGTTAACGCCGGCGTGAAACGTCATTTCCCTAAAATGAGTTTGAAACCTCCGTGAAATTAGTTTTTGCAGGTTGGGATGTCTGCATTAGGGTGTGCACACCAATGCTCAAACACATATGTGTGTGTGTGTATATACAGTGTATATATATATAAATATATACACTATTTATCGGCGTATAACATGCACTTCTTTCCCCTTAAAATCAGGAGCGATCGCCGCCATCATTCATACATAGCCGAGTGTGCTCGGCTAGGTTCGGCTAGGTCCGCTCACAGTCACACCCAGTACACTCGGCTATGTATGAATGTCGGCGGCGCTCGGCTCCGCCCACAGGGCTACGAGAGGAGCCAAAAGCAGCCGAGAGCCGCCGAGAGACACAGGAACGGCTCTGTGTCTCTCGGCAGGGCCATATTTCAAAACGGCAGTGACACTACAAGGCTGCAGTGTCAGCAGGCTGCAGTGTCACTGGGCAAGGCTGCAGATGACACAAGGCTGCAAATGACACTGAAAGGCTGCAAATGACACTGGACAAGGATGCTGATGGACACTGATAAGGCTTCATTGATGGGCATTTAAATGTAAGTTTTTTCCTTAAAAAGTTTTTTTCCTTAAAATTCCCTCCTAAACTTGGGGTGCGTGTTATACGCCGGCGCGTGTTATACGCCGATAAATATGGTGTATATATATATATATATATATATATATATATATATATATATTTATAGTATATACAGACAGACACACGCTTATAAATGTATTAAAATGTGGATGATATCAGTAAGGTTGGTGTCAGTTGGGCAGTGTCAGTAGTTTTTTATTTTATTTTTTACAGTATTTTTACAGTATTTTTTATTTGCAATTCTTTTAGGCCCCTTTCATACGGCTTTCCGATAAGGTCCGCCTGTCAGTTTTTCAGGCGGAGCTGAACAGGCGCTCCATGCACCTCTATGGAGCGGAGAACATCACCGGTGACATGTCCGCTGACATGCGTCGCTATTCGATTCAATCCTGTCCGTGAAATCCAGATGGATGGAAACCCTATTTTCCATTCATCTGGAGAATCGGATAGGATCAAATGAAAACAGACAGGCGGTCCGTTTTCATCTGATCTCCATAGAGGACAGCGGGGCTTTGACAGGTCCATCTCCGCACAGTGAGCGGAGACGGGCCTGTCATCTGCCTGCTCAGCGGGGATCAGCGGATCGATCCCTGCTGAGCAAAGCGGAGTCCGTACACGGACAAGCCTGTGTGAAAGGGGCCTTAGGAGCCCTCCTGGGGGTTCTGGTAAAATATATTAGGGGTTTTGTCTCACTTTTGCGACAGTGAAAGGGGCTGAGGACAGAGATTCCACAGCGTCAGCTGCACTAGACAGTTAATGAATGCGAAATGCTCTGTACTGAGCGGCTTCCTGTTCATTGACAAACTTAAGCCTAGGCTTCAGTTAATAATGAACACAATGCATGATCTGTACCAATCACTCACTGTGCTCATTCATAAAAGGAAGCGGCCGGTAAATGACATGGGTTCGGGCAGCAGGGGAAATCTACACTGCAGGGGGTGATTAGGGTGTGCCCAGGCACACCCCCTGCGCACGCCTATGCTTTCACTAGAGTGTGGTCCAGGGAGCTGGGGTTTGTGGTTCCTGACAGAGATTGGCACACTGCATTTCTCTTTACCCACAAATCCTCAATCTCAGATTACGCTCGAGAGAAAAATGAGAAACTACTATCCAGGTGGTATCGTGACCTGGTCACTATGAACCGGATATTTCCAACGGCTACGGGTCTGTGCTGGTTTTGTCACAAGATGAAAGGAACATACCTGCATGTCTGGTGGGAGTGTGAATGTATCCGCTCTTTCTGGTTACAGATCTAACAGATATATACAGAGATCTACGATGAGCCCCTTACCCCTTCCCCTCCATAGCTTTGTTGTCTATCCTTCCAGGCACAGTTACATTTCAGAAATCTAGCCTGCTTAAATTCTTTCTCTTGGCAGCTAGACAGTTAATCTCCAAACACTGGAAGTGAACTTCTCCCCCACCCTAAGACCCCTTTCACACTGGGGTGGTTTTCAGGCGCTTTAGCGCTGAAAATAGCCTCTGCTAAGTTCCTGAAAACCGCCTCCCATTCATTCAAGTGTGACTTTTCACACTCAGGAGGTGTGCTTGTGGGATGTTCCAAAAAGTCCTTCAAGCAGCATCTTTGGGGCGGGTTGGGAGCGCTGTATTTAGTGTTCCCAAAATGACCTGCCCATTGAAATGAATGGGCAGCGCTTCCGAAGCACCTGAAAAGCGCTTCGGAAATGTCGAAACACGGGAGTTTTTAACCTACTAGTCTCTGGTACATTTTACTCCGCATCGGAGAAACTGAGCAATAGACTTGGTCAATAAATTTTGATCCTCATTTGTTCTTTTTACATCTGAATCCAAGAGTACTCGTCTCTATTATTACTCCTTCTTCTTTCTTTTTTCCATCCCTTCTTCTCTTACCTCTTGCTACACTTTTCCCTTTAATCTTCTTAACAAAAAAAAATCTCTTCTTTTATTTTTCAATTCTTTTCATGAATATTATTGTGCACTTGTCCTTTTTGGATTTTCTGACTGCGCAGTGAGTATATGCACCATGGGCTGCTCAAAGGAAATTTCCTTTGCCCATTCTCTTTGCAATTCTGTTTAGAAATATAAAAGTTTCATTCCGCTCGCCCATAACTGTGTTTACTCTCACAAACTGTACACTTTTGCAGATACTGACCCTTTTTTGTGATTTCTTATATTGCAATTTACTTACTGATTTGTTTAAAATCTTCATGAGTATTTGCATTCACTCATTATGAGTGCCAGTCTATGTAGTCACCAAACATTTTGTTCATAAAAATTATATTTAACATTAACCACTACTTATAGTCTTTTAAAAAAGGAACTGCCTACTATAAATTGGTAAATTTCAACAATACGTTACGCAACCTAGGACACTGACTGGCCCAATGAGGACCAAAATAGCACAACTAATATGATACTGACTAATGCTAGCTTGGCTTAGAGCAAAATGATCCCCCTATCAGCGGGTTACATTTCAGAAAACAGACTGACAGACAGGTAAGTATAATGCTGCTATGTTTAAAGCTCAACTCTGGACAACTAAAAAAATGATCCCTTGCGATGGGGCTGCACCCGCACTGTACAGGTTAATAGCTCATTTTGTCCAGGGTGAGGAGAAATAATTTTACTTACCTGATCTTCCACTTCCTCAGCAGATAGTGCTCCCCCATGCTCCAGCAGTGGACTGTCCCTAAGCGCCATCACGTCCAAGTCCCGGCAATAGACCCTGCTTTGGTCTTGAAATCAGGACCCTGGACTGCTGCAGCGTGGGGGAGGAGAAGTCTAGATGCAGGGAGCGGCGGAGGTTTGGATATTTTTTTTTTTTGTTTCCCTAGACCAAAATGAGCAATTAATCCACGTACACTCCCTTGGCAAGTGATCATTTTTTAGTTGCTCAGAGTTGGCCTTTAAAGGTAAGTTCTCTTGGGATTTTAACACTCCTGACAGGGTCACTTTAATATCTGGAAAAGTTTGATGTTGAATCTGTGTTTTTATTTCACAGTTTCCCAGTTCCCTTCACGCTGTGACTTGACTATATGAAAGTGACATTAAAGTCACACTAGCAGGGCCGGTCCTAGACGGGGTGCACGGGGTGCAGTGCACCCAAGCGCCAGAGAGGTGGGGGCGCTGAAGCGCCGGAGTGCTCCCTTCCCTCCTCCTCCTCCTCTTGATTGCGTCTGGTGGCGGCGCTCTCCGCCGGTGTTAAAAGAAGAAAGGCGCCGCCGCCGCTGTGTGTGCTGCTCAAGCCCCTCCCTCCTGAGCGGCTGGTCTCTGCATGGAGAGAGACCAGCCGCACAGTGATGTCGCGCGGGAGGGGGGGGAGCGGGGAGCGGAGGAGAGGAGCGGTATGTGCCCGACACATTCTGCTATGTGTCTCCCACTGCCTACTTTAAACTCCTCTGCTCTTCACCCGGGCGGCGCGGCTGGCTGCACACTGTTCTCTTCTCTTCAGCTGCCGCCCGGGTGTATATATGTACCCTTATGGAAGGGGGTGGGGCTGTACTAATGGAGGGGGGCTTTACTAATGGAGGGGGGCTGTACTAATGGAGGGGACGCTGTACTAATGGAGGGGGGGGGCTGTACTAATGGAGGGGGGCTGTACTAATGGAGGGGGGGCTGTACTAATGGAGGGGGGCTGTTCTAATGGAGGGGGCTGTACTAATGGAGGGGGGCTGTACTAATGGAGGGGGGGCTGTACTAATGGACAGGGGCTGTTCTAATGGAGGGGGCTGTACTAATGGAGGGGGGGCTGTTCTAATGGAGGGGGGGGCTGTACTAATGGAGGGGGGCTGTTCTAATGGAGGGGGCTGTACTAATGGAGGGGGGCTGTTCTAATGGAGGGGGGGGCTGTACTAATGGAGGGGGGCGCTGTACTAATGGAGGGGGCTGTACTTATAATGGGGGGGTCTGTACTAATTAAGAGGGGGCTGTACTAATGGAGGGGGGCTGTACTAATGGAGGGGGGCTGTACTAATGGAGGGGGCTGTACTAATGGAGGGGGCTGTACTAATGGAGGGGGGGCTGTACTAATGGAGGGGGGGCTGTTCTAATGGAGGGGGGCTGTACTAATGGAGGGGGCGCTGTACTAATGGAGGGGGCTGTACTAATAATGGGGGGGTCTGTACTAATGGAGAGGGGGTCTGTACTAATGGGGTCTGTACTTATGGAGATGGGGTCTGTACTAATGGAGAGGGGGTCTGTACTAATGGTGGGGTCTGTACTAATATGGGGGTCTCTACTAATGGAGGGGGGTCTGTCCTGGGGGGTCTGTACTAATGGAGAGGGGGTCTGTCCTGGGGGTCTGTACTAATGGAGGGGGGTCTGTACTAATGGAGAGGAGTTCTGTACTAATGGAGAGGGGGTCTGTCCTGGGGGTCTGTACTAATGGAGAGGGGGTCTGTACTAATGGGGTCTGTACTAATGGAGGGGGGGTCTGTACTAATGGAGGGGGGTATGTACTAATGGGGTCTGTACTAATGGAGGGGGGGGTCTGTACTAATGGGGTCTGTACTAATGGAGGTGGGGTCTGTACTAATGGAGGGGGGTCTGTACTAATGGAGGGGGGATCTGTACTAATGGTGGGGTCTGTACTAATATGGGGGTCTCTACTAATGGAGGGGGGTCTGTACTAATGGGGGGGTCTGTACTAATGGAGGGGGGATCTGTCCTGGGGGGTCTGTACTAATGGAAAAGAAAAAAGGAGCAGAGAAGAGGATTGTGGGACATATAGTCCCGAGAACTGGCAGCCCCATTGTAACACGGAAACTGCAGCCCACACAGCATGCTCAGCTGAATGGGAAAGAGAGAGAGACAGGAGCCTGGGAAAGTTTTCAGGGAAGTACACCCAGGACTCCAGAGGGAGAGGACAGTGCTGAGAGAACACCATCAGAGAGAGAACCCCGCTGACCTGCGCCACCAGAGGGAAAGCCACACAGCCTAGCGCCATCGCTGGCATTGAAAGGAATGGAGTCATTGCAGGAATACAGCGGAGTCCCCATGGGCAATTCAGAGTGAGCTGACTCCTGATCAGAGGAACCGTTGCTGTATCGCTGGGTCAGGTGAGAGGGCCGATCGGCCAATATGTACTATGTCTGCAGTCTCTGACCATCTCCTGTAGTATGTCTGCAGTCTCTGATTATCTCCTGTATTATGTCTGCAATCTCTGATCATCTCCTGTACTATGTCTGCAGTCTCTGATCATCTCCTGTATTATGTCTGCAGTCTCTGATCATCTCCTGTACTATGTCTGCAGTCTCTGATCATCTCCTGTACTATGTCTGCAGTCTCTGATCATCTCCTGTACTATGTCTGCAGTCTCTGATCATCTCCTGTATTATGTCTGCAGTCTCTGATCATCTCCTGTACTATGTCTGCAGTCTCTGATCATCTCCTGTATTATGTCTGCAGTCTCTGATCATCTCCTGTATTATGTCTGCAGTCTCTGACCATCTCCTGTAGTATGTCTGCAGTCTCTGATCATCTCCTGTATTATGTCTGCAATCTCTGATCATCTCCTGTACTATGTCTGCAGTCTCTGATCATCTCCTGTATTATGTCTGCAGTCTCTGATCATCTCCTGTATTATGCCTGCAGTCTCTGATCATCTCCTGTACTATGTCTGCAGTCTCTGATCATCTCCTGTACTATGTCTGCAGTCTCTGATCATCTCCTGTATTATGTCTGCAGTCTCTGATCATCTCCTGTACTATGTCTGCAGTGTCTTATCATTTCTTGTATTATGTCTGCAGTCTCTTATCATCTCTTGTATTATGTCTGCAGTCTCTGATCATCTCTTGTATTATGTCTGCAGTCTCTTATCATCTCTTGTATTATGTCTGCAGTCTCTGATCATCTCTTGTATTATGTCTGCAGTCTCTTATCATCTCTTGTATTATGTCTGCAGTCTCTGATCATCTCTTGTATTATGTCTGCAGTCTCTTATCATCTCCTGTACTATGTCTGCAGTCTCTGATCATCTCCTGTACTATGTCTGCAGTCTCTTATCATTTCTTGTATTATGTCTGCAGTCTCTTATCATCTCTTGTATTATGTCTGCAGTCTCTGATCATCTCTTGTATTATGTCTGCAGTCTCTTATCATCTCCTGTACTATGTCTGCAGTCTCTTATCATTTCTTGTATTATGTCTGCAGTCTCTTATCATCTCTTGTATTATGTCTGCAGTCTCTGATCATCTCCTGTACTATGTCTGCAGTCTCTGATCATCTCCTGTACTATGTCTGCAGTCTCTGATCATCTCCTGTATTATGTCTGCAGTCTCTGATCATCTCCTGTATTATGTCTGCAGTCTCTGATCATCTCCTGTATTATGTCTGCAGTCTCTGACCATCTCCTGTAGTATGTCTGCAGTCTCTGATCATCTCCTGTACTATGTCTGCAGTCTCTGATTATCTCCTGTATTATGTCTGCAGTCTCTGATCATCTCCTGTACTATGTCTGCAGTGTCTTATCATTTCTTGTATTATGTCTGCAGTCTCTTATCATCTCTTGTATTATGTCTGCAGTCTCTGATCATCTCTTGTATTATGTCTGCAGTCTCTTATCATCTCTTGTATTATGTCTGCAGTCTCTGATCATCTCTTGTATTATGTCTGCAGTCTCTTATCATCTCTTGTATTATGTCTGCAGTCTCTGATCATCTCTTGTATTATGTCTGCAGTCTCTTATCATCTCCTGTACTATGTCTGCAGTCTCTGATCATCTCCTGTACTATGTCTGCAGTCTCTTATCATTTCTTGTATTATGTCTGCAGTCTCTTATCATCTCTTGTATTATGTCTGCAGTCTCTGATCATCTCTTGTATTATGTCTGCAGTCTCTGATCATCTCTTGTATTATGTCTGCAGTCTCTTATCATCTCCTGTACTATGTCTGCAGTCTCTTATCATTTCTTGTATTATTTCTGCAGTCTCTTATCATCTCTTGTATTATGTCTGCAGTCTCTGATCATCTCTTGTATTATGTCTGCAGTCTCTTATCATCTCTTGTATTATGTCTGCAGTCTCTTATCATCTCTTGTATTATGTCTGCAGTCTCTGATCATCTCCTGTATTATGTCTGCAGTCTCTTATCATCTCTTGTATTATGTCTGCAGTCTCTTATCATCTCTTGTATTATGTCTGCAGTCTCTGATCATCTCCTGTATTATGTCTGCAGTCTCTTATCATCTCTTGTATTATGTCTGCAGTCTCTGACCATCTCCTGTATTATGTCTGCAGTCTCTTATCATCTCTTGTATTATGTCTGCAGTCTCTGATCATCTCCTGTATTATGTCTGCAGTCTCTTATCATCTCTTGTATTATGTCTGCAGTCTCTTATCATCTCTTGTATTATGTCTGCAGTCTCTGATCATCTCCTGTATTATGTCTGCAGTCTCTTATCATCTCTTGTATTATGTCTGCAGTCTCTGATCATCTCCTGTATTATGTCTGCAGTCTCTTATCATCTCCTGTACAATATCTGCAGTCTCTGATCATCTCCTGTATTATGTCTGCAGTCTCTTATCATCTCTTGTATTATGTCTGCAGTCTCTGACCATCTCCTGTACTATGTCTGCAGTCTCTGATCATCTCCTGTGCCATGTCTGCAGTCTCTGATCATCTCCTGTACTATGTCTGCAGTCTCTGATCATCTCCTGTACTATGTCTGCAGTCTCTGATCATCTCCTGTGCTATGTCTGCAGTCTCTGATCACCTCCTGTATTATGTCTGCAGTCTCTTATCATCTCTTGTATTATGTCTGCAGTCTCTGACCATCTCCTGTACTATGTCTGCAGTCTCTGATCATCTCCTGTGCCATGTCTGCAGTCTCTGATCATCTCCTGTACTATGTCTGCAGTCTCTGATCATCTCCTGTACTATGTCTGCAGTCTCTGATCATCTCCTGTACAATATCTGCAGTCTCTGATCATCTCCTGTGCCATGTCTGCAGTCTCTGATCATCTCCTGTGCTATGTCTGCAGTCTCTGATCATCTCCTGTACTATGTCTGCAGTCTCTGATCATCTCCTGTACTATGTCTGCAGTCTCTGATCATCTCCTGTACTATGTCTGCAGTCTCTGATCATCTCCTGTACTATGTCTGCAGTCTCTGATCATCTCCTGTATTATGTCTGCAGTCTCTGATCATCTCCTGTATTATGTCTGCAGTCTCTGATCATCTCCTGTACTATGTCTGCAGTCTCTGATCATCTCCTGTATCATGTCTGCAGTCTCTGATCATCTCCTGTACTATGTCTGCAGTCTCTGATCATCTCCTGTACTATGTCTGCAGTCTCTGATCATCTCCTGTACTATGTCTGCAGTCTCTGATCATCTCCTGTATTATGTCTGCAGTCTCTTATCATCTCTTGTATTATGTCTACAGTCTCTGATCATCTCCTGTATTATGTCTGCAGTCTCTGATCATCTCCTGTATTATGTCTGCAGTCTCTGATCATCTCCTGTATTATGTCTGCAGTCTCTGACCATCTCCTGTACTATGTCTGCAGTCTCTGATCATCTCCTGTACTATGTCTGCAGTCTCTGATCATCTCCTGTACTATGTCCGCAGTCTCTGACCATCTCCTGTACTATGTCCGCAGTCTCTGATCATCTCCTGTACTATGTCTGCAGTCTCTGATCATCTCCTGTATTATGTCTGTAGTCTCTTATCATCTCTTGTACTATGTCTGCAGTCTCTGATCATCTCCTGTACTATGTCTGCAGTCTCTGATCATCTCCTGTACTATGTCTGCAGTCTCTGACCATCTCCTGTACTATGTCCGCAGTCTCTGATCATCTCCTGTACTGTCTGCAGTCTCTGATCATCTCCTGTATTATGTCTGCAGTCTCTGATCATCTCCTGTACAATATCTGCAGTCTCTGATCATCTCCTGTATTATGTCTGCAGTCTCTGATCATCTCCTGTATTATGTCTGCAGTCTCTGATCATCTCCTGTATTATGTCTGCAGTCTCTTATCATCTCTTGTATTATGTCTGCAGTCTCTTATCATCTCTTGTACTATGTCTGCAGTCTCTGATCATCTCCTGTACAATATCTGCAGTCTCTGATCATCTCCTGTATTATGTCTGCAGTCTCTGATCATCTCCTGTATTATGTCTGCAGTCTCTGATCATCTCCTGTACAATATCTGCAGTCTCTGATCATCTCCTGTATCATGTCTGCAGTCTCTGATCATCTCCTGTACAATATCTGCAGTCTCTGATCATCTCCTGAATTATGTCTGCAGTCTCTGATCATCTCCTGTACTATGTCTGCAGTCTCTGATCATCTCCTGTATTATGTCTGCAGTCTCTGATCATCTCCTGTATTATGTCTGCAGTCTCTGATCATCTCCTGTACTATGTCTGCAGTCTCTGATCATCTCCTGTACTATGTCTGCAGTCTCTGATCGTCTCCTGTACTATGTCTGCAATCTCTGATCATCTCCTGTACTATGTCTGCAGTCTCTGATCGTCTCCTGTACTATGTCTGCAGTCTCTGATCATCTCCTGTATTATGTCTGCAGTCTCTGACCATCTCCTGTACTATGTCTGCAGTCTCTGATCATCTCCTGTACTATGTCTGGGGGCTCTTTCTAACAGACTCTCTAACAGAAGCCCTCTCTGTGTGCATCAGAGAGACTCCCCTCCAGGTCTCATTAGTGTACCCTCTTCCTGTATTTTTTTTTATTGTTAAAGGATCATGGGAGGATCCCAGGGTAACAAAGAGTTCTTAGGAGAGCATCTCTGTGTTTGAGTCATTGCCATAGAAACATTTGTAAAGGGGAGGAGTTGGTAAGATGACCACGCCCATGTGGGGGCGCCAGAAACATTTTTGCACCCAGGCGCCGGTGACCCTAGGATCGGCCCTGCACACTAGACACTGCATACTAATATTGCACCCTTGACAGGCCTACTGGTTGGAAAAGCACAGGTATGAAAGCCATTTCTGTATTTAAACCCATGTGAAAAAGGAATACTCAGATCTCAGATCTTGCCCATCAACACTTTAGCTGCAGCACCTGTGGACCTCTTTTTTTGGTATATAATAAAATGTCCCTGTAGATATAAGCCCATTCTGCCATTCAAAGGTGCACTGTGTTGCTACAAGTCACTACTTTCCCCTAAATTTGGGTAAAAATGGTGAACATTGGGCAAAATTTTAAATGAAGGCAGTTTTTAAGGGTGCAGTGGTGGGCTTTAAAGACTTCTTATTGTATTGCTTTTTGTGTGTGTGTGTTTATTTTTTTTTTATTATTATTTTACAGGAAGCAAAAACAAACAGTGAAAAAACATCAGCACGAACAAAGTTTACCATAACAGTACATGCATTATCAAATGCATAGAAAAGAAAAAACACAATTTAAAACAACAATAAATGAAAAACAAAACTATCTTAAATAAAAAAATAAAAAACAACAACACACACACACAAACACACAATAAGACAAAAATACTACCACTAAGTAAAAAAGAAAAATCTTAGTTGTTTCAAGCAAATTTCACTTAAGCAGCTCAGTAAAAGAAATTTTCCATTTTTGTAGCTATATCACTTTTATCAAGACACATTGGGGGAGATTTACTAAAACTGGAGCACTCAATATCTGGTGCAGCTGTGCATGGTAGCCAATGAAATTCTAACTTCAGCTTGTTTGATTAAGTTTTGGCAATAAAACCTGGAAGCTGATCATATGCAAAGTTGCACCAGATTTTGCATTCACCGGTTTTTGTAAAGAATCCTCATTGGATTAGATCATGTTTTAAAAAACTAGTACCTTATCATAGTGATTTAGATTCTTGTGGAAGGGGGCCATTTTAAAAAAAAAATTTCTTTTGGTGACTACAGGAGGGGGTGGCGCCCAGGCGCTACCTATGGATGGGCCGCCACTGCGACTACCACTCAACAAGACACGTACGTTCAAACGTCAAGAATGAGCCAAGATATATCTGAAAACAGATTTTTTGGACTGATGAGATGAGAGTGACTCTTGGCGGACCAGATGGATGAGCCTGTGGCTGGATCAGTAGCAGGCACAGAGGTCCACTTCCACTCAGATACCAGCAAGGTGGAGGTGGGGTACTGGTATGGGCTGGTATTATTAAAGATGAGCTAGTTGGATCTTTTCACTTTGAAGATTTACTCAAAATCAACTCCCAAACCTACTGCCAGTTTTTAGAAGACACTTTCTTCACACATTGGTACAGGGAAAAGTCTGCATCTTTCAAGAAGACCACGATATTTATGCAAGACAATGCTCTATCATATGCATTGAAGTACTCCACTACGTGGCTGGCCAGTAAAGGCTGTAAAGATGAAAGAATAATGACATAACCCCATCCCTGGGCTGAACTAAACCCTATTGAGAACTTGTGGGCCTTTCTTAAATGGGAGATTTACAGTGAAGGAAAACAGTACACCTCTCTGAACAATGTCTGGGAGGCTGTGGTTGCTGCAGCACAAAAAGTTAATCGTCAACAGATCAAGAAACTGACAGACTTCATCAATGGAAGGCTTATGACTGCTATCGAAAGAAAGGGTGGCTATATTGGTCACTATTTTTTTTTTAAATGTCAAAAATGTTTACTTGTAAATTTTGAGTTGTTTGTTTATTATTTTCACTTTAACAGGTGAGAAAATTTTTGTTTTTCATTAGTTGCATAATAATTCTGCACACATAGATATTCTCCTAAGAAAGCCAAAACCTCACTTACTTTCTTAAATATTCAGGTTTGAGGTTTATTAACATTTTTGATGGACCGAAAGCACTGTAGTTGGTCAATAATGAAATGAATCCTCAAAAAATACAACTTGCCTAATAATTGTGCACACAGTGTATAGGCAGTATTCTAGAAACCAATCTATGGTGGTGTGCCCACATTAAACATTATTAAGTGCTTTCTAAGATCATGCAGTGCAAGTACCTATTGTTTATTGTTCTCTTACTATAAGACATTTCAAAACAAATATTGAACCTGTCAGATCTGCTCTAATGCATTAAAGATGACTAAAGTGAAAAAAGTTGGATCTTGTAGTTAAGATTTCACTGCCAAACACTTTCTTAAAAGCTCATCTATTGTTTGTAGTCAGAGTCTGGATACTGGGAATGACACTTTAACCTAAGTTAAGTACTTAAGTACGGCGACCTGAGGTGTGCCATGGTCGCATAGGACAGTATGCTTAAAAGAGGGCAAAAACACATGAAGTAGGTGCAGCAATGTAATGTTTAATGGAAGAACATAAAACAACTAATCAAGCAGTATGGAAAAAGCTTGTTTAACTTCCTCATGAGAATCGGGAATATATTGACCATAACATGAAGACTTCCAATGCCCCATGTATTTGATAACGTGGGATGGGACCCCTTGCTTGGATGCTGCGGATGCCACCCCGATTCTGAAGGAATTACCTGAAAACAGTTTTGGATTAAAACCTAAGTTAGCAAGGAGAATTCTGATGTGTGCGATAAATTGTTTGGAGGCAAGAGGCTGCGTAGGAAAAGGGAGTAATGGGCTATCGTGAGGAGCCGTAGCAAACATGGAGGAAAGTTGGCCCAATACATCAACTGGACATCAGTTGGTGTTGGTAGGGTAATAATTGATAACAAAACCCTGACCCGTCTGACGGTTTTTGTTATTGGGCAGTTGTAGAGAAACATGATCAGGAAATCTGGTGAGACTACCTTTAAGAAGTGAAAAATATTTTGATGATATGTGTAGATCGGGATAAATGTGGGTAACAACTGAATATAGTCCACCAAAATGTCCCATCAAGTGAAAATTAAGTATAATATAATAGTGACTCCAAAATAGCCCGCAAATAGTCCAAGTGATAGTTGATAAATGATCCGTGACTAAAGAGGAGGATCCACCACCGAGAGTAGAAGGGGTTGGTTCTTACCAGATGGCCATGACCCCCCACTGCAGAGGATCACAGCAAGCAGGCAAACTTGTAAGGCAAACAATGGAAGCTTCTGCCGGCATCCACTAGAGATCGTGACACCATCAGCCAAACCCACGGAACTCGTGGCAGGGATACATCATAACATACAAAAAGGGGAGCTCACATAGTGTAAAGTCGTGGAGATTTATTTAAAATTGAGTACATAAAATGAACACTTACAAAACGTTTGAAGATAGAATAGCCTTAAGTCCAGTTCCTTGGCCACAGGAGCATGGACAAACCCGTCCTATTGGAATGCAACACTGTATGGGGGTGACGTCAGCGCGTCGTCTGGCTCCACCCTACGCATTTTGTGACATCATCACGTCTTCATGGGGCACTTGGAAGACGTGATGATGTCACAAAACGCGTAGGGCGGAGCCAGACGACGCGCTGACGTCACCCCCATACAGTGTTGCATTCCAATAGGACGGGTTTGTCCGTGTTCCTGTTGCCAAGGAACCGAACTTAAGGCTATTCTATCTTCAAACGTTTTGTAAGTGTTCATTTTATGTACTCAATTTTAAATAAATCTCTACGATTTTACACTATGTGAGCTCCCCTTTTGTATTCTATGGTGTATCCCTGCCACGAGTTCTGTGGGTTTGGCTGATGGTGTGACGATCTCTAGTGGATGCCGGCAGAAGCTTCCATTGTTTGCCTTACAAGTTTGCCTGCTTGCTGTGATCCTCTGTAGTGGGGGGTCATGGCCATCTGGTAAGAACCAACCCCTTCTACTCTCGGTGGTGGATCCTCCTCTTTAGTCACGGATCATTTATCAACTATCACTTGGACTATTTGCGGGCTATTTTGGAGTCACTATTATTTTATACTTAATTTTTACTTGATGGGACATTTTGGTCGACTATATTCAGTTGTTACCCACATTTATCCCAATCTACACATATCATCAATATATTTTTCACTTATGTCATTTATGTAATTTTGTACATGGTCTAGCGCAATTCTCTTATTTTTTATGTTTACTTTACAATTGATGTTTATTGTCGAGATTGCAGCTTCTTTGAGGATTAATTGTTTACTTGGGTTATAGCGTGGTTTATTTCTATTTTCCTACCTTTAAGAAGTACTGGCGCATTGCGGCTGGCTATGGCTACTTCCCCGGGTCTGAGGAAACCAAATTAACTTAAGTAAATGGCTGCTTTAAGAACAAGGCTGGGACCTGATCCAAAAGGTGAAAGAGATAACAAATCTGGGAGTCCTTGGAACATTTGTCCGGTGATAAGCACACGTGTCAGACATGACTGTACCTGACTTCTGTGGATACCTTTAAAAATGGCTTTAATAGGATGAGCCGCAAAAAAAGGGTGGTCTGTCAGGATCCTAAAGTGACATGAAGTGCTGAATACCTGAGAATAGAGATGAGCTTCGTGTTCGAGTCGAACCCATCTTCGACTCGAACATCGGCTGTTCGGTCGTTCGCCGAATTGCGAACGATATGGGCCGTTCGCGCCAAATTCGTGTGGCGCGTCACGGCCCATAATTCACTGCGGCATCGCAGTGCATTGCTTGCTGATGATTGGCCAAGCATGCACTATGTAATAAACAATAAGTCTGAAAATCATAAAAAGTGCGTGTCCAATCCTTGACTTGTTAAACTTATTGAGGCAGCGCTAAGTGTCCGATGTTATAAAACACTGTATATAGAACCAATGTTTAAAAAGACAGGAAAGTTCATAATTAAAGATGCAGACTGTGGATGTGAAGGTAAACGTAGAAATCCTTTCACCAATAGCGATCACCGCGTGAGGGGGTCACCCCCCGTGAGATTGCACTCACCACAATATCTATAACCACAGGCCTTTGAATAATGATCTTTAAATCTTTGCCGTCTCCTTAATTCAACCACCAGGTGGTGCAAGACCCTATTTGCATTTAACTGTGAAAAATCGCTTTCCCAGTGTTGGCAGGGGTCCTAACACATGGTTGTCAATGCTGCTCAAATATCCTCTACGGGATGGCCTGGTGTATTGTGAAGAAACCAGTATTTGGCAGTCGTGATAATTAAACAACTTAAATTGATTGTGTCAGGTGTATTGTTCCAAGTGGCAGGGAGCTCTGGTCCTGGAGTACCTCTCTGTAACAAAGCCAGTTGTGGAATGATTTTCAGACTTATTGTTTATTACATGTTTCAATTTTAAGGCAGCTGCTTGGGTCTACTGCATCTGATAGCGGAGTGATTCTGAGGCGCGGATTGATGTGAGGCAGAGGCGGATTTCATTGTCCACACATTTCAAAGCATGCACTATGACCCGCATGCTTGGCCAATCACAACGCCGCCTGAACAGAGAGCCGTAATTGGCCAAAGCCAAGGAGGCTTTGGCCAATTATGGCTCAGGGGATTTAGTACACGCCCCACACTATATAAGGCCGCCTGCACGGCGGCCCTGTGTAGTGTGTGTTCCGGCGTTGAAAGAGATAGACAGAGAGACAGTGTTTGATTTGAGTTAGATAGATTAGGCAGAACAGTCAGTCAGTTAGCTGCACTTACAGTGTATTGTGTATATATATGCATCCCAGGTGTTGCATATATATATATATACACTGTACTCAGTTTAGCTAGATCCGTTCCTGTTATCTTCTAGACTATTTACATTTAGTGCAGTGCGTCCTGCTCACAGTGTTCAGCTAGATCCGTTCCTGTTATCTTCTAGACTATTTACATTTAGTGCAGTGCGTCCTGCTCACAGTGTTCAGCTAGATCCGTTCCTGTTATCTTCTAGACTATTTACATTTAGTGCAGTGCGTCCTGCTCACAGTGTTCAGCTAGATCCGTTCCTGTTATCTTCTAGACTATTTACATTTAGTGCAGTGCGTCCTTCTCACAGTGTTCAGCTAGATCCGTTCCTGTTATCTTCTAGACTATTTACATTTAGTGCAGTGCATCCTGCTCACAGTGTTCAGCTAGATCCGTTCCTGTTATCTTCCTACTGACAGGCAGGCTTGTCTTGTTACAGTATTAACAGCTACCTAAAGAAAATTACTGGTGTTCTTTTGATCCTATTAGTACCACGGTCAGGCAGCTAGACTATTAACATTTAGTGCAGAGCGTCCTGCTCACAGTGTTCAGCTAGATCCGTTCCTGTTATCTTCCTACTGACAGGCAGGCTTGTCTTGTTACAGTATTTACAGCTACCTAAAGAAAATTACTGGTGTTCTTTTGATCCTATTAGTACCACGGTCAGGCAGCTAGACTATTTACATTTAGTACAGTGCGTCCTGCTCACAGTGTTCAGCTAGATCCGTTCCTGTTAAATTCTAGACTATTTACATTTAGTGCAGTGCGTCCTGCTCAGAGTGTTCAGCTAGATCCGTTCCTGTTATCTTCTAGACTATTTACATTTAGTGCAGTGCGTCCTGCTCACAGTGTTCAGCTAGATCCGTTCCTGTTAAATTCTAGACTATTTACATTTAGTGCAGTGCGTCCTGCTCACAGTGTTCAGCTAGATCCGTTCCTGTTATCTTCTAGACTATTTACATTTAGTGCAGTGCGTCCTGCTCACAGTGTTCAGCTAGATCCGTTCCTGTTATCTTCTAGACTATTTACATTTAGTGCAGTGCGTCCTGCTCACAGTGTTCAGCTAGATCCGTTCCTGTTATCTTCTAGACTATTTACATTTAGTGCAGTGCGTCCTGCTCACAGTGTTCAGCTAGATCCGTTCCTGTTATTTTCCTACTGACAGGCAGGCTTGTCTTGTTACAGTATTAACAGCTACCTAAAAAAAATTACTGGTGTTCTTTTGATCCTATTAGTACCACGGTCAGGCAGCTAGACTATTTACATTTAGTAAAGTGCGTCCTGCTCACAGTGTTCAGCTAGATCCGTTCCTGTTATCTTCTAGACTATTTACATTTAGTGCAGTGCGTCCTGCTCAGAGTGTTCAGCTAGATCCGTTCCTGTTATCTTCCTACTGACAGGCAGGCTTGTCTTGTTACAGTATTAACAGCTACCTAAAGAAAATTACTGGTGTTCTTTTGATCCTATTAGTACCACGGTCAGGCAGCTAGACTATTAACATTTAGTGCAGTGCGTCCTGCTCACAGTGTTCAGCTAGATCCGTTCCTGTTATCTTCCTACTGACAGGCAGGCTTGTCTTGTTACAGTATTTACAGCTACCTAAAGAAAATTACTGGTGTTCTTTTGATCCTATTAGTACCACGGTCAGGCAGCTAGACTATTTACATTTAGTGCAGTGCGTCCTGCTCACAGTGTTCAGCTAGATCCGTTCCTGTTAAATTCTAGACTATTTACATTTAGTGCAGTGCGTCCTGCTCACAGTGTTCAGCTAGATCCGTTCCTGTTATCTTCTAGAATATTTACATTTAGTGCAGTGCGTCCTGCTCACAGTGTTCAGCTAGATCCGTTCCTGTTATCTTCCTACTGACAGGCAGGCTTGTCTTGTTACAGTATTTACAGCTACCTAAAGAAAATTACTGGTGTTCTTTTGATCCTATTAGTACCACGGTCAGGCAGCTAGACTATTTACATTTAGTACAGTGCGTCCTGCTCACAGTGTTCAGCTAGATCCGTTCCTGTTATCTTCCTACTGACAGGC
Source organism: Lithobates clamitans (assembly GCA_037952925.1). Taxonomy (NCBI): domain Eukaryota; kingdom Metazoa; phylum Chordata; class Amphibia; order Anura; family Ranidae; genus Lithobates; species Lithobates clamitans. The sequence goes on from JBBGZY010000159.1 coordinate 3,990,107, forward strand.
AGGCTTGTCTTGTTAAAGTATTTACAGCTACCTAAAGAAAATTACTGGTGTTCTTTTGATCCTATTAGTACCACGGTCAGGCAGCTAGACTATTTACATTTAGTGCGTCCTGCTCACAGTGTTCAGCTAAAGCTACCTGTAGAAGGTTGGTGGTGTTCTCATACTACAGGCAGGTAGTTGATTTTGCTAGCTGCAGTATATATATATATATATATATATATATATATATATATATCCCAGCTTAGTGCAGCTACAGGCCATTAGTATGTCTGGAAGGCCAAGAAGGAGAGGCAGACAGTCACAAGCCAATAAGAGAGGGCAAGCAGGCTCTGTGTCTAGTGCTGGTCGTGGAGACGGTGCATCCTCATCAGCACGTGGCCATGGGACACGCTTGGCCTTTTTTTCGGCAGCTGGCCGTGTTGAGCCACAACATGCGGAAGACTTGGTCGAGTGGATGACCAAGCCGTCCTCATCCTCCTCATCCTCTCTCACCCATGCCCAGGGTGCTTTGTCTGGCAAAGCAGCGGCCTCTTCCCTCGGCTCAATGTCATCAGTGACTCCTTCCCTAGCTCCACCATGTCCTCCTGAGGAGTCCCTCGAACTGTTTGACCACAGTGTTGGGTACATGCTCCAGGAGGATGCCCAGCGTTTGGAAGGCTCTGATGATGATACTGAGCTCGATGAAGGCAGTAACATGAGCACGGACAGAGGGGGTGCCCAAGAAGGACAGCAATCTGGCAGTCATGCTCCCCTTGCTGCAGCATACTGCCGGGTTTGCTCCAGTGATGAGGAGGGAGGGGATGATGAGGTCACTGACTCAACGTGGGTGCCTGATAGGAGAGAGGAGGAGGAGGAGGAGGAGGAGGCGGCACATCACCAACGAGGCAGGATGCCCTCCAGGGGCCAGCCTAAGGGCAGCACATTGACTGCATCACATGTGCAGGGCGCTGCAGTCTCTGCGCGTTATTCAAAAAGTTCTTTGGTGTGGGCCTTTTTTGAGACGAGTGCATCAGATCGCACCGCTGCTATTTGCAACATATGTCTCAAGCGTATCTCACGTGGCCAAAACATCTCCCGCTTGGGTACCACATGCTTGACCAGACATATGTTGACCTGCCATGCAGTTCGTTGGCAAGCGCATCTAAAAGACCCACACCAAAGAACAAAGAGGACCTCTCCTTGCTCCTCATCAGCTGAGATTTCCAACCCCACTAGACCTTCAGTCCTCTCTGAGACCTGCACTGAGAGGAATGAAGGTGTAGAATTAGGTGTGTCACAGCCAAGTACTTGTGGGCAATCTGCTTTTGGTACACCGACGTCAGATTGTACCAGGCAAATTTCCCTGCCCCAGCTGCTGCACCGCCGAAAGAAGTTTGCTCCCAGCCATCCACATGCCCAGCGGTTGAATGCTAGCTTGGCAAAATTGCTGGCACTTCAACTGCTGCCTTTTCAGTTGGTAGACTCTGCCCCCTTCCGTGAGTTTGTGGAATGTGCGGTTCCTCAGTGGCAGGTACCCAAACGCCACTTTTTCTCACGGAAGGCGATTCCGGCTCTCTACCGGCATGTGGAAGGCAATGTCCATGCCTCGCTGGACAGGGCGGTCAGCGGTAAGGTGCAAATTACCGCTGACTCATGGTCCAGCAGGCATGGACAGGGAGGTTACCTAAGTTTCACGGCGCATTGGGTGACTCTGCTGGCAGCTGGGAAGGATGCAGGACAAGGTGCAGTAGTGTTGGAGGTTGTTCCGCCACCACGCCTCCAAAATGCTAATGATTGTGACACACCTCTCTCCTCCACCCCCTCCTCCTCTTCTTCCTCCATGGCCTCTTCCTCGGAACCAGCGGTGCTCCGTAGTCATTCAAGGGGCTACGCAAGTACGCAGGCCAAAAGATGCCATGCGGTGCTTGAGCTGGTGTGCTTGGGGGACAGGAGCCACACTGGGGCAGAGGTTCTGTCAGCTCTGCAGGGGCAGGTTCAGAGGTGGTTGACGCCACGCCAACTTAAGGCAGGAATGGTGGTTTGCGACAATGGCACCAACCTCCTCTCTGCCCTCCGACAGGGACAAATGACCCATGTGCCCTGTTTGGCTCACGTCCTTAACTTGGTGGTGCAGCGGTTCTTGGGCAGGTACCCGGGCTTACAGGATGTCCTGAGGCAGGCCAGGAAAGTCTGTGTGCATTTCCGCCGGTCATATAATACCAGTGCTTGGCTGACGGACCTCCAAAAGGAGTTTAACCTGCCCAAGAACCGCCTAATCTGTGACATGCCCACCAGGCGGAACTCAACGTTGGCCATGCTGCAGCGGCTGCACACGCAGCAGAGGGCCATCAATGAGTACCTGTGCGACTATGGCACCAGGACAGGAGCAGGGGAGCTTGGTTTTTTTTCCCCACGCCAGTGGGCCATGATCAGGGATGCATGCACTGTCCTGTCACCATTTGAGGAGGCCACGAGGATGGTGAGCAGTCACAGTGCATGCATCAGTGACACTGTCCCCCTTGTCCATCTGTTGGAGCACACGCTGCATGGAATAATGGACAGGGCACTTGAGGCAGAACAGAGGCAGGAAGAGGAAGACTTCCTTAGCTCTCAAGGCCCCCTTTATCCAGACAGTGTTCCTGCGTGCCCGCCGATCACACAGGAAGAGGACGAGGAGGAGGAGGATTGTGTCAGCATGGAGGTGGAGCCTGGCACTCAGCATCAGCAGCAGTCTTTAAGGGATCATTTACAGTCCCAAGAAACCCATGGACTTGTACGTGGCTGGGAGGAGGTGGCTGCGGACCATGTCGTCCTTAGTGACCCAGAGGACTCCGGACCGAATGCCTCAGCAAACCTACGCTGCATGGCCTCCCTGATCCTGCAAAGCCTGCGTAAGGATCCTCGTATTCGTGGTATCAAGGAGAAGGACCAATACTGGCTGGCAACCCTCCTTGATCCACGTTACAAGGGTAAGGTTGCGGACCTTATCTTGCCATCGCAGAGGGAGCAGAGGATGAAACATCTTCGGGAGGCCTTGCAGAAAGGTCTGTGCAACGCGTTCCCAGAGACTGGGAGGTTACAAACTCCTGTTTCTGGACAATGTGTTGCTGAGGCTTCGGTCAGTCAAAGAAGGAGCAGTGGAGAAGGTGGCCGTCTGACCGATGCGTTCAGACAATTTTTTGGTCCGCAGCCCCAAGGTATGATCGGTTCCAGCAACCATCGCCAGCGTCTGTTTTACATGGTGCAGGAATACCTAGGGGCAAGATCAGACTTGGACATCTTTCCCACCGAAAATCCTCTGGGTTACTGGGTCTTGAGGATGGATCACTGGCCAGAGCTTGCACAGTATGCAATTGAGCTACTGGCCTGTCCTGCATCCAGCGTTCTTTTGGAACGCACATTCAGTGCTGCTGGAGGCGTGGTAACCGATCACAGGGTGCGTTTGTCCACCGACTCGGTCGATCGACTGACCTTCATAAAAATGAATCAGTCTTGGATCACCACCAGCTACCAAGCACCTGATGCTGATGTAACCGAATAATTTTTTTTGAAATCTCAGATCCCTTCAAAGACTGCCTATGCTGATGCTGAGTGACTATCCCTGAGAAATTATCCTCTTCCTCCTCAATCATCACACTGATAGCTTGTAAGAACATTTTTGGTTCTGGGCGCAACCACCAGTGCCTAAGGCACAATTTTTCAGCCCCTGTTTAACAGGGGCATGTAATTACAATTTTTGATGCAATACTTTGCCGCAGGGCTCGTTCCTGCGTTCCAACTAGAGTGTCTGTAAGGGGTTGCAGTGTTGTGGCACCAGCACCAGTGCCTAAGGCCTAATTTTTCAGCTCCTGTTCAACAGGGGCATGTAATTACAATTCTTGATCTAATATTTCACAGCAGGGCCCTGCGAGGGCTTACAGTGTTGTGGCCACAGCAACACCTAAGGCCCAAATTTCTGCTGAGTATATAGGGCAGGACCCTACTTTCAAACATCTAACTTACAAACGACTCCTACTTGCAAACGGAAGGAGACAACAGGAAGTGAGATGAAATCTACCCCTAGGAAGGGAAATTCTCTCCTGTAAGAGTTAATATGGGGAAAAAAATTCTCCTTTCCACTGATGCTTTCCAATCCTTGTTCCACAAAAAAACCCAAATTTTCAAAAAACATTTTTCATTGGGACAAAAAGTGAGGTGAAATCTTCTGAAGAGGAGGAAAGACAGCAAAACAAATGTCACAGGGGTGATAACCCTTCCCTATGTTTTCCAAAAAGCTTAAAAAAGATTTTTTGGCTGGAGCTAAACACGTTAAAAATGTACCCGTTCAAAATTACAAAGAGATTCTACTTAACAACAAACCTACAGTCCCTGTCTTGTTTGCACCGCCTGTATACTGCTGTTCAGAGTATATAGGGCCTGGTGGCCCCACACCTTTCCTTATTTTAATTTGGGTGCGGGGTTCCCCTTAATATCCATACAAGACCCAAAGGGCCTGGTAATGGACTGGGGGGTACCCATGCCGTTTGTCTCACTGATTTTCATCCATATTGCCATGACCCGACATTACATTAAACCCGCAAGCAGTTTTAAATGAGATTTTTTCCTTTAAAAATGACATTTGGTGCAGGGACTGTTCTAAACACGGGAAACACGCGTCACTTTACAGGCATACTATAGACACCCCCCAGGTACGATATTTAAAGGAATATTTCACTTTTTTTTTTTTTTACTTTAAGCATCATTAAAATCACTGCTCCCGAAAAAACGGCCGTTTTTAAAAGTTTTTTTTGCATTGATACATGTCCCCTGGGGTAGGACCCGGGTCCCCAAACCCTTTTTAGGACAATACCGTGCAAATTAGCCTTTAAAATGAGCACTTTTGATTTCGAACGTTCGAGTCCCATAGACGTCAATGGGGTTCTAACATTCGTGCGAACTTTCGGTCCGTTCGCAGGTTCTGGTGCGAACCGAACCGGGGGGTGTTCGGCTCATCCCTACCTGAGAAGTACAACTTGATGTTATTGAATGAAAGGGACAGTTTGCCATGACAATAAGCAGCGAAGGCCATCATGTGTTTGATATCTCCCACCTTGTCACAGGGATAGAGGGTCGTAAATCTATCAAAACATTTCCAAGCTGTCTTGTATGCCCTGAGAGTATTCCTTGACAATGAAGAATTCACCAGGTTGGTGGCATGCACCCTGAGCGCACCTAATCCATTGTCAGCAAGGAGAAAGGAGGAACCGGCTTGCCCGCTGGATCTGCCTCTGGGTGCTGTAGGAAGAAAAAAAACGAAAATCAAGCCGAGATAAAGTGTCAGCTGCCACGTTGTTGTCACCACTGATAAACTCGCCCTGAAAATGAAATCTATGCATGAGACCCAACCATGTCAACCTGCGCATAAAAGACATTGTGAGGAGAGACCTGGATCCACCTTTATTGATAATTTTGTCTGTGGCCGAATTCTCAGTAAAGAAAATGACTGTGTGACCAGACCATGTGTGACCCCATGTGACTGCAGCTGCGACTATCGGATAAATTTCAAACAGAGCAGAGGTCTGGGTGAACCCAGGTATGACGGAGACTTCTGGGGGCCATGGACCAGCCATCCACTGACATCCAAAAATTGCTGCAAAACCCATTGAGGCATCAGAGAAAATTCAAACGGGGGACCTGACTAGATTGCGAATAGTCCCTCGTATCCTATCAAGCTTCTCCTGGGGCAAACTTGCGATCATGCGATTGGTATCTAGCGTAATACTTATAAAGGTAATGACAGTGGAAGGCCCTTCCACTTTGTGAGCAGCCATGGGGACGTTTAAATCAGCAAACAGTTTCATAAGTAATGCCAGATCCCTGGGAGACTGCGCAGGGCTCTCTAGCAGCAAAAAATCGTCTAGATAATGAATGACCTTGAGGCAAAAGTATTGAAAAGCCAAGGACTACTCTTGGACCCAAAGGTCAATTTTGTGGCAAAATAATATTGCTCATGCCATTTGAAACCATGCCATTACCAGAGAGCTGATTTGATGGGGAGAAGTTTAAAAGCATCAGATATATCAGCTTTAGATAACCATGTGCCCCTACCTGTCTGCAAAATGCACTGAATGGCAAAATCCACTGATGAATATTGCAGCGAAAACTCTTCTGATGGGATAAGAGAATTAAGGCTAGGTATGCGAGCGGAATGAGGAGCAGACAAGTCATGGATCAACCGGTATTTATTTGAAAATTTACCCTTCAACACACCGATAGGACCAACCTGCCACATGCTGAAAGGCGAAGAGAGAAACGGCCCTATGACAAAACCCTTGGATACCTCAACCTGTACCAATTCATCTACTAACCGGGCATTGCTGCCAGCAGATAACAAGTTATGACATTTAAAAGACCCCAATGGCAATGTGATGAGACCCGTATGAAAACCGTCGGAAAAACCCTTCCATGAGGAATTGTCTGAGAGCTGGGGATGAATGGTGTACCAACCAGAAACCTAACCTGGTGATGTTGACTTGGCTCAGTCAGGAAGAGCTGGATGACTTGAGGGGACAGGCTGACTTAGGGTGTGCCCTGAAACAGTTGGCATAGATATGAAGGAGTCTGCATTGATTATAATTACAGATCATGTAATTGAAATTATTACATAGCTGTGATTTACCTAGAAAATGAATGGGTCTGCCAAGTTTATCTACTTGACCCAAGGGTCCTGTGGAGGATCCATTGGACACCTGCCTAGAACCTGTAGGCAAGGAATGTTCCAAGTTGGGACACCAATTAGTTGTGTGAGCTGACGACTGGCAATTGCCACATATTGGAGATTTCTGATTGGCAAAGTGCCTACAGAAAAGCTCCATGTCAATATTGTTCCAAAATGTGACCATCTGAAACTGTGCCCATGTAGCTGCAACTTTCGCCGAAAAAGACCAGTGATAGTCATAGAACGTGGAGCCACCATATTTGTGAGCTAGGTCCACCACCTTGTGGAGATACGGGTCCAACTCCTCTCTCCTATCGGGACTGACAGCACAAATGACATCTCTATAAATGCCGAAGGAAAGAACACATTCTGCTAAGTTAAGTTTACGATTGAGTCTCGGATCCCTAGCTTTGAGAACCACGGAGACTTCCCTGCAAGCATATTGCCGCGTACACACGACCGGACTTTACGGCATACTTTGCCCGGCTGACTTTTCAACGGACTTTACGACGGACTTTCCGAATGAACGGACTTGCCTACACACGATCTACCAAAGTCCGACGGATTCGTACGTGATGACGTACAACTGGACTAAAACAAGGAAGTTCATAGCCAGTAGCCAATAGCTGCCCTAGCGTCGGTTTTTGTCCGTTGGACTAGCATACAGACGAGCGGACTTTTCGACCGGACTCGAGTCCGTCGGATAGATTTGAAACATGTTTCAAATCTAAGTCCGTCAAACTTTTGAGAAAACAAAGTCCGCTGGAGCCCACACACGATCGAATTGTCCGACGAAATCCAGTACGCCGGACCAAGTATGCCGTAAAGTCCGATCGTGTGTACGCGGCATAAGACTTGTTCTCAACAATGTCTTGTGAAGCTATGAGCAGCGACGTCAGGTTTATGTCCTTCCCCTCTAAGATGTCTTTTTTGAGGTGGGGATGAAGTGCGCAGGGGACACGGAAGGCAGCACTGCTAGTGGTGAAGGAACAGCTACAGGCAACGGCACACTGGTATTACCTGGCAAGATGCCAGCCTGCACAGAGGCTATGGGAGCAGCTAAAACTTCCACTGTGGCTGGGCGGGCCTGAAACACATCCATCCTATCTTACAGCAGTTGTACTGAAGTAGAGAGAGTGTTTAGAACTGTATGAATCTGGGTTAGTGACGTGAGCAAGGAGACATGCTCTGCACTAGTGGATGGTTGAGGCTGGGACGGGCTTGAAAAGTCTAAACAACTCAGTTTTCCTGGCTGTGGCTGAAAATGGAATGCCCCTGCGTTGGAGCTTTGCTCTGAGCTTCAGTATAGTCCAGTTCCTTAGGGATGGAGCGCTGCCATGCTCTGAATCCCTAACTGGAGTAGGAGGGATGAAGTCTAAATTCATCGCTGTCCGATACTTGCGACATGTCCAAATCTGTAGATAAACCAACTAGAGATCATCAGACCAAACCAAAATGAGTTCCTGACAAACAATGATACCCTACCGGGCCTAACTCTGTATGAAGAATGTAGGTGCTGTAAACAAAGCAAACAGGAACAGCGCGTGAGAGTGCACCTAGTGACCATAACTGCCTGTGTGTATGCAGTAAGCAAGCTCGAGTAACCTGCTGCGCCAAGACAGACAATTAAAAACGAACACTCAGAGCTTGGAACCTACAGATTGTGATAGGTAGAAAATAAGAATGTGCAGTGACGTGCAACGTATGACATATGATGTACAGGCGAGAAGACTGTAACTATTACAATCGTTTAAAAATAAAATCTTAGCCCGTACGGATCTGAAGACGTGACAGATCTTGGTATGCGATGTAACTAGCTATAGGACCCATGACCATGAGACACACAGAACACTTCTTGCCGTTCCTGAATGTAAATGAAGAATCCACCTGTAACAATATCATGACGTATGCATTGAATAAGCGATGGAATATACAAGTATTTTTTTTTAACAATTAATGCAATGACCAAAAGGTAAACAGAGTGAAACGTGTGCTCTGTGGTGGGAGAAATAAAGGTGAACCTGCGATGGAAAAGCAACCGTGAGAGATTTTTTTTTTCCAAATGGGCTGGATGAACCGGGCTGTACGTGCCCTGACCCGTCTGTAACGTGATAGGTGCTAAAACGTGCGTGATAGTGGCAGCCCAGTGAGGACCTGAAGACGTGGCCACCAAGCTGTGGAATTGAAAGACTCTGCAGGCTGCCCGAGAAATGCCAGTGCGCTTCCCTGAACTGAGGCTTCTGGTGCTGGTGAGGCTAGCAACTAACCCAGAGCAACCCATGTACTGGCTCAGAGGTTCACCCTGCACGTGGATGACAGGTGGCAAGTGAAACCTTGGCAAGCAATGATGCAGCAGACACCAAAAGAGCCACAAATTTACAGATCCTCACCATACAGAGCATGTGACCCCTGATGGCAATTACCTGCATGCCTCCTTCCCCCCTGACATCCTGGCTCCGCACCTACCTTGACCAGAATACTGCGACCTTTGTAGAAATACCTGCAGTGGTACTTGTGCTGACAGCCATGCCACCACCACCAGGTGGAGTCGTGCCACCACCTGAGGAGAGCTGGAAATGAGTGGAGTGTCCCCACCGAACAGCCCCCACCGTCCAATACCCAGAAATGCCGTCACCTGTATGATCCAGGATAAAGCAGTGTCTATACCTGTGCTACCCTCGCTGTCAACCTGCCTGAAAGCATACAGACCCAGAGAATGCTGCCTGTGAGAGACACCGCACTGAGCCTGAACCGGAACCGGAACTGGAAGTGACGCGTCGACTGCTATCCTAACCCGGAAATGCTAGCCGACGAGAGTGTAGGGCAGAAGGGGGGATTATAAGCCCCAAACTCCTCCTACAAATTCAGGCTAGCCAATGACCAGCCTTCTAACATATCATTTTGATATATTGCTTTTAACCACTACTAATAGACAAAAATTTCAACTGTCAACACAAGTCGATATTTACCTTGAATTTAACCCACAGACCTTTATTAAAGTTTAATCGCCTGCTTACCCTCCCACTCCCAGAGGTTCCCCACCACACTCTATCAGCGATCTACAAATCAATTTTGGCTCACACTCACAGTACACTTCCTACATTCACTCATTGGTCTGCACAGACTATTGCATTAGGGTGTGCACCCCTAAGCATAAACACATATGCGTGTGTGTATATACTATATATATATATATATTCATATATATATATATTCATGTATATATATATTTATATAGTATATACAGACAGACACACACTTATAAATGTACACAAAAATTTTTTAAATGATTGGTGTCAGTTGGGCAGTGTCAGTAGTTTTTAATTTTAATTTTTTACAGTAAATTCTTATACGCCCCTTTCACATGGCTTTCCAATGAGGTACGCCTGTTAGTTTTTCAGGCAGTGCTGAACAGACGCTCCATGCACCTCTATGGAGCGGCGGATGTCAGCGGTGACATGTCTGCTGACATCCGCCGCTATCCGATCCTGTCCATGAAATCCAAGCGGATGGAAACCCTATTTTCCAACCATCTGGAGAATCGGATGCATGATCTGTACCAATCACTCACTGTGCTTATTCAGAAAAGGAAGCGGCTGGTAAATGACATGGGTTCGGACAGCAGGGTGAATCTACACTGCAGGGGGTGATTAGGGTGTGCCCAGGCACACTCCCTGCGCATGCCTATGCTTTCACTAGAGTGTGGTCCAGAGAGCTGGGATTTGAGGGTCCTGACAGAGATTGGCACACTGCATTTCTCTTTACCCACAAATCCTCAATCTCAGATTACGCTCGACAGAAAAATGATAAACTACTATCCAGGTGGTATCGTGACCCAGTCACTATGAACCGGATATTTCCAACGGCTACGGGTCTGTGCTGGTTTTGTCACAAGATGAAAGGAACATACCTGCATGTCTGGTGGGAGTGTGAATGTATCCGCTCTTTCTGGTTACAGATCTTCCAGATATATACAGAGATCTACAATGAGCCCCTTACCTCTTCCCCCTCCATAGCTTTGTTGTCTATCCTTCCAGGCACGGTTACATTTCAGAGATCTAGCCTGCTTAAATTCTTTCTCTCGGCAGCTAGACAGTTAATCTCCAAACACTGGAAGAGAACTTCTCCCCCATCCTAAGACCCCTTTCACACTGGGGTGGTTTTCGGGCGCTTTAGCGCTGGAAATAGGCTCTGCTAAGCGCCTAAAACCCGCCTCCCATTCATTCAAGTGTGACTTTTCACACTCGGGAGGTGCGCTTGTGGGACGTTCCGAAAAGTCCTTCAAGCAGCATCTTTGGGGCGGGTTGGGAGCGCTGTATTTAGCGTTCCCAAAACGCCCTGCCCATTGAAATGAATGGGCAGCGCTTCCGAAGCACCTGAAAAGCGCTTTGGAAGTGTCGAAAACACTGGAGATTTTAACCTACTAGTCTCTGGTACATTTGGATGTATTACTCTGCATCGGAGAAACTGAGCAATAGACTTGGTCAATAAATTTTGATCCTCATCTGTTCTTTTTACATCTGAATCCAAGAGTACTCGTCTCTACTATTACTCCTTCTTCTTTCTTTTTTCCATCCCTTCTTCTCTTACCTCTTGCTACACTTTTCCCTTTCGTCTTTTTAACAAAAAAAAATCTCTTCTTTTATTTTACAATTCTTTTCATGAATATTATTGTGCACTTGTCCTTTATGGGTTTTCTGACTGCGCAGTGAATATATGCACCATGGGCTGCTCGAAGGAAATTTCCTTTGCCGATTCTCTTTGCAATTCTGTTTAGAAATATAAAGTTTCATTCTGCTTGCCCATAACTGTGTTTACCCTCACAAACTGTACACTTTTGCAGATACTGACCCTTTTTTGTGATTTCTTATATTGCAATTTACTTACTAATTTGTTTAAAATCTTCATGAGTATTTGCATTCACTCATTATGAGTGCCAGTCTATGTAGTCACCAAACATTATGTTAATAAAAATGATATTTAACATTAACCACTACTTATAGTCTTTTAAAAATGCACTGCCTACTATAAATTGGTAAATTTCAACAATACGTTACGCAACCTAAGACACTGACTGGCTTACAGTGCCCCCTTGAGGACCAAAATAGCACAACTTATATGATACTGACTAATGCTAGCTTGGCTTAGAGCAAAATGATCCCCCTGTCAGCGGGTTACATTTCAGCAAACAGACTGACAGACGGATAAGGCTATGTTTAAAGCTCAACTCTGGACAACTAAAAAAATGATCCCTTGCGATGGGGCTGCACTGTGCGGGTTAATAGCAAGGTTTAATAGCTCATTTTGTCCAGGGGAGAGGAGAAATTATTTTACTTACCTGATCTTCCACTTCCTCAGCAGATAGTGCTCCCCTATGCTCCAGCAGTGGACTGTCCCTAAGCCCCATCATGTCCAAGTCCCGGCAATAGACCCTGCTTTGGTCTTGACATCAGGACCCTAGACTGCTGCAGTGTGGGGGAGAAGAAGTCTAGATGCAGGGAGCGGCGGAGGTTTGGATTTTTTTGTTTTGTTTCCCTAGACCAAAATGAGCAATTAATCCACGTACACTCCCTTGGCAAGTGATCATTTTTTAGTTGCTCAGAGTTGGCCTTTAAAAGTAAGTTCTCTTGGTATTTTAACACTCCTGACAGGGTCACTTTAATATTTTGAAAAGTTTGGTGTTGAATCTGTGTTTTTATTTCACAGTTTCCCAGTTCCCTTCACGCTGTGACTTGACTATATGAAAGTGACATTAAAGTCACACTGGACACTGCATACTAATATTGCTCCCCTGACAGGCCTACTGGTTGGAAAAGCACAGGTATGAAAGCCATTTCTGTATTTAAACCCATGTGAAAAAGGAATACTCAGATCTCAGATCTTGCCCATCAACACTTTAGCTGCAGCACCTGTGGACCTCTTTTTTCTGCATATAATAAAATGTCCCTGTAGATATAAGCCCTTCTGCCATTCAAAGGTGCACTGTGTTGCTACAAGTCACTACCTTCCCCTAAATTTGGGTGAAAATTGTGAACATTTGGCAAATTTTTCAATGAAGGCAGTTTTTAAGGGTGCAGTGGTGGGCTTTAAAGACTTCTAATGCCCTGTACACACGGTCGGACATCGACTGGACATTCCGACAACAAAATCCATGGATTTTTTCCGACGGATGTTGGCTCAAGCTTGTCTTGCATACACATGGTCACACAAAGTTGTCGGAAAATCCGATCGTTCTGAACACGGTGGCGTAAAACACGTACGTCGGGACTATAAACAGGGCAGTAGCCAATAGTTTTCGTTTCTTAATTTATTCTGAGCATGCGTGGCACTTTGTGCATCGGATTTGTGTACACACTATAGGAATTTCCGACAACGGGTTTTGTTGTCGGAAAATTTTATAGCAAGCTCTCAAACTTTGTGTGTCGGAAATTCCTATGAAAAATGTGTGATGGAGCCTACACACGGTCGGAATTTCCTACAACAGGGTCCTATCACACATTTTCCATCGGAAAATCCTATTGTGTGTACAGGGCATTATTGTATTGCTTTTTTGTGTGTGTGTGTGTATTTTTTTTTTTTTTTTACAGGAAGCAAAAACAAACAAAGTTTAACATAACAGTACATGCATTATCAAATGCATAGAAAAGAAAAAACACAATTTAAAACAAATGAAAAACAAAACTATCTTAAATAAAAAAATAAAAAACAACACACACACAATAAGTCAAAAATACTACCACTAAGTAAAAAAAAAAATCATAGTTTTGTTTCAAGCAAATTTCACCTAAGCAGCTCAGTGAAAGAAATTTTCCATTATTTGTAGCTATATCACTTTTATCAAGACACTTTGGGGGAGATTTACTAAAACTGGAGCACTCAATATCTGGTGCAGCTGTGCATGGTAGCCAATGAACTTCTAACTTCAGCTTGTTTGATTAAGTTTTGGCAATAAAACCTGGAAGCTGATCCTATGCAGAGTTGCACCAGATTTTGCATTCTCTGGTTTTTGTAAAGAACCCTCATTGGATTAGATCATGTTTGAGAAACTTAGTACCTTATCATAGTGATTCAGATTCTTGTGGAAAGGGGCCATTTTAAAAAAAATTTTTTGGTGACTACAGGAGGGGGGTGGCGCCCGGGCGCTCCCTATGGATGGGCCGCTACTGTGACTACAACTCAACAAGACACGTACGTTGAAACGTCAAGAATGAGCCAAGATATATCTGAAGACAGATTTTTCAAAGGTTTTTTGGACTGATGAGATGAGAGTGACTCTTGGCGGACCAGATGGATAAGCCTGTGGCTGGATCAGTAAGGCCCCTTTCATGCTAGGGCGGGGGCGGCGTCGGCGGTAAAGCACCGCTATTGTACGTGGCGCTTTACCACTTTACCAAGAAAGGGTTAAAAACCACCGCAAAGCACCTCTGCAGAGTCGCTTTGCCGGCGGTATAGCCACGCTGTCCCATTGATTTCAATGGGCAGGAGCGGTGAAGGAGCGGTATACACTCCTCTCCTTCACCGCTCCGAAGATACTGCTAGCAGGACTTTTTTTACTGTCCTGCTAGCGCACCGCTCCAGTGTGAAAGCCCTCTGGGCTTTCACACTGGGGACAAAGCAGCGGCACTTTCGGGTCGGTCTGCAGGCGCTATTATTAGTGCAATGGCGTCTGCAAACTGCCCCAGTGTGAAAGGGCCCTAACAGGCACAGAGGTCCACTTCCACTCAGATATCAGCTAGGTGCAGGTGGGGTACTGGTATGGGCTGGTATTATTAAAGATGAGCTAGTTGGACCTTTCCAGGTTGAAGATGGACTCAAAATCAACTCCCAAACCTACTGCCAGTTTTTATAAGACATTTTCTTCACACATTGGTACAGGAAAAAGTCTGCATCTTTCAAAAAGACCACGATATTTATGCAAGACAATGCTCTATCGCATGCATCGAAGTACTCCACTACGTGGCAAGCCAGTAAAGGCTGTAAAGATAAAAGAATAATGACATAACCCCATCCCTGGCCTGAACTAAAGCCTATTGAGAACTTGTGGGCCGTTCTTAACTGGGAGATTTACAGTGAAGGAAAACAGTACACCTCTCTGAACAATGTCTGGGAGGCTGTGGTTGCTGCTGCACAAAAAGTTAATCGTCAACAGATCAAGAAACTGACAGACTTCATCAATGGAAGGCTTATGACTGCTATTGAAAGAAAGGATGGCTATATTGGTCACTATTTTTTTTTTAAATGTCAAAAATGTTTATTTGTAAATTTTGAGTTGTTTGTTTATTATTTTCACTTTAACAGAAAATGAACAAGTGAGGTGGGAAAATTTTCGTTTTTCATTAGTTGCATAATAATTCTGCACACTAATAATTGCCCAATAATTCTGCACACATAGATATTCTCCTAAGAAAGACAAAACCTCACTTACTTTCTTAAATATTCCGGTTTGAGGTTTATTAAAATTTTTGATGGACCGAAAGCACTGTAGTTGGTCAATAATGAAATGAATCCTCAAAAATACAACTTGCCTAATAATTGTGCACACAGTGTATAGGCAGTAGTCTAGAAACCAATCTATGGTGGTGTGCCCACATTAAACATTATTAAGTGCTTTCTAAGAGCATGTAGTGTAAGCACCTATTGTCTATTGTTCTCTTACTATAAGACATTTCAAAGCAAATATTGAACCTGTCAGATCCGCTCTAATGCATTAAAGATGACTAAAGTGAAAAATGTAATGTTGGATCTTGTAGTTAAGATTTCACTGCCAAACACTTTTTTAATTGCACATCTATTGTTTGTAGTCAGAGTCTGGATACTGGGAATGACACTTTAACCTAACTACGGAGACCTGAGGTATGCCATGGTCACGTAGGACAGTATGCTTAAAAGAGGACAAACCCTGAGAATGAAATGAGAAATATATGGGTTACGGGTTACGGGTGGGAGGGAACCCGGAAATGCTAGCCGACAAAAGTGTAGGGCAGGAGGGGGGGTTATAAGCCCCAAACTCCTCCTAAAAACTCAGGCTAGCCAATGGCCAGCCTTCTAACTTGTAGTCAGAGTCTGCATACTGGGCACTTTAACCTAACTACGGCGACCTGAGGTGTGCCATGGTCGTGTAGGACAGTGTGCTTAAAAAGAGGGAAAAAACACATGAAGTAGGTGCAGCAATGTAATGTTTAATGGAAGAACATGAAACAACTTATCAAGCAGTATGGAAAAAGCTTGTTTAACCACTTGCTTACTGGGCACTTAAACCCCCCTCCTGCCCAGACCAATTTTGAGCTTTCAGTGCTGTCGCACTTTGAATGACAATTGCGCGGTCATACAACACTGTACCCAAATGAAATTTTTATCATTTTTTTCCCACAAATAGAGCTTTCATTTGGTGGTATTTAATCACAGCTGGGATTTTTATTTTTTGCTAAACAAATAAAAAAAGATGGAAATTAAAAAAAAAAAAAAAAAATCATGTTTAATAGTTTGTTATAAAATTTTGCAAACAGGTAATTTTTCTCCTTCATTGATATGCGCTGATGAGGCGGCACTGGTGGGCACTGATAGGCTGCACTGATGGGCACGGATAGGCACAGATAAGGCGGCACTGATGGGCACAGTTAAGGCGGCACTGATAGGCACAGTTAAGGTGGCACTGATGGGGACAGATAAGGCGGCACTGATGGGGACAGATAAGGCGGCACTGATGGCCACGGATGGGTGGCACAGATGGGTGGCACAGATGGGTGGCACAGATGGGTGGCACGGATGGGTGGCACGGATGGGTGGCACGGATAGGTACCACTGATGGGGGGGCACTGATAGGGGGCACTGATGGGGGGCACTGATGGGCGGCACTGATGGGCACTTATGGGCACTGGTAGGTGACACTGATGGGCACTGATAGGTTGCACTGATGTGGGTGCTGATGGGTGGCACTGATGTGGGTGCTGATGGGTGACACTGATGGGTGGTACTGATGGGTGGCACTGTGGGCACTGATGGGTGGCACTGTGGGCACTGATGGGTAGCACTGTGGGCACTGATGAGTGGCGCTGATTGTTGGCACTGTGGGCACTGATGGGTGATGCTGGTGGGCACTGGTAGGCAGCACTGCTGCCTATTGCCTTGTGTTAGAAGATCGCCGTGATCGGGACTGATGTCCCGATCACGGCCGCCGGTGATCAGGTTTTTTTTTTCCTCCTCGCGCTATCAGCGCGAGGAGGAAAAATAGCCGATTACCGGCTCTGTTTACATCACATGATCAGCTGTCATTGGCTGACAGCTGATCATGTGGTAAGGGGTCGGGACCAACCCGTTACTCTGACCTGTGATCAGGCGAGTCTCATAGACTCGCTGATCACCGAGCGCGCCGCGCGCGCCCTGCAGGGGGCACGCAGGCCGCTCGTGCACGGGACGACGTCAATAGACGTAGTCCCGGCAATTTAGATCCGCGCTGTTGCCGTCATTTGGCAATGGCCCGGATCTGAAGCAGTTAACTTCTTCTGAGGATCGGGAATATACCATGAAGACTTCCTTTGCCCCATGTATTTGATAACATGGGATGGGACCCCTTGCTTGGATGCTACGGATGCCACCCCGATTCTGAAGGAATGACGTGAAAACAGTTTTGGATTAAAACCTAATTTAGCAAGGAGAATTCTGATGTGTGCGATAAATTGTTTGGAGGCAAAAGGCTGCGTAGGAAAAGGGAGTAATGGGCTATCGTGAGGAACCGTAGCGAACATGGAGGAAAGTTGGCCCAATACATCAACTGGACATCGGTTGGTGTTGGTAGGGTAATAATTAATAACAAAACCCTGACCCTTCTGACGGTTTTTGCTATTGGGGAGTTGTAGAGAAACATGATCAGGAAATCTGGTGAGACTACCTTTAAGAAGTACTGGCGCATTGCGGCTGGCTATGGATACTTCACCGGGTCTGAGGAAACCAAAATAACTTAAAGTGATTGTAAACATAATTTTTTTTTTTTTTTTAAAACAAACATGTTATACTTACCTTCACTGTGCAGCTCGTTCTGCACAGAGTGGCCCCGAACCTGGTCTTCTGGGGTCCCTCGGCGGCTGTTTTGGCTCCTCCCCGCAAGCATTTACCACCTTAATGCGAGCTCCCTCGCACGGTGGTGAGTGCTTGCGGGCGCGCTCCCGTGATACAGCCGGCGGCTATAGCCGCTCACTGTATCACTCAGCCCCGCCCCCTGGCGCGCCGCGTCATCGGATGTGATTGACAGCAGCGCGAGCCAATGGCTGCG
This sequence comes from Lithobates clamitans, assembly GCA_037952925.1. NCBI lineage: Eukaryota > Metazoa > Chordata > Amphibia > Anura > Ranidae > Lithobates > Lithobates clamitans. The sequence goes on from JBBGZY010000159.1 coordinate 4,008,052, forward strand.
CTGCTTTCAATCCATCCACTGCAGCCAATCAGCGACCAGGCTGAGCTGCAATGAGGACGAGCAGCGAAGATTCGAGGGGTCAGGTAAGTAAAACGGGGGGGCTGGGGGCGGCGGTACTGTCAAAAGTTTTTTCACCTTAATGCATAGAATGCATTAAGGTGAAAAAATTTTTACCTTTACAACCCCTTTAAGTAAATGGCTGCTTTAAGAACAAGGCTGGGACCTGATCCAAAAGGTGAAAGAGATAACAAATCTGAGAGTCCTTGGAACATTTGTCCGGTGATAAGCAAACGTGTCAGACATGACTGTACCTGACTTCTCTGGATACCTTTAAAAATGGCTTTAATAGGATGAGCCGCAAAAAAAGGTTGCTCTGTCAGGATCCTAAAGTGACATGAAGTGCTGAATACCTGAGAAGTACAAATTGATTTTATTGAATAAAAGGGACAGTTTGCCATGACAACAAGCAGCGAAAGCCATCATGTGTTTGATATCCCCCACCTTGTCACAGGGATAGAGGGTCATAAATCTATCAAAACACTTCCAAGCTGTCTTGTATGCCCTGAGAGTATTCTTTGACAATGAAGAATTCACCAGGTTGGTGGCATGCACCCTGAGCGCACCTAATCCATTGTCAGCAAGGAGAAAGGAGGGATCGGCTTGCCCGCTGGATCTGCCTCTGGGTGCTGTAGGAAGAAAAACCGAAAATCAAGCCGAGATAAAGTATCAGCTGCCATGTTGTTGGCACCACTGATAAACTCGCCCTGAAAATGAAATCTATGCATGAGACCCAACCATGTCAACCTGCGCATTAAAAGACATTATGAGGAGGGACCCGGATCCTCCTTTATTGATAATTTCGTCTGTGGCTGAATTATCGGTAAAGAAAATGACTGTGTGACCAGACCATGTGTGACCCCATGTAACTGCAGCTGCAACTATCGGATACATTTTAAACAGAGCAGAGGTCTGGGTGAACCCAGGTATGACGGAGACTTCTGGGGGCCATGGACCGGCCATCCACTGACATCCAAAAATTGCTGCAAAACCCATTGAGGCATCAGACAAAATTCAAATGGGGGACCTGACTAGATTGCGAATGGTCCCTCGTATCCTATCAAGCTTTTCCTGGGGCAAACTTGCGATCATGCGATTGGTATCTAGCGTAATACCTAGAATGGTAATGACAGTGAAAGGCCCTTCCACTTTGTGAGCAGCCATGGGGACGTTTAAATCAGCAAACAGTTTCGTAAGTTAGCCAGATCCCTGGGAGACTGCGCAGGGCTTTCTAGCAGCAAAAAATCGTCTAGATAATGAATGACCTTGTGACAACCTTTGCGGTTGGACAATATCCAATTGAGAGCTGAGGAAAAAGTATTGAAAAGCCAAGGACTACTCTTGGACCCAAAGGTCAATTTCGTGGCAAAATAATATTGCTCACGCCATTTGAAACCATGCCATTGCCAGATAGCTGGTTTAATGGGGAGAAGTTTAAAAACATCAGATATATCAGCTTTAGATAACCGTGCCCCTACCTGTCTGCAAAGTGCACTGAATGGCAAAATCCACTGACGAATATTGCAGCGAAAACTCTTCTGATGGGATAAGAGAATTAAGGCTAGGTTTGCGAACGGAATGAGGAGCAGACAAGTCATGGATCAACCGGTATTTATTTGAAAATTTATCCTTCAACTGAAAAGCTGAAAAGGCGAAGAGAGAAACGGCCATATGACAAAACCCTTGGATACCTCAACCTGTACCAATTCATCTACTAACCGGGCATTGCTGCCAGCAGATAACAAGTTATGTCATTTAAAAGACCCCAATGGCAATGTGATGAGACCCGTATGAAAACCGTCGGAAAAACCCTTCCATGAGGAATTGTCTGAGAGCTGGGGATGAATGGTGTACCAACCAGAAACCTAACCTGGTGATGTTGACTTGGCTCAGTCAGGAAGAGCTGGACGACTTGAGGGGACAGGCTGACTTGGGGTGTGCCCTGAAACAGTTGGCATAGATATGAAGGAGTCTGCATTGATTATAATTACAGACCATGTAATTGAAATTATTACATAGCTGTGATTTACCTAGAAAATGAATGGGTCTGCCAAGTTTATCTACTTGACTCAACGGCCCTGTGAAGGATCCATTGGACACCTGCCTAGAACCTGTAGGCAAGGAATGTTCCAAGTTGGGACACTAATTAGTTGTGTGAGCTGACGACTGGCAATTGCCACATATTGGAGATTTCTGATTGGCAAAGTGCCTACAGAAAAGCTCCATGTCAATATTGTTCCAACATGTGACCATCTGAAACTGTGCCCATGTAGCTGCAACTTCCGCCGAAAAAGACCAGTGATAGTCATAGAACATGGAGCCACCATATTTGTGAGCTAGGTCCACCACCTTGTGGAGATACAGGTCCAACTCCTCTCCTACCGGGACTGACAGCACAAATGACATCTCTATAAATGCCGAAGGAAAGAACACATTCTGCTAAGTTAAGTTTACGATTGAGTCTCAGATCCCTAGCTTTGAGAACCACGGAGACTTCCCTGCAAGCATAATGCCGTGTACACACGACCGGACTTTACGGCATACTTTGCCCGGCGGACTTTGGCGGATTTTACGACGGACTTTCCAAATGAACGGACTTGCCTACACACGATCAACCAAAGTCCGACGGATTTGTACATGATGACGTACGACTGGACTAAAACAAGGAAGTTCATAGCCAGTAGCCAATAGCTGCCCTAGTGTCGGTTTTTGTCCATCGGACTAGCATACAGACCAGCGGACTTTTCGACCGGACTCGAGTCCGTCGGATAGATTTGAAACATGTTTCAAATCTAAGTCCGTCAAACTTTTGAGAAAACAAAGTCCGCTGGAGCCCACACACGATCGAAATGTCCGACGAAATCCAGTACGTCGGACCAAGTATACCGTAAAGTCCGATCGTGTGTACACGGCATAAGACTTGTTCTCAACAATGTCTTGTGAAGCTATGAGCAGGGAGGCCAGGTTTATGTCCTTCCCCTCTAAGATGTCTTTTTTGAGGTTAGTGGGGATGAAGTGCGCAGGGGACACGGAAGGCAGCACTGCTAGTGGTGAAGGAACAGCTACAGGCAATGGCACACTGGTATTACCTGGCAAGATGCCAGCCTGCACAGAGGCTATGGGAGCAGCTAAAACTTCCACTGTGGCCGGGCGGGCCTCAAACACATCCATCCTATCTTACAGCAGTTGTACTGAAGTAGAGAGAGTGTTTAGAACTGTATGAATCTGGGTTAGTGACGTGAGCAAGGAGACATGCTCTGCACTAGTGGATGGTTGAGGCTGGGACGGGCTTGAAAAGTCTAAACAACTCAGTTTTCCTGGCTGTGGCTGAAAATGGAATGCCCCTGCTTTGGAGCTCTGCTGTGAGCTTCAGTATAGTCCAGTTCCTTAGGGATGGAGCGCTGCCATGCTCTAAATCCCTAACTGGAGTAGGAGGGATGAAGTCAAATTCATCGCTGTCCGATACGTGCGACATGTCCAAATCTGTAGTTAAACCAACTAGAGATCATCAGACCAAACCAAAATGAGTTCCTGACAAACAATGATACCCTACCGGGCCTAACTCTGTATGAAGAATGTAGGTGCTGTAAACAAAGCAAACAGGAACAGCGCGTGAGGGTGCACCTAGTGACCATAACCCCCTGTGTGTATGCAGTAAGCGAGCTCGAGTAACCTGCTGCGCCAAGACAGACAATTAAAAACGAACGCTCAGAGCTTGGAACCTACAGATTGTGATAGGCAGAAAATAAGAATGTGCAGTGACGTGCAATGTATGACGTATGATGTACAGGCGAGAAGGCTGTAACTATTACAATCGTTTAAAAATAAAATCTTAGCCCGTACGGATCTGAAGACGTGACAGATCTTGGTATGCGATGTAACTAGCTATACGACCCATGACCATGAGACACACAGAACACACCTTGCCGTTCCTGAATGTAAATGAAGAATCCACCTGTAACAACATCATGACGTATGCATTGAATAAGCGATGGAATATACAAGCATTTTTTTTTAACAATGAATGCAATGACCAAAACGTAAAACCACCTGAACAGAGTGAAACGTGTGCTCTGTGGTGGGAGAAATAAAGGTGAACCTGCGATGGAAAAGTAACCGTGAGAGATTTTTTTTTTTCCAAATGGGCTGGATGAACCAGGCTGTACGTGCCCTGACCCGTCTGTAATGTGATAGGTGCTGAAACGTGCGTAATAGTGGCAGCCCAGTGAGGAGCTGAAGACGTGGCCACCAAGCTGTGAAACTGAAAGACTCTGCGGGCTGCCTGAGAAATGCCAGTGAGCTTCCCTGAACTGAGGCTCCTGGTGCTGGTGAGATTAGCAACTAACCCAGAGCAACCCATGTACTGGCTCAAAAGTTCACCCTGCATGTGGATGACAGGTGTCAAGTGAAACCTTGGCAAGCAATGATGCAGCAGACACCAAAAGAGCCACAAATTTACAGATCCTCACCATACAGAGCATGTGACCCCTGATGGCAATTACCTGCATGCCTCCTTCCCCCCGACATCCTGGCTCCGCACCTACCTTTGACCAGAATATTGTGTCCTTTGTAGAAATACCTGCAGTGGTACTTGTGCTGACAGCCAAGCCACCACCACCTGAGGAGAGCTGGAGATGAGTGGAGTGTCCCCACCGAAAAGCCCCCATCGTCCGATACCCAGAAATGCCATCACCTGTACGATCCGGGATAAAGCAGTGTCTATACCTGTGCTACCCTCGCTGTCAACCCGCCTGAAAGCATACAGACCCAGAGAACGCTGCCTGTGAGAGACACCGCACTGAGCCTGAACCGGAACCGGAACTGGAAGTGACGCATCGACTGCTATCCTAACCTGGAAATGCTAGCTGATGAGAGTGTAGGGCAGAAGGGGGGATTATAAGCCCCAAACTCCCCCTACAAATTCAGGCTAGCCAATGACCAGCCTTCTAACATATCATTTTGATATATTGCTTTTAACCACTACTTATAGACAAAAATTTCAACTGTCAACACAAGTCGATATTTACCTTGGGTTTAACCCACAGACCTTTATTAAAGTTTAATCGCCTGCTTACCCTCCCAGAGGTTCCCCACCACACTCTATCAGCAATCTACAAATCAATTTTGGCTCACACTCACAGTACACCTCCTACATTCACTCATTGGTGAGCGCAGACTATTGCATTAGGGTGTGCACCCCAAAGCTTAAACACATATGCGTGTATGTATATACTATATATATATATATACTATATATATATATATATATATATAGTATATACAGACAGACACACACTTATAAATGTACACAAACATTTTAAAATTGATTGGTGTCAGTTGGGCAGTGTCAGTAGTTTTTAATTTAAATTTTTTACAGTAAATTCTTATAGGCCCCTTTCACATGGCTTTCCAATGAGGTCTGCCTGTCAGTTTTTCATGCGGTGCTGAACAGGCGCTCCATGCACCTCTATGGAGCGGTGGACGTCAGCGGTGACGTGTCTGCTGACATCCGCCACTATCCGATCCTGTCCATGAAATCCAAGCGGATGGAAACCCTATTTTCCAACCATCTGGAGAATCGGATCAGATAGGATTGAATGAAAATGGACAGGCGGTCCATTTTCATCCGATCTCCATAGAGGACAGTGGGGCTTTGACAGGTCCATCTCCGCACAGTGAGCGGAGTCCGTACACGGACAAGCCTGTGTGAAAGGGGCCTTAGGAGCCCTCCTGGGGGTTCTGGTAAAATATCAGGGGTTTTGTCTCACCTTTGCGACAGAGAAAAGGGGCTGAGGACAGAGATTCCACAGCCCCTTTCTCTGCAGCGTCAGCTGCACTAGACAGTTAATGAAGGCGAAATGCTCTGTACTGAGCCTGTTCATTCACAAACTGAAGCCTAGGCTTCAGTTAATAATGAACACAATGCATGATCTATACCAATCACTCACTGTGCTTATTCAGAAAAGGAAGCGGCCGGTAAATGACATGGGTTCAGGCAGCAGGGTAAATCTACACTGCAGGGGGTGATTAGGGTGTGCCCAGGCACACCCCTGCGCACGCCTATGCTTTCACTAGAGTGTGGTCCAGAGAGCTGGGGTTTGAGGTTCCTGACAGAGATTGGCACACTGCATTTCTCTTTACCCACAAATCCACATTCTCAGATTACGCTCAACAGAAAAATGATAAACTACTATCCAGGTGGTATCGTGACCCGGTCACTATGAACCGGATATTTCCAACGGCTACGGATCTGTGCTGATGAAAGGAACATACCTGCATGTCTGGTGGGGGTGTGAATGTATCCGCTCTTTCTGGTTACAGATCTTCCAGATATATACAGAGATCTACAATGAGCCCCTTACCCCTTCCCCCTCCATAGCTTTGTTGTCTATCCTTCCAGGCACGGTTACATTTCAGAGATCTAGCCTGCTTAAATTCTTTCTCTGGGCAGCTAGACAGTTAATCTCCAAACACTGGAAGAGAACTTCTCCCCCACCCTAAGACCCCTTTCACACTGGGGTGGTTTTCGGGCGCTTTAGCGCTGGAAATAGCCTCTGCTAAGCGCCTGAAAACCGCCTCCCATTCATTCAAGTGTGACTTTTCACACTCGGGAGGTGCGCTTGCGTGAAGTTCCGAAAAATCCTTCAAGCAGCATCTTTGGGGTGGGTTAGGAGCGCTGTATTTTGCGTTCCCAAAATGCCCTGCCCATTGGAATGAATGGGCAGCACTTTCGAAGCACCTGAAAAGCGCTTAGGAAGTGTCGAAAACACGGGAGTTTTTAACCTACTAGTCTCTGGTACATTTGGATGTATTACTCTGCATCGGAGAAACTGAGCAATAGACTTGGTCAATAAATTTTGATCCTCATTTGTTCTTTTTACATCTGAATCCAAGAGTACTCGTCTCTACTATTACTCCTTCTTTCTTTTTTCCATCCCTTCTTCTCTTACCTCTTGCTACACTTTTCCCTTTCGTCTTTTTAACAAAAAAAAATCTCTTCTTTTATTTTACAATTCTTTTCATGAATATTATTGTGCACTTGTCCTTTATGGATTTTCTGACTGCGCAGTGAATATATGCACCATGGGCTGCTCGAAGGAAATTTCCTTTGCCGATTCTCTTTGCAATTCTGTTTAGAAATATAAAAGTTTCATTCTGCTTGCCCATAACTGTGTTTACCCTCACAAACTGTACACTTTTGCAGATACTGACCCTTTTTTGTGATTTCTTATATTGCAATTTACTTACTGATTTGTTTAAAATCTTCATGAGTATTTGCATTCACTCATTATGAGTGCCAGTCTATGTAGTCACCAAATATTTTGTTAATAAAAATTATATTTAACATTAACCACTACTTATAGTCTTTTAAAAAATGCACTGCCTACTAGAAATTGGTAAATTTCAACAATACGTTACGCAACCTAAGACACTGACTGGCTTACAGTGCCCCCTTGAGGACCAAAATAGCACAACTAGTATGATACTGACTAATGCTAGCTTGGCTTAGAGCAAAATGATCCCCCTGTCAGCGGGTTACATTTCAGCAAACAGACTGACAGACGGATAAGGCTATGTTTAAAGCTCAACTCTGGACAACTAAAAAAATGATCCCTTGCGATGGGGCTGCACCGGCACTGTGCGGGTTAATAGCAAGGTTTAATAGCTCATTTTGTCCAGGAGAGAGGAGAAATAATTTTACTTACCTGATCTTCCACTCCCTCAGCAGATAGTGCTCCCCTATGCTCCAGCAGTGGACTGTCCCTAAGCCCAATCACGTCCAAGTCCCGGCAATAGACCCTGCTTTGGTCTTGAAATCAGGACCCTAGACTGCTGCAGTGTGGGGGAGAAGAAGTCTAGATGCAGGGAGCGGCGGAGGTTTGGATTTTTTTGTTTTGTTTCCCTAGACCAAAATGAGCAATTAATCTATGTACACCCCCTTGGCAAGTGATCATTTTTTAGTTGCTCAGAGTTGGCTTTTAAAAGTAAGTTCTCTTGGGATTTTAACACTCCTGACAAGGTCACTTTAATATTTGGAAAAGTTTGATGTTGAATCTGTGTTTTTATTTCACAGTTTCCCAGTTCCCTTCACGCTGTGACTTGACTATATGAATGTGACATTAAAGTCACACTAGACACTGCATATTAATATTGCTCCCCTGACAGGCCTACTGGTTGGAAAAGCACAGGTATGAAAGCCATTTCTGTATTTAAACCCATATGCAAAAGGAATACTCAGATCTCAGATCTTGTCCATCAACACTTTAGCTGCAGCACCTGTGGACCTCTTTTTTCTGCATATAATAAAATGTCCCTGTAGATATAAGCCCTTCTGCCATTCAAAGGTGCACTGTGTTGCTGCAGGTCACAACCTTCCCCTAAATTTGGGTGAAAATTGTGAACATTTGGCAAAATTTTAAATGAAGGCAGTTTTTAAGGGTGCAATGGTGGGCTTTAAAGACTTCTTATTGTATTGCTTTTGTGTGTGTGTGTGTGTGTGTTTTTTTTTTTTGTTTTTTTTACAGGAAGCAAAAACAGTGAAAAAACATTAGCATGAACAAAGTTTACCATAACAGTACATGCATTATCAAATGCATAGAAAAGAAAAAACACAATTTAAAACAACAATAAATGAAAAACAAAACTATCTTAAATAAAAAAAATAAAAAACAACACACACACACACAATAAGTCAAAAATACTACCACTAAGTAAAAAAGAAAAATCATAGTTTTCTTTCAAGCAAATTTCACCAAAGCAGCTCAGTGAAAGAAATTTTCCATTTTTGTAGCTATATTACTTTTATCAAGACACATTGGGGGAGATTTACTAAAACTGGAGCACTCAATATCTGGTGCAGCTGTGCATGGTAGCCAATGAGCTTCTAACTTCAGCTTGTTTGATTAAGTTTTGGCAATAAAACCTGGAAGTTGATCCTATGCAGAGTTGCACCAGATTTTGCATTCTCCGGTTTTAGTAAATGACCCTCATTGGATTAGATCATGTTTCAGAAACCTAGTCCCTCATCAATGTTGTTTTAGTTTTTTTTTGGAACGCTACAATTCCATAATATAATATTTACTAAATTGTATTATCAATTACTGTATTTTCTGAATTTTAATTATACATATACATACAGTGTAGATAGATAGATAGATAGATAGATAGATAGATAGATAGATAGATAGATAGATAGATAGATAGATAGATCTATACACACCGATCAGCCATGACCACTGACAGGGTAAAGTGAATAACACTAATTACCTTATTACAATAGCACCTGAAAGTGGGTGGAATATATTAGGCAGCAAGTGAGCATGTTGTCCCTGAAGTTGAATTGTTGAAAGCAGACAAAAATGGGCAAGCATAAGGATTTGATTGACTCTGACTAGGGCCAAATTGAAATGACTAGACGACTGGGTCAGAGCAACTCCAAAACAGCAGCTCCAAAAGTAGTTCTAGGAAAGAAAACCCGCAAACCCGTGACAGGGTCATGGGAAGTCCAAGATTTACTGATGCATGTGGGAAGCGAAGGCTGGCCTGTATATTCTGATCCAATAGAAGAGCTACTCTAGCTCGAATTACTGAAAAAGCCAATGCTGGTTCCCGATAGAAAGGTGTCAGAACACACAGTTCATCGCAGTTTGTTGGGTATTGGGATGCGTAGCCGCAGACCAATCAGGGGGCCCATGCTGACCCATGTCCACAGCCAAAAGGGCCTACAATGGGCACATGAGCAATGGAACAAGGTGGCCGGGTCTGATGAATCACGTTTTCTTTTACATCATGTGGATAACCAGGTGTGTGTGTGTCACTTACCTGGGGAAGAGATGACACCAGGATGCACTATGGGAAGAAGGCAAACTGGTGGAGGCAGTGATCTTCTACTGACAACTTGGTGCTAGATACTACAGCATTCCTTCAAACGTTTAGAGGAGCCCATGCCTTGAAGAGTCAGGACTGTTTTGGTGGCAAAAGGGGGACCAACTCAATATTAGGTTATGTTATGGGTGACCAGTGTGTGTGTATATATATATATATATATATATATATATATATATCAGTATCTCACAAAAGTGAGTACATCCTTCACATTTTTGTAAATATTTTATTGTATCTTTTCATGTGACAACACTGGAGAAATGACACTTTGCTACAATGTAAAGTAGTGAGTGTACAGCTTGTATAACAGTGTAAATTTGCTGTCCCCTCAAAATAACGCAACAGCCATTAATGTCTAAACCACTGGAAACAAAAGTGAGTACACCCCTAAGTGAAAATGTCCAAATTGGGCCCAAATAGCCATTTCCACTACTGGTGTCATGTCACTCGTTAGTGTTACAAGGTCTGAATGGGAAGCAGGTGTGTTATGAGTTTCTTTAAAGTTTAGGGGCCCCGTGTGTTATGACATCACTGGGGGAGGGGGGTAAGTGCTACTGTATCAGGTGTCCATACATGCTGCTTTAACTTGCCAACACTATGAGTCAGGGTACCCCCTCCCCTCTTAGGACCACAGCTTCAGTTTAGATAAAACGTAAAAAAAAAAAAAAAATCAGCACAAAGGACTATACTTACATAGAATCTGAAGTGTTCCTTGTGTTTGTGCCAGCTGTCATAGTTGAAACTCTCTACCCTCTCAACCAACCCCCCACCTCCCGCCACCAATATAATCTTCCACAGCGGCGGGGGTTTGTAAAGCTGAGGGACCTGTCACAGGCACTCATCAAAAGTGACGACTATTCCCACCCTTTCCGCCCACCACCTCCATTCACAGAAGTTATACTATAGCTTCTGTGAAAGAGAAGTGCTCTATGAATTGAGGACAGGCAAATAAATGAAAGGTCCGCCTCCTCCGTTCCTTTTGATTGATGAAAGTACAGTTCCTATGAATAAGGAGGGAGGCAGAAAGGGCAGACATAGTGGGCACTCTGTTAGCCCCCGTAGCACCAGAAGATTGCGGTTGTGGGGTATGGGAGGGGGCAGAGGGCAACTATGACAGCAAACACCAACACAAGGGACACTTCAGTTTAAATTTAAAGCGGAGCTCCACCCTGTTTTACAAGTTTTGCTCAATCACATGCCAGGACTATATTCAATTATAAACGGATATTTTTTTTTTTTTTCGTTTGTACCTGTGTTCTTTTAATGTCCATCTCTGCTTCCTGTCTTAGCTTCCTGCGGATATGGGCGGGTCATCTGCGGCTATTTTGCAATTTCCTTTGTAGCTGCAATGTCTCCTGGGAGCTCCTGTCATTATTCCCAGGAGTCATTGCAGAGGCCTGCCGCGAGTTCTCGCGGGATTTCGATGACGACGCCCGCCCGTTGTTATGGCAACCCTGAATTTTACAGGGCTGCTCACCGTAAATACTGAGCATGCGCGGGAAATAGCGGTGAATGCTGGGAGCTCAGCATTCACCAGATCACGGAAATCCATGCTTGTGGGCTTCATATGCCCACAAGCAAGATGGGAACGGTCACGATCGAGATTTATAAATATATATTTACAGCGAAAACGGACAGCAGCAGCTTAAAACAACTGAAACAGTGAGTGTGACTTTATGATTGTACATGTGTCAGAATGATTTAAAAAAAAAAAAAAAGGGAATGGTCGCGGGAACCCCGCTTTAAGTACTGACCCTTGTGCTGATTTTTTTTTTCTTTTAGTTTTTATTTAATCTTAGGCTTTAAATGTTTACTGAGTTTTTATGTTAGAGAATAAATGCATAACGTGCTAAGATCATGAAAATCAATAGTAAAAAGAAACCTGTTTAGCATTCAGAAAAAAAACGGTCTTTTATTGCAAATTGTAATTAGTGTTTGAAATCACACACATTTCCACATATTCAAATCAGGGGATTATCCCTGGAAGTGGGGCAGTTAACTATGTAAAGCAAGAAATTACAAATTAATATGCCATAAGTGCTACAGAGCAAAAAGTGCACAGTGCTTAAAGCGGAGCTTCAGTCATTTTTCATGTTTCCATCTATTAAGTCTTCTGCCCTTGTTGTTTTAACTTTGGATAGTAAAACATTTTTTTTTTCTGCCAGTAAATACCTTATACCGCCCACTTCCTGTTTCTTGTCTGCTCATTAACCTAGGGTTATGACATCATGCACAGCTCTCTCTCTCTCTCTGACTCTTGGGAGAGTTTGTCAGGAAGGGAGGGGGGATGAGTCATAAGAGGGCCAATGAGAGCTGCAGACCTGGAGGTGTGTGTCCAAGAAGTGAACATGCAGCAGCTTCAGCTGCCCACAGTTAAAATGGTTGCAGCCAGACTTAGTGGAGGGAGATTTTTGCAGCCTATTTGGCAAGTACAGAATCACAGTATATATAAAATAATATGCAAAGTGGTTGGAGGGAAGCTTCAGAATGGCAAAGATGTTTTGTTACAAAATGATGTGAGCAGACTGCAGTTCCTCTTTAATTGCGTTCTATCTTCGATCATCATTGTTTGGATTGATCAGGAACAAGTGAAGGCCTTATCAATTTTATTACAGGAGGATTTGGTGAAATATATTAAATCTTTGGGAGCAATCCATGATTTATCAAGAGCAATGATGATGCATAAAGTAAGGAAACCTGTAGAAAAGCATCAAAATTTAGTTTACTACTGTTAGGTTGGTTACAATGCTGTTCCTTACTAATTGCCTTTGGTTACTGAAGTCTACATGACTTAAAGTGTTTGTAAAAAAAAAGAGAAAATGTTATACTTACCTGTTCTGTGCAGTGGTTTTGCACAGAGCAGCCCCGATCCTCCTCTTCTCTGGTTCCCCACCAGTCCTACAGGCTTTTCTCCCTGCTGAGTGCCTCCATATCTAGCTGCTTGCTCTGGGGACACTCGTGTGTGTTTAATCCTGAGCTATGGGACCCACAGAGCGTGGCACGGCCCCACTGCTGCTGACTGACAGCAGCAGGAGCCAATGACTCGCAGCCAATAAGGAGTCAGAAACCCGGAAGAGCTTATGCTTTCATGCACATCACTGGATCAGAATCAAGCTCAGGTTAGTATAAGGTGGGGCTGCAGGGGGAGCTACAAACTGAAGGTTTTTGCCTTTCATACAATGGCAGAACTTTTACGGTCGCTGAAGTCGCACTTGCGACCCTGTCGTTCTGCCACTGTGGGGGGGGCCCAGGACCCGGCATCTCTCCCTGCACCCCTGGCTGTCCATTTAGAATGCAGTGGGGGGAGGTGGGAGGCGATGATCGGCAGCTCTATGTTGCCTGTGGGCGGCGGGATCTTTCTGGGGCTTGTAGTTCTCTTCCTGAGTCTATACAGTGGAGAGGGGAGGGGCCTCTAAACCTGAGTCGGCTCTGCTTGTACACTGTTACTGTTACATGTTCGGGTCAGAGGCCCCTCCCCTCTCCACTGTATACACTGGGACAGACAGTGGAGACCAGCCAGGTACAGGGGAACCTCTGGAGGGGGGCAGCTGTCTGGGGACCCTTATGTAAGAGGGGGGCCCTCTGGGGACACTAATGTAAGGGGGGGCTCTCTGGGGACACTGATGTAAGGGGGGGCTTTCTGGGGACACTGATGTAAGGGGCGGCTTTCTGGGGACACTGATGTAAGGGGGGCTCTCTGGGGACACTAATGTAAGAGGGGGGGCTCTCTGGGGACACTGATGTAAGGAAGGGGCTCTCTGGGGAAACTAATGTAAGGGGGGCTCTCTGGGGACACCGATGTAAGGGGAGGCTCTCTGGGGACCCTGGTGTAAGGAGGGGCTCTCCCCAGGGACCCTGATGTAAAGAGGGGCTCTCTGGGGACCCTGATGTATGGAGGGGCTCTCTGGGGACCTTGATGTAAAGGGGCTCTCTGGGGACCTTGATGTAAGGGGGCTCTCTGGGGACCCTGATGAAAGGGGGGCTCTCTGGGGACCTTGATGTAAAGGGGCTCTCTGGGGACCTTGATGTAAGGGGGCTCTCTGGGGACCCTGATGAAAGGGGGGCTCTCTGGGGACCCTGATGTAAGGAGGGGCTCTCTGGGGACCTTGATGTAAGGGGGGCTCTCTGGGGACCCTGATATAATGAGGGGAGCTCTGGGGACCCTAATGTAAGTAGGGAGACTCTCTGGGGACCCTTATGTAAGGGGAGGCTCTCTGAGGACCCTGGTGTAAGTAGGGAGGCTCTCTGGAGACCCTGATGTAATGAGGGGGGCTCTCTAGGGACCTTGATGTAAGGGGGCTCTCTGGGGACCCTGATGAAAGGGGGGCTCTCTGGGGACCCTGATGTAAGGAGGGGCTCTCTGGGGACCTTGATGTAAGGGGGCTCTCTGGGGACCCTGATATAATAAGGGGGAGCTCTGGGTACCCTAATGTAAGTAGGGAGGCTCTCTGTTGACCCTGATGTAAGGGGAGGCTCTCTGGGGATCCTGATGTAAGGGAAGGCTCTCTGAGGACCCTGGTGTACGTAGGGAGGCTCTCTGGGGACCCTGATATAATGAGGGGGGCTCTGGGGACCCTGATGTAAGTGGGGGATCCACACGTGTAATGTAATGATTTTATATATATATATATATATATATATATATATATATATATACACACACACACACACACATGTATATTATATGTGTATGACTTTCTTTACTTCGCTGCTGGTGGGGGCCCTTCATGGTTTCTTGCACCGGGGCCCTGAAGATTCTAGTTACGCCTCTGCTTTCATACATGCATGCATGAAGGTAAAAACCATCCAGTACGCTGTACACTGCCTTACTGAGTAAAGCTGGCCATTATCTAGTACAATTTTGCTTGAAAATTTTAGATTTTCGAATTCTTAGTATCGATGTTTGTTTTTGAGTGTTGTGACAAGGAAATTCAGGATGCAAAATGGAAAGTTTTTCTCAGAAGTGTATGTAGTTTTCATTCAGCAAATTACTTGCGAATGACATTCACCAAATCTTTGAATGTACTGGGAATTTTTGTAGGAATATTCATTCGGAAATCTACTAGTGTATGGCCAGCTTAATGGCCCCTACACACCGAATATCGTATGACCGTTCGTACGACTGTTCTCACTTAATAGTCGCAAGTAGAAATTGAATAGCTAAATAAAGTCACGAAAATTCTCGTACGACAGACAAAAAAATCGAAAGTGATGTCATGTGTTGTAATGTATTTGTATTGTATTTTCAGACGACAACTATACTGACTAAACAAAAATCGTACGATCTGCAATCATACGAGGAAAATTTTTGTGTATTTCCTATCGAATAATATCGGATGAACGGTCATGATCGGCTGTCGAAAGTAGTGTACACACAATCCGAATATCGTACGATCCTTCCTCGGCCGACCGTTTTCGTACGATATTCAGATCGTGTGTACGGGCCATTAGGCTTCATGTACACTAGCAGCTCCTGGCAGCTCTTAAACTTGAGTTTATTTGCCAAAGTTCCTAAACTCAACTCCATAAAAGCCTATGTATCCATGTACACATAGGCTTTTAGCAGAGTTTAGGAGGTTAGATGAGGTTAAACCTCCCTCTCCTGAATGCAGAAGATTTGCGTTCATCATAAGAATGTTTTGACCGCCCACTGCGGGAAAACGCAAATCGCCGTAAAATCCCAATAAAAACGCGGCTTGCAATGCTTAACGCATTTTGCGTTTTCTCACGACTGCAGTCAGGGTAGTCTAGCCACTTACGGACCGCCCGCCACAGTTTTACGTCAGCTGTTTGAAGGAGGATATCGTTGTTATGGCAGCATCTAGCTGCCATAACCCCAGTATCCTCTTCTTCAGAAGGTGGTCCGCTACAAGATAAAAGTGGTCTCTGCGGCGCATTTGCTGCAAGATCACTTTTATCGGCAGCGGGGGAGGGGCCCCCCTCCCGCCGCGATCCGGTGCCCTCTGCCGCTTACCAGAGCCGTCGGCAGCGGCGGAGGCGATCGTGTCCTGTCTCCTGTTAGGCATAGAGATGAGTGAGGGGAAGATGGTCCCCACCCGTCTCCATAACAATGCAGGGCGGAAGCGACGTCAAAACGTCACTTCCGCCCACAGCTCTTAAAGGGTCATTTTTTTTAAATGATTTTTTTAAATGTCAAATTTTATTTTATTTTTTTATTGCATTTTAGTGTAAATATGAGATCTGAGGTCTTTTTGACCCCAGATCTCATATTTAAGAGGTCCTGTCATGCTTTTTTTCTATTACAAGGGATGTTTACATTCCTTGTAATAGGAATGAAAGTGACAATTTTTTTTTTTTTTTAAATAGTGTAAAAATAAAAAATAAAAGGTAAAATAAATAAGAAAAAAAGTTGTTGTTTTTTAAGCGCGCCCCGTCCCGACGAGCTCGCGTGCAGAAGCGAATGCATACGTGAGTAGCGCCTGCATATGAAAATGGTGTTCAAACCACACATGTGAGGTATCGCCGCGATCAATTGAGTGAGAGTAATAATTTTAGCCCTAGACCTCCTCTGTAACTCAAAACATCACAACCTGTAGAATTTTTTAAACGTTGCCTATGGAGATTTTTAAGGGTAAAAGTTTGTCGCCATTCCACGAGTGGGCGCCATTGTGAAGCGTGACATGTTGGGTATCAATTTACTCGGCGTAACATTATCTTTCATAGTTTAAAAAAAAATTGGGCTAACTTTACTGTTGTCTTATTTTTGAATTCAAAAAAGTGTATGTTTTTCAAAAAAAAGTGCGCTTGTAAGACTGCTGCGCAAATACTGTGTGATAGAAAGTATTGCAAGAACCGCCATTTTATTCTCTAGGGTGTTAGGAAAAAAAGTATAATGTATGGGTGTCCATTTGAAGTGGACCTTGCACTGAAATGCAATGAATGAACCTTATGCAGCGAACTGTTTTAGGCATGTTAGTAAAGGGGAGGAGTTTTTAGTAAAGGAGTGGACCTAGCTTGGAGTACAAGGTCTTCTTTAAAGAACAGGCCCGTAGCTAAAGGGAACCTTGGGTGAAGGGCTAGCATGACTGGAGATAGCTGTGGGGTGAGCACCAGGTTGTTACATTGGGAAGTGAGGTAGGAAAAAGGAGTGCGGGTCATTGGTCAGGGGGAGGAGAGGTTGGAGTTAATTTTGACCCCTGCAGAGGGAGGGGTTTAATTCATTCAGGAGCAGCAGAGAAAGGGAGAAGATATAGGTAGGGTTTTTTCCCACCCACCCTCCCTGTTGTTTGGTTGTGGGTTATGCTGTGTGTATTCATTTATGTGGGTATGGGTCTCTGGTTGGGGAAGGTTGGAATGGTGGAAGGTAAACAGGATATGGTGTCGGGATGGGTTGGACCTATTTCGGTATGGGTACCCTCCCTAGATGGAAATAATGGGCTACCGGTCATCGGGCTGCAGTGGCAAGAAGGTGCCAAGAGTTTGTCCCTGTGCTATTGGGATCACGGCTAGGGGCCAGGATGCTGAGACGGTGGTGGTGCAGCTGATGCAGTAGATATACCTTCCTTCTCGAACCGTAGACAGAACAGTAGTTTAACAGTTGGGTTTATATAGGTGATATATATATATATATATTATATTTAAATGGAGTTTATTTTTATAAATGTGGTATTTGTTAATAAAGGGGCCGGATGGCCATTTAATCCAGAATGTGTGGTGTGTTTTATTTTAATAATTAAAGTAAGGCAAGTAGTTGGAGGTATTATGGTGTAGGTGCAGCACACGGGACATCAGCTATAAACCAGTCATGTGAAGATACAAACATGGCATACGAATCAGTGCATTTAGGCAAACCTCATGCTGCCTATATCCTAACTGCTAAAGCAACAAAGTATGATTGTACAGTTACCCCATCAATGGGGAATGTCTGTCTGTGCTGATACTTATGCAAAGGCTCTAGCTATACTGTTATGCAATGCTCTGTTCTTTGACTGGAAGAACAAACCAACAGCCCTGTGAAAATAAATAAACCTCAATAGCAATGTGTAAACCAAGCAGCACTTTGGAAATTGCAGCAACTTTGTTTTTCTTCTACACCATCATTGAACCCATGTATCCAAGAGTCTCCTGGGTTCTCCTAAGTTCAGCTCATTCACCATACAACCTGTGTGTCTTCCCTTCAGATTCATCATTTCATTAAAGTCCTGTCCTGATTGCCAACTGAATTTTTGGACCTGGTGAGTGAACAGCTTTTTCTATCACCATTTGGAGAGAGGTCCCAGGCTTTGGTCTTAGCTGCTCAGTTGGCCCATCATCTTAAGAAGCATTTGGTTTTCTTCTTTCAGTTTCACGTTATCATCTCCGGCTTTCTTCATTTTCTGTCATGAGAATTGGTACAGCTTAGAAACCATGAAATCACATGCGCATTAACTGCTCACCTGCCTCCGACTGCCCTTCTCACTGTCCAACATGATAAGTCAACAAATCAAGGACAGCATCAGAAGTAACCACTTCAGCCCTGGACCATTATGCTGCCTAAGGACCAGAGGACTTTTTCCAATTTGGCACTGCGTCGCTTTAACTGCTAATTGCGCGGTCATGCAATGCTGTACCCAAACAAAATTTGCGTCCTTTTCTTCCCACAAATAGAGCTTTCTTTTGATGGTATTTGATCACCTCTGCCGTTTTTATTTTTTGCGCTATAAACGGAAAAAGACCGAAAATTTTGAAAAAAATTATATTTTCTACTGTTTGTTATAAAAAAAATCCAATAAACTCAATTTTAGTCATACATTTAGGCCAAAATGTATTCGGCCAGATGTCTTTGGTAAAAAAAATGTCAATAAGCGTATATTTATTGGTTTGCGCAAAAGTTATAGCATCTACAAACTAGGGTACATGTTCTGGAATTTACACTGCTTTTAGTTTATGACTGCCTATGTCATTTCTTGAGGTGCTAAAATGGCAGGGCAGTACAACCCCCCCCCCCCCAAAATGACTCCATTTTGGAAAGTAGACACCCCAAGGAAATTGCTGACAGGCATGTTGAACCCATTGAATATTTATTTTTTTTGTCCCAAGTGATTGAATAATGACAAAAAAAAAAAAAATATTTACAAAAAGTTGTGACTAAATGATATATTGCTCACACAGGCCATGGGGCTATGTGGAATTGCACCCCAAAATACATTCAGCTGCTTCTCCTGAGTACGGGGATACCACATGTGTGGGACTTTTTGGGAGCCTAGCCACGTACTGGGCCCCGAAAACCAATCACCGCCTTCAGGATTTCTAAGGGCGTAAATTTTTGATTTCACTCCTCACTACCTATCACAGTTTTGAAGGCCATAAAATGCCCAGATGGCACAAAACCCCCCAAATTACCCCATTTTGGAAAGTAGACACCCCAAGCTATTTGCTGAGAGGCATGTTGAGTCCATGGAATATTTTATATTTTGACACAAGTTGCGGGAAAGTGACAATTTTTTTTTTTCGCACAGAGTTGTCACTAAATGATATATTGCTCACACAGGCCATGGGCATATGTATAATTGCACCCCAAAATACATTTAGCTGCTTCTCCTGAGTATGGGGATACCACATGTGTGGGACTTTTTGGGAGCCTAGCTGCGTACGGGGCCCGAAAACCAATCACCGCCTTCAGGATTTCTAAGGGTGTAAATTTTTGATTTCACTCTTCACTGCCTGTCACAGTTTCGGAGGCCATGGAATGCCCAGGTGACACAACCCCCCCCAATGACCTTATTTTGGAAAGTAGACACCCCGAGCTATTTGCTGAGAGGCATAGTGAGTATTTTGCAGCTCTCATTTGTTTTTGAAAATGAAGAAAGGACAAGAAAAAACTTTTTTTTTTCTTTTTTCAATTTTCAAAACTTTGTGACAAAAAGTGAGGTCTGCAAAATACTCTCTATACCTCTCAGCAAATAGCTTGGGGTGTCTACTTTCCAAAATGGGGTCATTTGGGGGGGTTTGTGCCACCTGGGCATTCCATGGCCTCCGAAACTGTGATAGGCAGTGAAGAGTGAAATCAAAAATTTACGCCCTTAGAAAGCCTGAAGGCGGTGCTTGGTTTTCGGGGTCCCGTACGCGGGTAGGCTCCCAAGAAGTCTCACACATGTGGTATTCCCGTACTCAGGAGAAGCAACAGAATGTATTTTGGGGTGTAATTTCACATATTCCCATGGCATGTTTGACCAATATATCATTTAGTGACAACTTTGTGCAAAAAAAAAAAAAAAAAAAAGTGTCTCTTTCCTGCAACTTGTGTCACAATATAAAATATTCCATGGACTCAACATGACTCTCAGCAAATAGCTTGGGGTGTCTACTTTCCAAAATGGGGTCATTTGGGGGGGGGGTTTGAACTGTCCTGGCATTTTATGCACAACATTTAGAAGCTTATGTCACACATCACCCACTCTTCTAACCACTTGAAGACAAAGCCCTTTCTGACACTTTTTGTTTACATGAAAAAATAATTTTTTTTTGCAAGAAAATTACTTTGAACCCCCAAACATTATATATTTTTTTTAAAGAAAATGCCCTACAGATTAAAATGGTGGGTGTTTCATTTTTTTTTTCACACAGTATTTGCGCAGCGATTTTTCAAACGCATTTTTGGGGGAAAAAACACACTTTTTTAAATTTTAATGCACTAAAACACACTATATTGCCCAAATGTTTGATGACATAAAAAAGATGATCTTAGGCCGAGTACATGGATACCAAACATGACATGTTTTAAAATTGCGCACATACGTGCAGTGGCGACAAACTAAATGCATTTTTAAAAGCCTTTAAAAGCCTTTACAGGTTACCATTTTAGATTTACAGAGGAGGTCTACTGCTAAAATTACTGCCCTCGATCTGACATTCGCGGTGACACCTCACATGCAAGGTGCAATTGCTGTTTACATTTGACGCCAGACCGACGCTTGCGTTCGCCTTTGCGCGAGAGCAGGGGGGGGACAGGGGTGCTTTTTTTTTTTATTATTATTTTTTTGCTTTTTTATCTTATTTTTAAACTGTTCCTTTCATTTTTTTTTTAATCATTTTTATTGTTATCTCAGGGAATGTAAATATCCCCTATGATAGCAATAGGTAGTGACAGGTACTCTTTTTTGAAAAAATTGAGGTCTATTAGATCCTAGATCTCTCCTCTGCCCTCAAAGCATCTGACCACACCAAGATCGGTGTAATAAAATGCTTTCCCAATTTCCCAATGGCGCTGTTTACATCTGGCGAAATCTAAGTCATGAAATGCTCGTAGCTTCCGGTTTCTTAGGCCATAGAGATGTTTGGAGCCACTCTGGTCTCTGATCAGCTCTATGGTCAGCTGGCTGAATCACCGGCTGCATTCTCAGGTTCCCTGTTGAGACAGGAGAGCCAGAGAAAAACACGGAAGACGGTGGGGGTGGGCATTCCCTCCCACGGCTTGTAAAAGCAGTCTAGAGGCTAATTAGCCGCTAGGATTGCTTTTACATGAAAGTCGACCGCTGGCTGAAAAGAATGATACCAAGATGATACCTAAACCTGCAGGCATCATTCTGGTATAACCACTCAAAGTCGTAAATGGCGTACCTGAAGACAAAAAAATGGTTAACAATAAAACACAGTAAACGGTAAAGTATAAAAAATTGCATACCTGAAAAGCAACATGATAAAACATAATAACAAAAAAAATTGCAGAATAGAATACAGTAAAAAAGAGCAGAACAATAGAGAGAGAATAGAGAGAGAGAGAACAATAAAACGACAACTATTTTTTTTTTTTTATATATATTTTTTATTTTTTTTTTAACACTTTTTTTTGTAACTAACCTTTATAACTATAACCGGTTCCAGGTTCGGGTCTCTCAAAATGCGATGGCATCTTGGGAGACCCTGTGAAAGTGTGCCTAGTCTGTGCAATGCTGTACCCTACGCTAATACTCAACTAGTGAATGGTAGCGTTCAAAACATTCACCAATGCAAAGACCAGGATTGTCAGGACAGGAGGGACAATAATAGCGGGTGTCACGCCTATATCCGCGCTTGCTGCAGACACAACATCTTTTTTTGGGGGGGGGTGGTTGGGTAGGGGTACTCGGGAGGACATAAAGAAAATGCCTCTCATGCAGCCGACTGCATTTGGTTGGGGATGTGAATGGGGGAATTACGGGCGCTGCAGAAGTGGTGGGTTCCCAATTAGGATTGGCGAATGCAGCAGGAAGGGCACGACAGGCCTGTTTGTCTTCTTCTTGGTGGCAGCGGGACACTACTTGTGCTTGCCACCTCACCAACTTGAACTGCACTTATGGGACTCACCACGTCACCAAGTGTTACTGCAGTACTGGTTTGACTACGACCGGGGTGTACTAGGCCGCTGGTGCTTGCCAGTTCGCCAAAACGCTACCAAAAAAACTGTTAGCGATCGCAGGGATCAGGCCTGACTCTGCGAACACTGCAGTTATGTGCTTAGTGTTTTGTAAGTGACAGTGATCAATCGATACTGCACTTGGGTGGGCTGGGCTGGGCCGGGCGGAGGGGAAAAACGCAGGTGCTAGCAGGTATCTGGGCTGATCCCGCTAACACTGCGTTTTTGGGAACCCTAAACTGCTGGGGACGCTAGTATAGATTTGATGGGATCAGATATTGATTTGATCAGATACTATACCACTAAGGGAGGTGTACGGTGCGTGCGTGGGTGTTAGCGGTACTGGCGCTAACCTAACGCTGCCTGGGGCTGGTGCTTGCCAGTTCACCAAAATGCTACTAAAAAAACTGTTAGCGATCGCAGGGATCAGGCCTGACTCTGCGAACGCTGCAGTTATGCGTTTAGTGTTTTGTAAGTGACAGTGATCGATCAATACTGCACTTGGCTGGGCTGGGCCGGGCGGAGGGGCAAAACGCAGGTGCTAGCAGGTATCTGGGTTGATCCCGCTAACGCTGCGTTTTTGGGAACCCTAAACTGCTGGGGACGCTAGTATAGATCTGATCGGATCAGATATTGATCCGTACAGATACTATACCACTAAGGCAGGCGTATGCTGCGTGCGTGGGTGTTAGCGGTACTGGCGCTAATCTGACGCTGCCTGGGGCGACGCATATCACCGCCGGGCGATCAGGGGGCTAAACCTTTATTCGGTAATAAATGGCGGGTGCCCTGACACTATAAAATATAAACAAACTAACCAGTGTCACCCGTAACGGTTATACGGTGATCAGTGGTGAAAGGGTTAACTAGGGGGCAATCAAGGGGTTAAAACATTTATTAGATAGTATATGGGGGTCCCTGTCACTATAAAACGCTGACGGCGAACCTAAATATTTATGTCCCTAACTAGCATCACCAGTGACACTAATAAAAAATGAAAAATGATCGCTTAGTGACACTGGCGACAGGGGGTGATCAAGGGGTTAAAACTTTATTAGGGGGGTACCCTAGCCCTAAAGGGGGCTAACCCTAACTACCCTAACACACTAACTGTCACAAACTGACACCATGCAGTAATCAAAAAAAAAAACTGCTTGGTGTCAGTGTGACAGGGGGGGGAGGGGTGATCGGGGAGTAAAGGGGGGTGTAATGTGTGCCTGGCATGTTCTACTGTGTGTGTGTGTGTTTGGTGCACTCACATTACAGTCTTCTCTCCTCGGCACCGGAACGGAAACTGCCGAGTCGAGGAGAGGTGACATCACTTCCTCCGCTTCTGTTTACATTACAGAAGCCGAGGAAGTCTGTCATTGGCCAGGAGCGATTGCGAGGGGGGAGCCACGAATGAGTGGCCTCCCCCTCACCTTTGATCGCCCCTGACCTGAATCCGACCGCCGCTGGCACCGGCGGGCAGGCAAGGACGTACATGTAAGCCCTTTTGCCTGCCCTGCCACTCTGCCGACGTACATCGTCGTGCGGCAGTTGTCAAGTGGGTAAGCAATCCCTCACCTTAAGTGTTACAGACGCATTACTATCCTTTAAGTACATATAAAGTATGTTTATGGTTATATATATTAAAGAATTTGGAATTCTGTTCAGCCAGTCTTATGACATACTCACATCTGCCACACTGCACAGACAGGTGACACATTTATTTCCTAATTCAGCAAGTCAGCTTTCTATGTCACCTCTCTGCTTCCAGTTTGTTCCTTGGACAATAAGGCACCATCATCCCTCTGTCCATAGGCATGCGCACAGGGTGTGCTGGGTGTCCCCTCTCCCTGCAGCACTGCTGGCTTCCCTCCCCTCCTCGCCCGCAGAATGCTGTGGCGGATCATTTCAGCATGGAGAGCGGGAAGGGTCCAGTAAATATGTAATTTACCAGCCCCTTCCTTTTCTAAATAAACATAATGAGTGATTGGTACCAATCACTCACTGTGTTCATTCACAACTGAAACATAGTAAACTATGTTTACTATGCTCAAAATTAACTCAAAGTTATTAAAAACAAGACAAATAGCAACTCACATCTTAGTCGATAAAAAAGGACATGTAGGAAATCATTCTGGTCAGTCCTTAGGCTCTCCCGAGTGGTCTTGGTGGATTTGCAGCGTCTGTTGGTGCGCCTGTGTGGCTGGAAAGCAAAAGGAAGCGGCTGACCGCCGCATTAACCTGCGTGGAACACAAGATGGCGCTGGACTGGAAGTGATGTCACTACGGAGGCCTATATGCCCTTTTTTAATCGACTAAGATGTGAGTTACCATTTGTCTTGTTTTTAATAATTTTGAGTTCTAATCATACTGCACTTAGTCTGGGGCCCCTCTGTGTTTCCCTTTAGTATTGGGAGGAAACTATTTATTCTTAGGTCCCTAAAGAAGATACATGTCCACACAATGAAGCTGGACGAGAAACTGTTTAATCTGAATCTTAAATTACGCAAGAAGTTCTTTACTGTTAGAGTGGTAAGGATGTGGAACTCCCTTCCACAGCTGGTGGTGTCAGCAGAGAGTGTAAATTAATTTTAAAAAAATCTTCTAGTTCTGTTGCTTAGTGAACATAATGTACAGTGATATTGAAACTGGTAGCAACATACACACACAGGTTGAACTGTATGGATTGGTGTTTTTATTCTACCTTACCAACTTTCTAACCCCTTCCCGCAAACGTAACACATATATGGGACCCCACTGCACTGGGCTTTTTTCTGTGGGGCCACATATATGCGTATCTCCCTTTCTGCTGGGAACGCTCTCCCAGCACAGGGACCGCTGCCTCACTGAGAGCCTCGGGCCCCATACTAACGATCAGGACTCGGATCTCCCTATTCCGGGTCACCTGATCGCTGTGGTAGTCTCTGGCTACCAAAGTGATCAGTCACTGTGAAGCCTGACCCTGTGTTTTACTCTCTCTGTGAATGGAGAGGAAAGATGCAATGTATCTTTCTGTTTCTTTGCAGAGCGGTAAAGGTCCTTTGATGATGATCCGCCCTGTGAACATCCGCTTGCTCAGCGGAGATCGCTCCGTGGATCCCCGCTGAGCAGGCAGATGACAGGTCCGTCGCTGCACATTGTGCAGCGACGGACCTGTCAGAGTGCCGCTCTCCCCTATAGGGGATCGGATGATGACGGACCGCAGAGTCCATCGTCACCCGATCCGATCCAAAAACGGATTGAAAAGTAGGTTTTTCCTCCGTTACACTTTTTCGGATCGGAGTGGGTCGGATGTTAGCGGACATGTCACCGCTGACATCCGACACTCCATAGAGGTCTATGGAGGGTCCGTTCAGGTCCGCCTAAAAAACTGACAGGCGGACCTGAACGGATCGTTCATGTGAAAGAGGCCTAAAAAACAAAGTGTGTGTAAAAAAAAATTAAACAAAATAAATAATAAAAAATAAAGAAAAATACCTAGATCAAGGTTTGCTCTACAGTAGGTCAGTGACAGGGTTAGTGTTTGGGTCAAGTGAGGGTCAAAGGTCAGTGTCAGTATATTTTGGGCAGGATTTTTTTTTCTTTTTAAATTAGTATCAGTGAAAGGTGTGTTTTGGGTAGGACAAAAAAAAAAAAAAGCGCACTATTGCACAAAGTAGTTGTGGTGATATGTAGTGCTTTAATAACACATGTCAAAATTGTACTTAGGCATTAAGATTTGTTTTACGTTTGGCGTGACAGGGTTAACTATGTAATCAACAGTATAATATGAGAATGGTGGTTGCATCTATGTGTATATAAGCAACATGTAACAGGTGGAGATTCAGAAAGCTGGTTGTGTAGTGTGGCAGAGTTTAGAAAATCACAAGGATGCCTGAATTACAAATAAATTACGTATTAGTAACAGTAGATAATAATGTATTTCAATTCTTTTTAGCTAGAGTTCTACTTTACTGGGTACTGTACTTCATAGATAGGCAATTATGCAATACTATCTCATGACTAACGTGTAATGATCACATTGTATGTTCATTTGCTCTGTCAGGATATAGACACTAGCAATTTTTGATGCGGATCTCCCACCACAGATACAATAACTTGCCTGTGAAAAAATTCATATATAGACAAGAAAAAGTATGGGAACCTCTTGAAATTTTCTGCAGTAATTAGCCATAAAATGTGATCTGATTCTGAGCGGAGACTGAGAGCCAGGCCTTCTCGCCCAACATCAGTGCCTGACCTCACAAATGTGCTTCTGGAAGAATGGTCAAACATTCCCATAGACACACTCCTAAACCTTAGGGACAGCCTTCGTAGAAGAGTTGAAGCTGTTATAGCTGCAAAGGGTGGTCCAACTCAATATTGAACCCTATGGACTAAGACTGGAATGTCATTAACCACTTCCCGCCCGGCCTATAGCAGAATGACGGCCGGGCCGTGGTTCAGTTATCCTCACTGGGTGTCATATGACGTCCTTCAGGATAACAGCCGGCACGCGCCCGTGGGGGCATGCATCGCGGCGATCGGTGGTGCGGTGCGTCAGTGTGACACACCGCTACATCGATCTCGGTAAGGAACCTCCGGCGGAGGCTCTTTACCACGTGATCAGCCGTGTGCAATCACAGCTGATCACGATGTAAACAGGAAGAGCCGTTGATCGGCATTTCCTCACTCGCGTCTGACAGACGCGAGTAGAGGAGAGCCGATCGGCGGCTCTCCTGACAAGGAGGGTCTGTGCTGATTGTTTATCAGCGCAGCCCCCCCTCAGATGCCCACACTAGACCACCAGGGAAGCCCCCAGCATTTGGATGGCCAGGTACATCCCTCATGGCCATCCATATATGAACAAATATGCCCAAAATATCCCAATCAGTGCCCACAAATAGGCACTGACTGGCACATCTGTGGCACATTACAAAACAGGGATGCCCAGCAATACCACCCATCAGTGTCATCAGTGCCACCCATCAGTGTCCATCCGTGCCACCTATCAGTTCCACCCATAAGTACCCATCAGTGCCACCCATAAGTACCCATCAGTGCCGCCTACAAGCCCATCAGTGCCGCCTACAAGTGCCCATCAGTGCCGCCTACAAGTGCCCATCAGTGCCGCATACCAGTGCCACCTATCAGTGCCCATCAGTGCCACCTATCAGTGCCACCTCATTGGTGCCACCTCATCAGTGCAGCCATATCAGTGCCCGTCATTGAAGAACAAAATGTACTTATTTACAAAAATGTAACAGAAACAAAGAAAAACTCAGTCTTTTTTTATTTGTTGCGCAAAAATAAAAATTGCAGAGGCTATCAAATACCACCAAAAGAAAGCTCTAATTGTGGGAACAAAATGATAAAAAATGTGTTTGGGTACAGTGTAGCATGACCGCACAACTGTCATTCAAATTGTGACAGCGCTGAAAGCGGAAAATTGGCCTGGGCAGGAAGGTCTAAGTGCCTGGTATTGAAGTGGTTAAATGTGCGTGTAAAGGCAGGTGTCCCAATACTTTTGGTAATATAGTGTAGACAGACAGACAGACAGATCGATCTCTTATTTTTTTTATCTTTATTAGAGCTTTGCTTCTAATAAATCAGAGGAGCAGTAGTTTAGTCAATAGCTCAGATAAGAGCTGCCACTTTTTTCTTTAATTAAACAATTAAACTAGGCTTTCATCACAATGACCTTGATTTAAAAGGTAAGCTGCTGCATTTTTGCTAAAATTAGGCACCCAGACCGCTCTCTTCTATATATGGTAAGGACCCCGGAGACTGCCTGCTCCAGCGGGCAGCCTGGATGGTGCTCTTCCTTTACAGATTATCCTTCAAGCTGGCAGGAGGCCCAGAAATACAAAGCCCCATATAATATAGATAAAACTTTAGATGTTAGACTAACAGTGCCTGCTATGATTCCTAACAATGCCAACAATCATCTATCCAGCCTTTAGGTAAGACAGTTGAATATTTGGTATCATTTAAACTTTCTGTTCAGTTATTGTATTTGGGGTGCTTCAAGCTCTGTTCAGTTAGCTCTGAATTTAGCACTATGCTGGTTTAGATTACTGACATTATCATATCCTGTAAAGAGCAACACAGACAAACTACAGTTACTACAATTACAGGCCTCAGACAAACCCCTTTTTCTACACGAGGTATCTTACAGGTTGGTTGACAATTTAATATTAAAGACACACCAAATTAATACCTTGCACTAGCAAATAAAATATAAATAAGGACTGCTGCATCCATTACACGATCTAGATACTAGACGTAAAAAAGCAATTTCAACTAAAGTGGGCACGCCGTGCCTTTAAAATTCAAAAAGTGCTACTATGCATACAATAAAGTTATACCATATATATATATATATATATATATATATATATATATACTGTATATATTATTATTATTATTATTATTATTATTATATTATATACCAGTTATATTACTATACTATGAGAAGGTACCAATAGTATAAGCTTAGTGCATACAATCTAAAAATAAATAATTAAAAATAATAAACTGACATACAAACATAGGAAATGCCCCAAAAAATTTCAAAAAATGTGGTCGCTATGGCTGGACTTCAATCTGTCTACGCACTTTACCATGCTTGCAGATAATACTGTGGAAAGATAGAAGTAGTGTAGGTCCCTTAATTGGGATAAATGTTTGCACATGCCTTCCTTGTACGGTCACAAAATTGGGTTTAGGTTATTGCTTCAAATTGTTACCAATAAGGCACAAAAGGATTGCCATTGTCAACCCACTTCTATATTGGAAAGTCTCACATGAAAATGTTTGTAAAATCTGGAATTCGTATATTTTTTACTTGAGTTTTTTTTCTTTTTCCCAAAATGTCTGTTTTGTATTTCCGCATGTTTAGTGGAAATGTTTTCTGTGTCTCAGTCTTGTTGTAAATTGCAAAAATCTTTCAATAAAAATTGATCAGAATCCCAAAACTATACCTCTCACACGTGTACAGATAGAGATAGCGGCGCTAATATAAATGTGTAAAATAATGGGTCAGAGCAGCATAATGCCTATGACCCTCTACTTATACATAAAAATATTAATAATAATAATAGTGTCATGAAAAATATTATTTTATCATGAAAAGAAATTTCTTTAACACCCAGTGAAAAGTGTCACTATAAATAATAAATTACAAGAAATGAATGATCAAGCTCAACAGTTGTGTATGTGTATAATGTCGGTACAGATGGATAAATATCCTGGGGAACAGTCGAAAATCAAGATGGAAAACCGAAAAAGATGAGACACACTTCAAAGTGTGAGATGAAGAGCATTCAGTGCAACAGGAAAAAAGGGTGCCAAGGAGTCACACCGCTCACATGTAAACTCCTTACCAGAGACACTGATCCTGCCTATGCCGCATACACACGGCCGGACTTGCCAACGGACTAAACTCCGTCGGCATTTCCGACGGAATGATTTAGAACATGTTCTATATCTGAGTCCGTCAGAAATGTCGACAGAAAAAATCCGATGGGGCATACACACGGTCAGAATGTCCGACCGTAAGCTCCCATCAGACTTTTTCTGTCGGGAAGTCCGGCCGTGTGTACGCAGCATTAGCGATCATTGGGCGCCAAGCTGTCCCACAGCACCAAATGTCCAGGCACCCCACTCCATATAAGTATGGTCCTGTGTAAATGTGCTCAGCACAGAGGGATTAAAAGCAAGAAGGAACCACCATGGTGCAGTATTTTTAAAATCATACACTTTTTAATAAGGTAATGTACTTACAACTAAAAGACAATCACAGGGATGCAACTAGCGATAAGCACCACCAGCGCCAGCCTGCATAAAGATGTCATGTGTTCAGCCCCAGCCCACGTGTTTCCCTTTAAAAAGCGTCTTCAGGGAATAGAGACAAAACAGGGGACATCCATTACTCCCTTAAATAAAGTCCAGGAGGGGGATACTGCAGGCGGAGCAGGCAATGTGTGTCCAAATCCCCAAAAAACAGCTAAAATGTGAATGAGTATCCCTTTCCTGGATTGTATTTAAAGTGGAGGTAAACAGGATTCATGAAATTTGAGCTGGGCAAATATATCTGCAGTGTTTTCTTATCTCTTCCCAAAGCATTAAGTCCTGTGTCTTTCTCCTGCTCCATTCTTCTGTTATCAGCATGGTAACTTCTGACAAGTTCTCGAACACATGAGATAAAACCAGCCTGAATTTTGTGTCAGGGTGGGTGCAACAAATAGATTAGCAGAAAGCGACTCTACTTACAGCAGAGCTCTGAAAGTCTCTGCCTATGTGGAGGGGGTGTGTGCCTTTCCTCCAATTAGCTGTCTCCCAGTGCAATCCAACACTACACTGCTACTGCTAAATGAGGAAGTGAAAATTCTAACACAATGTGCACTTTCTAAACAGTATATAAAGCTGAAGACAGCAGATATACTGCACATGTAAAACTTATGTAAGATTTGTTTTGTCTCCGTGTATCATCTGAGGCTGTTCACGTCACTGGGTATATGTGAGCATTTACATCCACTTTAAGGGAGTAATGCATGTCCCGTGTTGTGCCTCTATCCCCTGAAGACGCATTTTACAGGGAAACGCGTTGGCTGGGACTGAACAGGTGCTGTCTGCATGCACGCTGATGGGAATCCGGTGGTGCTTATCATTTACATGCCTGTGACCTTATTAAAAGTCCATGATTTTAAAAATACTGCACTATTGTGGTCCTTTCTTGCTTTTAATTCCTCTGTGCTAAGCACATTTACACAGGATTATTCTTAGATGGAGTGGTGTGTCTGGGCATTTGGTGCTGTGGGATAGCAAGGCGCCTCATAATCTCTAAGCGGGATTAGCATCTCTGGTAAGGAGTTTACATTACATGTGGGTGGTGTGACTCCTTGGCACCCTTTATTCCTGCTGCTCTGAATGTTCTTCATCTCACACTTTGAAGTGTCTTCTTATCCTTTGGGATTTTCCATCTTCATTTGGGACTGTTCACCAGGCTATGTATTACATCTCTACGGACATTATACATATATTTGTCTTTTTTTTTTTGCTTTATTCACTTTTATAATTTTTGTCACTAAATAAGCACTTTTGAATTTTAAAGGGACAGCGCAGCCACTTTTGTTGAAATGACAATTTAATATGAAACATGGCATGGGGTAATTATTTTAATAGCATTGATAAAATAGGCCTCAGAGTCGTCTTGAATTTGAACAAAATGGCATTTTATATTGGGCTAGAACACTTTGGGACAGCAAGGTCTAGAATTTGTGAAGATATGAACACATACGGGGCAGGGTATGAGTAGATTGGATTTGGAATTTAGCGGTACTTTTTTAGGCAGAAGTTAAACTCCGGTAAAACTGAAAATTTTACATATACTTGTATACTGTAGCATTTTAATTTCTCTCCAGGCCTCGCTGTGCTGCACAATTCTACCCTATTCTACCCTACTTCCTTTTTAGCTAAACTGGTGATTTAATGAGACAATATCAGACTAAGCTAAAGTCTGTATTAACAGTACGAGGGCCATATAATACCTTTTACTAAAATTTGCGGGCTAAAAAAAAAATCAGTTTTATAAATAAATGAGTCCCCTTTTACATCACAGTCCCCAACAAAGTCCCCCCTTACATCAGAGACTCAGTCAGAATCCCCCTTAAATCAGGATCCCCATCAGAGCCCCCGCTTATGTCAGAGTTTCCTATTATATCAGAATCCTCTCCTTTCATCAGAGTCCCCTTACAGCAGAGCCCCCCCCCCACATCTACATCGGGGTCCCCATCAGAGTGCCCCTTACATCACGCTCCCTATTAGAGTCCCCCCTTACATCAGGGTCCCCATCAGGCCCCCCATTACACCAGGCACCCCTTACATCAGAGTCCCTCCTTACATCAAGGCCCCCATCAGAGTCCCCCTGTACATCATGGTCCTTATCAGTGTCCCCTCTTACATTTGGTTGGAGCAGAGACCACAGGCAGCCTCAGCTGATCTGATTCCTCAATGTTTCTTTCCACTGTGAGGATATACCACTGACTCCAGCCGAAGGGCAGATAAAATATTATTTCAGGCCAGATCTGACCCATAGGCCATAGTTTGGAAACCCCTGGTCTAAAGGATAAAGCAAATTCTAAAAAAAAGATTACTGATTTTCCTTACTGCCAGCCCAAATGCAGATGTGCAGGGGGTAGTTAAGTATAATTTGACAAACCCTGTGTTAGCATTACCAAAGGTAAATGTTGGATGGACAGTGTTTGTGGCCTGGTGTGAATTGTTCTTCCCCAGTAAATACCATGCTTTACTGGCAGAATAAAATTAACTACAATCTCTAGACAATATTACCAACCACTAAATAAAAAGAACTTAAATAATTAATGGTATACACAATGCCATAAAAACAAAGACAAAGTATGACCGTGAAAAAAATTATAAACGCAATACTTTTGTGTATGCCCCTATTTATCATGAGCTGAACTCAAAAATCTACGACTTTTTCTAGGTACTCAAAAGGCCTATTTCTCTCAAATATTGTTCACAAATCTGTCTAAATCTGTGTTAGTGAGCACTTCTCCTTTGCCGAGATAATCCACCCACCTCACAGTTGTGGCATATCAAGATGCTGATTAGACAGCATGATTATTGCACAGGTGTGCCGGACTTTATGGCATACTTTGCCCGGCGGACTTTTCAACAGACTTACGACGGACTTTCCAAATGAACGGACTTGCCTATACACGATCAACGAAAGTCCGACGGATTCGTACGTGATGACGTACGACCGGACTAAAACAAGGAAGTTCATAGCCAGTAGCCAACATGTTTCAAATCTAAGTCTGTCAAATTTTTGAGAAAACAAAGTCTGCTGGTGCCCACACACGATCGAATTGTCCGACGGACTCCGGTACGCCGGACCAAGTATGCCGGAAAGTCCGCTCGTGTGTACGCGGAATTAGGCTGGCCACAATAAAAGGCCACTCTAAAATGTGCAGTTTTATCACACAGCACAATGCCACAGATGTCGCATGTTTTGAGGGAGCGTGCAATTGGCATGCTGACTGCAGGAATGTCCACCAGAGCTGTTGCCCTTGAATTGAATGTTCATTTCTCTACCATAAGCCATCTCCAAAGGCGTTTCAGAGATTTTGGCAGTACAGCCAACCAGCCTCACAACCGCAGACCACGTGTAACCATACCAGCCCAGGACCTCCACATCCAGCATCTTTGCCTCCAAGATCATCTGAGAACATCCACCCGGATCGCTACTGCAACAATCGATTTGCATAACCAAAGAATTTCTGCCCAAACTGTCAGAAACTGTCTCAGGGAAGATCATCTGCATGCTCGTCGTCCCCATCAGGGTCTCGACCTGACTGCAGTTCGTCGTCGTAACTGAATTGAGTGGGCAAATGCTCACATTCAATGGCATCTGGCACTTTGGAGAGGTGTTCTCATCACGGATGAATCCCAGTTTTCACTGTACAGGGCAGATGGCAGACAGCGGGTTTGATGTTCTGTGGGTGAGCGGTTTGCTGATGTCAACGTTGTGGATCGAGTGGCCCAAAGTGGCGGTGGGGTTATGGTATGGGCATGTGTATGCTACGGACAACTAACACAGGTGCATATTTTATTGATGGCATTTTGAATGCACAGAGATACCGTGACGAGATCCTGAGGCCCATTGTTGTGTCATTCATCCACGGCCATCACCTCATGTTGCAGCATGATAATGCACAGCCCAATGTTGCAAGGATCTGTATACAATACCTGGAAGCTGAAAAAGTTCTTGCATGGCCAGCATGCTCACCGGACATGTCACCCATTGAGCATGTTTGGGATGCTCTGGATCAGTGTATATAACAGAGTGTTCCTGCCAATATCCAGCAACTTCGCACAGTCATTGAAGAGAAATGGACCAACATTCCACAGGCCACAATGAACATCCTAATCAACTCTATGCGAAGGAGATGTGCTGCACTGTGTGAGGAAAATAGTGGTCACACCAGATACTGATTGGTTTTCGGACCCCCCCAATATAGTAATACTGCACATTTTAGAGTGGCCTTTTATTGTGGCAGGCCTAAGGCACACCCGTGCAATAATCATGCTGTCTAATCAGCATCTTGATAGGCCAAACCTGAGAGGTGGATGGATTATCTCAGCAAAGGAGAAGTGCTCACTAACACAGATTTAGACAGATTTGTGAACAATATTTGAGAGAAATAGGCCTTTTGTGTACATAGAAAAAGTCGAAGATCTTTGAGTTAAGCTCATGATAACTAGGGGCAAACACAAAAGTGTTGCATTCATAATTTTGTTCAGTGTGTGTGTGTGTGTGTGTGTGTGTGTGTGTGTGTGTGTGTGTATATATATATATATATATATATATATATATATATATATATATATATATATATATATATTACAACATCTGTGTTGGTAAAAAAAGTGAAAAACTATTTCTTAATCGCTTTGAAAAGTCACTCTACCACCTTATACAATGTGTCCAAATCTCTGACAAATTCACATTCTAGTGCTCCCGTAGTGTTCTGACCTTCTTTAGGCTTGGTTCACGTCTGTCTGTTACAGTGACACATAAAATTGCATACATTCCCATGAAACACAGAAAATCGCGCCCTTTAGGCTGCATGAAAAAGACTCCCTCCCTTCTTAACGTGATTGTAAACCCTTTTGTCTTACTTTTATTTATAGGTAAGCCTAGAATAAGGCTTACTGATAGATAATGGAAATATTTCCTAAACGTGCAGCATTTAGGAGATATTTCACTTGTAGTGCGCCAATGTCGTCATCGGCGCATGCGCTGTGAAGAAACGGACCACCGTGCCGGCTCCCGCACGCATGCACGGGAGTGAGATCATGCGGCTCTGGCCAGTACCAGAGCCCCAGAAGGAAGAGGGGCGAAAATGGATGTGGCCTGCACAAGGGACAGCTTGGGCTTCATTTGCAAGTAAGTGTCATATAATGGGCTAGTATGCGATGCCTTGCGGGGAGCAAAAGAGGAAGTAAAACTCATTGTGGTTTACTTCCTCTTTAACAGTGTTTGAAACTTTTTTTTAGCATTTATACATGTCCCCCATGCCAGTGCCAAGCTACGTATGCCGAAAAACTAGCAAACCGGCAATGAAAAAAGCTAGAAAAAAAATAGAAAAAAAATTTAAAAAATTAAGATTTAGTTTCTATAGTTATTTGTGTTAAGTGGATTTTCCATGGGTTTCTGCAGCACACTGCAACACAACACATGGTGGTGTACTGTAGATGTTATATGATGTATGGGGGGGGGGGGGGGCATTCAAAATGAATGCAACACATTTGATGTGGTAGTTTGCACTAAAATGCACATTTTACCATGTTATAATAATGCATAGGTTTGACTGGGCCTAACATTTCTACCAAGCATTTCTAGGCAGTGGCACTATAGCTACATTATGTCCAAATTAAAAAAGAGAAACATGGAGAATAAGACTATGTTCCCCCTATTGAATTATGAGGCTTAATTGACAGTTTTGTTCAATGCATTTTAAAGCGGACCTATGATTTGCAACTGCACAGATTTCTCTCCAGCAGCATATTCTCTCCTTTGCTTCCTCGCTGCCTCATTCCACCACCAAGAGTACAGAAAGATGCCCATTATAAACTCCAGCTAAGGACATTTTTACATGGGAGGGACTCACAAGCTTCTTCATACCCAGTAGTATCAAACATCTCCTTTACTTCTAATGGCTGAAGCAGTGAAGAAGGATGAGAAAAAAAAGTTATTTTTTTGGGGGGGGGGGGGGGGGGTTGATGCCTAGCTCTGTCCTATGTGCAAATATGTTTCCAAACTTGGTTTTACAGTATTCTCACCTGAGTCAAGGTCTTCATTTCTAGTTGCAGCTGGAGCAGCGATCCATCCTTGTCATTCAGCTGGGAGGTCAATATATGATTATCTTGTCTCTGTCCTCTAACTGCCTAATAAAACACAAACACAGCTCACAGCACCAATCAGCTCTGCTATTCCCATTACACAACCTGAAGCGAACACAGGTGCTATTGATAATACATGGCTTTCCTTTTAATATTCACAATAAATAAAGTTCATGTTTTGAAAAAAGTTGACTTGATTGATTGATTTATTAACTGCCTTTTGCAATTTAAAGCAGAAATCAAGGTTCCAATACAGTACCATATTTCAGCAAATAAGCCCCCAATATAAGTATTTATTAGGGTGCATTCACATCTGTGAATGTACCCTGCATCCAACTAGCTGCGAGAACCCCAGAAGGGGTTCCCGTGATTGATTGTGAGAGGCAGCCCATTGAAAGCATTGGGAGGCTGCCAGCTCTAGCAGCTGTACCCCACTAAGGTTCTCACATCTAAGCAGGGTGCATTTGCAGTTGTGAATGCACCCTCACCCTTACTTAACTTACTTAATAAAAAATGCTGAAACCATCTTATAAAATATCATCACATGATCTGACTATACTGCTTCCGATTTCTAAAGATTGCAGGGTAATTTACAGTGGAGACAATTATTATTTGATCCCCTGCAGATTTTGTAAGTTTGCCCGCTTACAAAGAAATGAAGGGTCTATAATTGTTATCATAGGTGTATTTTAAATGGTAGAGACAGAATATCAACCAAAAATCCAGAAAAAATACACAATACAAATGTCATAAATTGAGTTGCAGTTCAGTGAGCAAAATAAGTATTTCATCCCCTACCAACCAACAATAATTTTGGCTCCCCAGACTGGTTCATGTGGTACACAGATTAGTCCTGTCAATTTAAGAAGGTGCTCCTAATGACAACTCGTTATGTGTATAAAAGACACCTGTCCACAGAATCTTTCTTCTATTCAAACCTCACCATCATGGGCAAGACCAAAGAGCTGTCAAAGGACATGAGGGATAAGACTATAGACCTGCACAAGGCTGGGATGGGCTACAAGACCATCAGCAAGAAACTTGGTGAGAAGGATACAACTGTTGTAGTGATTATTTGCAAATGGAAGAAATACAAAATAACCATCAGTCGTCCTTGGTCTGGAGCTCCATGCAAAATTTTGCCTCATGGGGTAAGGATGATCATGAGAAAAGTGAGGGATCATGCCAAAGAAGCTTGTGAATGATCTCAAGGTAGTTGGGAGCACAGTCACCAAACAAACCATTGGTAACACAATACGCCATCATGGATTGAAATCCTGCAGCACCCGCAAGGTCCCCCTTAAGAAGGCACATGTACAGGCCCATTTAAAGTTTGCCAATGAACATCTAAATGATACAGAGAAGGATTGGGAGAAAGTGCTTTGGTCAGATGAGACCAAAAGTGAGCTCTTTGGCATTAACTTGACTCGCCGTGTTTGGAGGAAGAAAAATGCTGACTATGACTCCAAGAACACCATGCCTACAATCAAGCACAGAGGTGGAAACATTATGCTTTGGAGCTGTTTCTCTGCTAAAGGTACAGGCCCACTTTGCCTCATTGAGGGGTTAATGGCTGGGGCCATGTTTTGTAAAATTTTGGATGAGAACCTTCTTCTCTCAGCCAAAACACTGAAGATGGGTCGTGGATTGCTCTACCAGTATGACAATGATCAAAAACATACTGCCAAGGCAACAAAAGGAGTAGCTCAAGAAGAAGTACATGAGTGGCCTAGCCAGTCTCCAGACCTTTATCCTATAGAAATTTTATGGAGGGCTGATCTGTAAAGAAGAGTGGACCAATGGCAGCTCAAAGTAAACAGCTGATCTACTCCTTTAAAAGGACACTAGTTAGTATATCATATTACCTTTTATAAGAATTTATACTTTTTCAGTATATGATATACAGCATGCACATAATTTTTTTTCTTATAGAATCTTCGCTGAGACTGATCTCTCTCTATTACCAGACCCCACTATTACCCAACAACTTTCAACATAATTAGGAAATTAATTTACTCATAATTTAACTCCAGACATACCTTCTACCACTTTATGGACAGCACATAAGGCAGTTATGAGCGGTCACCTAATTAATACCACCTCAGCCAAAAACAAATCAAAATTAATTGATATTAATACCCTAACTAAAGAATTAGACAAACTATATTACAAACATTCCCAATCCCTATCTCCAGATGTATATAAGCAAATCCAGGATAAAAGGAGAGCCCTTGACACATTGTTGTCTACTGAAAAGGCCTTGAGATGGTCCAAAGCTAAATTCCTATTTTATAGAAACTCTGCCTCTACCATGTTTGCTAGAAAGCTAAAATAATCTACAAGCCCCCACATGTCTATAAATTACGCAATTCCAAAAGAAAATGTAGTCTCTCACCCTAAAGAAGTTTTGGAGATTTTCTCTGATTCTACAAGAATTTACTGTCGACTCCTCAATCTTCACCAAGAGAGTCTTCTTTGGATTGGCTTGGGGACGTTTTGCTTCCCACTCTGTCTGCCCAGCAAATTGAGAAACTGAACACACCATGTACCGCTAAATAAATAACTGAGATTATTAAGGCCCTAAAAACCTCCACAGCACCTGGTCCAGATGGGTATTCTACCTTATATTATACATTTTTTTCCCATATTCTGGCCACTCATGTATCCAAATTATACTATTATATTTTACAAGGCAATAAATTCCCAGAAGAAATTCTTCTAGCCAATATGTTTATTACCCAAAAGATCACACCTTACCACAGAACTATCACCCAATATCAGTTATAAATAACAACCTCTAAATTTTTGGCCGTTTGCTGGCGGACAGAGTGGCGACAGTCATCGCCTCCTTAATCCACCCAGACCAAATGGGTTTTATTCTGGGCAGACAGATTACTGACAATTTAAGGCTTGTCACAAATATAATACAGGATGCTAACTTACATGCAAACCCAGTAGTTATTCTTAGCCTTGATATACACAAGGCTTTTGATAGTGTCAGTTGGTCATACCTGGAACTACTGCTCCCCAAATACAGTCTTTGCAATGAATTCATACATGGTTTTAGAGCTTTATACAAAATCCTCAAACTAGAATTATGCCCTGTACACACGACCGGTTTTTCCATCTGAATAAACTCTGAAGGTTTTCCCGACGGAATTCCGCTGAAACTGTCTTGTGTACACACGATCACACCAAAGTTCGACCGTCAAGAACGCGGTGATGTATAACATGTACGACGGGACTAGAAAAAGGAAGTTCAATAGCCAGTAGCTTCCGTCTCTTACTTGCCTCGGAGCATGCGTCGCTTTTGATCCGTCGGACAGCATACAGACGAGTGGTTTTCCCGATAGGAATTGGTTCTGTCGGAAATATTTAGAACATGTTCTATTTCTAGGTCCGTCAGAATTTTCAAAAAAAAAAGTCCAATGAGGCCTACACATGATCAGAATATACGATGAAAAGCTTCCGTCTGACTTTTTCTGTCGGACATTCCGCTCTTGTGTACACGGCATTAGACTTCCAGGTGAAAACTCAGAGTTCTTTGCATTAGGTAGAGGAACTAGACAGAGGTGCCTCTTCGCATGTGCCATTTTAAATAATGTTAATATTAAAGGCTATTCCAAAGACCTTAAAGATTTCAAACTGAGCCTATACGCCGATGACATTTTGCTGTTCCTTTCAGACCCATCAATATCCCTTCCAAACCGTATCAAAGAGTTAGAATAATTTCAAGATCTCACCAGCCTAGGGGTTAATTTATCCAAATGTACTGCAATGCCTATAAATATTCCACCATTGTTAGCAACATCTTTGCAGGAGGGATTTTCTTTTACCTGGACCTCACACTCTTTTAAATATTTGGGCATCCTCCTTACCCCATCTTATAAAACTCTTTTTCAAACCAATTATCCACTATTCACAAATATTAAAACACTACTAAATTTATGGTCTAATTATTACATATCTTTTTTGGGGAGAATAACAGCTACCAAAATGGTGATTTTACCTAAATTACTTTTTTATTTTAGAGCTTTACCCACACTGATCCCTAAAAGCACTTTATAGTCCCTTCAAAGAGAAATTAACAAATTTATATGGCTCAACAAAAAACAAGGTTTGGTTACTCTCTCAAGCACATATCTCATTCAAATGGTGGTTTAAGCCTTCCTAACTTATGGTGTTATTATTAGGGATGAGCCAAACACCCCCGGTTCGGTTCACAGCAGAACATGCGAACAGGCAAAACATTTGTTCGAACACGCGAACACCGTTAAAGTCCATGGGACACGAACATGAAAAATCAAAAGTGCTAATTTTAA
Organism: Lithobates clamitans; assembly: GCA_037952925.1. Classification (NCBI taxonomy): domain Eukaryota; kingdom Metazoa; phylum Chordata; class Amphibia; order Anura; family Ranidae; genus Lithobates; species Lithobates clamitans. Next base: position 4,048,549 of record JBBGZY010000159.1, read on the forward strand.
AGGCTTATATGCAAGTTATTGTCTTAAAAAGTGTTTGGGGACCTGGGTCCTGCCCCAGGGGACATGTATCAATGCAAAAAAAAGTTTTAAAACAGCTGTTTTTTCGGGAGCAGTGATTTTAATAATGCTTGAGATGAAACAATAAAAGTGAAATATTCCTTTAAATTTTGTACATGGAGGGTGTCTATAGTATGCCTGTAAAGTGGCACATGTTTCCCTTGTTTAGAACAGTCCGAGAGCAAAATGACACTTCTAAAGGAAAAAAAGTAATTTAAAAGTACTTGCGGCTATAATGAATGGTCGGTCCCGGCAATACACATAAAAGTTCATTGATAAAAATGGCATGGGATTCCCCCACAGGGGAACCCCGAACCAAAATTTAAAAAAAAAAAATGCATGGGAGTCCCCCTAAATTTCATACCAGGCCCTTCAGGTCTGGTATGGATATTAAGGGGAACCCCGTGCCAAAATAAAAAAAAATGGCTTGGGGTCACAGGAAAAGAGGGGGGACGAGAGAGCGCCCCCCCTCCTGAATCCATACCAGGCCACATGCCCTCAACATGGGGAGGGTGCTTTGGGGTAGCCCCCCCAAAGAACCTTGTCCCCATGTTGAAGGGGAGAAGGGCCTCATCCCCACAACCCTTGCCCGGTGGTTGTGAGGGTCTGCAGGCAGGGAGCTAATCAGAATCTGGAAGCCCCCTTTAACAAGGGGACCCCCAGATCCCTGCCCCCCTGTGTGAAATGGTAACAAATACAAATGTACCCCTACCATTTCACAAAAAATATGTGAAAATGGTAAAAAAAAAAACACAAGACACGGCTTGGGACAAGTCCTTTTATTAAAAATTTTCTTTAAAAAAAACTGTCCCACGAAGTCTTCTTCTTCTCTCGCTCCGACGGACTAAAAAAGAAAAAAAAAGCTGCGCACGCCTACGATCTGCCTCCATGGGAGGCACCCGCCGTAATGATCGGCCTCTTAGGTGACAGCTCTTTTACAACTGAGGGCGGGGCCACACGATGACTTTGCCGGGTGACCCCCCGCTGACGCACAGGGACATCCCTATGGCTTCCCCGTAATGTCAGAGGGGGGCGGGGCAACCCGGTTACGTAACCAAGTGACCCCGCCCCCTCTGACACTACAGGAAATCCATAGGAATGTCCCCGTGCGTCAGAGGGGGGAGGAATTACCCGGCGACGTCATTGTGTGGCCCCGCCCTTAGTTATAAAAGAGAGAGCTGTCACCAGAGAGGCCGGTCATTACGGCGGGTGCCTCCCATGAAGGCAGATCGTAGGTGGCGTGAGCCTTTTTTTTTTTTCTTTTTCAGTCCGTTGGAGCGAGAAGAAGAAGACTTCGTGGGACAGTTTTATTTTTTTATCTTTTTAATAAAGGACTTGTCCCAAGCCGTGTCTTGTGTTTTTTTTACCATTCTCACACATTTTTTGTGAAATGGTAGGGGTACATTTGTACCCTGTCACCATTTCACACAGGGGGGGCAGGGATCTGGGGGGCTTCCCCAAAGCCGGGGGGGGCGCTCTCTTTTCCTGCTGCCTGCCAGGTTGCGTGCTCGGATAAGGGTCTGGTATGGATTTTTGGGGGGGCCCCCACGCCATTTTTTTTTAAATTGTGGCGCAGGGTTCCCCTTGAAATCCATACCAGTCCTGAAGGGTCTGGTATGGATTTTTGGGGGGGAACCCTACGCCATTTTTTTTTAATTTGGCGCAGGGTTCTCCTTAATTGCCATATCAGACCCGAAGGGCCTGGTATGGATTTTAGGGGGACCCCCACGCAATTGTTTTTTTTTTTATTTTGGTTCGGGGTTTCCCTTAATATTCATACCAGACCCGAAGGGCCTGGTAATGAACTGGGGGGGGGGATCCCATGCTCTTTTTTTCAATGAGTTTTATCTATATTGCCGAGACCAGACAATTCATTACAGTTGCGATCAGTTTTCAATGACAATTTTTCCTTTAGAAATGTAATTTTGCTGTGGTACTATTCTAAACATGGAAAAAATGCGCCACTTTACAGGCATACTATAGACACCCCCCAGGCACAATATTTAAAGGAATATTTCATTTTTATTGTTTTACTTTAAGCATTAAAAAAAATCACTGCTCCCGAAAAAACTGTATTTTTAAAAAAAAATTTTTACATGTCCCCTGGGGCAGGACCCGGGTCCCCAAACACTTTTTATAACAATAACTTGCATATAAGCCTTTAAAATAAACACTTTTGATTTTTCATGTTAGTGTCCTATAGACTTTAATGGTGTTCCGGCAGCTTTTGAATTTGCCCCGAACACCGCATATTGTTCGGTGTTTGCAGAACATCCGAACTTATGCTCCGGCCGGACCGTTCGCCCATCCCTAATCGAGAGATAGGGGATTGATCTCTTGTATTTACCGCTGTTTAAATGAACTTTCTCTTTCGGAAAAGTCAAAACCAATGCTTCAATTGGAAATTGACTTGGACCAATCTTTCACACTACCGGAATTGACCACTATGATCCAAAACCTACTGAAATGTACTCGCTCAATTACAGCGAGAGAAACAGCCATCAAGGTGCACACCAGATGGTACCTAGCCCCCAAAAAAATAAACTAATTTTATCCATTGGTATCTTCCTCATGTTTTAGAGGATGCCCAGATCAAGGTACCATCTTACATACATTCTGGAACTGCAAAATTTGTAAACACATATGGCTACAAGCAGCTGCTAAGATTGAACATATTATAGGCAAAAAAATTCCCCTCCCCTTAGATGTGTTTATTGTTTGCACCTTTACCTAATGTACCCACACAGCATCCACTGGATGATAGCTTTTTAATTGGCATTAATTAACAGTCCCTTGGCCCCAGGTATGAGTAGAATGGATCAAATAAAACTCTCAGAGCGTATCCCATACACTCTTTGACACCATGCACATTTTCAAAAAAAAAAAAAAGGTCTCCTTGGGACATACCACTTCCTTACATATCACCTTATATAGCCTAATAATACATATCATTATAAAACAAAATGGTGTTTTAAATGATATAACCTGATAGGAAATATTCATACTTAGATCACACCATTATTGTTCTTATATTGTATTGCTATGTTCTTTTTATAAGTACCATTCACCTCATATTAAGTAAATACTTGATATATCGGATGTACCTTTGTTTCTGTTACACATTTGTACTACTAAACTATGACCTTTTACAATAATAAAAATCGTAAACAAAAAAAAGAAGAGTGGACCAAAATCCCTCCTGAGAAATGTGCAAACCTGGTAACCAACTACAAGAAACGTCTAACCTCTGTGCTTGCTAATAAGGGTTTTTCCACCAAGTGCTAAGTCATGTTTTGCTTGGGCATCAAAAACTTTTTTTGCTCACTCAACTGCAACTCAATTTATAACATTTGTATCATGTGTTTTTTCAGGATTTTTGGTTGATATTCTGTCTCTATCATTTAAAATACACCTGTGATAACAATTATAGACCCTTCATTTCCTTGTAAGTGGGCAAACTTACAAAATATGCAGGGGAACAAATAATTACTTTCGCCACTCAAAATGTACTTGCTCTGAAAGTACACCTACTATTTAAGGTTATCAAAAGGAGGATTGATTGGGATACCCTGTTTCCCCGAAAATAAGACCTAGCGTGATTGCCAGTGATGGCTGCAATATAAGCCCTACCCCCCAAATAAGCCCTACCCTGTTTCCCCGTAAATAAGCCTTACCCTGAAAATAAGACCTACAAGGACTTTAACTAGGGCTTATTTGGGGGGTAGGGCTTATATTGCAGCCATCACCAACAATCACACTAGGTCTTATTTTCGGGGAAGCAGGATAGTAGGTGTGGCGCTGTTATACTGCTATAAATAAATGTGTCCTTTAAATAGGTGAAAAATGTGTGCTCAATAAGGTGTTATTTATATTGTAATAATCATTCCTGAAATGTGTGCCAAGTATTCTTAATCCAAAAGTAAAATTATTAATAAGTGGAACAGAAATCAATAGACCTTAAACCATGTGCAAAACAAAGTGAGTATTGCGAATAAAGTGACGGTTGCTCTTTTAAACACCTGATCAATCTTTGATATATACAAACTAATTGTAATGCCGCGTACACACGAGCAGACTTTTCAGCATCAAAGGTTCGACGGTCTTTCCAACAGACTTTCGAACGACCGGACTTGCCGACACACGAATGGACTAAAGTCCATTGGTTTGAACGTGATGACATACGAAGGGACTAGAACAATTAGGTTCATAGCCAGTAGCCAATAGCTGCCCTTTTTTGTCCGTCGGACTAGCATACAGACGAACAGATTTTTCGACCGGACTCGAGTCCATCGGAAAGATTTGAAACATGTTCCAAATCTAAAGTCCATCTGATTTTCGACAGAAAAAGTCCGCTGATGGTCCGATGAAGCCCACACACGGTCGGATTATCCGACGGATTTGTTCCGTCGGACCAGTCCGATCGAAAAGTCCGGTCGTGTGTACACGGCTTTAGTCTCTAGTATGTACGCAGCTAATTGGGCCTTCTTTATATTTGTAATAGTTATTCTTAGGACATACATCAAGTGCTCATATTACTCAAAAATAAAAATAAAAAATAAAGATGAAAGTAAAAATAAAAATTTCAAACCAAATATAGATGGATCTTGAAAGTAGTCACTCCTTATAACGTTGTGCTGACGAGGAACGTGGGGCAGAGCTTCCAGTGTCATTGCGTCACTTCCTGTTTGAAGCTGTGGAGCGCATATCATTTCAAGATGCACAATAAGGAGGCACTTAAAGAAAGATGGGCTGCATGGTCTAGTCGCCAGAAGAAAGCCATTAATATGCAAATGCCACAGAGTATCCCACTTAAAATACACCAAACAGCACAGAGACAAGCCTCAAACCTTCTGGCACAAAGTTATTTGGAGTGATGAAACCAAAATTGAGCTTTTTTGCCACAACCATAAATGCTTCATTGGGAGAGGAGTCAACAAGGCCTATTATTAAAGGTACACCATTCCTACTGTGAAACACAGAGATGGATTGCTGATGTTTTGGGGATGTGTGAGCTACAAAGGCACAGAAAATTTGGTCAAAGATGAATGCAGTATGTTACCAAAAAATACTGGAGGAACATTTGCATTCATCAGCCAGGAAGCTGTGCATGGGACCTAATTGGACATTCCAACATGACAATGATCCAAAACACAAGGCCAAGTCGACCAAGTTGGCTACAGCAGAATAAAGTGAAGGTTCTGGAGTGGCCATCTCAGTCTCCTGACCTCAACATTATTGAGCCACTCTAGGGAGATCTCAAACGTGCAGTTTGTGCAAGACAGCCCAAGAATTTACAGGAACTGGAAGCTTTTTGCCAAGAGGAGTGGGCCGCTTTACCATCTGAGAAGATAAAGAGCCTCATCCACAAATACCGCAAAGGACTTCAAGCTGTCATTGATGTTAAAGGGGGCAATACGCGGTATTAAGAACTGGGGTATGTAAACTTTTGATCAGGGTCATTTGGGTAGTTCATGTTGTGCTTATGATTTAAAAAAAGAGTAAACACAGTTGATTGATAATAAATGGCTTCAGCCAAACACTAACCATGAGTGAAAGAAATGTTTTTGTGTTATCATTCATATTCTCTGAAAAATGGCCAAGAAATCATAAATTCTGCCAGGGTATGTAAACTTATGAGCACAACTGTATATGAACAATATAAAAAGAAATACTCCTATAGCCACATCCGTATAATTAAATTGTCAAAAGAAAAAGGGAGGGGGGTTCAGCAAGGAGCCCCTGGTCGGACTTTAAAGGCACAGCAAACCAAAGGGAACGTAGTCAAAATAACAATAGGATAAACTTTATTAAATATAAATGCATACGTAACATTGACAAAAAATTGTAAAAATCATCTATATAAGAATATACATGATAGTGAGCCCTGATGCGTCTACACGTTTTGTTGTAAAAAAACTTCTTCAGGACACATTCAGGTTTCAATCAGTACAAAGAAAGGTCTCACTTATAAGGAGGCTTCCATAAGTTCAAATAAAAATAAGGATTTATAATTCATATTTCCGCTATAGATGTAGGGATTTTGTCATAAGAGTAAGTGACCGTCAACTGTTACCATATATGTCCAAACTCAAGGTTCATTCCCAACAGAGAAAAAAACGAAAAGTTGCCAGTAAGCCGCGGGGATAAATGTATGTGCCACAAAGCTCCATCAATCATCAAAGGGCAAAAAAAAGCCCATATAAAGTGTCCACTTGAAAATCCATTAGGTATATATCCCCTGGAGGACACAGAGACACTCTGTATCCTCCAGGGGATATATACCTAATCTAATTGTAAACTCCCTCAGTGTATTTACACATTCCCACATGGATTTTCAAGTGGACATTTTATATGGGCTTTTTTGTGCCCTTTGACGATTGATGGAGCTTTGTGGCATATACATTTATCCCTGCGGCTTACTGGCAACTTTTCGTTTTTTCTCTGTTGGGAATGAACCTTGAGTTTGGACATATATGATAACAGTTGACGGTCACTAGACGGTCACTATTGCAACAATCGCCATTTTATTCTCTAGATTCTCTGCTAAAATATATATATATAATGTTTGGATGCTTTTTCTAGCAAAAAATACGGATTTTAACTTGTAAACACCAAATGTCAAAAATAGGCTTAGTCATGAAAGGGTTAAAAGAGCACCAGTCACTTTATTCGCAAAACGGTTCACATTTTTTGCACATGTTTTAAAGCGGAGGTTCGCTGAAAAAAATTATTAAAAGCCAGCAGCTACAAATACTGCAGCTGCTGACTTTTAATATATGGACACTTACCTGTCCAGGGAGCCCGCAATGTCGGCAGCCGAAGCCTATCCGTCCTTCGGCTCTCGGCTGCTGCCGCCGCCATCCTCGGTAAGGGAATAAGGAAGTGAAGCCGTGTGGCTTCACTTCCTGGTTCCCTACTGCGCATGTCGCGCTGCACGTCCTTTCTGGTCCCTGCTGTGTTCTGTGTCTCACAGAACACAGCGGTGGAGGAGAGCGCAGGCGCCGGAAGTGGCGTAGGTCACCGCAAGCTCCGCGGTGATCTATGCCAGGAAGTGGGAGCAAATACCTGTATTAGACAGGTATCTGCTCCCTCCTCCCCCCTGAAAGGTGCCAAATGTGACAACGGAGGGGGGGGGGGGGATCCAAAAAGTGGAAGTTCCATTTTTGGGTGGAACTCCACTTTAAGGCCTATTGATTTCTGTTTCACTTATTAATACTTTTACTTGTGGATTAAGAATACTTGACACACATTTCTGGAATGATTATTACAATATAAATAAGACCTTATTGAGCACAAATATTTCACCTATTAAAAGGACACATTTATTTATAGCAATAGAACAGCGCCACACCTACTACCCCAATCAATCCTCACTGTATACTCTTCTTAGATAACTGTATTAGTTGGGGGTAGCAGTTCTCATCAAAATAGATAATACCTAGCCATTTAGCGCGGAACCATCCCAATTTTTCTTTCTAAGGTTATTAAAGCCCCAGGCTCATACCTTCTGCAGTTCCTCCATCCATGACTGCCTTTCTTTCAGGTTGTTATCCCTACTGTCTGGAGCAGAACCAAGTGAATGAACATCTGTCCTGAAATGATACAGCAGATTACATGTGTGTTCCAGGAACACATGGGAAAGCTTTTGGGGGGCTTTAGAGTGCCAAAGGTAACATAAGTAAAATGTAGGCAAATGTAAATCACCCTCCATTTGATCTAATTATGTTTTTTTTTTGTTTTGTTTTTTGTTTTTCCCCAAGGAACAGTGACAAATATAGTTTTATGATAACTGTATGAGGTTAATTGTAATTTTTGTGACAATACTATGGTGATTTCACTATAAAGTGAACAGTGTTGTCACCCTTTTACAGGAAGTGAAAAATAAATGGATCTACTGGCAGGCTCGACGGGTAACACAATTATACTAGAGTGGGGTTCAACAAAAAGCACTGTGTTAATGCTAATTACAGGCTGCAGTATATATGTTATTCTTGCATTTGTCCATTTTACCATAATAATATTTGTCTTTGTGTTCACCTCCTGCAATCCCCTGCACATCTGCATTTAAGCTAGGAATAAAAATGGCAGTGCTGTAAACCATAAAAACTACTGAATGCCGCACAGTTCACACATATGTATTTTAACTGTGCAATCATCTTTTTACCTATACCTAAAGTGTACGTAAACTCTAACAATACATCTCTATTATTTGCACCCTTATGGTCTGGAAAATTAAAAAAAAAATAAAAGGTTTGGTATATTGGATCAACAAGTGCAAATAAAGGCTATCTATCCAGCCAGAAACCTGGTGCACCAATAACTTCCTGTGCTCTCTTCTTCTGTGGAAAGTTGTCAGCATTGTTCCCAGCTATCTCAGTTGACTACAAAACACCTCCTCCTATGTTCTGGAGAGGGGGAGATTTTTTATAGCCCTAACACACTTCCTTCCTAGCGTAACAACCATGCTTATCCGATATACAATACAGTCGTCACCCTAGAACAGGAAGTGAGTTCCTGGCAGGATCACCAGTTAAAAATATAGAAGAAAACCTGCATGTCACATTTCTACCCACACCCCTCCATTTTCTTTTTTTCTTTTTTTTAGTAGAAAATGTTTAGTGAGAAAATAAATCAGACAAATACAAACAATGCAGCATATTATCCAATTGTAAACAAAGGGGGAGACATTAAGACCACCTTAACAATGTCCAAAATCAATTGTGAGAGGGCTACGCCCAAAAAGCTTTAATAAGCGTTTTAACCAAAACGGTGAAGTACAAGCTATGAGACGACATATCAGAAGCAATGTAAGACAAGTACAGAAAGAGACAATCCACATGGAAAATTGTGAGGTGACATCGGTACATTCTCAGAGCTGCGGAACTCATGCTGATAACAGAAGAAGGAAGCACCAGAGAGAAACAACACTTTGGAGAGAGATAAGTAAACACTACAGATATATGTGCTTTGCTCAGATTCAATGACTGAGGTTTACAACCTCTTTAACATGATGACCTAAATCCATTCTCTCTAAGATGCTCAACGGGAGTATTTTATGGTCCAAACCGATGGTTGAGTCACACAGCCTATTAAGTTCAGCCACTACTGCTGACTAAAAAGATCTGATGGAGGGGCATGTCCATACCATGTGTAGGAAGGCGCCTACAGAGGAGTAGCAGCTTGTACAAGAAGGATTAGTCCAATGGGAAATAGCAGCCAGCCATTGAGGGGTAAAATAAGTTCTATTAAGAAACTTCAGTTGTATAAACCGGTCTCTAGCGGAGATCATAATAGCTGGTGCAGATCTTATATTCTTCCACACCCAGATCTGGCAAGTCAGTGTTCCACTTCTGATAGGTATGAGCTGAGTTAGTGGCATAGGCCAGGGAGAGTCTACGGCACAAAAAGGAAAACTATTTCCCCATCATGCACGAGATGAGCATCAATGTGGTTAGACTTCGAAGTAAGAGGGGAGGGAAATTGCACCTGAACCGCATGACTGTAAATATCTGCAACTGCAAATACCTGAAGAACATACTATTAGGAAGATTATATTTGGTCCTGAGATCAGAGAATCCCATCAGTCTCCTGTATGACATACAGTAATATTCTTCAGGCCAACCACTCCACTCCACAACCACAGACCTTAGATACTGTGCAGGTGAGAGAGGGTGGGATTACCCTTTAGGGGTATATGTGGCAAAAAGGTGGATCAGACCTGTGGCCTTTGAAAACTAAATTACCTAAAGTACCATACAACCCTAAGAGGACTGCCTCTAGGGTAACTGCAGGGCTGTTGCTAGGTCGCTGAAAACCAGGGACCGTAACAAGCGCCTCCTCCCAAAAGTACAGCTGAAAATTTGGAAGGACAGTCCCCCTTGTGATAAAAAGGAGTTGAAATGTCGACTTAGCAAGACAAGAAACTTACCCAGCTCCCACAAAAGACAAGGTGATACTGGCAAATTTATTGAAAAATGTGTTTGGTATGGGTAATGGGGTATTTCTGCAATAATAAGGATATTTTGGTAAGTAAACCATCCTGATAAGATTAACTCTGCCTCTTGGAGTAAGTGTGAGTAATTTCCAAGATGCAAATCCCTGGGAAAACAGCCTAAGTAAAGGATATAGGTTAAGATCCATATAAGTAGCCAGGAAGCTCCCAACCTGTATCCCAAGGTATCTTAACCCATCCACCCAGCAAAGCAGGGTGTTCATAGCCGGTTTGGGATGAGAAGGGCTAAGGGAAGTTTAGAGATTTCTCCCATTTATCTCTAATTCCAGAAAAGTTGCTAAACTTGTCACTTATCTGCAAGGTGGCCTGAAGTGGCCTAAAGTGAGGAGAATGTGTTGCTAGTATATAGGAGAGTATCGTCAGCATACAGGGATAATTTGTCTTAAGTCCCACCCACTTCAATTCCTTTCACCAAGTCTGCAGCGCAAAGTTGGATGTTCAAAGGCTCCAAGTAAGAGCAAACAGGCCAGGGGGAAATGGGACAGCCCTGCTTCATCCCCCTAGAAAGAGGAAAGGGAGCGGACAAAGAATTGTTAGTACACACCTTGGCCACACAGGCCAACGAGAGCATATGTAGTTAGGCAATAAAACCAAATTAGGGACCAGTTAGTTAGCGATTAGTTAGGGACCAAACCCAAGTTTACGAAGGACAGCCCAGAGGTAGATCCTGTAAATAGAATCAAAAGCTTTCTAAGCATCTAAGGAGACCACTACCCCTGGGCTGTCCACAGCCCCATCCCGTTTTATTATAATTTTTTTCACTCCCTTTTGCTATTCTTTTCAGGTTCTCTGTAGCACCTATACACATCATTTCTTTCACACCCCCCTCTACTTCTTTCCACCTTGTCCTACAACTGCTCCCCTTCCAACCCAATCCCCCCCAGACTAGGAAGAAGAAATCAATTCCAAATAGGTCCTGTAAGCATCTGTATGGGACAAGCCCACCACAACCCACTGGACTCTCATTCCAAGGAAATGACTCACAGGCACCTAAAACCTTAGCCAGACTCACCTTTCCCAGCCACAACTGGCAGGCTCCTTTAACAAAAGTATTTTGAGCAAGCAGGGGCAGGTAGGGCCACCCACTGAGGGAATTTCAACTTGTTCAAAATTTACTCAGTGTATTACCAGCTTTACTTTCCCTCTACTTAAATCGAAAGCTGCTCAGAGATATAGAGCCCTTAGCTCTTTAACTTCAAAGTATGGTCTGAGAACAATGGAAAGAATTACCTTTAAGCTGGCCACATACGAAGCAAATCAGAATGAAGCAGATGAAATTTAAACCATGGGTGGCCCTTTCAGTACCCGCACACCCGACATCCTTGGAAATTAAAATCGAAAGAGCTGGGTGCAAAATTCTTGGCTGAACAGCTACTGTTTGGGTATTCTGACAGCCACTGGTGTAGGCTTTTAAAATACAAAAGCAGGTAGGGCAGATTTCCCCAGTCATGCTGTTTAAGTCAATAGATTTCCTTCCTTCAGCACGAGAGGCTGAATGAGAGAAATCTTATAGAGTACAAGAGATCCTTAGCCTAAAATCTAAGAATCAGTTCAAACTTAAAACAGCTGAAATCCTTTAAACATTGTATTCTATGAGCATGTACATTTTATATATCACAACACCGGACTGATCAGAACATACCTTTCTGCGCAAGTTCCTTCAGATATTCTCAAATCCTGGAAAATATGACAATGAAATTCAGTGGAGCGCAATGCAAAGTAAAATATTATCTATATTGTTAAGCTGTAAAAATGTCAAACTGGTGATTACCCAAGTATAAAGGCATTTGATTTTACCAGCTTTACTGAGCATCAAAGATTATATGGGTTTAACAACCATATCATGCTCAGATCTGTGATTTGTTTGCTTTTTAAGAACCAGATTGTCTCTAAAGCTCAGTGAAGCTGGCTGTCTTGTGCAGGACCCTAAAACTAGGTAAGAAATTGCTGAACCGGACTAATTTTGGTACGTGTGTACCCCTGTCTGTTGAACAGAAGTTGGTTAACAAACCAGCATTCGATCAGCACATGCAGCCAAGGGCTGCAGCACTGATCAGTGTATTCTGACAGGGAAGCAGTTCCCATTGTTAGAATACAATAGTGCAGTGGGGAAGATCCCTGCATCCACATCGTTTGTGGGGATGGGGGGTGGGGGGGATCTGTGGGTTTTTGTTTTTTTGTCCAACCCACTATGCATATATACCCTGCTTTAGTTCTTGCTTTGTAAAGGTGAGTTTGTGTGGGCTTTCCTGTGATGTGAAGTGATGGATCAAGTCCTTAAACAATGAGTGAAAATGGATGCTGTGTGTCAACCCATGCTATCTGAAATGCAAAATGAATTAATTTTAGCTTGCAATGTACAAACATAGGGGGAGATTAACTAAAACAGGTGCACACAAAATCTGGTGCAGCTGTGCATGGTAACCTATCAGCTTCTAGGTTTTATTGTCAAAGCTTAATTGAACAAGTTAGAAGCTGTATAAGAGGAAAAGATTCTTGTAGCAATGGCTTTTTTTCTGGGCATATAGGAAATGGTACCACAAACTAAATTCATAAAGTTTATTGTACAAAAATATTAAAATTGTATATAGCACCATAATCAATATTTGAAAGGCAAGTTTACAGATCGTATTTCAACTCAACACCCATATGTTAGCTCAATGCGTTTTGAATGCTTCAAATGTCTTCATTGGGAGCACATGTGAACATTATCTGCACAAGGAAACCCAGTAGTATAAAATTAAACGTTTCTATACAGTTTGTTGAAGTGGAAATTCTCAATTCCAAAAGGGCACCTCCAAGGGAGATAAAGATAATGGACAAAAAAAATGTATTGATTCTTCAAGATAATCCTCTAATTTTTACACCAAAATAGCTTCAGAGGCAAGGAACAATATATTCATAAAAAATCAAAGCTATTCTGGTCTAGAGTTGTATCCCACTATCCATAGAAGGGGTGCACCAGCACACCCATTTCTTTAACCACAACAGCAATATATTAAATCCAAGTGGTCTGATAATCAAAAGATCAAAATGCTCCAAACCTCCTCTCCTAAGCAGGTCCCATCAAACTTAGTTAGAAGCTGACTGGTTACTATGTACATTTATACCTGATTCTGTGTGCACCAGTTTTAGTAAATCTTCCCCACCTTTGGCACCTTTTGGGGGGGAACAGGTACCTGTTTTTGACAGATACCCTTCCCCACTTCAGGGAGAATGCCCCGCGGCTCCATCCCTCGGAAGTTCAGCCCCCTCCTCGTTCCTCCGCTGCCAAGCCAGTTAGAAAGCGCAGCGTCTTTGTGCATGTGCAGTAGGGAACCAGCTGTAAAGCCGAAAGGCTTCACTGCCAGTTTCCCTTTCTATGAATGGCGGCGGCAGCACCCAAGAGCCGATACGAAAATCAGCTGGGGTGCCGACATCTGGGGCTCCCTGGACAGGTAAATGTCCATATATTAAAAGTCTTAATTTTTTTTCCCCAGGCAGAACACCGCTTTAATTAAATTATATAAATTACATAAATTCTGAGATTTATAATGTAACAGGTGCTCAAATCCAAGCACCAGTTAAAAGGCTGCCATGAAAGCTACACATAAGGCCCACAAGCTACTAGCTGGTATCCACTAGATAGTTAGTTTCTCACCTGACTATGGATGACCACTTCTTGCTCCTTATGTTCCTCATTCTCTTTAACGTCTTCATTCTCATCAGGATCCTAAAATTTAATGATAGTTGTATAGCAGTGGAAGAACTGATACACCACACATTGTATTTATAACTGTATTCTGTGATTACATATGGCCATTCACTTAATGCTGTTGAGGGGTAAAGAATGTAGTTCCTGCCTAAATCTCTACTTTCTGGGCTGAATGAGGACCCTCCAGACTACTATAGGAGAGGCATCAATTCAATGAATTACTTTGGGACAACATGTTTTTGAACAAGAACCAAACATTCATGGTCTCCTGATTCTTTTATTGGAAATTTCTTGATTCATAAAAATCTGAAATAACATGTTTAGCTGTTATACAAGAGATTTCTATGCTGTTGTTTTTAAAATAATTATCACACTTCAGTTTTCACCCAGCCATTAGGCCACATAACTGCCAAATATTCAAAGTTCACTTTTTTGCATCAATGGTTATAGTACTCTTTGTGGATGGGATGTTCCCAGAATCCATATTTCCATGCTTCTTTAATAAATGACTCTCTCTCTCAGACGTCTGCACAAAGCTTAGCTTGGAGGTTCTTGTGTCTACACTCCCTAAACAATATGCTTCTTGACATAAACCCAAAGGCCTGGGCTTAGAAGTTTGTTCAGTCGGTGTCTGACACAGCTTGAACTACAGAATTTCCTCTCAGATCTCTCAGATCCACTCAAGCCACTTATATTTTTTCTTTGTTGTCCTGTGTGGGCCTTCATGCTATTTTTTTCCTTTCATAAGATTGCTTATGATCAGCCAGCTTCACTACAGAGAGATAAAGGACCACAGTCTCTGTCAAGATATACAGTATATTAATATAACATAAATAAAATAAAGGTGAGTAATGAATGTCCGCTTCCACTGGTATAACAGATATTTAATCATTTTTAGCATCTGCTATTTTTACTAAACTAAACTTATGGCCAGCCTACAATTCAATTTGTATTACAGTGAATAGCAAAAGGAAGATGCTATGCAATAGCCTTTTTAATGGCTTCTGCATGCTTCTTGTCTTATGCACTGCTTCAGACAAATTGTAATGCTTCTATGAATTAGGCGGGGACATTTATCTTGCAGTTTGGTACATTTTGTTCTTTCAACTCCTACTTCAGAAAATGTCCTCCTGCAGAAAAAAGTTTAGTTCATCAGGCATTTGGAGTTATTATTTTCAGTCACAATTGCTGAACAGACCTCAAAAGCCTCTAGTATCTTCAGACAGCTCAAAGAGTGAATCCCCACCAAGCTTGCTGGGCCTTGTTATTCTATTGATCCTTGCTTACACTTTCACCCGCCAAGTAGAACACGAAAACAGATGGACTTTGATTCTTTGATCTGGAACACTCTGGGGACAAGCATGCTTATAAAAAATATGAGCAAAACACTTTGGTATGCAAGGTATGGCTTGAAATTTTAACTGAACCTTTCTTTGTTTGATAACGTGACACAATTGTTAATAGGGAACTACAAAATAGATTCACAACTGCTACAATGAATTACTCTTGTCAACCTAAACAATCTTATGTGAGGGACACACACAAAAATCTTATTAGACAATAAAAAGTCTAACATTCTGTTTTGATTTTTTTTTTTTTTACAGCGACCAAGCTAAATTTAAGCTGAAATAAAGTTGGCAAGACAAAACTTTGTTGGACTACAGGTCCTTCATTGTCTTATTTTGGAGTTAAACTATTTATTGTCTCATCCTAAAAACAAATGTTTCGGAAATCAATACAAACTTGCAATTCTAATGCCTCGTACACACGACAGGACTTTCCGGAAGACTAGGTCCGACCGGATTAGTCTGTCGGACAATCCGATCGTATGTGGGCTAATCCGTTCATTTTTCGGGGGAAAAAAATCAGAGGGACCTAGAAATAGAACATGTTTCAAATTTATCCGATGGACTTAAATCTGAAAATATAGTCGTCTGTGTGCTGGTCCAACGGACCAAATACGACGCAAGGGAAGCTATGGCTACTGGCTATTGAACTTCCTTGTTTAGTCCCGTTTACATCATCACGTTCAAAATGAACGGACTAACGAACGGACTTAGTCCGTTAATTTGTGGACAAGTCCGTTCGTTTTGAAAGTCCGTCGGAATTCCGCCGAAAGTCCGTCGGGAAGACCGTCGGACCTAGTTTGCCGGAAAGTCCGGTCGTGTGTACACGGCATTAGACGCAGTTTGTTGTTTTGAAAATTTTGCGGATATATGTATAACTTCCTAACTAATCATGAGTGAAACTTGGAAACACCCACCTTAAATACACCAGATTTAGGTTAGGTTAGGAAATTTGTTAAATGCAAACATAGTGGAAAAGTCACATAAAAAATATTGTGCATTTCTCTAACGTGTATCACAGTTTGCTATTTACAGTAAGGTACAAATGACCAAAATACCCATCATGTTCTAATTTACCAAAGGATTAGCTACAACTTAAAGCCCAACTCTAGTAAAAACTTTTTACATTTTGAACAGAGTGGAAAAGGTTTGGAATACATGTCACTTTTTTTGTGCTATTTTTGACCCCATTAGAAAGGTTTTCCTTCACACTTTGTTCCTATAACAGCAAAACATCAAATGACTGCAATGAGTGTCACTGGGACAAGATGGCACAAACAGCAATAAATCTTAAAAGAAGTTCTTACTCTTTCCCGCTCTGTCCAAAAAAAGTCTTTCTTGCTATCTCTATCCCCACTGAAAAGTTTTCTCATCACTTCCTTTCACTTTGACTAGCTTTCGCCAGGACAGGTAGTAGGAAAAAAATCCACTGGGGAACAGAAACTACAATGAATAGTTGAGAGAGGTCCTAACTTGTGTTGTGTCCTGGAGATGGACTTCAAGACTCTATTAACACCTTACCTTTTTTATTGAATTTAAGAACTTGTTTTAAAAAAGCTGCTTGATTAGAACAGCTCTAATAGAAGGATACAATTCTGTGTAGTTATCTACATTGAGGACATCTTTAGAAACAAGACATAGGGTTGACTGTGCTGTAAGAACAGGTTTTCACTTGCCTCAGATGGAAACATATTTACTACTCCAGTAGGTCTCCTCTTCTCCCGTAGCTTCCTTTTCTCTATCTGAGTCCGATGTTTCTTCTGAGGGCTCCCTGTCTTCTCCTTGGTTTTTGAAGTGACTGGCTCATGAGATTCAACTTCTGTGGTCACTAGAGACTGGATTTTGAAAGACGATGTAGTTGCTTTTATTCCTCCCATATCTTTCTCATGATCTTGAGCAGAGTGTAAAGACCAGGACTTGGATTGCAGATCGCCTTCTTGCTGGACCTGGATGTCTATGGACTTGCTCCCAAAACTTGAGGATGAGGAGCGTAACCTTATTCTCTCTCTTCGTGCCTTCCATTCTTCCATAAATGGAACTTGCTCTGAACTGTTACATCTAGCATCTCTTGACATCTTTGAATTCTGCAACAGAACCATGAATGTCATAATTACATACAAAGGTCCATGGTGTAATTGATAACGTTTTGAAAGTTATGAGAGTACATCAACATTAAAGTGTATGTCCACTATCTTTGGAACTCCTATCATTATGCACTGATATCTGGGGATAGAGAGATCTCCCTTTAGTTAATGTCCCAGTGACATTGTTCATCAGATATGAAATGAGGGGGACTCTTAAACAGCAAAACAGACAGAAATAACAATCCTTTTTTCTCGGTAGAGTAAAGGAAGGCTAGGACCCATTGCAGCTTTTTTTGCTAGAAATAAGGAAATCTAGAAGATCAAAAAATGTTCAGACTGTAAAGTTTAAGAAATCTTTATAAAGGTAACAGGTTCTAACTCAACTAAGCATGGAGAGAAATATGAATGAGGTTACAGAAGAGGGAACCTACAGTGATTAAAAATGTTTTGTTTATAAGGACCTTATGAAACAATATAAAGTCCAACTCCGGGAACCTGTGGGCTGCACCTGCACTACAAGGGTTATTTGCTTTTTTTAGACCTAGGTGACATAAAAAAGGAGATCTACTTCTATCCAATCCTCTATGCTGCTAGAAGGGTCCCAAAAGAATCATCTCCCCCATGCTACAGCAGTCTAAGGTCCTGCCTTCATCAAGACCAATGCAGAGTCTATAGCCTTATGCTGGACGTGAAGATGCTGAGTTACAGTCCATAGCTGGAGCGTGGGGGAGCACCTGCTACTTACCTGCACCCAATAGAGGATTAGGTAAGTTAAAATGTCTTTACTCTCCCCCTAGTCTAAAGTAGTCAAATATAAATATATATATTAGAAGGCCAGTATGGTGGCCTGAATTTATGTGAGGAGCCTAGTGGATATTTAAGCTGGCTGCTCGCCCTTGCTCTCTGTTGGTTCCAGTGCGCGATACTACATGTCGCTGAGCCGGCTCTTCCCAGTTCACCTCGTGTTCGTTCTATTACACATGTCTTGCAGCTTCCACGTACGTGCTCTTCATCGGCTTCATCTCGCTCGCTGTTGCAGGTAGGGTTTGTCCTTTTCGTTCATACGCAATGTTACAATTTGTTATGTTTCCTATCCTTCATCCCTTTCGTTCTTAGCTGCCTCTGAGTTGTTGTCGGTCGTGTCCCGACATCATTCGGCACAGGTGTAGTAGATTTGTATGTACCCTCAGCCTTGCTTGTCGTCCCATGCCACAAACATACGTTTCATTTGTAGATCCAAGCCTCTGAGCCACCGTCAGTCGTTGTCTGATTTCACTCGATACAGGCTTTGTTGCTCATAGGAGTCACAGTATATGGGGTTGCCGTCTCATCTATTTGGAGATGAGCATGTATTGTTTGCACTGGTTCTGTGGCTGATTGAGGTGGTAATTAGACCCACCTGATGCCTTGTCTGCACTTAATTAGCCTAGGTGGTTGGGTGGTTGGTATGAGTTCGATGTAGAGTAAGGGGTGGCATACACTCCAATTTCTATCACTTTCACCACAATTTCATTTACCCTACTACCGATTCGTATTACCGTATATACTCAAGTATAAGTCGAATTTTTCAGCACATTTTTTTGTGCTGAAAGTGCCCCCCTCGACTTATACTCGAGTCAAGCACTTTTCTGCAGCAAAAAAATTCATTTTCTGAACCGACTTTGGGGCCCCGTATCTCAGGGCCACTTGGTGCTAGAAACCCCACATTTGGTATGCAAACCCAGTGGACCTAGTACTACAACATATCCAAAGCAGAAGTTCCTAGCACTAGGTGGCCCCGAGATATGGGGCCCCAAAATCAGTTCGGAAAATGTCATTCTCTGCTGCAGAAAAGTGCTTGACATTTTCTGAACCGAATTTGGGGCCCCATATCTCAGGGCCACTTGGCGCTAGGAACTCCAAATTTGGTGTGCAAACCCAGTGGAACTGGTACCATAACATATCCAAAGCTGGAGTACCTAGAACCAAGTGGCCTTGAGATACGGGGCCCCAAAACTGGTTCGAAAAATGTCATTTTCTACTGCAGAAAAGTGCTTGACATTTTCTGAACTGATATTTGGGGCCCTGTATCTCGGGGCCACTTAGTGCTAGAAACCCCAGCTTTGGAAATTTTATGGTGCTAGTTCCACTGGGTTTGCACACCAAATTTGGGGTTCTTAGTACTAAGTGGCCCTAAGATACGGGGCCCCAAATTCGGTAAACTGTGTCTATCTGCAGCAATGTCATTTCGGGACCCTTTGGGTTCAGAGACCCCAAATTTTGGCTGCAGCTAGGGGGCATCTAGGAACCCTTAACTACCGAGTTTGAAGTTCAGGGGACCTATGGCTGCAAATGGGCACAGTGAGGCATGCAAATGGGCACAGTGATGCTGCAAATTGGCATTGTTGACCCTCTTTTCCACTTACAGTAGCTGTGCATTTCTCACCCTCGTCTTATACTCGGGTCAATAAGTTTTTCCCATTTTTTTGTGGTAAATTAGGGCCTCGACTTATACTCGGAACGACTTATACTCGAGTATATACGGTATATACATTGCATACCTACCACAGTCCGATTCGAACGGTTTACATCAGACACGTCCTGCATCGATTCATACCGCTCACCTTCATACCCTACAAAAGATTTGCTGTTATGTCATCTTACTCACCGATTCATATCACTTTCATGCCATACGCATCACTCCGATTCGAGCCTAGTCACCTTGGCAGCACAACACTTCGCATCAGCCGCATCCCACACACCGATTCGTAGCGGTTCGTACCATACCCTTCGATTCCTTATTTATATCATTTTTTCCGACCGATTCTTACCACTCACCCTCATACCCTACTAATGATTTGTTGGTTCACACACTTGTTCAGATCACTTCTTGTCACACGCATCATTCCTATTCGAGCTTAGTCGCCTTGGCGGCATAACGCTTCGCACCAATTCTTAGCAGTTCGTACCATACTCTACAATTCGTTATTCATATCGTTGCTCTGACTGATTCGGATTGTGTCTGCAGCTTCGTGCATCACACTCCAAACCGAGCCTAGTCGCACCGGCGGCACAACGGTTCGCAACACTCGCATCATATGCACTGATTCGCAGCGGTTCGTACCATACCCTATAATTTGTTACGCATATCATTGCTCTGACCAATTCGGATTGCTTCAGCAACTACGTTTATTACACTCCGATCCGAACCTAGGCGCAGCAGCGGCACTACGGTTCGCATTGGATACATCTCGCACCGAAGTCATACTGCTCACCCTCATACCCTACAAACGATTGGTTGTTATGTCATCTATCACGTTCGTGCCACATGCATCACTCACATTCGAGCCTAGTCGCCTTGGCGGCACAACACTGTGCATCAGTCGCATCCCACAAACCAATTTGTAGCGGTTGATACCATACCCTTTGGTTCATTATTCATATTATTTTCCGACCGATTCGGATCACGTCAGCAGCTACATGCATCACAATCCAAACCAAACCTAGTCGAATCGGCGGCACAGCAGTTCGCATCACTCGCATTCTTACCCACCGATTCGTAGCGGTTCGTACCATACCCTATGAATCGTTATTCATATAATTGTTCTGACTGATTTGGATCATGTCAGCAGCTACATGCATCACACTCCTAACTGAACCTAGTTGCACCAGCGGCACAACGGTTTGCGTCACTCGCATCCCACGCACCGATTCATAGTATTCGTACCATACCCTACGATTAGTTATTCATATCATTGTTCTGACCGATTCGGATCATGTCAGTGGCAACATGCATCACACACCATACCCTACGATTCATTATTCATATCGTTGTTCTGACCGATTCAGATCGTGTCAGCGGAAACATGCATCACACACCAAACCGAACCTAGTCGCATCGGCGACCAAAAGCCACACCTCAGGTCTATTTATGATGTAAGTCTTGTCGCGTGTTTATGTAATCAACATCTGTCTCAGTCTTAGGGCCATGACCATAAATATATGGTCAAAAATGTAAGGGGTGTACTCAATTTTGTTAGCTACTGTTCATACATACATGTCTATATATATATACATGTCTATATATATATATATATATATATATATATATATATATATATATATATGTATGTATGAACAGTAGCTAACAAAAGTGAGTACACCCCTCACATTTTTGTAAATATTTTATTATATCTTTTCATGTGACGACACTGAAGAAATGACACTTTGCTACAATGTAAAGTAGTGAGTGTACAGCTCGTATTGTATAACAGTGTAAATTTGCTCTCCCCTCAAAATAGGATTTTTATAACAGCTTACCTGTAAAATCCTTTTCTTTTGAAGTACACCACAGGACACAGGTCATAGTAATTACTATGTGGGTTGTAGCCCACCTTCAGGTGCTGAACACTGGCACACCCTATACAGGAAGTTGCCTCCCTATATAACCCCTCCCATAACTGGAGTATCTAAGTTTTGTAGCAAAGCAATACACGTGTATACTAGAAAGAGGGCAGGGACCTCTGTGTCCCGTGATGTACTTCAAAAGAAAAGGGATTTTACAGGTAAGTTGTTATAAAAATCCTATATTCTTTAATCGTACATCACTGGGCAACAGAGCCATAGTAATTACTATGTGGGATGTCCCAGAGCAATGCCAACTGAGGGGAGGGAGACACAAAAGTAGGGCACCATGAGATCAGAGGACTTATACTGCTGCCTGCCGCACACTGCGCCCAAAGGCGACATCCTCATGTCTTTTTACATCCACCTGATAGAATTTGGTAAATGTATGGATTGAAGACCAAGTTGTGGTCTAGCAGATTTGAGCCATGGAGGCTTGGCGATGCACTGTACACAAAGCACTAACAGCCCTAGAGGAGTGTGCTTTGATTTGAGAGGGTAGAAACTACCTCTTTAAACCATAGGCTTGAACAAATACTTGTCGAATCCATTTAGAAATAGTAGATTTAGATGCTGCCTGTCCTCTTTTAGGACCTTCAGGCAGCACGAACAAAACATCCGCTTTCCGAATCTGAGCAGTCGCCTTTAACTAGACTTTGACTACTCTCACCACATCAAGAGAATGTAGTGATTTTTCTTCCATAGAAAAGGGTTCTCGAAAAAAAATGAAGGTAGAACAATATCCTGGTTTAGATAAAAACCTGATACTACCTTCGGTAAAAATTTAGGATGAGGACGCCATACTACCTTATCCTTGTGAATAATAATAGGGATCTTTACAAGAAAGAGCAGCCAATTCTGATACCCTTCTTGCAGCAGATATGGTTACTGGAAAAAATAGTTTCCTTGTCAAAAAGGACCAAGGGAATATGTCGTATCAGCCCCAAAAAAAAGGCTGTTTTGTAATGCTGACAAAACTAAATTCAAGTCCCAAGGGTTCAGGGGTGACCTAACCAGAGATTAAGCCATGTTGCCCCCTGAATAAAGTTACGAACCAAAGAATGCGAAGCAAGTGGTCGTTGAAATAATACCGATAAGGCCGAGACCTGTCCTTAGAAAGCACTCAAGGCCAGCTTTATTTCTCACCCCATCTGCAGAAAGTCAAGGATTCTACCTTTGACCTATTTCCTGGGGTGCAACCCCTGGTTTCACACCAGGAGACATACTGTCAGGTCCATAAGGGACATCGACACAATTCTAATCTTTTTGGCTCTATACACCACCACAATGGATTTGAAATGAAACGAACAAGATGTACTTTAAGTGCAGACTTTCAGCTTTAATTTGAGGGTATTTTCATCCAAATCAGGTGAACGGTGTAGGAATTACAACAGTTTGTATATGTGCCTCACACTTTAAGGGACCAAAAGTAATGAGACAATTGGCTTCTCAGCTATTCCATGGCCAGGTGTGTGTTATTCCCTCATTATCCCATTTACAAGGAGCAGATAAAAGGTCCAGAGTTCATTTCAAGTGTGCTATTTGCATTTGGAATCTGTTGCTGTCAACTCTCAATATGAGATCCAAAGAGCTGTCACTATCAGTGAAGCAAGCCATCATTAGGCTGAAAAAACAAAACAAACCCATCAGAGAGATAGAAAAAACATTAGGTGTGGCCAAATCAACTGATTAGAACATCCTTAAAAAGAAAGAACACATCAGTGAGCTCAGCAACACAAAAAGACCCAGAAGACCACAGAAAACAACTGTGGTGGATGACCGAAGAATTCTTTCCCTGGTGAAGAAAACACCCTTCACAACAGTTGGCCAGATCAAGAACACTCTCCTGGAAGTAGGTGTATGTGTGTCAAAGTCAACAATCAAGAGAAGACTGCACCAGAGTGAATACAGAAGATTCACCACAAGATGTAAACCAATGGCGAGCCTCAAAAACAGGAAGGCCAGATTAGAGTTTGCCAAACAACATCTAAAAAAGCCTTCACTGTTCTGGAACAGCATCCTATGGACAGATGAGACCAAGACTTGTACCAGAGTGATGGGAAGAGAAGAGTATGGAGAAGGAAAGGAACTGCTCATGATCCAAAGCATACCACCTCATCAGTGAAGCATGGTGATGGTAGTGTCATGGCGTGGGCATGTATGGCTGCCAATGGAACTGGTTCTCTTGTATTTATTGATGATGTGACTGCTGACAAAAGCAGCAGGATGAATTCTGAAGTGTTTCGGGCAATATTATCTGCTCATATTCAGCAAAATGCTTCAGAACTCATTGGACGGCGCATCACAGTGCAGATGGACAATGACCTGAAGCTTACTGCGAAAGCAACCAAAGAGTTTAAGGGAAAGAAGTGGAATGTTATGCAATGGCCAAGTCAATCACCTGACCTGAATCCGATTGAGCATGCATTTCACTTGCTGAAGACAAAACTGAAGGGAAAATGCCCCAAGAACAAGCAGGAACTGAAGACAGTTGCAGTAGAGGCCTGGTGGAGTGTCACCAGGGATGAAACCCAGCGTCTGGTGATGTCTATGCATTCCAGACTTCAGGCTATAATTGACTGCAAAGGATTTGCAACCAAGTATTAAAAAGTGAAAGTTTGATGGATGATTGTTAATCTGTCTGTACTTTTGGTCCCTTAAAAAGTGGGAGGCACATATGCAAACTGTTGAAATTCCTACACCGTTCACCTGATATGGATGTAAATACCCTCAAATTAAAGCTGAAAGTCTGCAGTTAAAGCACATCTTGTTTGTTTCATTTCAAATCCATTGTGGTGGTGTATAGAGCCAAAAAGATTAGAATTGTGTCGATGTCCCAATATTTATGGTCCCGACTGTATGCTTCCCAGACTCCATAATATATCATTACGGAGGCCGGCTCCTTTGCATTAACCAAGGTAGACACCACTGAACCTGACAGCCCATGCTTCTTCAGAGTGTGGGTCTCAATAGCCAAACTGTTAAATTTTGCGTTTGTAAAGTAGGATGGAACACCGGACCTTGCAAAAGAAGCTCTGGCCGTGGCGGTAGGGTCCATGGGTCCCCCTACTGCCATCTTTACGATCCCTGTATACCAAGATTTCCTGGGCCCTGCTGGGGGCCACAAGAATCACTAACTTCCCTTCCTGCTTGATCCTGCGAAGAAGTCGTGGACGCAGGCAGAATAGGAGGGAATGCATAAATCAGTGAGAACCAATTCCACGGGAATAGCAAGGCATCTGTTCTGCATGCTAGCGGATCATTTGTTCTTGACACAAAGTTGACGATTTCTTTGTTTAACCTGGACGCAAACAGATCTACGTCTGGGATCCCCCACCTTGACATATTGACAGGAAGATATTGGGGTGAAGGAACCATTCTCCCGGGAACAACTGCTGGCGACTCAAGTAGTGCGCCTACCAATTTTTTATTCCTAGAATGAAGACTGCCGATAGGCAAAGTACATTATTTTCTGCCCAATATAGGATATTATTCACCTTTCTCTGGGCCGCACAACTTCTTGTGCCCCCCTTGGAGATTAATATAGGACATTGCTGTGACATTCTCAGATTGAATCCTGGCAGGACAATTCTGTAAACTGAACGTTCAGGCCCTCAGGACCGAGTGCTCTGCCTGAATTTCTAGAATGTTATTGGGCAAGACCCTTTCTGATAAGGGCCACTTCTCTTGGACAGTTGCCTCTTCCAGTACTGCTCCCCAACCCAAAAAAAAGGTTGGCATATGTTGTTACCATTTCCCAGGTAAATGAAGGAAGGATTTTCCCCAGCAGATTTTTGCTTATCAACGATAAACTAAGGCTCCGGTGCACCCAGCCTACAGCACCTGGTATTTCCAGGCGGTCTCTCATCCAGGCACTAACCAGGCCTGACCCTGCTTAGCCTCCAAAATCTGACAAGATTGGGCGCTTTCAGGGTGATGTGGCCGTAGGCTTTGGAATCAGACATATTGGGAATCTAGAGCTTAAACCCTTTGTTCCAAGCTGACAGGATACTGTTTTGCAGCAGTCTCGAATGAAACTGAGCATAAGGAACGGCCTGGAATGAAGCCACCATCTTTCCCAACAAGCGCATGCAAAGCTGAATAGAAGAATTCATCTTGCTTCGACCACCTGAATCAGTTCCTTTATGGCGCTGATCTTTACCTGGGGCAAGAATACCCTTTTCTGGGTGTATCTATGATCAGACCCAAGTATTTTAGCCTTCTTCATGGTTTTAAAGAAGATTTCTTCTAGGTTGAGAATCCGACCTAGATATTTCAGGTAGTTGAATGTGGTGACCATACTTTGGCCTAAGTGGGCTACCGACTGGTCTATGAAGAACAGATAGTCTAGGTAAACCATAATCGTTATATCTTGGGCCCTTAATCTGGCTAGAAGAGGGGCCAGAACCTTTGTAAACACTCAAGATGCAGTAGCTAGACCGAAAAGCAGAGCTACACACTGAAAATGAAGATTTTACACCTTGAAAAGTAGATATTACTAGTGAGGGAGGAAATAGGCATATGGGGATATGCATCTTTGATGTTGATTGACGCCAGAAATTCTCCTCCTTGTAGGATGGAGATAACTGATTGGATTGACTCCATGCGAAAAAAGAGTGGTTATATTCAGTAATTAAAATTTAGATTTTTGAGATCCAGAATGTCCATTCGGATTTGGTACCATGAAAAAGAGGTTTGAACCAAACCCCAACCTCTGCTCTTACATGGGGACCACCATGATCACTTTTTGCCAAAAGATGGTCCAATGCTTGCGAGAAACACTTCTTTTTCTATGAATTCTTAGGAATGTTTGATCTGAGAAAACAAGGAGAAGGGAACTCTTATGCCCTGTACACACGGTCGGATTTTCCGACGGAATATGTGTGATAGGACCTTGTTGTCGGAAATTCCGACCGTGTGTAGGCTCCATCACACATTTTCCATCGGATTTTCCGACACACAAAGTTTGAGAGCAGGATATAAAATTTTCCGACAACAAAATCCGTTTTTGGAAATTCGTGTGTACACAAATCCGATGCACAAAGTGCCACGCATGCTCAGAATAAATAAAGAGATGAAAGCTATTGGCCACTGCCCCGTTTATAGTCCCGACGTACGTGTTTTACGTCACCGCGTTTAGAACGATCGGATTTTCCGACAACTTTGTGTGACCGTGTGTATGCAAGACAAGTTTGAGCCAACATCCGTCGGAAAAAATCCTAGGATTTTGTTGTCGGAATGTCCGAACAAAGTCCGACCGTGTGTACGGGGCATTAGAACTCCAGTTTGTACCTTGCCAGATCCTTGAGAACTGCAGAAGAATTCCCCCTATTCGAGAGAGCAGAGGTGCCTCCTCATAAGGAGGCTTCAGTATCTTGTAGGTTTCCTCCCCAAGACCTCTTTTGTCCCTGGGGTTAACTCTGAGGATTACCTTTTGAACCTGACAGCGGAAGCCGTCATGACTGCCTGGAGGCTGATGCCCCTGGCACAGGAGAAGGAGCTTTAAAAAGAAAATACATTTACTCCTTTTCTTAAATGGTAAAAGGGGTACTTTTTCCACTAGAATTTCTTTGGATGTATTATCCAAAACATCCCCAAATAGCTGTTTCACCGCAAAAAGAAAGACTAGCCAGGAGCTTCTTGCATGGCTCTTAGCGATGGGCGCAAGGCCTGAAGGATAGAATCTCTCATAGCGACTATTGCAAACATAAAGCTGCCAGATCCTGGGCCTGCTGAGCATGATAACCTTGAACACCTGTATGAACTGGTCTCTCAATGATTAACCAATTACTGTCAGGCTGAGACGCTCAATCTGCCTGAGAAAAAAGTGTTCGTTTTTTTTTTAATAGGAATTTCAACTTTTTTCCGTTGGATCCCTCCCTAAGCATTTGAACATTATCTGCCGGACAAGTCAAACTCTTATTCATAGAGGATATAGCAGCGTTATTTGTTGGTATACCCTGCTTGGTGAATTTTTTCCACCCTAGGATAAAGTGTGAAAACTTTTTAGGAGGGAAAATAATGCTTATCTGGGTGATCCTCTCAGATACAAAAAAACTTTTCCAGCAATGAATGGACAGGGAAAGGCATGCACAGCTTGAGGAGGCTTTAGCGAACCCAAACACTCAGTTAAGGGTACATAAATGTGGAGCGGACCATTCAGCAAGAAATTTCACCATCAATCTTACAGATTGTGAAACGCTGATCCTCCCGCATTTGACACCTCAGAAGAGGAGTCATCAGCCTCACCACGGTCCACTGAGGGAACTCATCTTCTCCTGCCCCTAGTTCCTCAGTTTGAGGGTCCTGGGTAATGGAAGAGAATGTGTCGCATCTTGTCCCACACTGAGATGCGATTAAAGCCGCTAACCTTTTTTATTTTTTCAATCCTATCCCTGAGGAAAAAAGATCTTTTTAATAACATAAACAGGGGCTGCAGTGTTGAAAACAATTGCAAACATTTAATGGCCCGATGCAGAGGAGGATGCCATTTGTAGAGATGAGTAGGCTTTCCAGAGCTTGAGGGAGACCCTTTTAGCTCTTTTTTGGGGGTGTTTCAACCCCCCCCCTTCTGACCTTAGCCCGATGCACAAAGCAGAGGTACTACCAGAAGAAATCGCATCCACTGCTTGAGCAATAGTCCAGCCACTGCCGCTGCTATTAATGCTCAGCCTGATGCAAATAGTAAATGTATCAAATAGGAAATGCCTGTGTCACCAACCTCTTTCATGCCCCTCTTTGCTCTTGTGTCCCTCTGACAATTTTTGCATCCAGCGCAAATAGAGTTTTTTGTTTTTTAAAACACACTCCCGCACTGGAGGAAGCCAACGCAGTGTTAAGGTTCGCCCCCTCCGTCGTATCGCGCCGCCCCTCCTTCCTCTTTCAAAAAAAGGGTTTTCCTGCACGAGCGCAAGCCTCCGATCCAATGGGATCAGCTTGTATGTGAGGGAGGGATGGCATGGAGGAGACCTGAAAGCCGCCGCCTAGGGGCGGAGAAAGGAAACGGCATCGCCAATCTTTTTTTAGCTCTCCCTCAATGCTCAGCCTCGTGAGGAGGGGGAGAGTTCAGCCCGGGTGGGGGGTGTCGGGTGGAAGCAAAGCCCCCAGACTTTCCGGAGGTCTGCCTGCTAGCCGGAGGAAAAAAGCTTGCTGCTTCTGTGACACAGCGTGATCTCTGAGGAAAGCATGAGAAGGTACGTGCTCCATACAGCCCCCAGTGGTGACACTTAGGCATGACAACATTTACTTTTCTATAGGAGACATTTCATAAAGACCCAATCTTCACCCTTCACGGTGGGTTCCGTTAACAAACCTTCAGGAACTGGGGACACTAAGGGAACCCACAATCCTGGACCTGTAATAGCACCCCGCCAGTAAAACTTTATGGCTTAAAATACCAAAATACTGGATCCTGGGGTCCAGTTCTCTAAAAAGAGAAGCGTTTACAAGCAAAGACCTCGTTTCTTCGGACATGAGGCTCGGGTACCATTCAATTTGGCCCAAAAAAGACACTTTGAATGGATCCGGCTGCATAGCTAGCCCCAGCTAGGATTGCTCCAGTGGAGCTCAGCACAGCACATCTTCACTCGTGACCAACACCTTAGACACTGGCGAAAAAACTGAGGTACTCCCAGTATGGAAGGGGTTATATAGGGAGGCAACTTCCTGTTTAGGGTGTGCCAGTGTCCAGCACCTGAAGGTGGACTATAACCCACATAGTAATTACTATGGCTCTGTGTCCCATGATGTACGATTAAAGAAAATAACTCAACACATAGCCATTAATAAGAAAAATAAATAAAATTGCGCTTGGAATATAGTGGGAATAACAATGAAGAAAATTGAAATAAATTCGAATAGTGCAAATAAAATAAAAATATAAATATTGTTGAAATAAAGATATATCTATAAAGCTAACAAAACAAAAATAGTAATATTGCGCCAATCCCAAAGAAATATATATGGACAGCTGCCAACACAACAATTAGACAAATTGTGAATCAAAAAACAAGGAATACAGTGTGGCGCTAAAACAGACTTGTTCCTCATTTGGGTCAGGCCCACTAAAATATCAATCAGGGGGCCAGACTTACCCAGTGAGGTATTTAATTGAAATTAGGATCTTTATCAAATCCTCTAATATAAAAAGAAAAACAGCAAAAGAATCAACAAAAAATCAAGTATTCCCTATAATCTGTCTTATGGGAATAAATATATGTGCTGTTAGAACATGAGAAAAATTATATTAAATAAAAATAATGAACGTGATGCTTATATTATAGTGCCGTGAACCAACAACCAATATGCTAAATCATAGCTCAGCAAACATGTAAAACTATTGATAACAAGTGACGTGCTAGGTACGTATATAGAATAGTAAGTACAAAAAACTAAGAAAATGTAAAACTCTGTATAAGTGTACTCATAGATAAATAGTGTTCATAAACACACTAAGTAAAATAGAATGTGAGTCCCAAATGCTGGACCGATGAAGGTACACCCAAATACTTGGTCACTTGGGCTTCCTTTGGACCGCCAAGATGGTTCCCGTATATTCAGATGGTAGGCATGATATTGAAGATATAGGTGTGTAAAAAATACTCTTACCAAGAGTGGTGGACTCCCCAGCCAGCGGCTTGGGAGTCAGAGCAGGCTTGTGATGGAACGAACGGCAATGAGTGGAATGTAGCTTCGTCCGTCATTAAAAGTGCAGGAAGGTGAGGGTCTCCACAGGATTATCCCCCACATTAGGATACTCCATTCACCATACAGCTCCTGAGCTCCTCCCCCTCTCTCCCAGGCTTGTTGTGTTGTATGGTGAGTTCCAGCTTCTGCGGACGAGTCCTTGGTGTACAAAGATGGCCGCCAAAAAAAAAGTAGACATTCCAAGGTATTTAGAAAGAGGCATGTTCCAACGGTATTACGCTATTGGCTGTTCCTTTTTAAATCGTATGCACACTGAGCCCGTGACGAGTCTGCCAGGACGGGATCACGCCAATTCCGCCAGGATTCCTGCTTGTGGTTTTCTTCCAATTGACCTTCTGGTAAGCAGGAACCCCTATAGGCTCACATAAGTTAATCCTGTGTCACGCTGAGATATCAAGCCTTCAGCTGTGTTGAGTGTGCGCACACTAGTTTGCCATCTGATAAGCTGCTTCATATGTTTGTGCACTTGGTGCGATTTTCTGCAATTTGGTGGTAGTTGTATGCTCACCCATCTCTGATTTTTGATTTTTGGTAAGCAGATATACCTGGTGGTTCATAATTTTATTCATTAGCACTACTCATTGCATGTTGCATGTCACCAATTTCACATTCCTGTGTATACTGTGCACACAGGATATCCTTATGATATTCATGATTTTGTTTTTGTGAGGTTGCACTTTTTCTTTTTTGTTTTATTGTTTATTATTATATCAGTATCACGCTATGTTTTTGCCATACATTTTTTTTGGATAACCCTATGCGGACCTGATTCGCTGCACGAGTGCGACTGACCTTGTCACATTGGAATCGCTCTCTAAAGGCCCGGGCTGGGTTTAAGCCACCTGTCTGAATTTGTCTTACGTTCTGGTAAGCATTTCACCACACAGATGTATCTCAAGTGAATCATCACCTTTCAACATCATCACATTGAGGAGTCTATGTTATCTATTTTGGACTTTTAATTGGATTTCTACTTTCATTTTCGTTTAACATTTTTAGCGCGGTTTCTTTGGTTTATATACATAGCCATTAATATCTAAACCAATGGCAATAAAAGTGAGTACACCCCTAAGTGAAAATGTCCAAATTGGGCCCAATTAGCTATTTTCCCTCCCCGGTGTCATGTGACTCATCAGTGTTACAAGGTCTCAAGTGTGAATGGGGAGCAGGTGTCTTAAATTTGGTGTTATCACTCTCACTCTCTCATACTGGTCACTGGACATTCAAAATGGCACCTCATGGCAAAGAACTCTCTGAGGATTCGAAAAAAGAATTGTTGCGCTACATAAAGATGGCCTAGGCTATAAGTTTGCTGAAGACAAGGAGACTAAGGACATGGATTACTGGAACCATGTCCTGTGGTCTGATGAGACCAAGATAAATGTATTTGGTTCAGATGGTGCCAAGCGTGTGTGGCAGCAACCAGGTGAAGAGTACAAAGACAAGTGTGTCTTGCCTACAGTCAAGCATGGTGGTGGGAGTGTCATGGTCTGGGGCTGCATAAGTGCTGCCGACACTGGGGAGCTACAGTTCATTGAGGGAACCATGAATGCCAACATGTACTGTGACATACTGAAGCAGAGCATTATTCCAACATGATAACGACCCCAAACACACCTCCAAGACGACCACTGCCTTGCTAAAGAAGCTGAGGGTAAAGGTGATGGACTGGCCAAGCATGTCTCCTAAACCTTATTGAGCATCTGTGGGGCATCCTCAAATGGATGGTGGAGGAGCGCAAGGTCTCTGACATCCCCCAGCTCCGTGATGTCGTCATAGTGGAAGAGGACTCCAGTGCAATCTGTGAAGCTCTGGTGAACTCCATGCCCAAGAGGGGATCACTATTATAAGCAATGTTTTTTTTTGTGAATGGCATCCATTCATTCATTGTGTACTATTGTCAAACTGTGAATGGCCACAGCCAGGGCCGATCGTAGGGTCACGGACGTCTGGGCACAGAAATATATCTGGCGCCCCCACATGGGCATGGTCATCTTACTAACTCCTCCCCTTTACATATGTTTCTATGGTAATGACCTACAGAGATGCTCCCCTAAGGAGTTTTCATTACCCTGGGATCCTCCCATGATCTCTTAACGATAAACAAAATACAGGAAGAGACGCAGAGTACTCTAATGGGACCTGGAGGGGCATCTCTGATGGACACAGAGAGGGCTTCTGTTAGAGAGTCTGTTAGAAAGAGCCCCCAGACATACTGCAGACATGATACAGGAGACAGTAAGATACTGCAGACATAGTACAAGAGATTAGTCAGAGACTGCAGACGTAGTACAGGAGATGCTCAGAGACTGCAGACATGGTACAGGAGATGGTCAGAGACTGAAGACACGATACAAGAGATGGTTAGAGACTGCAGACATAGTACAAGAGATGATCAGAGACTTCAGACATACTACAGGAGATGGTCATAGACTGCAGATATAGTACAGGTAATGGTCAGAGACTGCAGACATAGTACAGGAGATGGTCAGAGACTGCAGACACAATACAGGAGATGGTCAGAGGCTGCAGACATAGTACAGGAGACGGTCAGAGACTGCAGACATAGTACAGGAGACGGTCAGAGAATGCAGACACTATACAAGAGATGGTCAGAGACTGCAGACATACTACAAGAGATGGTCAGAGACTGCAGACATACTACAAGAGATGGTCAGAGACTGCAGACAAACTACAGGAGATGGTCAGAGACCGCAAACATGATATAAGAAATGTTCAGAGACTGCAGACATGATACAGGAGATGGTCAGAGACTGCAGACATGATACAGGAGATGGTCAGAGAATGCAGACATGATACAAGAGATGGTCAGAGACTGTGGAAATGATACAAGAGATCAATGCATCAAATATAGCCTCATCAGTGCCCATCAAATGCAGCCTCATCAGTGCCCACCAATGCAGCCTGCCAGTGTCCAGCAATTGCAGTTTACCAGTGCCCACCAAATGCAGCCTACCAGTGCCCACCAAATGCAGCCTACCAGTGCCCACCAAATGCAGCCTGCCAGTGTCCCTGGATCACACAGAGCGACGCCGGCGACAATCTCCTGCTGTCATGGAGCTTGGATTTGAATCTCCTGGGCAGCCACTGTAACAAAGTCCTGGCTCCTAGACCAGCTCGTGGCTCCTATGATACACGTCACACTGATTCAATTTCACTGCATTGGATCAGTGTTCCGTCTATCTCACAGGAGCCGTCTAGGAGACGGACTTTGTTACAGTGCCGCCGGGCATTTCAGACTAAAGCTCGTGTAGTGTTTGTGACACATATAGAGCTGGTGCAAGGATTTTTGCCTACATAGGCGAAGGTGTACTTTGCCGCCCCCTGATTGTCCCAACGCCCCCTCCCCCTTCCCCTACAAACAGCAAAATATATATATATATATATATATATATATATATATATATATATATATAGGTAAGCCTGTAATAAAGTCTATAATAAGGCTTACTTGTAGGTAAAATGAATATCTCCTAGACCTGCACTGTTTGGGAGATATTCACCCTGGATGCAGCCTGTGACATCACCAGTGGTGCATGTGCTCTGAAGGTCCGGCATACCGTACCGGACCTACAAAGCTTTGTGCCGGAGGGCTCCTATGCGCATGTGCGGGAGTGACGTCATCACAGCCAAAGGCCGCAAACCCAGAAGAGAGACCGAGGGGGGGGTGTAAGCTCTGTCAGTGGTGACAGCGCAGCGCTGGAGGTCTTCGTTCTAAGGTAAGTTTATCATATATCATAGTGTACTAGTATGCAATGCATACTAGCACATTATACAATAAAAATCTCTCCTGCGCTCAAGTGTCCATGAACTAGACATGTGGTGCAGCCACCTAAAGGGGTAATGCCTAGCGTCTTGCAGCCCTTGTTTGAACAATGGGTATTCAAGCTAGAAAAAAACAGAAAAGAAGGAGGGCGCACCAACCTAGTGCATTACCACTGATAAACTTTAATGCAGCATAAAAACAGCGAAAATTATACTCACAAACGAGCTTATAAAACCAGCTTTAAAAAGGGCGCAAAAGCGCTGTTCTGTGGATCGACACACCAGGACCTGTTGCCGAGAGGGTCAGACCGGTACAAATGGCCAATGGCTAACGCGTTTCGGGGGAGCACCCCTTTCTTCAGAGCCTAAGCGGGCAATCATTGATTGCCTGCTTAGG
Source organism: Lithobates clamitans (assembly GCA_037952925.1). Taxonomy (NCBI): domain Eukaryota; kingdom Metazoa; phylum Chordata; class Amphibia; order Anura; family Ranidae; genus Lithobates; species Lithobates clamitans. The sequence continues at coordinate 4,083,014 of JBBGZY010000159.1, forward strand.
CTCTGAAGAAAGGGGTGCTCCCCCGAAACGCGTTAGCAATCAACGCGGGCAATCATTGATTGCCTGCTTAGGCTCTGAAGAAAGGGGTGCTCCCCCGAAACGCGTTAGCCATTGGACATTTGCACCCGTCTGACCCTCTCGGCAACAGGTCCTGGTGTGTCGATCCACAGAACAGCGCTTTTGTGCCCTTTTTAAAGCTGGTTTTATAAGCTCGTTTGTGAGTATAATTTTTGCTGTTTTTATGCTGCATTAAAGTTTATCAGTACTAGCACATTATGCCATTGCCTTACAGGTGTTTTTTTTGCAAACTGCTGTGCTTTATTACTGCTTTAAGGCCCCTTTCACACAGATGTTCTGAAGGAGTCCGCCTGTCCGTTTTTCAGGCAGACATGATTGGACCCTCTATTCTCCTTTATAGAGAAGAGAATGTACAGTATCTCACAAAAGTGAGTACACCCCACACATTTTTGTAACTATTTTATTATATCTTTTCATGTAACAACACTGAAGAGATGACACTTTGCTACAATGTAAAGTAGTGAGTGTACAGCTTGTATAACAGTGTACATTTGCTGTCCCCTCAAAATAACTCAACACACAGCCATTAATGTCTAAACCGCTGTCAACAAAAGTGCGCACACCCCTAAGTGAAAATGTCCAAATTGGGCCCAAAGTGTCAAAATTTTGTGTGGCCACCATTATTTTCCAGCACTGCCTTAACGCTCGTGGGCATGAAGGCACGGTAGACAAGATACACTTGTCTTTGTACTCCTCACCTAGTTGCCGCCACACACGCTTGACACCATCTGAACCAAACAGGTTTATCTTGGTCTCATCAGACATCATGATTCCAGTAATCCATGTCCTTAGTCTGCTTGTCTTCAGCAAACTGTTTGCGGCTTTCTTGTGCATCATCTTTAGAAGAGGCTTCCTTCTGGGACAACAGCCATGCAGACCAATTTGATGCAGTGTGCGGCATATGGTTTGAGCACTGACAGGCTGAACCCATGCTGAAGCTCAGTTTCGGGGTCTTGGCTATCTTCCATCTTTATGTAGAGCAACAATTCTTTTTTTCAGATCCTCAGAGAGTTCCTTGCCATGAGGTGCTATGTTGAACTTCCAGTGACCAGTATGAGAGAGTGAGAGCGATAAAACCAAATTTAACACACCTGCTCCCCATTCACACCTGAGACCTTGTAACACTAATGAGTCACATGTCACCGGGGAGGAAAAATGGCTAATTGGGCTTAATTTGGACATTTTCACTTAGGGGTGTACTCACTTTTGTTGCTAGCGGTTTAGACATTAATGGATGTGTGATGAGTTATTTTGAGGAGACAGCAAATTTATACTGTTATACAAGCTGTACACTCACTACTTTACATTGTAGCAAAGTGTCATTTCTTCAGTGTTGTCACATGAAAAGATATAATAAAATATTTACAAAAATGTGAGGGGTGTACTCACTTTTGTGAGATGCTGTAAATGGACATGTGTCAATAAACGCCTGCATCCAATTGGATTTGGTAAACACAGATGGATGGATTCCCCATCTGTCTAGTGGATTGGATCTAGTGACAGTCAGATGTACATGGACATGAGGTCCGTTTACACCCAACTGCCCATAGAGGAGAGCGAGTTCTATCTATGTCCGCTCTGCATAGTGGAGTGGACACGGACCTGTCATCCGTGTGCTCATTAGGGATCAGTGGACAAATTCCCCACTGAGCAGGTGGATTTGATCTGGAGTCTGTCTGACCATGTGAAAGGGGCCCATTAGTACATCTGCTCTGTAGATCACTGGTGGCGGTGAGCAGTGGGACAGCGGCTCCCGTGTCCTCTGTGCATCTCCTCCCCTCCTTACAATAGCTGTCCAATCGTAGCGCCTGTCCTTTCAGCCAATCAGGTGACAGGTAACAGACCTGCGCACCGGATTGGCAGAGAGGTGGTTCAATGATAGAAAAGCAAATATTCATTCGCTTTTCTAACATACCTGGGTGAACTGCAAATGCAATGCTTTGTGCATCGCAGGTTACCTTTTTTGAAGCCTATTGGAGCCTATGGCTCTAATCAGGTGCTTCAAAAACACCCCCCCGCTGCTGTAATTCAGGCGCCCAAAAAAGGGCAATGCATGAATATATCAATTATACACAGAGGGGGTGGCCTAGAGCAGGGACAGCCCAGAGCAGGTCTAAAGGGATGCTGGGGATGCCATGTTCCATCCTCCAGCACACAGCTGACTGATAGAGATGGGAGGGGAGGCAGTTTAGCTGGAGTTGGTAGAGAGACAGTGCAGGGTCCCAGTGTGAGGAATTCATTCCCGCACATCAGCAGCCACTAAAAAGAAAACTAAAGAACCCTTATGTCAGGAAGAGGAGCAGCTCCTCCCCCCGAGCACTGCCAGGCTGGACAGGCTGCCTTATGCTCGCGCTGGTGTTCTTGACACACACAAGGAGAGAAGGAGGGAGGGGAGCACTATGGCACTTCGGCGCACCCAAGTCTGTGGCGCCTGTGTGTGGTGCACCCGACGCACCCGCCAAGGATTTGACCTGGCCACAGCTATCACCCAGATACTGTAGCAAGCAATTGTGCTGAAAGTTTGAAAATGACTTGCTAAGCTATTGCTAGACTTGCCAGGCTTCACAATTTTGTTGCGCAATTGCAGCGAGTCCATTTATATGATTCAAATCGATTCAAATTTTCAGAATTCGAATTTGCATCTATTTGAATAGTTTTCAAATTCATTTCTAATAGTATTCGAAAACTTTTTGAATTCGAATAGTTTTCAAATTTGAATAGTTTTCAAATTCAAATAGTTTCAAAGAGTTTTCAGATCCGAATAGTTTTCAAATCCGAATAGTTTTTGAATTCGAATAGATTTCCAATTTCCAAAGAGAATATAATAGAATTGAAAATAAAGGAATGGAATAGAAAAATAGGATTTTTTCGTCATACTTACCTGTAAAATCCTTTTCTTTGAGTACATAATGGGACACAGAGTTAGGCTAATAATCAATACCTTCTGGGTTATACTTCATCTCCAGGTGAATGGACACTGGTAGACCAAAGGTCTTTAGACAGGACGTGATCCCCTATATAACACCTCCCATACAGGAAGTACTTCAGTTTTGTACAAGCACTGAATCCTCAAAAAGAGGGGGAGGGACCTATGTGTCCCATGATGTACTCAAAGAAAAGGATTTTACAAGTAAGTATGACGAAAAAATCCTATTTTCTTTTTCATACATCACGGAACACAGAGTTAGGCTAATATTCATTACCTGCTGGGACGTCCCAGCGCAATAGCCTTGAGGGGAGGGAGACACCCTGCCAAAAAATAGCCATCAGACCTTATACGGCAGACTGCAGTACACTGCGGGCAAAACCCGAATCCTCGGCTGCTCGAACATCCACTTGATAAAGTTTTGTGAACATATGCACTGAAGACCAGGTGGCAGCCTTACAAATCTGAGCCACAGATACCTGATGGCGAAAAGCCCACGAGGTTCCTACACCCCTGGTAGAATGAGCTCTCACCCTAAAGGGAGGAGCTTTACGTTTCAGACCATAGGCCTGAATGACCAATTGACAGACCCAATTGGCAATGGAAGCCTTGGAAGCTGCCTGCCCCTTCTTGGGTCCTTTTGGTAAAACAAAAAAGGAGTCTGATCCTCGGATCTCTGCAGATCTAGACAAATAAACCTTGACTCCCCGGACAACGTCCAATGAATGCAGTCTTCTCTCTTCCGCTGAGAGAAAAAGAGGCTGAGAGAAAAAGAAGGCAAAATAATGTCCTGATTTAAATGAAAGGCCAACACCATTTTTGGCAAAAGGGATGGAACAGGTCATAACATGACCCTGTCGTGGCGAAGGATCAAGTATGGTTCCCTGCACGAATGGGCCGCCAACTCCGACACCCTTCTAGCCAAGGTGATAGCCATCAGGAAGGCTAGCTTGCGTGACAGCAAGTCTAATGGAATTTTCTTGATAGGCTCAAATGATTGTTTCTGTAACACAGACAGCACCAAGTTCAAGTCCCAAGGACACATAGGTGACCTAATGGGGGAAAGCAAGCGAGTTGCCCCCTGCATAAAGGTTTGAATCAGTGAATGGGAGGCTAAAGGCCTTTGGAAGAATACTGATAGGGAAAAAACTTGACCTCTGATTCAAAGCCAATTTGATTTCCACAGCTGACTGTAGAATAGAGAGAATTCTCCCAATCACGTATTTCCGAGAATGCCATTTTTTGGCTTCACACCAAGCAATATAAGTCTTCCAGACCTTATGATAGATCATCATAGTGACAGCTTTTCTAGCATTCACTAGGGTAGACACCGCTGTTCCCGAGATGCCACAGTCCTTTAACACCCTGGCTTCAATAGCCATGCCATCAAATTTAGAGACAGTAAATTGGGGTGGAATATAGGACCTTGAGACAGTAGATCAGGGCAACGTGGAAGCGTCCATGGCCCATCTATTGTCAGTCTCACAATCTCCGGGAACCAGGGCCTGGGCCAGGCTGGTACCACCAGAATTGCTGGAACTCCCTCTCACCAAATCCTGCATAACAAATGTGGAAAGAGAGGGATCGGAGGGAAAGCATAAACCAGGGAGTACTGGCTCCATGGAACTACCCGAGCATCTGCTCCGATTGTCAGAGGATCTCTTGTTCGGGACACAAACTGCTTGTCACGGAACGTCCCACACTCCGCTTGGGTGCTTCCGTCATATACCAGTTCCTCCCATTCTGTATACAGTTATCCCAACCTCTCTGAGCACAACACAAGGCGACACTTGCTTGTTGCTACCAATACTCACTTTATTCAGAACCAGAATACAGTCTTATATACACAGGTGAAGATTACTCTAACAATACAAACGTAACCTAATTAACATGAGCTAATTATCTAATCCTTTATACAGCCTAGGTGACTGAGACATGACCTTTCGCCCAGACTTGTGGTCACCGAGCTTCACACAGTTATAGCAACACAATAGCAGTCGTCCCGTCTCCTACATTGTATAGAGGACAATGTCATTAGCTCATTCAATTAACATAAACACAGGTTGCATGCAGAATCAACCAAACCAATAATAGTCTCTACATACATCCTGGGAGATATTGTGGACAAATATTACTGTCCCATTTTAAGTAGTCCAAGATATATTTTCTCACTGACCCTGTGCCAGGATGGCACAGGGTGCCTTAGACATAAGATGTATTCTGAGTTCCACAGGCCCCCCCCGTCACATCTCTCCCCTTTCGGCAGAAGACTAACACAGGAGGAGACCCCAGACGGGTTGACTCCGAAGTTAGTAAGTAGTTCCAGTCCTCTACTGCCTGTACCCACACAGTACCCCAAATAAATTGTTCCAAACAAAGCATTACTCACCCAGCTAACCTCTGCCTCTCTCAGAGAACATATCTGCCGCTGGGGAAAGGCCTGGACTGGCCCTTCTCCCTGGAATCCTTTCTGCCACTGGAGAGAAGACAGGGTGTCTGGGCTCTGTGTCTGTCATGCTGTTGGGGATCTGGGCCCACTGCCCAGCATCCCTGGGGTATACAGGTGGAGACTGAAGTCCCATCCACCTTCACAGGAAATCCATCCTCTGTTAGTTGAGGGCAGAGTCCAGCAGTCCTCGGCCCTGTTGCCAGCCCTTCTGCTGGAAACCCCACACCATCTGTTCCGGCTAACTGTTGGAGAGGGAGGCCGACTGCCCCGCCTCCCTGGAACTCTGTAGTTGTTGCCGGTGCTGGGCAGAGGTTGGTAGCACTCTGCCCTGTTGCCAGCACTTCTGCTGGGGACTCAGCATCCTCCGCCCCGGCTAACCGTTGGGGCAGGAGGCTGGCTTCATCCACTCCCAAACTGTGTAGCTGCCATTGGGGAGGTGAGCCGGCTGCTTCCTTTTCCATTCCCTCATCTGGCTGCTGGGACGACATGTCGATGGTACTGTCTCCCAGGTACACGGATCTTTACTGGGGAGGAAAGCCCGCTTCCTCCACCCTGGCCAACTGTTGGGGAGGGACAACACACACCTCCTCTCCCTTCTCCCCCTGTATCTGCTGCTGGGAAGTGATTGCCATCTTCTCACCCTGAGCCTCCACAATTGCTGCAGGTGTGGGGCAGAGGTCTTGGACCCTCTGTCCGGTTGCCAGCACTTCTGCTGGGGGTTTGCCAGGTGGTTCCTCCTCTACAGAAACGTCTATTAAATCCCCAGTCTCTGGAATTGGTAAAAGTGTGGGACAGAGGTCTTGGACCCTCTGTTCAGTTACCAGATCTTCAGCTGGAGAAGTTTGTTTTAACTCCATAGATGCTGCTGGCAGAAAATCACATGTCCCTGTCAGTGTTGTGGGAGAAAGGCCGACTACCTCTTCTCTCAAGAAGGCCGAAGCCACTGTTGGTGCTGGGCAGAACACAGTGAACTTTGGCCCTGATAGCAGCTCTTCTGCTGGAGGCTCATCAGGTTGTTCTTCCTCAGCAGAAAAGTCTATCAAATCCCATGTCTCTGCAACTGATGTCTGGGGATAGAGGTTCACCATCTCCTGTCCATGGAACCCAGAAGATGCTATCATTTCTGGGCAGAGGTTAGCAGAGCTCTGCCCTGTTGTCAGCACTTCAGGTTTGGGGACGGCAATCTCCGGATTTTCCACTGCCGATTCTCTGGCATGCTGCTGAACTTGTTCTAGCAGTTTCCTGTATGCCCTTTCCAGATGCTGTTCCTTCCTTAGCAAATGGTCCAGATCAGGTTTGAGCTCTGAGACCCCTGCAAGACCGAGCATAGACTCTCTATAGTCTCTCAGGTCCTCAAGGTCAGGTTCCCCTTCATCGCCAAACATAAAAAGATCTGTAAGGCTCTCCCACAGCAATCCAGGGCCGCCAAAGTCATATCCCCCCGGAGAGCATTCTGTTGTCTCCCCTAAATATCCTTCCTCTGCGTGCCATTGCAGAGCCCGATAACGATTGTCCAGCTCTATCTCCTGCTGGACCAGCCTGTCCAACTCAGTCACCCATTGCTCCTGGGGCTGCTCTCCCAGGAATGCCATCCGCAATGCCCATTGGTCACTGGCCCGTTGCTCTTGGGTTGGAAAGCACTTGCCCTGTTTTATACCAGCGAGACAGAGGGCTGCAATCCAGAGCTCCACCCGAATTTGCTGCCTAAGCTCCAGGTATTCATCCTCAGACACAGTCCTGGTGTATGTTGAAAGGATGATCCGCAGCAGCCCCGGTAACTCTGATGCCAGGTCCATATCTCCACTGGGGTGACTGAAGTCTGCTATGCTGATCTTGGATCCAGTTGGAGGTTTGGATGTCCCAGACTTCAGGAAGCTTTCCCGCTGCTTGCCACCAATGTCACGGAACGTCCCACACTCCGCTTGGGTGCTTCCGTCATATACCACTTCCTCCCAGTCTGTATACAGTTATCCCAACCTCTCTGAGCACAACACAAGGCGACACTTGCTTGTTGCTACCAAGACTCACTTTATTTAGAACCAGAATACAGTCTTATATACACAGGAGAAGATTACTCTAACAATACAAACGTAACCTAATTAACATGAGCTAATTATCTAATCCTTTATACAGCCTAGGTGACTGAGACATGACCTTTCGCCCAGACTTGTGGTCACCGAGCTTCACACAGTTATATCAACACAATAGCAGTCGTCCCGTCTCCTACATTGTATAGAGGACAATGTCATTAGCTCATTCAATTAACATAAACACAGGTTGCATGCAGAATCAACCAAACCAATAATAGTCTCTACATACATCCTGGGAGATATTGTGGACAAATATTACTGTCCCATTTTAAGTAGTCCAAGATATATTTTCTCACTGACCCTGTGCCAGGATGGCACAGGGTGCCTTAGACATAAGATGTATTCTGAGTTCCACGGGCCCCCCCGTCACACTGCTGTAGCTTGTTGTTGAACCTGGATGTCAGTAGGACCACCATTGGCCATCCCAACGTTGGCAAATTTCCTGGAACACCCCTAGATGGAGGGACCATTCCCCCGAGCAGATCTGCTGGTGGCTGAGATAATCTGCCTTCCAGTTCTCTACTCCTGGGATATGGACTGCCAATAGAATCGGCATATGTCCATCTGCCCAGGCTAGTATGTGATTCGCCTCCTTTAGAGCTGAACGACTCCTGGTACCTCCTTGGTGTTTTATATAGGCCACTGCAGTGACATTGTCGGACTGAACCCTGATAGGGCAGTCCTGAAGCTCCACCATCCAGAACCGTAGGGCCAGTCGTACTGCTCGTAATTCCAGGATGTTGATGGGCAGGATCTGTTCTGTCCTTGACCATTTCCCTTGAGCTGTGAGCCCCTCTAGGGTCGCTCCCCAGCCCGAGAGACTGGCATCTGAAGTCAGTACTCTCCAAGTTACCGGGAGGAAGGATTTTCCCTTTTGCAAGTTCTGATCCTACAACCACCAGTTTAGGCTTAAGCGTCCCCGAGGAGATAAGAACATTGGATAATCCAGGGCTTGTCCTCTTCTGTTCCAAGCCAACAAATGTCTTGTTGTAGAGGCCTGGAATGGAACTGGGAATAGGGCACCACCTCTAAGGAGGATAACTTCTTCCCTAGAAGACTCATACAGAGCCGAATGGAGGGCTATCTGGTGCCCCTTATCTGACGCACCTGATCCTTCAGGGCACAGATCCTTGCGGGTGGCAAGAATACTCTTGCTTGGATCATATCTAGGATCAGACCTAAATGCTTTAGACTTTGAGCTGGTCTCAAGGTTGACTTTTCGGTATTTATGATCCAGCCTAAGCTTTCCAAATACCGCACTGTAACATGTTATGCTCTGTTCTAGAGCCTGTAGTGAGTGATCTCTGAGAAGGAGGTCATCCAGATACCCGAGCACCAGGATCCCTTGGGCCCTTAAAAGACCCAGTCTGGTGCTAGGACCTTTGTGAACATCCGGGGAGCTGTAGTAAGCCCGAAGGGTAGAGTCAGAAACTGAAAATGAAGTTCCTCCACTGCAAATCGCTGGAACCTCTGATAAGGCTGAAAGATAGGTCTGTGTAAATACGTGCCCTTTACATTGATGGAGGCTAGAAGGTCTCCCATTTGGAGTGAGGCTACTACTGAGGGCACAGACTCCATCCGAAAGGACTAGATCAGTAGATACTGGTTCAGGAATCTTAGGTCCAAAATGGGCCTTGTGTCTTCGTTTGGTTTTTGAACCGTAAATAGGTTTGAATAAAACCCCGCACCCCTTTCGGGTACAGGAATCTCTACAATCACTCCTTGATGCACTAAATGATGTAGTGCCTGAAGCAATAAGTCTCTTTTTGGAGGATCCGAGGCAACCCTGGATCTTAAAAACCTCTGGGGGGGAACCCCCCCAACTCCAGCTTGAAATCGCGGGATATAGTTGAGGTGACCCACTCGTCCTGAACTATTGTTCTCCAAATGTCCGTAAAGTGCAGCAGCCTTCCCCCCACCCTATGGAGTGGGGGCATCTAATCAAAAGGAGGGCTTGGTGCTGGGTTTAGAAGAAATTTGGACCCAGGGCTTTTTCTGGCCCTGGCCTTGTGACTTGCCCCTGGCCCTAGCGCCCTGTTGGTGGCGTCGAGACATTTGAGGGAGCAGTACCTGAGGTTTTAAACGAGGGATGCCTGGTGCTTTTCTTCACAGGAAGTAGGGAACTCATCCCTCCTGAAATCTTTTGGATAAATTTGTCCAAATGATCACCAAATAAACATTCCCCATGAAAGGCGAAACCTGCCAATAACTTGTTACAAGGAAGCTCGGCTTGTACAGACAAGAGAGCCAAACGAGAAAACCTGCTGTATTGAATCCTTTAAGACGTCAACAGCAAAACACAGCGTTCGAGGAATATCTGCCTTATTTTCAGGCAGATCATCCTCCTGTTTAGGCCTGTCAGGCCGCCTGACCTGATCCTTTATGGACTGGCAGATACCAATTGCTGCAACAGCTGGCTGAATAGCTGAACTGGCCAAAGAAAAGGAAGCCTTTTAATAATCACTCCAATTTTTTGTCAACAGGGTCTTTCAAGCCCTGTGCGTTATCTACCGGACAAGTCAGGTTCTTGTTTAAGGGAGAGACTGCTGCATCTACGGCTGGCATGCTCCACTTCTTAACGAACTTTTCATCCATGGGATACAAAAGGGAAAACCTCTTAGGAGGAACAAAAATGATGTCAGGGTGTTCCCAATCAGCATACACTGCCTGTTCCAACAGAGGGTGTAAGGGGAAAGCCTGTGTGGCCTGAGGAGGCCAAAGAGGATCAGGGAGGCTCAGTAACATCTGCAAGAGGCAACTTAAAGGCAGAACGAACCATTTCAGTAAGAGTCAGGATCAAAAGCCTCTGTGATTGAGAGGCAGACACTAATTGGATATTTTCTTGTCCAGATTGCTCAGAAGCACTCATCCTCCAGGTCATCCACAGAATCCTGAGCTTTAAGCTCTTCCCCATCCTCAACCCATTCCTGCTCCAGACTAGGGGGCTCTGGGGCCTGTCAAGCTCCTTGCCACCCTGCGGGATGGAGGCAATCATGCCAGCAATCCTGTGCTCTAACCCTGGCTAGGGCTGAGGACAGTTCATCCTTAGGCAGGCATCGGCTGGGGTTGGCAGGCATCGGCGGTAAAGCGGCGCTATTCAGCGTTTTTAACCCTTAACCCCCCTAGCGGCCAAAAAAGGGTTAAAACTGCCCGCAAAGCATCTCTGCAGCAGGGTATATACAGCTCCTACAATGCCGCAAAAATGCTGCTTGCAGGACTTTTTTTACCATCCTGCAAGCGCACCGCTCCAGTGTGTAAGCACTCAGGCTTTCACACTGGAGAGACAGGAGAGGCTCTTTATAGGCGCTATTTTTAATGCTGTAGCGCCTGTAAAGCTCCCCAGCGTGAAAGCAGCCTTAGTGATAAAGGATGAAGCAGCAGCGTTGACTGTAGGCACAATCCCAGATAGACACAGCATCTCAGATTGCCCGGAAGCCTCTGGTCCTTCAGGGGATACAACACTAGGGATACGACTAGGTTCATCAGGAACTACTGATGACATAGGTGTGCCCTTCCCTGTAGTGCTAGTCCCGCTCTTCTTTTTTGAAGACATTTACTAGCCATAAAAAGGGAGTACCTAGGTGTAGTATTAACACACCTCTGAAGGGAGACCCTTTAATAGGGCTCACCAAGCCCCTATGCAACAATCCTGCTAAGCACCTTTAGCCTGCCAAGCAACACCTGGTGACTCACATGACCCGGGTAAGGAGAAATGAACTGCTGCAAGTGCCTGGTTCAGAGCCTGCTCTGTGTCCCACAGCTGCCTTCTGGAAGCACCGCATGCTTGGCATACACAGCTTAAATAAGCTGACTGTGCGCCAGAACGTTCTGCGCATGCATGTGTGCGGTCCCCCTGAACAGGTATGGCAGTATTTGTGTATAACGCAAATCTTTATGTGCCCAGATAAAGGCTACGGCACATGTGTGGCGAAGACGCGTGTGCCATGGCCGCCAAACAAACTGCTGAGCCCAGTGGTGCTCTTTGCAAATGCACGTGCACCATGGCGAACCAGGGTAAAATGGCGCACTGTCGTGCGCCATCATACAGGTGAAAACAGCAAGACACAAGCAAAAAAGGTACACTTTGCAAAGACCCACAGCTAGCCCAAAACTCCCTACTGGCATCTTCCCCAACCCTCTAAAACATGCACTAGTCACTCCCATACCAAAAAAGGCCTCACTAGACTCCACCAATCTTAACAACCTAAGACCCATCTCTTTACTCCCTTTTGCCTCCAAACTCCTTGAACGTTTAGTCTACAACCGACTGAGCGACCACGTCATTGAGAATAACCTTCTTGATCCCCTTCAGTCTGGAGTTCGCCCACAGCGCTCCACAGAAACTGCCTTCCTAAAACTCACAAATGACTTACTAACAGCCAAAACCAACGGTCATTATTCCGTACTCTTACTCTTGGATCCTTATGCTGCCTTTGATACAGTTGACCACCCCTCCTCCTCAAAAAACTCATTTTGCTTTGTCTCCATCGCTGCACTCTCCGTTGGTTTGAATCTTACCTATCTTATTGCACCTTCAGTGTCACTTACAACTCCACTTCCTCCTCTCCAACTCCACTTACAGTTGGGGTCCCCCAAGGTTCTGTCCTTGGACCTCTACTATTCTCGATCTACATGTCCTCCCTGGGTCAGCTGATCAGCCTCCCATGGCTTCCACTACCATTTATATGCTGATGACACCCAAATCTATCTCTCTGCCCCTCAGCTGACCCCATCAATCTCCTCACGCATCACTGATTTACTAACAGACATATCAGCCTGGATGTCAAACCACTTCCTCAAACTGAATCTAATCTAAAACTTAGCTCTTAATATTTCCTCCCCCATGTGCCCCTTCCCCTGATTTCTCTGTCAAGATCAATGGCACATCTATCAGTCCGTCCCCACATGCCAGGGTGCTAGGGGTAACCTTAGACTCTGAACTGTCCTTTCAGACCCACATACAATCCCTGTCCAAATCATGCCGCCTTAGCCTCCGCAACATTTCCAGAATACGCCCCTTTTTAACTAATGACACCACCAAGCTTCTAATTCACTCCCTGGTTATCTCTCGTCTCGACTACTACAACTCCCTCCTCATTGGATTACCTTTACATAGACTATCCCCCCTTCAGTCCATAATGAATGCCGCTGCAAGACTTATCCACCTTACCAACCATTCAGTGTCCTTCACCCCTCTCTGCCAATCCCTCCACTGGTTTCCACTCACCCAAAAAATAACATTCAAAGTACTAACAATAATTTACAAAGCCATCCATAACTCTGCCCCCAGCTATATCACTAACCTAGTCCCAAAATACCAACCAAGCCACTCTCTTCGGTCCTTCCAAGACCTCCTGCTCTCTAGCTCCCTTGTCACCTCCTCCCATGCTTGCCTCCAGGATTTCTCCAGAGCTTCTCCCATCCTTTGGAACTCCCTACCCCAATCTGTCCAACTGTCCCCTAATCTATTCATCTTTAGACGATCCCTGAAAACCCTTCTCTTTAAAAAAGCCTATCCTGCTTCTAACTTACACTGTTTTACTTCCTCCGTTAGCTCATCCCTCATAGTTATTACCTTTTGTATCAATTGACCCTTCCTTTTTAGATTGTAAGCTCTAACGACCAGGGCCCTCTGATTCCTCGTGTACCAAATTGTAATGTAACTGTAATGTCTGCATATATTTTGTTAGGCAATGCGCAAACTGTTGGCGCTATATAAAACCTGTATAATAATAATAATAATAGAAATTAGAATTTAAATAGAATGGAAAAGAATAGATTAGAATAGAAAATAACAGAATATTATAGGAAAAAACAACGTAATAGAATAGAAAGAATATAACCATCTTCCTATTCTAATCTATTCTTTTCTATTCTATTCAAAATGAAATGATTCTTTTTGAATAATGGGATATGATTTTATTCGTTCAATACTATTCTATTGTTTTTTTTTTATTCTATTATTTTCCTATTTGTTTATTCTATTCTATTTTCTTTCTATTCTATTTTTTCTATTCTATTCTATCCTATTCTATCCTTTTCTATTCTATTCTTTTCTATTCAAATACAAATTTATTCTATTCAAAATACGGATTTCGGAACATGGTTATATTCTTTCTATTCTGTTGTTTTTTCTATTCTATTTTGTTATTTTCTATTCTATTCTAATCTATTCTTTTCTATTCTATTCAAATTAGAATTTATTATATTTGAATTTTGGGAAATGATTATATTCTTTCTATTCTTTTCTTTTCTATTGTTTTTCTAACTCTTCTATTCTATTATAGTTTATTCCAGAGGTCGGCAACCCGTGTGCCGCACCCGGCCCGCCATGGCATATTGTCCGGCCCGTCAGTGCCCGTGATTAATTCACCAGCCCGCAGACATGTTTACCGCTGTCCTCTTCATTGGGCAGTGGAAAGCGGCCAGTATTACAGGCTGTTTGGGCTGGGAACCGCTGGAGTTAACTTTTTACATTAAACAGCATTTGATTGGTTGCTGAGCAATCCTAGCAACTAATCATCAGCCTGTTAATGTGAAAAGTTTACTTCAGCAGTTCCCGCCCCATCCAGACCTGTGATATCGATCTCTACTCTGCTGTGCACCTGTGTGGAGAGAGGTAGGAGAGTTCAACCATCCTACACAGTGTTTGTTTGTGTGTGCAGGGGGGCAGAGGACACTACAATGGGGGATGCAGGGGGGCAGAGGAAACTACAATGGGGGGTGCAGGGGGGCAAAGGACACTACTATGGGGGATGCAGGGGGGCAGAGGACACTACAATGGGGGATGCAGGGGGCAGAGGACACTACAATGGGGGATGCAGGGGGGGCAGAGGACACTACAATGGGGGATGCAGGGGGCAGAGGAAAGTACAATGGGGGATGCAGGGGGGCAGAGGACACTACAATGGGGGATGCAGGGGGCAGAGGAAACTACAATGGGGGATGCAGGGGGCAGAGGACACTACAATGGGGGATGCAGGGGCCAGAGGACACTACAATGGGGGGTGCAGGGACAGAGGACACTACAATGGGGGGTGCAGGGACAGAGGACACTGCTTTCGAGGACACAGGAAACTTGCTATGGGGGGAGGGGGCAGAGGACACTATGGGAGTGATGTAAAGGGGGACAGAGGACACTGCAATAGGGGGGGACCCTATTAGGGACCCCATCACCCCTGGAGACAGGGACCCCTTCTCCCCTGGGGATGGGGCCCCCATCTTCTTTAGGGACAGGGACCCCATTTTTCCTAGGGACAGGAACCCCCATCTCCAGACCATGCAGGCTGGCGGGTCTGGCGTCAGCCAGCCTTGGGTGCCAGGATGGGGGTGGGGGCAGTAAAATATGAATCCCCAGCCACATGCTCCCTTAGTGTGAACTAGCTTTGTATTAGTGAAACACCTTAAAGTGAGGTAAACCTGTAATATTATTATTACTATGTTAGGATTATTATTATCTTCATTTATTAGCAGGTTGATTGCGGCCCTCCATGCATTCACATACATTGAATCCGGCCCTTAAGTAGAAAAGTTTGCTGACCCGTATTGTATTTTTTTTCTATTCTATTCTGCTCTTTTCCTATGTATTCAAATTTTTTCTAATTGAAAATTTGAATTTGAGAAGATGATTATATTCTTTTTATTTTATTCAATTCTTTTTTTATTCTATTCTATTCTATTCTATTGTTTTCTTTTCTATTTTGTTCTGTTTTACTCTATTATATTATATTATTTTCTTTTCTGTTATATTCGTTTCTATTCTATTCTACTTTTTTCTATTCTATTCCTTTATTTTTTATTCTATTTTATTCTCTTTGGAAATTTAAAAAATATTCGAATTCGAAAACTATTGGAATTTGAATTTGAAAACTATTCAAATTTGAAAACTATTCGAATTCGAATTTGAAAACTATTCGAATTTGAAAACTATTCAAATCGATTCAAATTCCGTCCAAATTTTTTCTCCATTATTTTGGATTCGTTGAAATTCGGTACTATTGTAAAAAATTTGTCTGAAAATTTGCCCGAATTCCAATTTGGAACTAAACTAACTGCACATGTCTACTAGAGACTTGCCACGCAAATTTGTGCTTCAAGTGCTCTGCAAGTGTACAATTTGCCAGTGAAAATGTGCAGCAAGTTAACAGACTTCTGCCTTGTACACACGATTGGACATTGATCGGACATTCCGACAACAAAATCCATGGATTTTTTCCGACGGATGTTGGCTCAAACTTGTCTTACACACGGTCGCACAAAGTTGTCGGAAAATCCGATCGGTCTGAACGCAGTGACGTAAAACACGTATGTTGGGACTATAAACGGGGCAGTAGCCAATGGCTTTTGTCTCTTAATTTATTCTTAGCATGCGTAGCACTTTGTGCGTCGGATTTGTGTACACACGATCGGAATTTAACCAGATTTAATCAGATTTTGTTGTGGGAAAATTTTATAGCCTGCTCTCAAACTTTGTGTGTCGGAAATTCAGACGGAAAAAGTCAGATGGAGCCCACACACGATCAGAATTTCCGACAACACAATCCGATCGCACTTTTTCCGTCTGAAAATCCGACCGTGTGTACAGGGCATTACAATACAACACTGACACAAATTTGTGGCAGGTTATCCTTGCTATCTGGGCACATGATACAGATGCACTGTGATTGGTCCTGTCTGTACCATGTGATCACTGTGACCAATCACCGAGATCAACACAATACTATACAATAAATGGCTATGAATGAAAGCCATTCATTGTGTACAACTGTCATGTGATCGTTGTGATAGGTCACAGCAATCACATGGTACCGGCACCAGTTCAGTACAATGATCTGTTATCTGCTGTGTCCAGTGGACACAGCGGGTGACAGATTGCGCCACAGCACGGCCCCTAGCACGACACGCGAGGCATGTGGCTGGGAGGATGTTAAATGACGTCCACCCAAGATGGGAGAGCTCCTGTTGGCTGTCATTTGACAATAGGCTGGGTGGAAAGTAGTTGAAGATTATTTGAAAATCCTTTTAAACAGCAATTCCTCTTAGGGCGACAATATCACACGGCCATATAAACTGGTGGGCAAATTTGTTGGTACACTTCCACAAAAAAATCAAAGAACTCACAATTTTTCTGAAGTAACTTAAAACTGACCTAAGTAATTGTCATCCACCATTGTCATCCATTGATTATTACACATTTAATACAAAGAGGCTTTGCTTTCAATTCAATTGATTTTTGGAAATAACAAATCAAATGAAAATAACATAGACAAGCATGATGGGACTCTTAAATTAGTATTAAACACTGCATTTTTTGTATCAACTCCCCCTAAACATCCCTCAGTACGTATTTTAATTTGAAATTTTGGCCAACATTTGCACTATAATATGATCTCTGATGTTGGCCCCAGAGCACACTACACCGTCTCCCCAAACTTCTGGATAGAGAAGAGCACACACTGAGCACATCAGCAGGGTACTATTTAATTGAACAGCACAGACTTGTGCTGCTGTCCATCAAGCTGCTGGACGAGGGTGGAGCAAGGAATTATGCCGCGTACACACGAACTGACTTTTCGACCGGACTGGTCCGACGGACTTTCGACCGACTTCCAACGGACTTTCTGAATGAACGGACTTGCCTACACACGATCACACCAAAGTCTGATGGATTCGTACGTGATGACGTACGACCGGACCAAAATAAGAAAGTTGATAGCCAGTAGCCAATAGCTGCCCTAGCGTCGGTTTAAGCCCGTCGGACTAGCATACAGACGAGCAGATTTTTCAACCAGACTCGAGTCCATCAAAAAGATTTGAAACATGTTTTATTTCTAGGTCCATCGGACTTTTGAGGAAAAAGTCAGCTGGAGCCCACATATGATCGAATTGTCCGACGGAGTCCGGTCCGCCGGACCAAGTCTGCCGGAAAGTCCGCTCGTGTGTACGCGGCATAGGCCTGCCGCTGTAGGCTACTTGTAGTACTCAATGTGTGGATGAACATCACAGACGGAGGAATGCACGCAGCGGTGGCTCCATGGGATCCAGCAGGGGGATGGAGCCACCCTAAAGAAAGAGCTGGAGCACAGTCTGTTTTTCAAGGTGGATTGCAAAGTTGCAGAGTTAAAATGGAAACAACAGAGCAAACATGTTAATTACTGAGGTTTGCTATGGCCTTATAACATTTCAGGGCTTATAAACCCTTTACAGTGATTGTAAACTTTTTTTTTTAACAACAAATATGTCATACTTGCCTGCTCTGTGCAATGGTTTTGCTCAGAGAATCCCCAATCCTCTTCTTATAGGAGCCCTCGCCAGTGATCCTGGCTCCTTACCCCTACCGAGTGCCCACCCTAGTAAGCCACTAGGTGGCTACGAGTGGTGGCACTCGTGCATGCTCGCTCCCCAACCTTGCTTTGTGTTTCCATTGGCAGAGTGCATATCGGCCCTGTTCCCCGCTCCCTCCTTAATGGCTGCAATTGCCAGCAGCAGGAGCCAATAGTTCCCACTGATGTATCTCAGCTTATGAGGAGGGAGATGGGAGAGAGCCTCTGTTCTGGTGCACAGCGCTGGATCAACATCGGGCTCAGGTAAGTATAAGGGGAGGCTTGGGGGGAGCTGCACTTAAGGTCTTTACCTTAATTCAGAGAATACAGCCTTTATAACCACTTTAACCTAATATTTATTCTGCTGCACAATCTTTAGAGGAAATCAGTGCAAACAAGCGATTTTTGTAGCTCTCAATGGGACTTTTGCACCTTCCAACAGGTAGTTTGCCCCACTCCTTTTGAGTAAACTGCTCCAGCTGTTTCAGGTTTAAAGGGTACCAGACTGCATTTCAGCTCTTTCTATAGATGTCTATAGATATTTAATAGGATCCAGAGCAGAATTCATAGAAGGCCACTTCAGAATAGTCAAATGTTTTGATTATAGCCATCCTTCAGCTTTTAGCTGCATGTTTTGGGTCATTGTACTGTTGGAGGATGCTTGGCCTGCAAATGAGAGAGAGCTTTCTTACACTGGGCAGTAGGTTTCACTTCAGAAATCCTTACTAGTCTTCAGACGTCATTGTATCCTGTACAGGTTCAAAGCAAGCCATGCCAGATGCAGCAAAGCAGCCCCAAGACAAAACCAAGCCGTCTCCATGTGTCACAGTAGATATACTGTTCCATTCTTTGAAAGCTTTTTAATGTGTGAACATAGAACTGATACGATGGCAAAAAGCTCCAGTTTTCTTTCACTTGTTCAAAGGACATGTGCAATTTCCCATGCCTCAGCATTGCAAGGGTTAAATGTTTGTTACCTATAGGGGATAAGGTGTAATACGTAACTTATTCCTCGCCCCAACTGGCTTCCTCCATCTTTGTGACTAGTCCCCTAGGGTGCTCTGGGCCCTGGTTGCAAGATGACGTCATCAAGTACAAAGCAGTGCCATTTGCTCAAAAGTCAGAGAAGATATTCCTCTTCCCCTAGAGTTAACAAGCATTTAACCTTTGCAGTGGAAGGCCCCACTGTAATGGTAGTTTTTTGTTATTCCTGGAGTTGGAATTACATTTTTGCTTGCAATCTTTGTCTTTTAATACACTTCAGTCAGTTCTTTTTCATTAAAAATATCCTGCTGCTGGCCAATTTTACACTGCTTTATCACCTGTGGTCTCTTAATTTTTAGGCCCCTTTCACACCAGTCCCATCTGGTCCATTCAGCAGGGGTTCCATGAACATATCTCCTGCTGAATCAAAGGAGGACAAGTTGAATGTCACTTGTGTGACATCCATGCTCACTCAGTGTTTAGCTCCATTTAAAAACTGGAGCTTTCTGGTCATTTTAGATCTATGGATGGCCAGATGTAAATTTGCATTCTGTCAAGTTTAGGTCTGGAAAAACAGAAAAGGACGCAGTGGAAGGACTATGCAGATGTACAGTATACATCCATTCATATCCACCTGCCCAACAATTTGCATGGAGCTTTTTGTCAAGTCTGCCATAAAACCTGATAGGGGGACCTGATTGGAAAATCCATGTGAAAGGGGCCTTAAGAGTTTGAGAAAAATTGGCCAATGGCAGGATAGCATTGCATCAGTGAGAACAGGGATAGCCTCAGCGGACTTCTGGCCAATTTCTTTCTGCCAGTCAAAGCAGATCTATTACAGTTTGATGAAAAGCTGGGAAAACAGGATTTTTGACTTACCAGTAAAATCTGTTTTCTAGAGTACATTACAGGACGTAGGCTCTTTAACTATTAAACTGGGTCATAGGCAGCTATTTTCAGGTGATTGGACACTGGCAAAGAAAAAAGGCTGCTGGGACATCCCCCTATACAACTCCTCCCGCTCTCAGCTGCCCTCACATTTGTAGCTACAATTATAAAATTATAAAATAAGAGATTATAAGAACAGAGGAGGGGGACATTTGTATTTAATCTTTAATTATTAGGACTGGGAGGTCCAAAAGCAGTAACACAACAAATGGGTAAAGAAGGTTTGACAGACCCAGAGAGCAGCCGTAACACCTTACACCCATAACTGGCATCAGAGGAGTCCTGAACATCCACCTGGTAGAACTTAACAAATGTGGGAACAGAAGTCCAGTTGGCAGCCTTGAAAATCTGGGGAAACGGATGCCTGATATTGAAAAGCCCATGAAGCAATGACAGATACGGTAGAGTGCGCCTTAAAGCGGAGGTCCGCCCACCGCTACAAAAATTAAAAGCCAGCAGCTGCACATACTGCAGATGCTGACTTTTAATAATCGGACACTTACCTGTCCTGGAGTCCAGCGATGTCGGTACCGCAGCTGATTTTTCCATCAGCTGTCAGGTGAATGCCGCCTCCATTGCGTGTAAGGGAACCCGGCAGTGAAGCCTACTGCGCATGTGCGAGGCTCCGCTCCTCTCTCCTACTGGCCCGGCGGCCGGGGAAGGAGGAGGGAGGAGGAGGGAGCCTTGGCGGTGACGTCAATACCCGCCCAAATAGTGAGTGAATCCAAATGCCAAAAGGAGCTGAGAGGTATAGCTTCACAGCGCGAACCAGGTCCAGACAGTGGAGAAAAATTTCCTTGGGATATTTCAAGAGGGAAGAACAATGTCCTGGTTAAGGTGAAAGCAAAGACCACCTACGTGAGAAATGAGGCCTTAGGCCTAAAGACAACTTTGTTTATGTGCAAAACTGAGAAAGGCTCTTTACAGAATAAAGCTGCTAACTCGGTGCAGAGGTGATAGCAACAAGAAAGACAACCTAACAATTAAGGTCAGACAATGTAATATCACTAATTCAAAAGGCGGCTTCTGCGGAGCCAAAAGAACCAGACTGAGGCCTAGAAGAGACACAGGGAAGTACACAGGGAAGAGTTGTGAGCCTGACCCAGAACAAAAACATTAACTAGGGAGTGGGAAACCATGTCTCTGAGACACAATGGCCAAGGCTGAGATTTGTCCATTGATAGTAGTTAAAGCCAGATGTTTATTCAGACTGGACTGAAGGATAGACAGAATACGCATAGTTTCTAGGTTTAAAGATCCCTAGGTTTAAAGATCCTCCACTCACCCCAAGCAAAATAGGCCTTCCAGGTGCGATGGTAGGCTTTAAAAGAAGTCAACTTCCTAGCCTTTAAGAGGGTAGGGCTGACTGAATCCCAAAGGCCCCATCCCTCAGGACCATGGATTCAACAGTTATGCCATGAAAACCAGTGAACCAGAACAGGATGGAACCTTGGCCCTTGGAACGATCTGGAAGAGCCCACAGAGTGTCTGCCAACAGTCTGAGCATGTCTGAGCACCATGCTCTCCTGACCCAATTCGGTGCAATGAGAATCACTGGAATGGCTTCCATCTTGGTCCAGCGAAGTAGGTGTAGGCATTGCCAGAGCATTCACTGAAAATTACGGAGGTTCCCTGGACCTGGTAACAACTTGTCTAGTTTGTTATTAAATCTTAAGAAGATCCAAAAAAATCCAGCATCCCCACCTGTGAAAGAAAGTTTGAAACCCACTTCGAATGGAGCGCCCATTCCATTGGATTCAGATGCAGACAACTGAGAAAATCCGCCTGGAGTCCAGCACTAAGGAGACAATCGAATCACCCCCAAGTTCTAGAATGTTGAAGGGAAGGCAAGCTTCCTCCCATGACCAAGTACCCTGCACCAAGAGGGCATCCAGAACTGCTCCACAGCCCGACAGGCTGGCATTAATCATGAGATCCTTATATGATTTTTGAGGGACTAACTTCATCACTGAGTTGGAAATCCACCAGTCTAAGGAGATTCTGGTCTTGAAGGTCAGATGCATGGGATGCATGGGGTGGTTCAAGGTCTGTTTGGCCCACATGCCAGAAAGTTGAGTTGCAATAGTCTGGAGTGAAACTGGGTGTAGGGCACTGCCTCAAAGGAATCACTGTATCCAAGACCCTCAGATAGAGATAAACTGAGGGCTTCCCCTGAGTATGAAATGAACAGATGTTTGTCCCAAGGCAGGAAAAACCTGGACAGGGCAGTGTCTGGAGTACCTGGGCCTGATGCTAATCTGTCTGCCATCTGAGATGGGTCCAGCAATCTCTTCCTTTCCTGTCTGTGGGATATTGTCTAACAGGGACAGGGGGACAGGTCCTTTAACAAGAGATTGTCCAGGTATCCCACAACATTATTCCCTGTAGCAAACAGCAGAGCCAAAATTAGGGCAAGCAACCTGGAGGGAGGGGGGCATGGATAAGCCAAAGGAGAAAGCAACAAACTGGTAATGTCCCAGACTTATACTTTGCATCAGAGGACTGGGAAGGAGGAAAAAAATCCTTCCCAGTCTCAAAAGTAGAAGCCCATCCAAGAGGAGAGAGAAATAACTTCCAAAAAAAGAAGGTAGGCTTCTCTAAGTAGAGAAGAGGTCCAACTTCTAAGGACACTGGCAAAAAAAATAATTCTACCTGGAAGTGGGTGGGGTTATATAGGAGGATGTCTCTTCTTTTTTGCCATTGTCGAATGACCTAACTAAAGATGTACAGTATATAAGCCAGTATATAAGCCAGTTTTAATGATTAAAGAGTCAGTGGGCTCAATTCATGAAACATGATCTACTGCTTTAAGATCAGCAGGAAATTTTTTGCAATTCACTAAAAAATGCTACTAAAATCCCGCATGCGCAATTTCTTGAAGTGTAGCAAAAACATGTGGTATTTTAACAGCGACACATATCAACGACATTAACAACCAGGGAACCAGGGAATAGCTGGTTGTTAAGGACGCTGCACCAGCCGCGTCCTTAGCAACCATAACTTATTTGCTGTCAGCTGGAGTTCCCTGCTGACAGCAGAATGTAAGTAAAAGTAGAGCAGGCATTACATTTTTTTTTCTTTAAAACAGCATGCCCCCCCCCCCCTTCCTTCCAAGTCAAATTAATTATTTCCTCATTCAAATATACACTGCTGGTGCACATTGTCACTGAGACTGTCCATGACATCATATTGTTTCATACAGGTTTGTCATCCACCAAGCATGTTATTTGAAGAATTTGTGTATTTTATATTGTTGCCCTCAAAGCCTCATAAAAAGGCACCCTTCCTGCTGTACAGTATTTTAACCCTTTTTTTGCCACTGGTATATGTCCTAGCTCCCTACACCTTTTTGCCTGTTATCCCTAAAATTATCAGGATCTACTAACAAGATTCATCCCTTACAGACTTCAATGGGATTTGCCATTAGGTTTGGGTCTGCTGAATTTTCAAACAGGATTCACCAAACCTTTAGCAAATCACACCTTGGCAGATCCCTATATATAGGAAGATATGTATGTCAGTATGTACAGTAGGTATGATAACATCATCATCTAGGTATGAAAAGAATTGGATATAATGATTTGAGGATGTAAAGTACAGCTAATGGGCTGTAGCCGCTGATCAGTGCATTCTGACAGTGGTGGAGTTCCACTGTCAGAATACAATGGCAGAATGGAGAGGATTCCTCTACCACTTCACTTGTGTGAATGGGGGAATCTACCCGCTGACTGATCGACAACAAATGAGTAAGCTATGAGCAGCATAAGTATAGTGATGTCAGCATATAGGCAGCATGTAGGTATAGTGAAATCATCATTTAGGTATGATGATGCCAGCTTGTAGGTATGGTGATGTCACCATGTAAGTTTGATTATGATAGCACGTAGGAAAAATGATATTTGCAACTTAAGTATGGATATGTCACCAGGTAGGAAAAGTGATGTTGGCTTGTATGGAAGTTGATGTCAGCATGTGGATAGCTATTGTCAGCAGGTAGGTATGGTGATGTCAGCAGGTAGATATTATGATGTCAGCAGGTAGGTATGGTGATGTCAGCAGGTAGATATTATGATGTCAGAATATAGGTATGGTGATGTCAGCAGGTAGATATTATGATGTCAGAATATAGGTATGGTGATGTCAGCAGGTAGATATTATGATGTCGGAATGTATGTATGGTGATATTACCATGTAAGTATGATTATGATAGCATATAGGAAAAATGATATTTGCAACTTGCGTATGGATATGTCAGCAGGTAGAAAAAGTGATGTTGGCTTGTATGAAAGTTGATGTCAGCATGTAGATAGCTGTTGTCAGCAGGTAGGTATGGTGATGTCCGGAGCTGGGAGGTATTATAATGTCAGAATGTAGGTAAGGTGATGTCAGCATGTAGTTATGATCAAGCCAACATGTAGGTTTGGAGATGCCATCATGTATGATTATGTCACCATGTAGGTATGGTGATGTCACCATGTTAGGTATTATGATGGCAGCATGTAAGTATGTTTATATCATTGTCAACATGTAGGTATAATTATGTCAGCACGTTGGTATGGATTTAGGTGTAGTTATGATGATACCAGCATGTGGAAATAGTGATGCCAGCATGTAGATATTGTGATGCCAGTATGTAGGTATAGTAAAATCAGCAAATACAATAGGCATTGTAATGTTAGCATGTAAGTAAGTTGATATCAGCATGTATGTATAGCGATGTCAGCATGTAGGTATGATAATCTCAGCATGGTTATCTTAAAGGATATGTAAAGCTTCGTTTTTAAAAAAAATAAAATAACAAACCTGTTATACTTACCTCCTCTGTGAAGTTGTTTTTGCACAGAGTGGCCCCGATCCTCCTCTGCTGGGGTCCCTCAGCAGCGCTCCTGGCTCCTCTTCTTCTTGAGTGCCCCGTTGGAGAGCCGCTCTCCCTCGGGGCACTCGTGCGGGTGCGCTCCCGTGTCCTGCTTCGTCCTTTGAAACAGACAGCAGGACTCGGCCCGCCCCCCGGTTCTCACATCATTGGACGTAACTGACAGCAGTGGGAGCCAATGGCTGCACTGCTATCAATCTATCCAATTAGGACCGAAGACACACCGGCTGGAGCTGGTGTGTTCGCCTCCGACGCTGGAACAATCGGGTTCAGGTAAGTAAAAGGGGGGCTCTGGGGGTCTGCTGCGTCACAGGAGATTTTTCACCTTAATGCATAGAATGCATTAAGGTAAAAAACATTGAGGGTTTACAACCCCTTTAAGGTGTAGGTATGATGTTGTCAGCATGTAAGTGTGTTCATCTTAAAGTATAACTAAAGGCAAAACTTTTTTTTCAGTTTTGGATAGAGTGGAGAGAGATTAGAACACCTGTCAGTTTTTATTGCTATCTGTGTCCTGTTAGGGAGATTCACCCTCTCTATTTGACATGTTTACCATTATCATTGAAAGTGAAATTAAAGAAAATTCCACACTTTGGGTTGCCCCAAGAAAAGTAATAGAGGGGAAATCTTCCAATGGGGACACTACATCTGGTGACCTTGGGGTTCCCAAGGAATTCCCTTAATTTGCAAGGATTTCCTCTCACTTCCTGTTTGGCTATGGGACAGGAAGTGAAGAGAAATCTCCCTAATGGGACACAGATGGTGAAAAATAAATCTGACAGGGGTTATAATCTTCCCTTACTTTATCCAAAATGAAAAAAAAATGCCTATATTTCTACTTTAAAGTATTTGTAAACCTACGTGTTTTTTCACCTTAATGCATCCAATGCATTAAGGTGAAAAAACACCTGGCAATGACCGGCCTCCCAGCCCCCCATTTTACTTACCTGAGCCCTGGAACTTGACCCACTGGGACACTCTGTCTCTCTGCCCGGGGTTCTTGGCTCTTGATTGGATAGATTGATAGCAGCACAGCCATTGGCTCCCGCTGCTGTCAATCAAAACTAATGATGCGGGCGCCGGGGGGCGGGGCCGAGTCCTGCATTTGGCCTCTATGGACGCTGAATGCTGGACTCGGGAGCGCCCCGCAAGTTAACCCCCTCGGGAGAACGCTTCTCCCAGGGGGTTATCTGATGTGGGTTGGAGCTGTGAGAGCCACCGAGGGACCCCAGAAGAGCAGGTTCGGGGCCACTCTGTGCAAAACGAGCTGCACAGTGGAGGTAAGTATGATATGTTTATTTAAAAAGAAAAACCTTAAGACCCCTTTCACACTCTGGCGTTTTTCAGGTGTTTTTCAGGCGCTTTAGCGTTAAAAAAAAGCGCCTGTAAAGCGCCTGAAAGAAGCCTCATCTGCAATCCCAATGTGGAAGCCCGAGTGCTTTCACACTAAGACCCCTTTCACACTGGGGCGTTTTTCAGGCGCTTCAGCATTAAAAAAAGCGCCTGTAAAGCGCCTGAAAGAAGCCTCACCTGCAATCCCAATGTGAAAGCCTGAGTGCTTTCACACTGGGGCGCTGCGCTGGCAGGGCGTCAAAAAAAGTCCTGCAAGCAGCTTCTTTGCATCGCTTTCGTGTTTTTGCTACCGAGCTGGGTGCGCTGATGGCCCGAGCCCTTTCACACTGCCAGCGCCCGAAAAATGCATGAAAAACGCCCCAGTGTGAAAAGGGTCTTAGGCCCCTTT
This sequence comes from Lithobates clamitans, assembly GCA_037952925.1. Taxonomy (NCBI): domain Eukaryota; kingdom Metazoa; phylum Chordata; class Amphibia; order Anura; family Ranidae; genus Lithobates; species Lithobates clamitans. The sequence goes on from JBBGZY010000159.1 coordinate 4,109,425, forward strand.
CACACTGGGGCAGTTTGCAGGCGTTATTGCGCTAAAAATACCGCCTGCAAACCAACCCAAAACAGCCGCTACTGTTTGTTCAGTGTGAAAACCCGAGGGCTTTCACACTGAAGCAGTGCGCTGGCAGGAGAAGAAAAAAACTCCTGCAAGCTGCATCTTTGGAGCGGTGAAGGAGTGGTGTATTCACCGCTCCTAAACCGCTCCTGCCCATTGAAATCAATGGGGCAGCGCGGCTATAGCGCGGCAATACCGCGGCTATAGCCGCGCTATGCGATCGGTTTTAACCCTTTTTCGGCCGCCAGCGGGGGTTAAAACCGCAACGCTAGCGGCCGAATACTGCCGCAAAAATGACGGTAAAGCAGCGCTAAAAATAGCGCTGTTTACCGCCGACGCCCCCACCGCCCCAGTGTGAAAGCAGCCTGAAGCAGCGCTTTACCAGCGTTTTTCGGGCGTTGGCAGTGCGAAAGGGCTCGGGCTTTCACATTGGAATTGCAGATGAGGCTTCTTTCAGGTGCTTTTTTTAACGTTAAAGCGCCTGAAAAGCGCCTGAAAAACGCCCCAGTGTGAAAGGGGTCTTAGTGTCACTTTAAGGTGTAGGTATGATGTGATACCAGTATGTAGGTATATTGATAAGAGCCCTTGCACACTGGGGCGGGGGCGGCATCGGCGGTAAAACGCCGCTATTATTAGCGGCGTTTTACCGCCGGTATGCGGCCGCTAGCGGGGCGGTTTTACCCCCCGCTAGCGGCCGAGAAGGGGTTAAATACCACCGCAAAGCGCCTCTGCAGAGGCGCATTGCCGGCGGTATAGCCGCGCCGTCCCATTGATTTCAATGGGCAGGAGCGGTAAAGGAGCGGTATACACTCCGCTCCTTCACCGCTCTAAAGATGCTGCTAGCAGGACTTTTTTTACCGTCCTGCCAGCGCATCGCTCCAGTGTGCAAGCCCTCGGGGCTTTCACACTGGAATGCAAGGAGCGGCACTTTCGGGTCGGTTTGCAGGCGCTATTATTAGCGCAATAGCGCCTGCAAACCGCCCCAGTGTGCAAGGGCTCTAAGGTATTGTAATAATAGCATGAAGGTATGGTGATGTCAGCATGTTAGTATGATTAATTATGTCAGTATGTAGGTATGATGATGTCAGCAGGTAGAGAAGGTGATAGCAGCATGTAGGTATGATGATGTCAGCACGTAGGTTTAATGATGCCAGCATGTAAAAAAGGTGATGTCATCATGTAATTATAATTAGGATAGCATGTAGGAAAGGTGATGCCAGTATTTAGGAATAGTGATGTTAGCATGTAGAAAAGGTGATGTCATCATGTAAGTATAATTGGGATAGCATGTAGGACAGGTGATGCCAGTATTTAGGAATAGTGATATCAGCATGTAGGAAAGGTGATATCAGCATGCAAGTATGATTATGTCAGTATGTAGGCATGGTTATCATAAGGTGTAGGAATGATGATGTCATCTTGAAGGTGATGTCAGCATGTATGAAAGGTGATACCAGCATCTAGATATTGTGATGCCAGCATGTAGGTATAGTACTATCAGCATATAGGTATTTTAATGATAACATGTAGGTATGATTATGTTCTCATATAAGGTAGAAGGTTATGTCAGCTTGTAGGTAAGGCGATGTCATCATATAAGTAAGATTATGCCAGCATGTAAGTATTGAAGTCTCACTATGTAGGGGAAGCAATGTCTGTATACAGATACAAAGAGTACAGTACCTAGGAACAGTGATGTCAGTACACAGATGCAGTTAAGTATACAGGTACAGTGATGTCAGTATACAGGTACATTTATGTTAGTATACGGGTGTAATTTTGTATACAGTATAGGTATAGTTATATATACAGGTACAGTGATGTCAGGACAGCGATACAGTTATGTATACAGGCACAGTGATGTCAGTATACAGCTGTAGCTATATATACGGGTGCAGTGATATCAGTATACAAGCGTAGTGATGTCAGTATATACAGTATCCCACAAAAGTGAGTACGCCCCTCACATTTTTGTAAATATTTTATTATATCTTTTCATGTGACAACACTGAAGAAATGACACTTTGCTTCAATGTAAAGTAGTGAGTGTACAGCTTATATAACAGTGTAAATTTGCTGTCCCCTCAAAATAACTCAACACACAGCCAATAATTTCTAAACCATTGGCAACAAAAGTGAGTACACCCCTAAGTGCAAATGTCCAAATTGGGCCCAATTGGCCATTTTCCCTCCCCGGTGTCATGTGACTCGTTAGTGTTACAAGCACTCAGGTGTGAATGGGGAGCAAGTGTGTTAAATTTGGTGTTGTCGCTCTCACTCTCTCATACTGGTCACTGGAAGTTCAACATGGCACCTCATGGCTAAGAACTCTCTGAGGAACTGAAAAAAAAAATTGTTGCTCTACATGAAGATGGCCTAGGCAATAAGAAGATTGCCAAGACCCTAAAACTGAGCTGCAGCACGGTGGACAAGACCATACAGTCGTTTAAAAGTACAGGTTCCACTCAGAACAGGCCTCGCCATGGTCAACCAAAGAAGTTGGGTGCACGTGCTCAGCCTCATATCCAGAGGTTGTCTTTGGGAAATAGACGTATGAGTGCTGCCAGCATTGCTGCAGAGGTTAAAGGGGTGGGGGGTCAGCCTGTCAGTGCTCAGACCATATGCTGCACACTGCATAAAATTGGTCTGCATGGCTGTTGTCCCAGAAGGAAGCCTCTTCTAAAGATGATGCACAAGCAAGCCAGCAAACAGTTTGCTGAAGACAAGAAGACTAAATTCATGGATTACTGGAGCCATGACCGGTGGTCTGATGAGACCAAGATAAACGTATTTGGTTCAGATGGTGTCAAGCGTGTGTGGCGGCAACCAGGTGAGGAGTACAAAGACAAGTGTGTCTTGCCTACAGTCAAGCATGGTGGTGGGAGTGTCATGGTCTGGAGCTGCATGAGTTCTGCCAGCACTGGGGAGCTACAGTTCATTGAGGGAACCCTGAATGCCAACATGTACTGTGACATACTGAAGCAGAGCATGATCCCCTCCCTTTGGAGACTGGGCCGCAGGGCACTATTACGACATGATAACGACCCAAAACACACCTCCAAGAGGATCACTGCCTTGCTAAAGAAGCTGAGGGTAAAGGTAATAGACTGGCCAAGCATGTCTCCAGACCTAAACTCTATTGAGAATCTGTGGGGCATCCTCAAACGGAAGGTGGAGGAGTGCAAGGTCTCTAACATGCCCACGCTCTGTGATGTCATCATGGAGGAGTGGAAGAGGACTTCAGTGGTAACCTGTGAAGCTCTGGTGACCTCCATGCCCAAGAGGGTTAAGGCAGTGCTGAAAAATAATGGTGGCCACACAAAATATTAACACCTTGGGGCAGTTTGGGCCCAAATTGGACATTTTCACTTAGGGGTGTACTCACTTTTGTTGCCAGCGGTTTAGACAATAATGGCTGTGTGTTGAGTTATTTTGAAGGGGCAGCAAATTTACACTGTTATACAAGCTGTACACTCACTACTTTACATTGTAGCAAAGTGTCATTTCTTCAGTGGTGTCACATGAAAAGATATAATAAAATATTTACAAAAATGTAAGGGGTGTACTTAGTTTTGTGAGATACTGTAAGTACAGTAATGTTACTAAACATGTTCAGTGATGTCAATATACAAGTACAGTACAATGAAAAAAGCATTCAGATACAGTGATATCAGTAAGCAGGTACAAATATGTTAATATACAATAAAGGTGTAGTGATGTCAGTAATCGTGTACAGTTATGTCAGTATACAGGTGTAATTATGTATACAGACACAGTGATGTCAGTAAACAGGTGCAGTGATGTCAGTAAACAGGTGCAGTGATGTCAGTATGCATGTACAGTTATGCATACAGGTGCAGTGATGTTAGTATACAAATGTAATTGGGTATACAGGTGTGGTGAGCTCAGTAAAAAGGTAGTGTAATTATGTATATAGGTGCCGTGATGTCAGTATTGTCAGTATACTGGTGCAGTGATGTCAGTATACATGTGTAATTATGTATACAGACGCAGTGATGTCAGTATACAGGTGTAATTATGTATACAGACGCAGTGATGTCAGTATACAGGTGTAATTATGTATACAGACACAGTGATATCAGTATACAGATACAGTTGTGTATACAGGAGCAGCAATGTAAGGTAGGTACACTAATGTTAGTATACAGGCACATAGATGTCAGCATACATATACAGTGATATCAGTTTATAGATAGTGATGTCAGTATACAGGTACAGTTATGTATACAGGAACAATGATGTTGATATACGGTTCAGGTGCAGTGATGTCAGTATACAGGTACAATTATGTCAATATATAATTATGTATAAAGGTACAGTGATGTCAGTATACAGGTGTAGTTGCGTATACAGGTGTAGTGATGTCAGTAAACAGGTACAGTATTATTAGTAAACAAGCACAGCCATGTCAGACACGTAACAATGTCAGCATAATACAGGTACATTGATGTTGATATATAGGTGCAGTAATGTCAGTACATGGGTAATATTACAGTGTATTATTGTATGGGTGTAATTATGTTTACAGGTGCAGTGATGTCGTTATTGTCAGTATATAGGTACCATGATGTCAGTATACAGGTGCAGTGATGTCAGCATACAGGTACAATGATGTCAGTATACAGGTATAGTGATGTCAGTATACAGGTGCAGTGATGTCAGTATATAGGTACAATGATGTCAGTATACATGTGCAGTGATGTCAGTATACAGGTACAATGATGTTAGTATACAGATGCAGTGGTGTCATTATTGCCAGTAAAAAGGTGCAGTATTGCTAGTATACAGGTACAATAATGTTAGTATACTGATGCAGTGATGTCATTGTCAGTACACAGATGCAGTAATAACAGTGTACAGGTGCAGTGATGTCATTATTGTCAATATACAGGCACAGTGATGTCATTATACAGGTGCAGTGATGTCATTATTGTCAATATACAGGCACAGTGATGTCATTATACAGGTGCAGTGATGTCATTGCCAGTACACAGGTGCAGTAATAACAGTGTACAGGTGCAGTGATGTCATTATTGTCAATATACAGGCACAGTGATGTCATTATATAGGTGCAGTGATGTCATTATTGTCAATACACAGATGCAGTGATGTCAGTATACAAGTGCAGTGATATCAAAATACAGGTACAATGATGTTAGTATACAGATGCAGTGGTGTCATTATTGCCAGTAAAAAGGTGCAGTATTGCTAGTATACAGGTACAATAATGTTAGTATACTGATACAGTGATGTCAGTATACAGATACAGTGATGTCAGCATACAGGTGCAGTGATGTCAGTATACAGATACAGTGATGTCAGCATACAGGTGCAGTGATGTCAGTATACAGATACAGTGATGTCAGCATACAGGTGCAGTGATGTCAGTATACAGATGCAGTGATGTCAGTATACAGGTACAATTATGTCAGCATACAGATGCAGTGATGTAATTATTGTCAGTTTACAGGTGCAGTGATGTCAGTATACAGATACAGTGATGTCAGCATACTGGTGTAGTGAGGTCAGTATACAGGTGTAGTGAGGTCAGTATACAAGTGCAGTGATGTCAACATACAGGTGTAGTAATGTCATTATTGTCAATACACAGGTGCAGTAATGCCAGTATACAGGTGCAGTGATGTCATTATTGTCAGTATACAGGTGCAGTAATATCAGTATACAGGTGCAGTGATGTTAGAAGACAGATGCAGTGATGTCATTATTGTCAATAAAAAAAGGTACGGTAATGTCAGTATACATGTACAATGATGTCGGTATACAGGTGCAGTGGTGTCAGTATACAGATGCAGTATGTCATTATTGTCGGTACAGGGGTGCAGTAATCTCAGTATACAGGTGCAGTGATGTCATTATTGTCAGTAAAACGGTGCAGTAATCTCAGTATACAGGTACAATCATGTCAGTATACAGATAGTGATGTCAGTATACAGGTGCAGTAATATCAGTATACAGATACTGTACAATGATGTTAGTATACAGATAAAGTGATGTCAGCATACAGGTGCAGTGATGTCAGCATACAGGTGCAATGATGTCAGCATACAGGTGCAGTGATGTCAGCATACAGGTGCAGTGGTGAAGTGTATGAGGTGAATATATAGAGTAAGTAAGCAAAGGGTGATGATAGCACACATGTAGATGTCTGCAATGTGATGCATGTGGCTGATGCTGAGATAATGTGATTGATGGGGTGTTCAGATGAGTCCAGTAATGGGGGGGAGATGACCCCCATGTCTGATACCTCCTTGCTGGAGAGAGGATTCCTCGGCTTCCGCCTGCAGTGTGGGAACTCCCTGGGGGAGGAGTGAGACCCCCTGGCCGAAGCTGTGCAGAACAGACACTGCTTCCCAAAGGAGCAGAACCCTGTGATCCCAACAGGAGGAGCCTGCAGCCCCTCTCCCCCTCCCGCACACCCCAGACTCCTTTTATAGCAAAGTGCCTGCAACTTGGCATACTCTACTTCCAAAGGCAATGAATCATTTCCTCCACTTCACAAAAATGGGAGAAAGCTTCTTAGGTTTGCTGTGGAAAATGAAATCAGATTATTCGGTTTAAAAAAAAAAACTATGTATATAAAAATAAATTGTTGTGGTTCCAGAAGCCAGCAAGTGTTTGAAGGATGTGAATTTCTAGAGGAGGTTGCTGTGGGAAGCACAGAGGACAGACAGTGTTATAGACAGTATTATAGGCAGTGTTATAGGCAGTGTATGAGCTCCCCCGCTTGACACAGTCATTAACCTCATCATCATCCTGGATAATGGCATTCTGGAACCTCAGCTTTCTGGGCCTCTTTTATCACAGTTGTGATTGTCGCAGTATTCTATCCGTCCTTTAAAGGTGAACTTCAAAGGAAGTATAAAATATACACGTTATGCAGCTTTGCATTCATTAATACATCAATAATTGTATTTTTTATTACAGGCGGCAGTGTGATTACCTACAATTAACCTGGTTTCAGCCTCTTGTACACTCAGTGCAGCACAGATCAAACTGGCATAGGTAGAAGCAACACAAGGAGCCATTCCGCTCAGTGCATGGGGCATGCTGATAGGAGGAGAGCGCAGAGCAATGGAAAGATCAGCTTATCAGTCTGCTGTTCCTCTTTATACTGTCCAATCAAAGGCTGGAGAAGGGACAGGGCCTGTAAGCGTTACTTAGGGCTCCATTCACACAAAAACCTAAACCTTAGGTTTTTGCATGTTTCCATACATCTCGGTTACGGCAGCCCATTCATTTTTATGGGCTCCCCTGTAGGCAGGTGCAGTCTGTATTCTCCACTGCAGGTGGTGCTCGACCACAGTGGCAATGCAGATGGTGGATCAAGTTGAAAGGAACTTGGTTCCTCTATGATTTCCTCAGTCACATGGTGGCATATATCCGATTGGATGCTGGCGCCCCACGTTAGTTTGGTGGCCATCCTGGGTCAGGCAGAGTCTATTTAAGGTTCCAGCTTCTTGTGGCAGATGCTGTCAGCCAGTCTTCAAACCGCTGTTCCGCCGCTGTTACAGTTGTAGGTGTGACTCTCCACTGGGCCTGTATGTACTTGCTGAACACTTCTACAATATATTGCTATTGCCAAACTTGGACTTTGTGTGCTCACTGCCCACTGAATAAAGCTGCACCTAGTCCACACTTGGTGGCAGTCAGCAGGATATGTCCCTCTTTGCAGCTGGTGCAGAAGGAGTAGTGGGGACCACTATGGCCCCATTGGCCCTGGTGACTACGTTTAATGGGTCTAACATCTTTCTATTAGAATGGGAGGGAAGGCTGGAGAGCGCTGCCCAGCTGTACCAGGTCTCCGCCCAGGGGATCCAGGCAATTAATTCCTTCAGGGATGATGCCCATCGAGCAGTGACCAAAGGACTCCCTGGCCAGCCTAGAACAAATTGTTGCACACCTCAAAGGCCAGTTTGGGGAAAATGTAACAGTCCCAGAGCTGTCGAAAGCCTCACCCCACCCACTTTGCGGTAGCCCTCCAGAACCTGTGGAAACACCTGGAAAAGAAGAATGTTCATGGCTGTGCCAACATAAGCACCTCAGATAAGTTACTGTCACTACTTCTCAACGCTCGGCCTGGCTACTGGCAAGTCCGGGGAGGGAACAGTTCATGTAGACTTAAACATGATCATACCTTAAGGCTCACCATACATGGTTTGAATCCTGGCCGATGAACAGGCTCAATGTACCAAGTTGATCGACTTGGGTACAACCAGCTTGCCGGGTTCTGTTGCGATTATTGCTAGCAGCTGCTATAGCTGCTAGTGATAATCACTGTCTTCTCCCGGGGGGGATGGCTTCTCAGACAATGGCCTGGCAGGAGGGATTCCCACAACAACACCATGGTTACAGGAAAGAAATTTGTTCTTAGTATGGTCAGTCTAAGAGATTAGAGATGCTCTAGGAATGTCCCCATTAAAGTCTGTTGGCCAGTTTAGGTTAGGAATTAGTTTGGGCTAGAGTTTTTTTGTTTTTTTTTAATTAAGTTGCACTTCAATGTCATCAAGCAGCATTACCCAACAATCTGCAGTTACACCAGTTAGCAGCTAGTACTTACCATAGGTACTTTCTGATGCTAATTGCCCCAGGTATGTTCCATACATATGAAAAGAAGGGCCAGGATTGAAACTGTAATATTACAAGGGCACCGCACTTCTCATAGGCAATTTTGTCTGTTTCTCATGCAATGTGATCACCTGGCACCCACGCTATTTGTCATATTTGATCATCACAGTTAGAAAGGGTAGGCAAAAGTTGTACTTTAATGTCATCATCGAGCAGTGTTACCCAACATTCAGCAGTTACACCAGCTGGCAGCTACTGTAGGAACATTTATTCACATCTCTGCTATATTTAAAAGTTACAGGGAAGGCTGATTGATAACAGATAAGAGATATTGCTTTTTTTTGCTGATATTTGGCCCAGGTGTGCATCATACATATCTGCTTAGAAATGAAATGGCCCGGATGGAAGCTACAGTTATACAGGGACACCACAATTCTCATAGACCATGTTTGTTCCTCAGGCTATGTGGGCACTTGGTATTCACACTATTTGTCATATTTGGCCATCACCATGGATAAGCAAGGCCATCTGCTGCCAAGAAGAAGAAGTGATGGGAAGCTTGCTCTGCCCATGTATGGCAAACTTTAGTAGTTTGAATCAAAGTATTGGTGCGTGTGTCTCAAATGATACCATACCTGCCAGCATGAGTACTTTTCCCAGTGTTTTTTGTGAGAAAAATGTGCCTCCTAGTAACAGCCCAAACTAGTTCTGTGCACCGAAGAAACAGAGCAAATAATTAGCTATAATAACAGCAAATAAGCTATCTTGCTTAAAGAGACTCTGTCATAGGGAACATGGCTCCAAACCCCAAGCGCAAACCCCTAGAGGTCCGCATACGTGCAGCTGCCTCCCACACCCTTCTGTCATGCACAGTCTGGTACATTAACTGATACATTCATCAGGACTATTTTGACTCATGCACCCCAACCAGACACACCCAAATAGATGACCCCATTTTCTGACATTGTAGGGATTTCCATTCGCTTCCTTTTGTGTCACTGGGACAAAAATTGAGGAGAATTATCCACAATGAAAGCACAGACAGAAATAGGAACCTGAAAGAGGTTCCAACCTATCTCAATGCTACTCAAAATTAAAAAAGAAAAAAATCTGTTTTAGCTGGAGCACTTTACATGTAAGAATTTGCAAAACAGCCACAAGAGGGAGCTCTGTATTTCACAAAACTCACTCACTTGTCTAATGACCATTCAGATAAAATATAAGCAACATAGAGAATGAAAATTATTTTTAATGGGCCAGCAGACCTGTAGACTTGCATAGTGAGAAGCAGTAAAGCAAAACCACTGTACATTATTAATTCCAAACTATACATAAGATTTCTAAAAAAAATACAACACGGGGGGGGGGGGGTAAATTTACTGACATTTACTGCATTGCAATAACATGGTCGCATCACTCATTTGCATAAATTATTGCATGTGGTAAATTGGTAAGTCAAAACTGACTTACCGCAAGCCTTATTTTACTGCATTTTTTTGGCCACTATTTAACTCTTAGTGAATTGACCCCTAATACTATTATTTAGAGCAATTGTTAAGGTTTTTTTTTCTAAAATAACAAACATGTTATAATTACCTGATCTGTTCAATGGTTTTGCATGGACACATGCTAAATGGACACATTAAGCTGCAGCTCCGCTTGAGTGCCCCCATAGCAAGCTGCTTGCTGTGGGGGCACTCGACAGAAGGGAGGGGCCAGGAGCAGCAAAGTGGCACCCGAGAAGAGGAGGATCCGGGCTGCTCTGTACAAAACCAACTGCACAGAGCAGGTAAGTATAACATGTTTGTTATTTAAAGAAAAAGAAAAAAACAAGACTTTACAAACACTTTAACCACTTCCCTACCGCGCATAGTCATATGACGGCGGCAGGAACCCTTTGTCCCTCCGGGCTGCCGTTATATGACGTCTATTACTTTCTGAGCCTCTAGGGGGCGTGCGCACGCCCGCCGCGTCACTAGGCACCCGATGCGCGTGCCCGGAGGCTGCGATGTCTGCCGGGCACCCGTGATTTCCCATGAACACAGCAGGACCATGGATCTGTGTGTGTAAATACACAGATCCACGTCCTGTCAGAGGGGAGGAGACCGATGGTGTGTTCCCAGTACAGAGGAATACCGATCGGTCTCCTCCCCTTGTGAGTCCCCTCCCCCTACAGTTAGAATCACTCCATAGGATACACATTTAACCCCTTGATCGCTCCCTAGTGTTAACCCCTTTCCTGCCAGTCACATTTACACAGTAATCGGTGCATTTTTTATAGTTATGACCGCTGTATAAATGTGAATGGTCCCAAAATAGTGTCAAAAGTGTCCGAAGTGTCCGCCGCAATATCGCAGTCACGATCAAAATCGCAGATCGCCGCCATTACTAGTAAAAAAAAAATAACAATAAAAATGCCATAAATTTATCCCCTATTTTGTAGACGCTATAACTTTTGCGCAAACCAATCAATATACGCTTATTGTGATTTTATTTTTTTACCAAAAATATGTAGAAGAATACATATCGGCCTAAACTGAGGAAAACATTTGTTTTTGTTTTTTTTAATGGGATATTTATTATAGCAAAAAGTAAAAAATATTGTGTTTTTTTTTTTAAATTGTCGCTCTTATTTTGTTTATAGCGCAAAAAATAAAAACCGCAGAGGTGATCAAATACCAACAAAAGAAAGCTCTATTTGTGGGAGAAAAAATATTTAAATTTCATATGGGTACAGCGTTGCATGACCGCGCAATTGCCATTCAAAGTGTAACAGCGCTGAAAGCTGAAAATTGGTCTGGGCAGGAAGGAGGTTAAAATGCCCTGTATTAAAGTGGTTAAGTTTAGTTTCAAAATTTTTTTTATATATATAATTTTTATTCACAAATTTCCCATCGAAATGCCCCAGGTCTCGCTCACCAGTTCAGAGGCTGCCAGTCCTAGACACCGGTTTCAATTGTAGCCAAGGTCAGCTATTATGCTTATAAGTTAGAGACAGTTTCTGTGTTGTTAATGTGGGGTTGGCTCCCTCTAGTGTTTGCTGGACTATATGTGTGAATTTCCTCCCTTCCTGGGAGAGGCTGTAGAGCAAAGCATCATGGGACATGTAGTTCGGAATGCTGAGTGCACAGAACAGATTGCAGGGAGAGGATATAAAAATTGCTGGCGCGGCCTAGATCAGCTTCTCTGGACACCGTTTTGACTCTGCCAGCAGGAGGTCTGTGTGAGAGGGAGTTTGCTAATGATTGGTGGCTGAACAGCTTTACCCAGAGGGATCTCTGCGGACAGCATTGTTTCTTCAGTGCAGTGGACCAGCGGGTGTTTCAGGTCATCCAGAGGTGCCTGCAATTCAGATTCCAGTGAGCTGCAGCATGGCAGCCGCCATTTTCCAGAGCAAAGAGACGGAGTTCCAGCTGGAGTCTTTTCATCATCTGCACCATTATCTAATCCATCTGAAATTTGGAGTGGTGAGCGGACATAGCCCATGGTAGACCCCTTTCACACTGCCAGCGTTTTTCAGGCACTACAGCACTAAAAATAGTGCCTGTATAGCGCCTGAAAAAAGCGGCTCCTTTCACTCCAGTGTGAAAGCCCGAGGGCTTTCACACTGGAGCGATGCTCTGGCAGGGCATCACAAAAAGTCCTGCCAGCAGCTTCTTTGGAGCGGTGAAGGAGCGGTGAACTCACTGCTCCTCCACCGCTCCTCCACTGCTGCTCCCCATTGAAATCAATGGGGCAGCGCTGCAATACGGCCGGCAAAACGCCCCTCCGGTTTTAACCCCCAGCTAGCGGCCGCGCAGCGCCGCTAAAACGACGGTAAAATGGCGCTAAAAATAGCGCCGCTTTACCGCCGACGCCACCCGCGGCTTGGTGTGAAAGGGCTCTTATAGTTAAGGACACTACTGTTAAACAACACCCACACAGTTTAGCTGGTGGTACTTGTAGTCCCACAGAAGTTAAACCCTTTATTATAGCATGGATCCAACAGCAACAGGACTACACCGCTGCAAATCGCCAACCTTGGCGATTTGGAGCAATGTAGTCCTGTTGCTGTTGGATCCATGCAGAGGCACCATTCATCCCTTTACACCTTTTATGGGAAGGCTTGTTTGACATATCTGTTGATTCAGAGGATCCACGTAGTGAGAGTTTTACATTTTGGGAAGTTTTAAAGAATTTTAAAACATAGATGATCCCCTGCCCTGATCTGCTGTCCTCCTTACCTGCCTATGGAGATTTGGTAGCAGTTTAAAGTCTGGTGTTTTGGAGTCCGAATGCTGGTTTACCCTATGGGTTTCAGGAAGGTGTGAATATACCAGTAATGCCGGACTTTTCGACAGCAAAGGTCCGACGGAACGAATCCACTGGACAATGCGATCGTGTGTGGGCTTCATGGGACCTTTGCTGTAGAAAAATCAGACGGACTTTAGAAATAGAACATGTTTCAAATCTTTCTGACGGACTCGAGACCGGTCGAAAAATCCGTTCGTCTGTATGCTAGTCCGACGGACAAAAAGGGACACAAGGGCAGCTATTGGTTACTGGCTATGAACTTCCCCATTCTAGTCTGGTTGTACGTCATCACGTTCGAATCAGTCAGACTTTGGTATGATCGTGTGTAGGCAAGTCCGTTGCGTCGGTACTCTGTCAAAAGTCTGCTCGTGTGTACACGGCATAAGAGGATCTCTGAGTGATATATTTGAAAGCTGGATATTCCTTTATAAGTTGAGGCTGGATATTCACTGGTTTATGGTGTGAGGGTTCTGAGAGCACATAGCAGTTGTGTGAAGGCATGAAATGAATACATATTAGATACACCTCTAGCATGAAGAACTATGTGGATTAGATGTTTTGGGGACTTGATTTAGTACACAAATTTTGCACATTTATATTATATTATTGTTTGTGATAATTTATTACTGCGCAAAATTACTTGTTTACTATTATTATTTTATTATCTGTGTATTGTGAACACAAATAGGTTTTGCAGCTAGTTTTGAGTTTCTGATTATGACAGTTTTGTAAATTTATTGACTTTTTCAGTATTAGTTCACTTGATAGCGCGAAGGACTTTCACTTTTACTTGATGAGGAAGGCTGTCCCAGAACAAGGTTCTTAACTTTTAGACTTAAAACATGAGTATGATGACGATTGCACGTTTGCTCTCTTGGAGTGGAGGGAGAGTATTCCAGTTGAGTTTCAGAAGAGAGTGTCGTGAGCCTGGTGGAAGGCCTTGATGGTCAAGTAATCCCATTACAGTTGACAGGTGATCTGGATGGAGACCCCTCCCAGGAAGTCCGGTTGGAGACAGCTCAGCTGTAGGTAGTCCAATGGCTGGAATGCCCCCTGCTTCATTCTACACAGACATGAGTCGGTTGGTTGAGAGCCTGATAAAGAGTCATGCCATCTCTGCCAATCAGGGGTATCGGAGGTTGCAATTTTTCTCAGGCCGTGCCACCATCCCAGAAGGCGAGGAAGAGTTTGACTGTTGAATGGATCAAAACATGCAGGCGATAGAGGATTGGAATGTGTCTGAAGCCGTAAAGAAACAATGGATCAGGGAAAGTCATTGGAGTCCAGCAGCGGATGTCATCAGAAGTCTAAAAAGAGGAAAACCAGACTGTGAGGCTATGGACTACATTGAGGCCCTGTGTGCTGTTTATGGAAGAGTGGAGAAACTACTAGACTTAATGTACAAATTTGAACATACTCACTAGTGGTGAGGAGAGAAGTTATTGGACTATGTTGTTTGAGTGGATCGAATCCTGCATCAAATTATTTTGAAAAAGGGGATTGATCCTTGGGAAGCAGACAGAGCCAGATTGGAAAGAATCCTGCAATGGGCTAGGCCCAACCATCCAATTGTGCTTAGTCTACTACTGAAAGGAACAGGAGAGGCCCCTACTTACCTAGAATTGATGAAGTTGGTGAGGGAAGAAAAAGCCTTGTTGGATGAGAAAAATCAAGAGGCCCGGCTTGCGGTGAAGACCCCCCAGAAGGCAGAGAAGGTCGCAGCCCAGTTAGCTCAAGTGATCACCAGTGTGCCAGAAAGTGACGAGAAATCTGAGTGGGGGGAGTGCCCCAAGGCTCCTCTGGCGCAATCCACACCCAAAGTTACTCCAGTCAAGTCACCAGAGAAAGGAGCCCAAGTTCAAGAGCAGGTGCAACAAGCTTTGCTGCATTGTTATGGAGGCTCAGGCCAAAGCACAGGCCGATAGGCCCAGTATCCAGAAGTATTTAAGTGTGGGGAAACAGGGCATTTCAAGGCACAATGTCCGCAGAAGGAAGTAAGTGTCGAGCTGTTGGCGGTGCTTGTGAAAATATTACTAAAACTGTTGGTATATCAGAACGCGGGAAACTTTCAGGGGTCTCAGAGAAGGAGCCAGCTGGGAACCCCGACAAGAAACAGAGCTCCAAAACTGGAAGGAGAAGGAGGGTCAGGAGAAGGTCTCAGAAG
This sequence comes from Lithobates clamitans, assembly GCA_037952925.1. NCBI lineage: Eukaryota > Metazoa > Chordata > Amphibia > Anura > Ranidae > Lithobates > Lithobates clamitans. The sequence goes on from JBBGZY010000159.1 coordinate 4,124,543, forward strand.
AAGGGCCTGGCATCGACGCCTTCATCTCTCGCAGCCAAGTAACCCGTCACCGGGCACAGAGGGTCAATGCTTTGTCACCACCCAGGGCTACTGTTAGGTCCTCTAAGAATACACCTAAGAGAGATTGCAAACCCAACTCTACTAGAAACAACCTAGTGTCACCACCTAGGGCTACTGCTAGGTCCTCTCAGAATACACCTAAGAGAGATTGCAAACCCAACTCTACCAGAAACAATTTAGAGAGCTTTCCAGAGAAATGAATTGAGCCATCCCCGATTGTGTCCGAACAAATAGAGGGCATTTACACAGTGGCCTTGTTAGAGACTGGGGCCCAAGTCACACTTTTATATTGGGGCTTCTATGACAAGTACCTGAGTCACCTTCCTCTACGCAAGCTTGAAGATGTGGAGATCTCTGGAATTGGAACTGCCAAGTGCCCATATGATGGGTACATCCCTATTCAAATATTCTTCGGGCCAGCAGCTGTCAGCAAAGTGGAGGCCTTTGACACCTTGGCGGTTGTGTGCCCCAGGCCACCCGGGGCTGGATGGAATTCAATACTAATTGAGACAAATACTGATCTAGTAATGAGATTGTTGTCATCAGTATTGGGAGAAGATGGTTCCATTCCAAACAAGATCCACCCTCAGTTACTGAAGGCCTGTCGGCGTGTGGCAAGAGAGAGGAATGACCCTGTTGAGGGGGTAGGACGCTTGTGGAAGTTAGAAGCCAAGAAAAGAGTGTTGCAGTCAGGAGAAGTTGCTCATGTGAAAGCTACAGTCAAACTGACCTGGGACCAACCAGGCCCCTTTGTTGTGTTAGAAACTGATAAACAAGCTAGAGCTGTTGGATTAGAGATGGTTCCTGAATTGGTCCCCACCAGGGATCTGTCCCAAACTGTAAAAAAAAATGCCAATTTGTCTTCAGAATGCTACAGATCATCCAATCACATTGGGGGCACGCATGTTGGTGGGGCAAGTGAGTGCAGCCACCCCTGTGTTTCCTAAGGAGACCAAAGGTCAAGAGGATGGTCAGCAGATGCGGAAGGAGTTCCAGCATTGTGCTGAAGTCTTACACCCCTGTATGGCAGCAAAGAATAAAGTCCCAATTAATGAGATGGGAGAAGATCTTTTCGAAGGATGATTTTGAAGTGGGATGTGCTAAGAGCGATGGCGGAACTGAAGAAGTCAAGGGTCGTTCAGGAATCCAGGAGTCCATATGCATCCCATTCTGTGGTGGTGCGGAAGAAGAATGGATCACTACGCATGTGTATTGACTACCGTACTCTAAATCAACGCACCATCCCTGATCAGTACACAACTCCCCACATTGAAGATGTCCTTTTGTGTCTTACTGGGGCCAAATTGTTCAATGTAATTGACTTGGTACTATCAGATACCCATGCATCCAAAAGATCAAGAAAAAAGTGCATTCATTTGCCCCAAAAGATCAAGAAAAAAGTGCATTCATTTGCCCTCTGTGATTCTACGAGTTCTGCCGAATGCCTCAAGTATTGTCAGGGGCCCCTGCGACCTTCCAGCGACAGATGGAGAGAATGGTAGGAGACATAAATCTAGTGGAAGTGTCAGTGTATTTGGACGACATCATTGTGTTTGGAAGAACATGAAGCTCGGTTAGAGGAGGTTTTTTCACGCCTCCATGAAGGATTGAAGTTGTCTTTGGAGAAGTGTCAGTTTTACAGAACCTCTATCACGTATCTGGGTCATGTTGTCTCTGCAGGAGGGGTTGCCACAGATCCGCAGAAGTTGTAGGCTGTTACCACCTGGCCCAGGCCAAGGACTGTGACTGAACTAAGATCTTTCTTGGGGTTCTGTTCTTATTATCGGCGATTTGTGGCAAACTTCGCCAAGATTCCTCAGCCCCTTAATGAGCTGTTACAAGTGGCCAGGGGAGAAGGAGAGGATGGAGTCAGGGTGAAAAAGTCTGGTGGTCGCAGGAAAGGAGAGTCAGGCAGGATCAATGGACTCCTCAGTGTGCAAGAGCCTTTTGGCAATTAAAGAAGAGTCTCACTGAAGCCCCGGTCTTGGCTTATGCTGATCCTGGCAAGCCTTATGAACTTCATGTGGACGCCAGTAGAGAGGGACAGGGAGGAGTCCTCTATCAAGATCAGAAGGGTGGCCTCAGACCCCTGGCTTATGTAAATCGTAGTCTTACACCATCTGAGAGGAATTACCCTGTCCACAAGCTGGACTTCCTGGCCCTAAAGTGGACAGTGGTAGACAAACTAAAGCACTATTTGTATGGAGCTGTGTTTGTCATAAAGACATGTAGCCAAGGGTTTGCTAATATAAGGTATTACAGTTGTTATGGTTGCAAATTACTTTGGCCCCCTCTAGTGTCCTTTTAATGCTGTTAGGACTTTCTTTTAATTCCTGAGAAGCAGCGCTGCAAAACATTGTGGGAGATGTAGTTTGGAGGAGGAAGTGACTCTGTTAGCTGTATCAGCCCTGAACTACAAAACAGACAATGCAAAGCGCTAGGAGCAGTAATAAAAGGAACAACGCAGTCATCTTTAAGCCTTTTTGGATGGCATTCAATACCTGCCAGCAGGAGGTCTGTGTGTGTGACCAGGAGACTGCGGCCTATACAGTGGGATTGCCAGCCTCTGTGGTGCTTCAGAGTACAGTCCTGCCAGCTTAGCAAGCGGATCGGTTTGCAGTGCCAGGACATCTGTAAGTTCCCTGCATTTCAGCCATCTGAAGGAGCGGTATAGCGCGTCGGCGCCATCTTTTAATCAGACTGAGACATCAGGAGGGGAGTCCAGACGGAGCCTCACAGCTTCTGAGTCTATTGTGGTGAGAGGGCACCTGCCCATTTCAGTAAAGTGCACTGTTTGCTGAGTGAGTTACTTACAGACTGCTGGTGAGACTTGTAGTTCCACAGAAGTGATTCTACTTATTCACAGGCAACATACAGCTGAACTCTGGGGTTTGTTATAGCCTGTGCTGTAAGGTCAGTACTGTATTACACTCACACATAAGGAGAAAGTTACAAGTGCCATATTTCTTCAGTTAACCAGTTATCAACATACCATTTATTCTACAGTTTGCTTTCTCTTATTTGCCCTGTTGGATTACAAATACTGCAGTTTAAACTACAGGCTAGCTGAAGATATCTGGAGTCAAGGAACTGTTATCTTCTGCAAAGCATTTGCGGTTCTATTTTGTAGTTTGAACATTGAATTACAACCTAGGGGGAACCCTTGAGTACAGGTTAAATATTGCATTGTTGAATGTAAGTAGCATTATTCTGCAACTTGGTGTGTGTATTGGGGTTTCAGTGGGGAGGTGTTTAATATAGGTTTTGGAGTATATTGAACACTTGTCCCATTGTGCACATGTCCACATATACTCCCTACGGTGGTTATTGAACAGTTTCCACATCTATACTGATTGTTATCAACTGTCATTTATTGTTTGTGTTTAATCACATTGTTCATTGTGTTTAATATTCACTCTAGTAAACTTTTTGAGTGGTTCAGTGACATTGTGTGAGTTTCTCATTGATAACCTCCCATTACAGAATAGAACCCAAGGTGTCAAAGGTAAGAGAGGATCTGCAGAGTCGGGGTAGCCAGTGGGGTATAGAGTCAATCAGCAGCCCTCACGGGGTACCACTACATTTGGAGGTCCCACCAAGATATCCCATCTGGGGTGCCCGAGCAGATCGGTTGATGAGTCCAGAGTAGAAGAAGTCATGGACACAGTTACAGCCACCGAATGAAGCCAGGAGTATGGGAGCTGGTTGGAGAAAACCACAGTTATGAGGCAACCAGGAGTCCGGTGGTTCGATAAAGAGGTATGGCAGTTGATGAGAGAGGCTGTCCCAGAACAAGGGTCCTACCTCTTGGACCTGAAACATGACTTGGAGGAAGATTGCACCTATGCCCTTCTAGAGTGGAAAGAGGATGTCCCGGCAGAGTTCCAAAAAGGAGTGGTGAGTCTAGCAGAAGGCCTGGATGGCCATGTGATCTCAGTACAGTTGCCGGAGCAGGCAGGTGAGAAGTCCCCTGGGTCACCACAAGGGAGCCCTGTTACAGGCAGTCCAACTGTTGGTAATCCAAATACCACCAGTGCAGCAGTGGAAAGCCCAGGAACCAGGATGCCTCCTGCATCATTCTATCTGGACATGAGTCGCCTAGTCGACAGTCTGATACAGAGTCACAAAACATCCGCCAATTAGGGATATCGGAAGCTACCGACCTTCTAAGGTCGTGTCCCTAGACCAGATGGAGAAGAAGAATTTGATAGCTGGATGGATCAGGCCATGCAAGCCATAGAGGAATGGAATGTGTCAGGATCAGTGGAAAGACGGCGATTCAGCAAGAGCCATTTGAGCCCAGCAGCGGATGTCATCAGGAGCTTAAAGAGGGGGAAACCGGATTGTGAGGCCAGGGACTATATGCCGTTTACGGAAGGGTGGAGAGGCTATCTGATCTGATGTACAAGTTTGCGCATACCCACCAGTTGAGAGGAGAGAAGTTGTCAGAATATATCGTCCGAAAAGACCAAATCCTTCACCAGATCATCTTAAAAAAAGGTGTCGACCCCCAAGGCAGACAAAGTCCGGTTGGATCGGACCCTACAAGGAGCTAGGCCGAACCATCCCATCATGCTCCGATTGCTCTTGAAAGGCACCAGAGAGGTCTCTTCTTACCCAGAGTTGATGGGGTTGGTGAGAGAAGAGGAAGACATTCTGGATGAGAAGAATCAGGAGGCTCAACTGGCAGCAAGGGCACTTCAGAAGAACAAGAAGATCGCTGCAAAATCAGTTCAGGTCGATGGTAGCGTGGAAGGGAGCGATGAGGAATCTGGGTGGGGGAGCACACTAAGATTCCTATAGTGCAATCCACTCCAAAAGTCACTGTCAAGTTGCCAGAAGGTGGATCTCAAGTTCAAGAACAGGTACAGCAATCTTTTTTACAAGTGATGGAAGCACAGGCCAAACATCAGGTTGAACGGATGGGTATTTGGAAGTGCTGCAAGTGTGGTGATCCAAGACACTTCAAGGCCCAGTGCCCACAAAAGTAAGTGAATGCTGAGCTATTGGAGGAGTTAGTGAAGATATTAAAGACATTACTGAAAGATCAACCGGCGGAAAACTTAGGGGGGTCTCAGTGAGGGAGCCAACTGAGAACCCCGATGGGAAACAGAGCTCCAGGAAGCAAAGGAAGAGAGGGGCAAGAAAGAGGCCACAGAAAGGAAGAGTGGTTCAATCACCTGGGCCATACTGACGGTCAAGTAACCCGACACCGGGTCAGGGAGCCAAGCGTAGAGGGTCAATGCTTTACTGTCTTCTAGGAACACGGTTAGGTCCTACCAGAACACCCCTACCAAAGTTTGTCAGGCTGGCCCAATTCAAAGCGGTCCGGCGACACCACTTAGGGCCACAGTCAGGTTCTACCAGAACACCCCTATGAGAGATTGTCGGCCTGGTCCTATTAAACATGGTCTGGCAACACCATCTAGGGTTACTGTTAGGTCTCCACAGAACATCAAGAAGAACAAGAACCGTAACCCTAACCACACTCGGGATACCACTGCCAGTTTCCCAGAAAAACTAGTGGGGCCGCCCCCGATTGTGCCAGTACAGATCGAGGGATTTTAATTCCAAAGCTTTGCTGGACACAGGGGCTCAGTTCACACTACTATACCGGGACTTCTATGATAAACACCTGAGTCACATTCCTCTCCACAAGCTGGAAGAACTTGAGATCCGGGGAATTGGAACCACCAGATGCCCATATGACAGCTACATTCCTATCCAGATATCCTTTGAGCCAGCTGCTGTCGGAAAAGAAGAAGCTTTCAACACTTTGGCTGTCATGTGCCCCAGACCACCCGGGGCTGGGCAAAATTCCATACTGGTGGGAACTAACACTGACCTAGTGAGAAGACTGCTGTCCTCAGTACTGAACGGAGATGGGTCCACTAACCCGCAGTTGCTGAAAGCTTGTTGGCGAGTAGCAAGAGAGAAGAAGGCCCCTAAAGGAGGAGTGGGGTGGTTGTGGAAGTTGGAGACTAAAGAGAGGGTACTACAGTCGGGTGAGGTTGCTCACGTGAAGGCCACCATCAAGCTGATTTGGGATCAACCAGGCCTATTTGTGGTGTTGGAAATGGATGAGCAGGCCAGAGCAGCTGGATTGGAAATTGTCCCTGAGCTGGTTCCTACCCAAGATCTGCACAGAACAGGAAAGAAAGTACCCATACAGAAGAATAATGTGGCTGATCAGCCTATCACGTTGGGAGCCCGTATGTTGGTGGGGCAGGTGAGTGCTGCCACCCCTGTTATCCCTGAAGAAGTTAAAGACTTGAAGAATGGCCGACAGTTACAGGCAGAGTTCCAGCGATGTGCAGAGGTCCTGTCTCCTGTTTGGCAGAGCAGGATGAAGACCCAGCTGATGAGATGGGAGAAGCTGTTTTCCAAAGACAATTTCGATGTAGGATGTGCAAAAAGTGCCAAACACAGAATTCGCCTCCAGGAAGACAAACCCTTCCGAGAACGGGGAAGAAGAATAACTCTCAGTGACCTGGAAGACTTAAGAGAGCAGCTGGCAGAGTTGAAAAGGTCAGGAGTCATTCAGGAATCTCTGAGTCCTTATGCATCTCCCATAGGGGTAGTAAGGAAGAAGAATGGGTCGTTGCACATGTATATTGACTATTGAACCCTGAATCGGCTCACCATCTAAGACGAGTACACCACACCTCGTATTGAAGATGCTCTGCAGTGTCTGCAGTGTCTTACTGGAGCTAAGTGGTTTAGTGTGCTTGATTTGAAGAGCGGATATTACCAGATTCCCATGCACCCAGAAGACCAGGAGAAGACGGCATTCATGTGCCCATTGGGATTCTACGAGTTTAGTCGGATGCCCCAGGGCATGTCGGGGGCTCCTGCTACCTTTCAATGCCTGATGAAAAGAACGGTAGGAGACATGAATCTTGTAGAACTCCTGGTGTACTTGGATGACATCATTGTGTTCGGGAAGACCCTAGAAGAGCATGAGGCCCGATTGGAAAAGGTATTCTCTTGTCTACATGAGGAAGGACTGAAGCTGTCACTAGAGGAATGCCAGTTTTACAGAACTTCCGTTACCTATTTGGGTCATGTGGTTTCTGCAGGAGGAGTCACCACAGATCCTCAGAGGTTGGAGGCTGTCACTACCTGGCCTAGACCAAGAACTGTAACAGAGTTGAGATCTTTTCTAGGTTTCTGCTCCTACTACCTAAAATTTTGGCCAACTTCGCTAAGCTTGCCAGGCCTCTTAATGAATTATTGCAAGCAGTCACGGGAGAGGGAGAAGGAGTGAAACCCAAGAACAGTGACGCTCGCAAGAAAGGAGAGTCTGTCCAGAGTCAATGGACTCCTCTATGTGAAAGAGCGTTTTGGCAATTGAAGAAAAGTCTCACAGAGGCTCCAGTTTAGTTTAGAGTAGTAGAGAAGGTCTTGGAGGAGTGCTGTATCAGGAACAGAAAGGGGGATTGAGACCAGTGGCCTATGTGAGTAGAAGTCTCACCCCATCAAAGAAGAACTACCCTGTACACAAACTGGAATATTTGGCACTCAAGTGGACCATGGTGGATAAGTTAAGAGACTATTTGTATGGAGCTGAGTTTGTTGTCAAGACGGACAACAATTCCTTAACTTACATTCTGACCACAGCAAAACTGGATGCCACAGGGCACAGGTGGTTAGCAGCTTTGGCAGGATTTTGGTTGAAGTACCGGCCTGGAGTTGGGAACCGGGATGCGGATGCCTTATCTCGCAGGCCTCATAGAAGAGAAGAGGAATCAAAGGAATGGGCTTATGTGACAGAAGGAGTGCGGGCTGCCGAATACCTGGGAATCCATCCATCTGGAAAACCAAGGCGTTACTGTGGATTGACACAAGTAAGAGGAATAGGCCTACCCCAACTGTCCAAGAGAGATTTGAAGAGGGATCAAGAGCAGGACCCATTGGGTCAGTTGGTGTTACAGGCCGTGAACAAGCAGGATCCTGGGCTGTTGCTGAAGAGCCACATAAAGGGAGCAAAGATCATGCATCAAGAATGGGAACGGTTGCAAATTAGAGAGTGCTGTACAGGCGTTGCCTGGCTGGAGACAAGGAGGAAAGGTGGCAGCTGTTTCTCCCAGAAAAACATTGTTCTAATGTTCTAGCGTCATTACATGACGAACATGGCCACCTGGGAACAGACAGAACCTTGATTAGAAATAGATTCTATTGGCCCAATTTGAGAGGAGAAGTAGAGAGTTACTGTCACTCTTGTCTAACTTGCATCCAGCGGAAAATCCTGCCAGTTAGGGCCACCCCAATGGGCCACTTGCAAAGTCAGGAGCCGTTAGATTAGGTTTGCATTGACTTTCTGTACCTGGAACCCGATACAGGTGGAAGAAACAGTATCTTGGTCGTGACTGATCACTTCACTCGCTATTCACAGGCTTACCCTACTAAGGATCAGAAGGCTAGCACTGTGGCCAAGATGCTTGTGGAAAAGTTGTTTGTGCACTATGGACTACCTGTGCGAATTCATTCAGACCAAGGGAGAGACTTTTGAGAGTCGTCTAGTCCACCAGTTGTGTGCCTTACTGGGTATCAAGAAGTCTCGTACTACACCATATCACCCTCAAGGTGACCCTCAACCTGAACGATTCAATAGGACTTTATTAAACATGTTGGTAACTTTGACCGCAGACAAGAAACAGCATTGGGGGAATGACATAGCAGCACTAGTGCATGTCTACAATTGCACCGAGGGTGATGCCACTGGTTACTCTCCTTGCCGTCTTATGTTTGGGAGAGAAGCTCGACTTCCTGCTGACCTGGCTTTTGGTACCTCCCTTGAGAATACCCCTTTAACATCACACAAGGGATGCGTGACTAGACTGCGGAAGAACCTGCGACAAGCCTATGAGAGAGCCATGGAACATGCTTCTACTAGAGAGTCTCGAAATAAGCGGAACTTTGATTCAAGAGTAAAGATTCAGGACTTGCAACCAGGTGATCGGGTGCTACTGAAAAATCTAGGAGTACCGGGAAACACAAGCTGGCAGAGACAGAGACAACAGCCTTATATTGTGTGCAAACAACTTCCTGGTTTACCTGTGTATCAGATCCGACCTGATGGAGAGAAGGGACCAATGAAGATGTGGCACAGGAACCACTTGCTACCATTATCAGATGCAGTGAGGGTACCTCAAGCACCTCTATTACCCCCCTCAAAGCCGACTCCACCTCGCACACGCTCACAGAAGGACTTGCCGACTGTAGCTGATGAACAGATGAAGAAGATTGGGAATTTTGAGAAGGTTATGCGTATTCCCAAATTTCTAGTCCAGTGTCCTTACTAGAGAAAAAAGGGATTGATGAAGAAGATGAGGAATTTGGGGAAGATTGTGTATTCCTGAGTTCCTAGTCCAGAGTCCTCATCCTCATTAAGAAGGAGGATTGAGAAGGATGAGATAGTGACAGTGCCTGCCTGGTTTTGGCCTGTGAAAGAAAGTTCAATAGCCAGTCCTTTGAAGAGAATACGAGAAAGAATCAAAGAGATTAAAACTATTAGAGCATTGCCACCACAGCCAAAAGAAACAGTCATAATGGTACCCCAACAACCAAAAGAAACATGCAATATGGTACCTCAACGGCAAATGGAGATACATAAGATGGTTCGTAGGTCCCTTGGGCCAGAGTTTCAGACAATGTCACCTCGGCAGGATGTGGAAAGAACCAAGGCTGTAGAAGTTATTCCTGAGAAAGAGACTAGAAATTTGATAGACTTCTCCAGTGAAGTGTTGCCAATTCCTGATGTTGAGGAGCCATCATTAGTTCCTGAAACTGCAACTAAAGACTCCTCCATCGAATTGAGTGTTCGGACTGATGTCAAGGAAGCAGCCAAGGACTCAACACAGCCTTCTGGGACATATTCACCCATGCGGTTGAGGCGGGATGTGCAAGAGACTCCCGTATGACACCCTGGGAGAGAGTTTTGAAGAGCTTATTCATACTATTCGCAGATCAGCCCTTGAAGCTACACCTCCCACCGTTAATTGGGTAGGGGGCGACTCTGCTCTAACCTCTGACACCAATGGGTGGGACACGGCAATTGCCCTGGCCTGTTCAAAAACTGATTATGAACTTACTGATAGTGTGTACAAATGGTTACAAAGAAACCCAGAGATGTGTCAGTATTTGTTAAATTTGGATTGTGATTAGAAAAAAATCATCAATAATTTACTATTTCTTTTCAGCAAGTTGAAGTGGTGATCTTCATGTCTTTGGGGACCAAAGAGTTTAAGTGGGGGGAATGTGTGGCCAAGGGTTTGCTAATATATGGTATTACAGTTGTTATGGTTGCAAATGCGTTCGGCTCCCTCTAGTGTCCTTTTAATGCTGTTAGGACTTTCTTTTAATTCCTGAGAAGCAGCGCTGCAAAGCATTGTGGGAGATGTAGTTTGGAGGAGGAAGTGACTCTATTAGCTGGATCAGCCCTGAACTACAATACAGACAATGTAAAGTGCGCAGCACTGCATGCTGGGAGCAGTAATAAAAGGAACAGCGCGGCCATCTTTCAGCCTCTCTGGACGCCATTCAATGCCTGCCAGCAGGAGGTCTGTGTGTGTGACCAGGAGACTGCGGCCCATGCAGCACAGAGCGGGATTGCCAGCCTCTGAGGTGCTTCAGAGTACAGCCCTGCCAGCTTAGCAAGCGGATCAGTTTGCAGTGCCAAGACATCTGGAAGTTCCCTGCATTTCAGTCATCTGAAGGAGCGGTACATTGCAGCGGCCCAATCTTTTCATCAGACTGAGACATCAGGAGGGGAGTCCGGACAGAGCCTCACAGCCTCTGAGTCTATTGTGGTGAGAGGGCACCTGCCCATTTCAGTAAAGTGCACTGTTTGCTGAGTGAGTTACTTACAGACTGCTGGTGAGACTTGATTCTACTTATTCACAGGCAACATACAGCTGAACTCTGGGGTTTGTTATTCCCTGTGCTGTAAGGTCAGTACTGTATTACACGCACACAAAAGGAGAAAGTTACAAGTGATATATTTCTTCAGTTATCAATGTACCATTTATCATACAGTTTGTTTTCTCTTATTTGCCCTATTGGACTACAAATACTGCAGTTTAAACTACAGGCTAGCTGAAGATATCTGGAGTCAAGGAATTTTTATCATCTTCTGCAAAGGATTACCGTTCTATTTTGTAGTTTGAACATTGAATTACAACCTAGGGGGAGCCCTTGAGTACAGGTTAAATATTGCATTGTTGAATGTAAGTGGCATTATTCTGCAACTTGTTGTGTGTATTGAGGTTTCAGTGGGAAGGTGTTTAATATAGGTTTTGGAGTATATTGAACACTTGTCCCATTGTACACCTGTCTACATATACTCCCTACGGTGGTTATTGAATCCACAGTTTTCATATCTATACTGATTGTTATCAACTGTCATTTTTTGTTTGTGTTTAATCACATTGTTCATTGTGTTTAATATTCACTCTAGTAAACTTTCTGAGTGGTTCAGTGACATTGTGTGAGTTTCTCATTGATAACCTCCCATTACAGAATGGAACCCAAGGTGTCAGAGGTAAGAGGGGATCTGCAGAGTCGGGGTAGCCAGTGAGGCATAGAGTCAATCAGCAGCCCTCACGGAGGGTACAGACAGATAATAATCCCTTAACATACCTCTTGACATCAGCCAAATTGGATGCTACAGGGCACAGATGGCTGACAGCCTTGACTGGGTTCAAGTTCAGTTTGAAGTACCAACCTGGTGCAAGAAATTGACATGCAGATGCTTTGTCTCGCAGACCTCATAGGAAAGAAGAAGTGTCGGAGGATTGGGCATACGTGACTGAAGAAGGTGTGCGGGCCTTGTGCCAGGGCATGGCTCAGAAGATAAAGGAAGGTGTTGCCGCTGAGTCTATTGGAGTTCACCCCTCTGGGATAGCCAGGCGCTACTGTGGGCTCATGCAAGTCCGAGGTGAGGGCCTACCTCAGCTGTCTAAAAGAGATTTAAGGAGGGATCAGAATCAGAATCTGCTATGCCATTTGGCTATTCAAGCTCTGAAAAAGCAGGACCCTGGATTACTGTTGAAAAGTACTGTGAATGGAGCGAAGGTTCTACATAGGGAATGGAACAGATTGCAGTTAAGGGAAGGAGTGTTGTATAGAGGAGGCCCTTCAGAAGACAGAGAAATGTCAGTTATTCCTTCCTGAGAAGCATCTTTCAACCATTCTGACCTCTTTGCATGATGATCATGGGCATTTAGGGACAGAGAGGACTTTCCGCCTAATTAGAGGTTTTACTGGCCTAATATGAGAGGAGAGGCTGAGAGTTATTGTCGCTCCTGTTTAGCATGTACTCAGCGTAAGTCAATACCAATCATGGCTGCTCCTATTGGACATTTGCAGAGCCAAGAGACTTTAGAGTTGGTTTGCATTGACTTCCTGTGCTTGGAACCTGATACAGGTGGAAGAAATAGCATCCTGGTGGTGACTGATTACTTCACTCTTATGCACAGGCCTATCCTACCAAAGACCTGAAGGCGAGCACTGTGGCTAAAGTCCTTGTTGAAAAGTTTTTCGTGCATTATGGGTTGCCTGTCCGAATTCACTCAGATCAAGGAAGAGACTTTGAGAGTCAACTAGTCCATCAGCTGTGCATCCTGCTGGGCACGCCATACCACCCACAAGGGGATCCTCAGCCTGAGAGGTTTAATCGAACTTTGTTGAATATGTTGGGGATGCTATCCCCGGAAAAAAGAAGCAGCACTGCGGAAATCATATTGCAACCATGGTACATGCTTACAACAGTACTGTGAGTGATGCCACTGGTTATTTTCCATATCACATCATGTTTTGCAGAGAAGCCTGTCTTCCTGTTGTCCTAGTTTTTGGCACCTCAATTGATAATACTTTTTTGACCACTCACAGAGGTTATGTTGACAGATTATGGAAGAACGTGCGGCAAGAATATGAGAAAGCTATGGAACATACCTCAGCTAGGGAATCAAGAAACAAAAGGAACTTTGACTTAAAAGTGAGAATACACTATTTGCAACCCCGAGATCGTGTGTTGTTGAAGAACTTGGAGGTACCAGGGAAACATAAGCTGGCCGATTGATGGCGATCTCAACCTTATGTTATTTGTAAACCGCCTCCTGGGCTACCAGTCTACCAAATCAGACCTGAAGGAGAACAAGGGCCTCTAAAGATGTGGCATCGAAACTAGGGCTGCAACTAACAATTATTTTCATAATCGATTAGTTGGCCGATTATTGTTTCGATTAATCAATTAATCGGTTAATAACCTTTAAAATGGTGTGGTATATAATTTAGTTAATATGTAAAGTTTTAAAAAAAGGTAATTTATTCTTAAATATCTCTATGCAGTGGTAAATATAAATAACCAACTATATGGTTAGGGAGCAAAATATCTAATCCTCTCTGAGAATAACAGACAGAAGAGATATACTGTATATACTATTAGAGGAGATATACTGTATATACTATTAGAGGAGATATACTGTATATAGAGGTTGAAGCTGGTAAATATCATCAGACTCGGAGACCAAATTATTTTGTTTAAAGAAAAAAAAAGTAAAAAAAATGTAATTTTAAGAACGTTCGTTCGATTTTCTAATCGTTAGTGGGGTCAAATCAACGTTTATTTTCAACCACAGTGATGGTAAAATAATAGAAAAAACTTCTTGGTCAAAGGAATTTTTGACAGTGTATGTGGTTTTCACTCAGAAATTATATTCATTTTAAAACAGAATGTTAAAAACAAGTGAAATTTTCAAACAACATTCTTTCATTCAGCAAATAAAGATTTTTCATCTGAATATTCTCGTCTGAAAATTGATCCATGTGGCCAGCATAAGGCACGGTGCACACCTATGTAGTTTGGTTTTGATCTGTTTCTGCAGTGCTTTTTTCTGTGCGTTTTGATTTTTCGAAACATGATTTTGCTGCGATTTGCATTTTTGCATTTTTTTAATGCTTTTTTTTTGCCCAATTTGTTGTTGGGCAGATAAAAAAAACACAAATTGCTGCAAAAATACACTACATGCTTTTCTGTAGCTTCTTCATTGAAGTATATTGAACCAAAAAAGCACCGTTTTGCGTTGAAAAAAGTCCTCTACACTTTCCAAATATGCAGTGGCTGAAAAAAAAAGCATAGATGTGAACGTGTCCCATAGCAAACAATGTTAAATGAGCTGTAGTGCATTTCTGCAAAAAGCACCAAAAAACACATAGATGTGAACCAGGAGTTTAGTAAAATAATGGGGTTAAAAAAAAATTAAAATTAACCCTTTATAGTACAAAAAGAGCAAATAGCTACTGTAAGGGGTTAATTTTTTTTACTGTGGAACAGTGAAAGTAATATTTACAGTAGAGATTATTTTCTCTTTTTGTACGATGAGGAGAAGAAGAGGAAGAAGATGTAGTGGCTGTGCCCTTTTGGGTGTGGCTTGCAGAGAATAAACCTGATGCCAGGATTATGAATGAGAAGGGGAAAAAAGTGTCGCCTGGAGGCACAATTGGAGTGACTAAGACTACAGGCAGATCTTTCAGCCCGGAATTGGATATTCTACTATCTTTTAGAGAAGCTGATAGAATAAAAATGGAGAGTATCAGCCCAACTTCTGAGAAGGAAACTAGAGACTTGATACATTTTTCCGATGAACCTTTGCCTGTACCTGAAGAAAGTTGCCCTGCTGAGGTTGGAGATCCTTGCATGGGTGTGGAGAATTGAGAATGTCAGATACTTCCTTCTGCTTCTCTTGAGGAGGTTAATATTTCCTCCCCACTGCCGAGTTCCGAATCTGCAGTCATGGATCTTCCTTTGGAGCCTTGCAGCCCTGATCATACCAGGGGATCAACAGAGAATCCTGTTCAACCTGCTGAGAAGTGTCACCCAATTCAGTTGAGACGAGATGTACATCCTCCCATGAGACTCACTTACGATACTTTAGGAGAGAACGCTGATGAATTGATTCATACTATTGGCAGGCAATCTCCCATGCCTAAACCACCTACTGTTAATTGCGTAGGGGGCGACTCTGCTCTGACCTCTGACACCAATGTGTGGGACAAGGCAAATGCCCTGGCCTGTTCAAAAACTGAGTTTGAGTTAACTGAGTGTATATAAATGGTTTCAGCAAAATCCAGAGGTGTGTCAATACCTGTTGAATTTATACTGTGGTTGATGTTATTATAAATTTGTTAGTAACCTTTTCTTCTCACCAAGTGATTAGGGTGGATATCTCCATGTCTTTGCAGACCAAAGAGTTCAAGTGGGGGAGAATGTAGCCAAGGTCAGCTATTATGCTTATAAGTTAGACACTTTCTGTGTTGTTAATGTGGGGTTGGCTCCCTCTAGTGTTTGCTGGACTCTGTGAATTTCCTCTCTTCCTGGGAGAGGATGAAGAGCAAAGCATCATTGGACGTGTAGTTCAGAATGCTGAAGTGATTCTGCCAGAAGGACTGGTCTGAACTACAAGGAACAGAATACTGAGTGCACAGAACAGACTGCAGGGAGAGGTTATGAAAAGGGCTGGCGGAGCCTAGATCAGCCTCTCTGGACACTGTTTTGACTCTGCCAGCAGGAGATCTGTGTGACAGGGAGTTTGCTGATGATTTGTGACCTACACAGCGGGGAGCTGGACAGCTATACCCAGAGGGATCTCTACGGACAGCATCACTTCTTCAGGGCAGTGGACCGGGGGTGTTTCAGTTCATCCAGAGGTGCCTGCAATTCAGATGCCAGTGAGCTGCAGCGTGTCACCGCCATTTTCCAGAGCAAAGACACAGAGAGGGAGTTCCAGCTGGAGTCTTCTCATCATCTGCACCGTTATCTAATCCATCTGAGATTGGGAGTGGTGAGCGGGCATAGCCCATGTTATAGTTAAGGACACAAACAACACCCACGCAGTTTAGCTGGTGGTACTTGTAGTCCCACAGAAGTTAAACCCTCTGTTTATAAAGGACACAGCAAGCAGTTGCCTATGCTCAGTTCACATTACTGATTTCAGTAGCCATATCAGATGATAGCTTTAGGATTATAAAAGAAGGAAGTTCTACTACTACTAGGATAAATCACAGCTTTGCTAACTGCTACGCCTTGCCATTTTGGATTACTTTATTTACAACATAAAAGAGGCTAGCTAAAGATATCTGGATTTCAAGAAATACACTTTCTCACCTTTTTATAATTTTCTCTCATCTGCTCTAATTGCATTGAACTTCTAAAGGGAGCCATTCTATTGGATATAATATTGTTTATACTGTTTTCCATATTGTGCAGGATTGCTGGCCTGTGAGTTGAGGAGGCAGAAGGGAGAGATCTGACACCTAAGATATTGTGCCAGGTGTCTACTCTCCTGTTAACCTGTTCACATAGCAGCCCTTACGGGGTTACCGCTACACAAGCACACTAACAAAGACAGGCATAATCCAGAGAATTAAGGTCTTTTTGTAGATTTATTACAGTTCTTCAAACAGCAGAGAGGGACGCAGGTGCAGGATACTCCAAAACAACAAAGAGGAGAACAGTCTCCTAATTACAAATCCCTCAGCAGCAGTCTTTTTAGGAGGTAGAGGGCATAGTCAGTTATTCTGAAACTCTGTATGAGCAGTTCCAGTCCTTGCAACAACTTCTGGCATTCAACCTCTAAGGCTTCATGTACACTTGGCCGCCATTTACCGCGTCCACAGTTTTGCCGTGTTTTGTGTTTTCCCGTGGCCAACGTTCCTATCCTGAACACGAATCTTCCATGTTCAGGAGAGGGAGGGTGAACCTCACCTAACCACAGCAGCTCCTAAACTCTGCTAAAAGCCTATGTGTACATTGAGACATAGGCTTTTATGGAGTTGAGTTTAGGAGCTCTGGCAAAAATACACCAAAAGCTTCTAAAATAAAGTTTAGGAGCTGCTAGTGTAAATGAAGCTTAAAGCACATGGGTCCTATTCACAATGTCCAAGGACAGCTGTCGCCCCCCAATTTCCAAGCAACACTGTTCTGTTGTAAAAGGATCTAACCTTAGGCCAGCTTCCAAACATGTTGCCCTCCAGCAAATATCTTTCGATCTAGATTCTATCAGTCTATCAGCCAAGTACATGCTGGGCCTTAATATCAGCTCTTCAGTACACAGGCTGCATCCTAGGGGCAGCAGCCCCAGAACAAAAGACACTCTGAGGATGCCTCCAAAACATGTAGCTTATCCCTCAGCCATCTTCTGGGTGCCCCTACCGGGGATAGGATGAGGTCAGATAGATATTTATACACATATGTCAGCGCACAGGACAATAAAATACAAGGATGCTGGGAATAATAAAATGATACAAAGACAAAATGCGGTAAATAGATATAGATTAGTACAACTACAAAGACAAGATGCTAGGTATAATAATAATAATACTAGTAATTAAAATCGGAAAATGTCCATGACAAGATAGTCTATGTAGCTTGGATAGCTATAGCGTCTCTCTAGTGTAACCAGCGCTGAGGGCAAGGCTTTTCATGTAAGCGAAGTCAGCTCTATTGTTAGAAACAGGAGAAAAACACAAGAGAAAAGCGCCTCTGAGTGCAGGTATTTAATGAGTACAAATAACATGTAATCCACACTTACATCGAGGTAAGGGATGACAAGCTTCGGGGAGGGAAGACTCCTGGATCAGTGCATAGTGTCCATTGCGTGGATCGGCAGTCAGGTTATTAGATCAGGGCAGCCGTGGTCTCCCGCAGATAGATAGATAGATATTTATAAGGTCAGTGACTGGCCCTCCTACTCTATCGCTGGAAGCTTCCTCCAGAGGCAGACAGGAGCAATCAACCACCAAGCTTAGGGAAACTTGATCAGACATAGAAACAGATTGCTGCTGAACTGACTGCAGCAGAGTCAAAAACTAAATTTAGCTTAACTAGGGCAGGATGCTATAGTTATATAGAGGTATCACCTAAATCATCAGCAAACAGTAATGTGTAACTTGAAGTTTACTATATGATAAAAAGATAAATTGACAATGTCAACAAAAAATGGTAAAATAGCATGTAATAAGCAAAAGAAAAAGTATAACCGGCAGTGGAATTATTGTAGTGCAGGGTTGCGTAGTGGTACTTCCCACAAAGGCTGGGAGGTGGTAGCACAATACAGAATAACAGGATCTAAAAGAACAGAGTACAAGAAGAAATCACTTGTAAGAGCACAGTACATTTCAGTCTGGTGCAAACAGTTACTTGCAACTCCCTGGGGGAAGGGGGCAGGGGCAACACCTCTCTCACAAGGAAGCTGGTGGCAGCTGGTACCACAGGATCTGCAGAAAGGCTGCACAATGTAAATTTGAGTGTCTCTAGTCTGGATTTCCAGGGAGTGGCAGAAATCCTAAAGATGAGTGTACAAGGAGGTAGTTGAAGATACAGGGTCACCCCACTGGAAAGGAAGTATTTTGGGGCCAGCTAGTACAGAGCCTACCAAAGTGACCGAGGCTTATGTTGGAGCTGCATGCTCTTGCACTCTCATCCTGCAGACTGTAAACACCAGGAAAAATGAAGGCGGACCCCCCACCTGGTGAAATCAAACATGTCCAGTCTCTGCTGTCCCTGCTGTCCCATCAGACATGGTCTCTCTGAGCACCTGAGGGTGGTGAAACAGTGGAATTTATAACCCTGTGTGTCTCCAAGAGTCCTTGGGATAGTGGGAGCCCATTGGATTGTAGGGAAAACAATTAAAGGGACCAGTAACCCACTGTTGGGCTGATTTTTAAGCCTACAATAAGGCTAACCTAAAGGTACAGTAAATATCTCCTAAACATGCGTACTTTAGGAGATATTTACTTGTGAAGCCACTGATGACGTCAACGGCACATGCGCTCTGAAGGAACAGCATACCCGTGCCATTCCTTCAGAGCCCTGTGATGTGAACAGCGACTCTCACATGCATACGCAGGAGTGACGTCATCACGGCTCCTCCATTCAAAGGACCGGAGCCCGTGAACCTGAAAGGAAGACCGGGAAAAGAAGGAAGCCCTGTCAGTGGTGACAGTATGCCGCTGGAGGGCTTTCTTTTAAGGTAAGTTTCACATAATGCGCTAGCATGCAATGCATACTGTACTAGCACATTATAACATTGCCTTGCAGGAAGATTTTTTTTTAAAAATGCTTTAAAATATAATTTCAAACAAAGTTTTTAATTTCTTATCCATACATTAGAGAACACAGGGTGGAGTAATTCAGGTACATTGGTTTATGCTGCTGCCTTCAGGAGAATTTGGATTTGGTAAAGCAAAAGCTGTAAGGACATCCTAGCAGAACCCATCCTGCTCCTATCATTACTCAGGTTTTTTTGCTAGTGTCCTAGAAAAAACAGCAAGCCTTCAAAACCATTTATTTATTTTGATCAAGATTCTTTTTCTTCTTGTAAATTTCTACAGTTGCTGCAGAGCCTTATGGGACTCATTCTGCAACTTCCTAGGCTGGTTGGTCCTCAGCATTGCCACGGAGGCCATACTTAGACTGCTGGGAGGTTGGCCTGTAACATGTCCTTGGGCACCAGGACCTGCTGAAGGCTCTCAACTAGGCATCTGTGTGCAGCCATAGAGCACTTTACAGGTCCTGGGCCATGGTGCACCCGTCTAGTGAAACCTTTTCCCTAAAGTCTCTTTAGGGACTGTGCCCACCGGTGGGGGCAAAGACTACTGGAAACGATATGTACCTTGTATACTGCTTCTCTATCACCAGTGTGCCTGTTTAGGAACCGCAGGGCCTCAGGTGCAGTAAGTTAGTGCTTTGTCCTTGTGTGCAGGGAGCCCGTCGTACTTATTTTGCTTAGTTTTCTCCCTAAGAGGTTAACTGGCCCAGGCTCACAGCTGTGATGCTATGGATGGCACAGCTAACTGCACCATATTTGAATTGAAAGCACAAGCCATTATGTTCTGGGGAGCTCACAGACCTCTTTGCCTTCCTGCCATCTCTTCACCAATGCATGCTCCATCCTCAATGGACCTCTAGACCTACACCTTGGCACCCTGCTGCCCCTCAATGACATGGTCACAGATGGCAATAGCATTTTCTGCTCCAGCAGTAGTTCATAAGAACCCTTTGTGAGCAATATCTCACCTAGTATGGTGAATCATAAGTGCAAGCTCAGTAGTCTTGGGGGCTTCCCAGCTTATGATATTTTACAGTGTTCAACCTAAGGGATCTGACACTGATAGCCCAGATCAGTGTCCCTATTGAGTTGCAACACTCTTTAGAGTCTTCATTAACCCTATCTGAGGTAGCTCCTTCTTCTGTTTCATCTAGGGAGGAATTATCTGCCAATATGTCTAGGTAAAATTGTCTATTGATAAAATTGCAGCCATGTTAGCTAAATAAGCTGAATGCAGTGTTTACAAGCTTGCTTCCATTTCCTCTCTTACAAAGTTTATCTCTAATTTCCTTGGGTCTGCAGCTGCTTCTGCACAGTCAGCTGACAATGAAGTGGTTTGTACCTTATCTGAGGAGTTAGTACAGGAGGAATTTCAATTTGTAGACATAACTCCTAAACGTAACTACCGGTATATCATACCAGTCTTTGTTAATGCAGTCTGCACATACCTATACTTGGAGCTATGCCTAAAGTTACCAACCTGGGTTCTCTAAAAAGCCTAGAGCCTTTTAAGACGTTTCCATTTCTTTCCCTTTTACAACCTGTCTTTTATACAGATTAGCCTAATCCAGAAAAAGTCTTTGCTCCTCCAAAATGTTTTTCCTGGCAATACCTTATTGAGGAGGGGGTCCTAAAGTGGTCCTTCCAAGTTGCGGACCTGGCCATCTCCTGTCTTAACACTCTGACTCTGACTGTCCCTGTAGAGGACATCCCGGGGTTTAAAGACCCTGTGGATAAAACACTAGAAGCCTTTTCTAAGTCCTTATTGTGTCTCTTCGGCTCTGCTCCGCAACCTGCTATTGCTGTCATGTCAATCTGCCAAACCTTTGCTGTCTGGTCCATTTATTATGTGTTGGGATTCTGCATCTATCCTAATCAGTCATTGAACAACTGTAGCTCTTGTCTGTGGCCCTGCTCTATTGTGTTGACATGCTAGTAGATATTATATGCCAAAAAACAGACTGGACCCTTTGGCTCACATGCTGGTCTGTGGAGCATCGGAGCAACAAGCTCTTGATGGGGAATGCCTTTTTTGGCAAGGAGGAAAACATTGTCAAAGAGGTCACCAAGGGAAACATAACCTTTTTGTCCCAGAAAAAAAGACAAAACCAAATTTGGAAAACCCTCTGCTTCTGATGCTAAGAACAGTTCTTAGTCCAAGACAAAGCCTAGAACTCAGTTACACCATAAGTCCTGGTCCCCCAAAATCTGTGATCAAGTTCACCTTGCAATGAGAGGGTGTCCCCCACTCGTCAGAGTGGGGGGATGTCTGTTGGCCTTTATGGATATCTAGTTTTAGGACATTTCAGACATTTGTGTCAAGAACATTGTATCTGAAAGCCAAAAGCTCCTCTCTTAATGGCTCATAGAAATTGTCCTGAAACAGAAATGTTCCAGGAGCTTTATTCAATTTCTCGAAGTCAAAGGGAGCATTTCAAAGTGTTCAACACCTTGCTCTAGGTACAGAAATTCTGCATTTAGTCTGACAATTCAGTCATTGCTTCCTTCTATCTGGGAGACCGTCTGGCGTCTATGGACATCAAAGATTCCTACTTGCAGGTTCCCAGCACACCAGCAATACCTACATTTTATGGAAATCAAGCAGCATTATCAATGTGTGCCTTTCCCTTTGGTCTTTCTATTGAACCTTGGGTCTTCACCATTGTGCTAACCCCTATCTCGCTCTGCTGCACTCTCAAGGCACTCTCATAGTGCGATATATGGACATACATTCTTTTAAAAGAACAGTCTATGCAGACTCTACTAGCCAGCTTCCTATGGACTGTCCATACCCCTAAGAGGTTCAGGTGGTTATTAAATCTCCAGAAATCAGCCCCCATCACTTGCATTATCTAGGCCTGGTCCCAAATATGGCCCTATCCATATTTTTTTCTCTCTACAGAACAAACTCCAGATGCTCCATTTACATGCTTGTAATCTATAATCCAGGTGCCAACAAACCCTGTGCTTTTGCATGAGGATGCTGGGCTTGATAGTGACCTCATTCAAGGCAGTTTTGTATACCCAGTTTAATTTCAGACTGTTGCAACTGAACATTATGGCACTGAGGGACAGGCAATCCCTGGAACATTGCATATGCTTGACCAAGAAAACTAGGCTTGCCCTGGCCTGGTGGATCACAAATCAGGTGCTAAAGAAAGGAAAGTCCTTCCTCCCACTAGTCTGGAAGGTTCTTGCAACTGATGCCAGCCGGTTGGGCAGTAGAAGTGTCCTTGAAACTCTGTTGGTGCACGGGACTTGGTTACAAGAGGAACCTCCTCTCCCAGGTAGTTTCCTTGAACACAGAGAAATTCAGTTACCCCCTCAGCTCTATACCCCCTTAAAATTCGAGGGCATCCAACCAGTAATTAGGCAGACAATGTCACAGTATTGTCGCAGCTCAAAGAATAGCAGATCAGATTTACACTTTGGCAGAATTTCACATTCCAGCCCAGTCCCCCGTGCACATCCCAGGTGTGGAAAATTGGTAGGAGAACTTTCTCAATTGTCAAAGTCTGGACACTGGAGAATGACCTCTTCAACCTGAGAGTCCATTCACACAGGGGCAACACGACTTCCAACGCGACTTTGGGAGGCAACTTGGACACGACTTGAATATGGATCACAGCGCGACTTGGGGCAACTTACAAGCAACTTGAAGTTGCCTCCAGGACAGGGGACTTTGCCAGTGGCCAATCACATAATAATCAGCTCTGGGAGGGATGGATTTGCCTAGAAAACTATTTTTACTTCCTGGAAAGTTGCTTCGGTTAAGACAGGGGATCCGACTTGGAGGCAACTTCCATTGAAATGAATGGGTACAAGTCGCCTAAAAGTCAGATTGAAGTAGTACAGGAACCTTTTCTGAAGTCGGAGCGACTGCAGTAGTGTGCATTAAGACGGATCCATTCACTTACATTGATTTTTTCATCTAGCGCGACTTGAGGCAACTAGGGGCAACTTGAAGTCGGATCAAAAGTTGCCCCTGTGTGAATGGACCCTTAGAGCCGGTTCACATTAGAAGCGGCACGACTTGCAGGTCGCCTCACCGAGGCGACCTGCACACGACTGCCGCGGCGACTTGCAAGACGACTTCTGTATAGAAGTCTATGCAAGTCGCCCCCAAAGTAGTACAGGAACCTTTCTTCTAAGACTTGCGTCGCTCCGATTAGAACGGTTCCATTGTACAGAACGGGAGGCGACTTGTCAGGCGGCTAGGTCGCCTGACAAGTCGCCCCCGTGTGAACCGGCTCTTAGGTGTTTCAGAATCTCTGCCATAGGTAGGGGACACAAACCTCCTGATTTCCAGGTTAAAAAAAATTAGCAGGTTTGTCTCTGGATCCAGGGATCCTCTAAGCTTTGCAGCAGGTGCTCTGATGACTTTGTGGAATAAGTGCAACCTAATCTAGGCCTTTCCTCCTCTGAAACTCCTTCAGGATGTAAATGCATTCATATTCTGGTGATTATCATTACACCAAACTGGCCAAGGTGGACGCAGCTCTCTTAAGCTAATATATCTTGCGTTTTCATGTTTCTCATTCCACTATAGCTAGTTTCAACAAAACTTTTTCAAGCCTTTAGACTTCAACCAGAAATCTGGGTTCCTACTATCTCTGCCATTGAAGAGAAGCCTTGCATTGTTTTAATGAAAACAAGGCTTTCTCTGATTGGCAGAGGTGTAGAGGCAGGCAGATGACATCCAGATTTCCACCTCGGCCAATCATAGGAAGTCTTGTATTCACTGAAAAAATACAAGGAATGTGCTAAAACACACTCTGTTTATATCTGCACCAAAGATGAAGTGTTTTATATTGATGGTGGAACACAGCTTACTGTATGTAGCACAAGCTACTACAATACTGTATATTACAGACTAAGCAGCAGTTATATCCACGAGCGTCACGGATTATCGTTTCTTGTTAAGGACTACAACAAAAGGATGGATCAGTGATCATGAAAGCACAAAGCTACACAGTGCACTTTCCAGAATTGTACCCTTCCATTAATATGATATATTCCATGCTCTCACTTTTCTAAATCTTTTTTTATCGTTATACACAAATGACAGCCCCTTTCCATACCCCACTTCTACCCCCCTCTTGTTCTACCACTTAAACCTCGTCCCCACCCTCACTGACTATATGTTACATCATGGTAACATTTTTATTTACATTACTGATCCTTTTAATCCTGTTTGAAATAAAATTCTGAAGTCTGGCTAATGTTATCTCTAATAACTCCCAATCCCTAAAAAAAGTGTTTCATGGAAAAACTGTCAGTTAAACTGTAAAGCATCTTGTGGAGTACTTCAGGCTTTTTAATTCCTGATATATACACTACTGTGCAAACATTATAGGCATGTGTGGAAAAATGCTGCAAAATAAGAATGCTTTCAGAAATAAAAGAGTTATTTTTTTTTTTTTTTATCAATTAACAAAATGGAAAATAAATGAACAGAAGAGAAATCAAAATCAAATAAATATTTGGTGTGACCACACTTTGCTAGCAAAACAGCATCAATTCTTCTAGGTATACTTGCACACAGTTTTTGAAGAAACTCAGGCAAGTGGGTTGTTCCAACATCTTGGAGAACTAAGCACAGATCTTCTGTGGATGCAATCTCCTTCAAATCCTTCTGTCTCTTCATGTAATCCTAGACAGATGCCATGATGTGGAGATCAGGCCTCTATGGGGCCAAACCATTACTTCCAGGACTCCTTGTTCTTCTTTACACTGAAGATAGTTCTTAACCACTTCAGCCCCGGAGGATTTGGCTGCTCAATGACCAGAGCACTTTTTACAATTTTGCACTGCCCTGCTTTAACTGGTAATTGCGTGGACATGCAATGCTGTACCCAAACTAAATTTGCGTCCTTTTTTTTCCCACAAATAGAGCTTTCTTTTGATGGTATTTGATTGCCTCTGCGATTTTTATTTTTTGCGATATAAACGGAAAAAGACCGAAAATTTTGAAAAAATGTACATGTTCTACTTTTTGTTATAAAAAAAAATCCAATAAACTCAATTTTAGTCATACATTTAGGCCAAAATATATTCAGCCACATGTCTTTGGTAAAAAAATGTCAATAAGCGTATATTTATTGGTTTGCGCAAAAGTTATAGTGTCTACAAACTAGGGTGCATTTTCTGGAATTTACGCAGCTTATCTCACTTCTTGAGGTGCTAAAATGGCAGGGCAATACAAACCCCCCCCAAATGACCCCATTTTGGAAAGTAGACACCCCAAGGAAATTACTGAGAGGCATGTTGAGCCTATTGAATATTTTATTTTTTTGTCACAAGTAATTGAAAAATTACAAAAAAAAAATTACACAATGTTGTCACTAAATGATATATTGCTCACACGTGTCATGGTTATATGTGGAATTACACCCCAAAATACATTCTGCTGCTTCTCCTGAGTACGGGGATATGTCATGTGTGAGACCTTTTGAGAGCCTAGCCGTGTACAGGACCCTGAAACCAATCACCGCCTTAAGGCTTTCTAAGGGCGTAAAATGGTGATTTCACTTCCTCACTACCTATCACAGTTTCGAAGGCCATGAAATGTTAAGATTGCACAAACCCCCCCCCAAATGACCCCATTCTGGAAAGAAGACTCTTTAGGCTATTTGCTGAGAGGCATGTTGAGCAGTGTTAATTTTGGCAGAAAATTTTGATTTAGTTTTAGTTTTAGGACTAAAGTGGCATTTTGGTTTTAGTCCCATTTTAGTCTTCTGCAATTGTTTTAGTTTTAGTCGTATTTAGTCGACTAAATCTCCAGGGAATTTTAGTCAACTAAAATCTCCAGTACCTTTTAGTCGACTAAAACTTATTTTACTCGACTAGAACTCATTTTAGTTATCTAAACTCTAATGGGTGTAGTTAAATTATAATGCATTATTTAAGCATTTCTCTACAATTTCCAAACTCTTTATATACTGCTTGAGTGAAACATCAAATATGTTATTTATGGTATTGAGGTATGAACATGCTCTACAGACCAGTGTTGATTTTGAAGTCAAATTTTAATTTAGTTTTAGTCTTAGTCTTTTGACTAAAATGTAATTTTAGTTTTGGTCGTATTTTAGTCATCTTAATTGTTTTAGTTTTAGTCGTATTTCAGTCGACTAAAATGGTATTAAGTTAATCGACTAAAATGTTTTAGTCGGTTTTAGTCGGCGAAATTAACACTGATGTTGAGTCCATGGAATATTTTATATTTTGCCACAAGTTTCGAGAAAATTACAATTTATTTATTTTTTAAATGTTTTTTTTTACACAAAGTTGTCACTAAATGATATTTTGTTCAAACATGGCATGGTTATATGCGGAATTACACCCCAAAATACATTCTGCTGCTTCTCCTGAGTATGTGAATACCATATGTGTGGGACTTTTTGTCAGTCTAACCGCGTACAGGACCCCGAAAACTAATCACTGTCTTCAGGCTTTCTAATGGCATAAAATTGTGATTTTACTCCTCACTACCTATCACAGTTACGGAGGCCCTGAAATGTCCAGATAGCACAAAACCCCTCAAATGACCCCATATATGCTCTTTTTTTTAACTGTGATGGTGAAATCACCTCCTACAGCGCTGGAGTCATGGCTTTATGTACGGAGCAAATGCTGTTGCTGTCAGAATAAATAAACCCGTGCTGCAGCTGAATGGCGTACTAAGCAAATGATGGTTGACAATAAAACAAAGTAACATTACAGTATTACAGTAAGACATACCATACCTGCAAAGCAAATACAATAAAACAAAGTAAAAATAAAACATTACAGTTCTAAAATACAGTAACAATAGAGAGAGAACAATAGAGAGCGAACAATAGAGCGGAAAATAGAGAGCGAACATAAGAGAGAGAACAATAGAGAGAGAAGAAAAATGAAAGCACAACTATTTTTGGCTTTTTTATATTTTATTGTTTTGTGTTTTATTTTGTTTTTTGCACTCTTATATAAACTGTAAACGTTCCAGATTAGGGTCTCTCAAAATGTGATGGCCATCTCATCTTTCGAGACCCTGTGTAAGCGTGCCTAGGACTGTGCAATGCTGTACCCTACGCTAATACTCCTCTAGTGTGTGGTAGCGTTCAAAACAGTCACCAATGCAAAGACCAGGTTGGTCAGGACAGGAGGGACAATAAAAGGGACAATAAAAGCGCATGTCGCACCTATATCCGCGCTTTCTACAGAAACAACATCTTCTTTGGGGATTTCTTTGGGTAGGGGTTTCAGGGAGGACATACGGAAAATGCCTCTCATGCAGCCGGTTCACTGCATTTGGATTGGGAAGTTGGGCCATAGCACCGTCTGGAAACAGAAGGGCTGTGATGATCTCTTCCTGGAATTTAAGGAAGGATCCAGTCCATTCTGAAGCTTTGTATAGCACATAAGCATTCAGCAGAGCCAATTGGAATAAGTATACAGACACTTTTTTATTTATACCAGCGTCTGGCCTTACGGGCAATTAGGTACGGCGACTACAACTGGTCGTTGAGGTCCACCCCTCCCATATTAAGGTTATATTCATGGACACAGAGGGGTTTCTCCACAACACCAGTCGCCGTAGGAATATCGACCGACGTGTCTGCGTGAAGGGAGGACAGAACAAAAACATTCTTATTATCCCTCCACTTCACAGCGAGCAAATTATTACATCTCGAGCAAGCTCTCTTCCCCAGCCTAAGACGGGAATCTACAAGCGTCTGGGGTAAGCCCCGGCGATTAGGTCACACGGTGCCACATTCGCCAATTCCATGATCAAACAAGTGACTAAAAAGTGTCATAGTCAATATGTCAATAATTGTCCACATACAAGCGGTACCCCTTACCAAATAAGGGAACACAATCTTACCAGCGCTCCCTATGTAGTCTAGGCAGTTCTCCGGCTCTACGTAACTATCTCTTCCCTCATAAACCATAAAACTATATGTATAACCTGTTGCCCTGAGCTTATACATCCTGACCCCATATCTGACACGCTTGCTAGGAAGATACTGTTTGAATGACAAGCGGCCAGAAAATGTAATCAGGGACTCAACGCAGACAACTTGATGGGGAATAAACAAGGCTGCAAACTGCTGTCATTGTCATTGAAATGCATGAACCGCAAGATCTGCTCATATTGTGTCCTGGTCATGGAGGCAGAGAACAAGGGCATCTGGTGAATTGGGTCAGTGGAACAATATGACCGCGACTCACTTTTTTAAGTTATGCCCATGAGGAGGGATACAGGAAGGTCTTAAATTCAGAGACCGTAATAGGTTTCCAATCTCTAGCAAGGGTCAGCTGGGGATTAGCGGCGATGAATTGACCAGCATACAAATTGCTTTGGTCCACAATAGATCTATAGAGATCTTTCGTGAAAAACAATCAAGTGATGTAAAATCAACTGTTTCCACCTGAATTACGAGTTGGCCAGTGAATGGGGGGAAGTACGGGTGCTGCAGAAATGGTGGGCTCCCAATTCAGATTGGCAAATGCAGCAGAAAGGGCACTATGGACTTGACGGGCCTGTCTTTGTCTTCTTGGTGGCTGTGGGACACTAGTTGTGCTAGCCACCTCACCAGCTTGAACTGCAATATGGGACTTGCCACGTCGCCACGTGATACTGCAGTGCTGGATGTATGACCAGGATGTACTAGGCCGCTTTTTCTTGCCAGTTCACCAGAAGGACGAGCGGCACTAGTACTGGCTCTCTGCTCCATACGAGAGCCCTGCGGTCCTTGCACCTTAACAACAGCAGAAGAACGGGGTCGGGTACGCCTGACCTTGGCAGGGACCACTACTCCATCGTCAGAGCTATCTGTCAAGGTGCCGCTGCTATCTACGGGTTCGTATACTGAGCCTGAATCTGACAGTTGGGTGAGTTCCTCTTCACTCTCATCTGTCATGCTCAGAAACATGTAGGCCTCTTCACTGGTGTACCTTTGATTGGACATTTTGGCCTCTAAATTTACTGGCACACTAGACTCACAGAAAAAAAGAGCACTGACTGTCAGCGACTGCTTCCAACGCTACCAAAAAAACTGTTAGCATTCGCAGGGATCAGACCTGACTCTGCGAATGCTGCAGTTAAGTGTTTAGTGTTTTGTGACAGTGATCAATTGATACTGCACTTGGGTGGGCTGGGTTGGACGGAGGGGCTAAACGCAGGTGCTAGAAGGTATCTGGGCTGATCCCGCTAACACTGCGTTTTTGGCAACCCTAAACTACTGGGGACACTAGTATAGATCTGATCAGATCAGATATTGATCTGTTCAGACACTATACTACTAAGGGAGGTGTATGGTGCGTGGGTGTTAACGCTACTGGCACTAACGCTGCCTGGGGCGATGCAGACCCTAACTGATGCTAAAACCAGCCGGGTGATCAGTGGGTTAAACCTTTTATTAGGTAATATACGGCGGGTGCCCTGACGCTATGACACCAGTACAGTGATCAAAAAAAAAATGAACACTGCACTGGGTGACACAGTGACAGGGAGTGAAGGGGTAAACTGGGGGGGGGGGGCGATTGGGGGGTGAAATATGTGCCTATGTGTACTGTGTCAGTGTAGTGTTGGTGCAACTCACGTTTGGATGTCCTCTCTCCTCTCTCTGGTGCGGAAAAGAATTCCACAAGGGGAGATGACATCACTTCCCCTGTCTGTGTTTACACTTACACAGGGAGGGGAGGATTACATTTGTCAGGACTGATCAGCAGATCCAGGCCAGAAATCTTTGGCCTGGGCCTGGAGACTGGTCGGTTCTGAAACAAATCCTATTGTCACGGCCGCCTAGGGGGCCGCATGCCCGATGTAACATAACGTCGCTTCGCCCACCCATGCCATTCTGTTTTTCCTGCTGCAGAATAAATTTGAGGCCAATCACACACCTCCCTGTTGGTATGGCATGATGAATACGTTTTTGCCTGTATTTCTCAGCATTGAGGACACCATTGATCCTGACCAAATCTTTAATGCCATTTGCAGAAATGCAGCTCCAAACTTGCAAGGAACCTCCACCATACTTCACCATTGCCTACAGACATTCAATATTGTATCGCTCTCCAGCCCTTTGCGTACAAACTGCCTCCTGCTACAACCGGCCCACCAACCCCCCCAGGGGAATTGAGCACTAGCCGCCACTGCACCTGACTCTAATACTACTGTCACTTACATGGTCGGAGGTCAAAGAGCTGAGGGGGCTTTCCTTGCAGCTGAGTGCAGAGCACCCTTGATGGTGGTGACAGGAGGTGCTTGCTCTTCCAATACACTGGCAGATAAGACCACATAAAAAGTCCTAACATGATCATAGCTCCAAACTGTCCCTGATTTTGTGGGACTGTCCCTGATATGGAACATAGTCCCGCTCTCCCTCTTTCCTCTTCATTTGTCCCTCATTTTGGTCTGATCTATATAGTTGTATGTAAAATGCACTATTTATCTTTCAAAATGTGTTTCAAAGTGCTAAACTTTTCATCCAATTTCTAAATTGCTGCATTTGTTAATTTCAAAAGCCAGTATAAAGGAATAGTAGTGGTAAAAAAAAAGCATTTGGGGGTGTAACTAATCTTTTTTTTTATAATTCTCCTTTTAAGGGGGCGTGGTGGGGGGGTGTCCTATGTTGATATACTTTTGCTAATAGGTGTCCCTCATTCCCATTTCAAAAAGTTGGGAGGAATGCATAATGGTATTTAGTATGAACACAGATACCTTAATATGCACCTGAATACTCACCACTTTGTTCCAGAGGGTATTGCCAGGTGGGAACCACGTGTAGCACCCTCTAGTGTACATATAGAGTAGGTGAAGTTATGCTGACTCAGTGTAGTTTGGGTAAGTCTGGGTTTACTGTAGGTCAGGCTGGAGGGCTCTACAAGTTGGGCCTCTGGTACCTCTCCCTGGTTCTAGAAACTGCCAGAAGTTTCTAGAAGCTAGTGGGTGGAGGTGAAGGTGTAGTGATCTGCATATGCATGGGAATCTGGCCAATCCAGAGGGCTGGGGGGCTCTGCCTGCTGGAGTTGAGGATGGAGAGAAGCTGAAGAGAGGAACCTACGCTACCCTTCAGTCGATATCCTTGCTAGCATGGGAAGACCTGGATAGCAGGAGGCCTAAACAGCAGTGTTATCCAAAGCAGCAGGATTCAAGGGACAGTGTGAGTACCTCTACACCCCCAGGGCCTAAAAGGGAGAAGGCTGCCAAATGCAATATCCAGCATGCTTTCACAGGGACATTGTCACAGCTAACCTAAATTCATTGCTCCGGGACACTTTCAAAGGCAGCCAGGTGGGCTGGTATGTTCAGTGAAAGGGACATAGAGCTCCTGCAAGTATGAATTTTACTAAGGGGTCATAGAGCTTCTACAAGAGGAATTCTTTCTGCTAATTCAAGAGAGACTGATATAATTTCTGAGTGGCTAGTGTAAGGACGGCTTACCCATCTGAGAGGGGCAGTATTTAGAGCCAGGGAAAGGTTCCAGAGAGAGGAGTAGGTGAAGCACAGAGACTACACCAACGCTCTGGAAAGCCTATGCATTCCCAATGTGTTTACTGTTGTTGTTTTAAATAAACTTGAGTGTATAATAAATACTGTATAGATAAACACTGCTCATATTAAAGTGACTGTTGCTAAATGTTCTGCAGAAAAATATATGTATATTGTGCAAAAGGAAATATGAAAAAATATAGCAAATTCAAAGTGATAAGTGTTCTTATTCCTATGTGCTTCAACCTTTAAATTCAATACATGGTAACCCAGAAATATATAGTCCTTGTAAATATGTGCATATATCAGTGGCAGCTGGTGAAGTTTTAGGATGGGGGGGGTGCCAGACCCCGCCCTTCCTTTTTGACCCCTGCCACTTGCTGAAAATAGGCGTGGTTTCAGTAAAATAGTGGGCGTGGCTCTAAGGTGGTGTGGTTAGCGTCTGAGATGAACGAGGAATGGAGGGAGGGGGAGAGAGGGATGGAGGGACAGCAGGCCCAGATCATACACAACAACAGAAATATGTGTATTCTAGAAAGTTTAACAATCAGCAGATAAAGATATTCCAAATACCTGGTGTTAGCACTTCAATCATCCCGGCACCATGGTATTTCTATTATTACATTGTAATATAAAATGAAATCATTCAACTGACCATAATGCAGAATCAGTGGGAGGCCAGAGCGTGTCGCTAGCCACGTCGCCTGCCACCAGATGCCACCAGGTGTCCCCAATGGAGTCTGTCCTTACATGCAGCCTGTGTCCCATAAAATGCAGCCTGTGTCCCACCAAATGCAGCCTGTGTCCCACCAAATGCAGCCTATGTCCACCA
The DNA here is from genome assembly GCA_037952925.1 of Lithobates clamitans. Lineage (NCBI taxonomy): Eukaryota > Metazoa > Chordata > Amphibia > Anura > Ranidae > Lithobates > Lithobates clamitans. The sequence continues at coordinate 4,157,022 of JBBGZY010000159.1, forward strand.
AATGTAGCCTGTGTCTCGCCAAATGCAGCCTGTGTCCCACCAAATGCAGCCTGTGTCCCACCAAATGCAGCTTATGTCTACCAAATGTAGCCTGTGTCTCACCAAATGCAGCCTGTGTCCCACCAGATGCAGCGTGTGTCCACCAAATGCAGCCTGTGTCCCACCATATGCAGCCTGTGTCCCACCATATGCAGCCTGTGTCCCACCAACAGCAGCCTGTGTCTCACCAAATGCAGCCTGTGTCCCGCCAAATGCAGCCTGTGTCCCGCCAAATGCAGCCTGTGTCTCGCCAAATGCAGCCTGTGTCTCACCAAATGCAGCCTGTCTCTCACCAAATGCAGCCTGTGTCCCATCACAGGCAGCCTGTGTCCATCAAATGCAGCCTAGCCTGTGTACCACCAAATGCAGCCTGTGTCCCACCAAATGCATCCTGTGTCTACAAAATGCAGCCTGTGTCTCACCAAATGCAGCCTGTGTCCACCAAATGCAGCCTGTGTTTCGCCAAATGCAGCCTGTGTCTCACCAAATGCAGCCTGTGTCTCACCAAATGCAGCCTGTGTCTCACCAAATGCAGCCTGTGTCCCATCACATGGAGCCTGTGTCCACCAAATGCAGCCTAGCCTGTGTCCCACAAAATGCAGCCTGTGTCCCACCAAATGCAGCCTGTGTCCCACCAAATGCAGCCTGTGTCCCACCAAATGCATCCTGTGTCCACCAAATGCATCCTGTGTCCCACGAAATGCAGCCTGTGTCCCAACAAATGCAGCCTGTGTCCACCAAATGCAGCCTTGCCTGTGTCACATCGAAATACCCCCCCCCCCCCGTTCTCTGCGGGAGCACAGCGGTACTTACCTTGCTGTGTGTTGTCCTGCCTGCGGTGTCTCCTTCCACAGCGGCGATGGAGGGGTGCGCTCCTCTCATACTTCCTGTTTTCTCTCCCGGACGCAATGGGAGAGAGAAAACAGGAAGTGACATCAAACTGAGATGTCAATCAAACCGCCCGGCCGTAGTAATAGATACTACGAGTGCCGGGCAGAAGCTACTTAGCGATTCGAAAAGCGCCGCAAGGTGGGATAAAAGCCCGCAAATGAAGCTCCGTATCTGCAATCTTGTGCTTGCATAGACGTGGCGCTTCTTATAAGTGCACTGTGTCTGGCGTCGCACTGTGTCTGGCGTCCGAACACAGTGCACTTAAGGACCTTTTTTTGTATTTTTTTTTTCTTTTTAAAGGGTCAGTATTAAAATTTTTTTTTCTTTTTTGACTGGCAGGCAGCAGCTCCAGCGTGTGTTCCTAAGCGCCAGGCATCCAATAGGGTGGCCTGGCGCTTTGGCCAATCAGGAAACAGGTCTGACTCCCTGCCTCCTGATTGGCAGGGAGGAAGGTTAGTGTGAAAATAGCGAATATTAATTTGCTATCGTCACACAATTGGGTGGGATCAGGGTGCACTCTCTGTGCCCCGAGCCCACCCTCTGGCTCTAATCAGGTGCTTCAAAAAGTACCACCCCCTCCCGTCCCCACCGGGCGCATGGATGGGGGGGCGCTCATGCGCCACTGATCATCTAGTATCCCACCCCCATTTTGTCTAGCTGGTTAGTGGGCATAGAGGAGGAGGGAGGCAGTGGGCTGTCATTTACCACTGTGTAAATGCCCACATGTGTGACTCTATACCCACATGGGCTGCTCAGATGTGATAGGGAAGAAATGTTCAGCATAGAAACTCACTGAAAACTGAGCATGTGCAGAGATGCCAACACTGCTCTGCAAAATCCCTAGCTGAATTGGGAACTTGGACAGAAGGGGGAGACGGAGTACAGCAGGATCAACCAGTTTTTTTACAGAATACAGAAAATAATTCTCATAGTGAGTATGAACAGCATGTAATACACCATTTATTGATCGTTTTTTATGATGTGGGTTTAGTGACACTTAACACAAATCTCTATGTAGCACCATGATGTTTAGGCAGGGTTGCTATTAAATTTAGTTGCCAAGTGATAGTTGCCTTGGCCAATTGTTAGGAGATCAATTGATTTCCCCCTAATTCTGGAATTGCTGCACTTCTCTCTTCTGTCGCTAAGTGGCCGGATATCTGGTGACATTCGATAAAACAAGGACAGATTATGAATGAATGGGGTGTCTCAGCCAATGGGCAGGGACTTTCTTGGGCTCCTTGGCCTGCTGGGGGAGCCTATTTATTTGGGTGGAGTCAGGTGATCAGGGTTCTGTGCCACCTGGATGGCTGTCTGGGTAGAAGTGTGTCATGTCACCCCGGGCTGTTAGGCCGTAAGCCTTAGGCCTATCATGGGCACATCTGGATGCTAGGCTTCTGAGGGCCTATCCAGAAGCAGGAGAGCAGCATAGGGTTGGGACTGCAGGCTTGTAGTCCAACCAGAAGTAACATTTCTGCCGACCGGGGAAACAGTTGCGGTCAGAGGTGAAGGGGAAGCTGTCGCCACTAAGGGACCATCCACCTTGTTACCGGAGACCATTGTGAATAAGCTGGGGCTAGTACCAGAGCAGACTTCTCGCCAACCGGGAACGGCAAAGAAGTGGGAAATCTTCAGCAAGTGCCAAGTCGGGGACCCAGCGGGACAGCAGAGGAGACGCTTGTGGAGCATTGTTAAGTTCCAAACCAGGGACCTAGCGTGTCAACGAGGGTGAAGCTTGAGGAATATCTGTGAGTGCCAAGCCAGGGACCCAGCAAGGATGCGGGGGTGACGTTTGAGGAAGATACTGAGTGCTAAAGTGGAAGAGCTCAGGGGATCCAGTGGCTATTGGATCTGAAGTCTAGTGAGAGAGACTGGGAGCTCGTTGAATGAAGACCCACAGGGAGTGAGTGTTGGGTAGGGGTCTAACGGATCAAAAAACTCACGGTTCGAATCCTTCCTCGGATCAGGAGTCACAGTTCGGATCATTTTCGGATCAACAAAAAAAAATCTCCCCCACTGTAATATCCACAATCTCCCCCACTGTAATATCCACAATCTCAATCACTGTAATAATATATTAGCAGGGTATGGCAGAGTATTGCAGGGTATTGCAGGGTATTGGCGGGTATATTGGCAGAGTATTGGCAGAGTATTGGCAGGGTATTGGCAGAGTATTGGCAGAGTATTGGCAGGGTATTGGCAGTGTATTGGCAGGGTATGGCAGAGTATTGGCAGGGTATGGCAGAGTATTGGCAGGGTATGGCAGGGTATGGAAGAGTATTGGCAGGGTATGGCAGGGTATGGCAGAGTATTGCAGAGTATTGGCAGGGTATGGAAGAGTATTGGCAGGGCATTGCAGAGTATTGGCAGGGTATGGAAGAGTATTGTCAGGGCATTGCAGAGTATTGGCAGGGTATGGAAGAGTATTGTCAGGGCATTGCAGAGTATTGGCAGGGTATGGAAGAATATTGTCAGGGCATTGCAGAGTATTGGCAGGGTATGGAAGAGTATTGTCAGGGCATTGCAGAGTATTGTCAGGGTATGGAAGAGTATTGTCAGGGCATCGCAGAGTATTGTCAGGGTATTGCAGAGTATTGGCAGGGCATTGCAGAGTATTGGCAGGGCATTGCAGAGTAGTGGCAGGGTATGGCAGAGTATTGCAGGGAATTGTAGAGTATTGGCAGGGCATTGCAGAGTATTGGCAGGGCATTGCAGTGTATTGGCAGGGCATTGCAGAGTATTCTCAGGGCATTGCAGAGTATTGGCACTGCTGCCATCCGAACTCTCCCCTCCACTGTACAGATCAGTACACAGAGGGGAGAGAGGAACCGGCGTCATGACATGACGCCGGTTTGTTACAAGTGATCGCTCCGTCATTTGACGGAGCGATCACGTGGTAAACGGCCGCCGAGTGTACCAAGATGGCCGCCGCTCCGGAGTTGGCCTGAAGCCGCGGCCTTTCCTATGGGACACCCGCGATCCGCGGAGGTTGATCCGTACGGATCACGGATCAATGACGATCCATTGCACCCCTAGTGTTGGGTAAGGAGAACTGTTCGTGTTGCAAATAGTTATCAGAATATCATTACTGTTATTAACAACTACAAGATTGTTGCCATAGGAGACAGCGGTCCTACCTATACAGAAGTGGTGTCCGGCTTGAGGCCTTCACCTGTATAGAAGTCTCGGAGTCTGCTAATTAACATTGCATCTACCTAAGGGTGTCCTCGCCCTAACCCTCTCTCCCCCAGTTCTGTTTAAGAGACAATAAATCTCTTTTGCATTCAAAAAGTGTCTGGCACCCACCTGTTCATCTTGCATTATACCCATGATGCCTTGTAACCCACTCTACACTGAAGGATGTCAGCTCTCCCTAATTCTGGAGGTCACTATTAGGCCTAAAGGGGCCCGGGACTCTGCTACATCTAGTTGGCGCAAAAGCTGCAATACAGAATTCTCATGAACTTCTCTTATCTCCCGTCTCAGATATATCTGGAGGAATATGCTCCCCAATTCATGTTCCCCCAAGGAAAAGGTGACTCACTTCTTCATCACATGATGATGTCTACAGTAGTTATCTTGCAGCTCCGAATCTTCTCTCTTTGACTATCCCTGCAGAACTCCTTTCCTATCCAAAAACCAGTGTCATTACTTCAGTTTGGAGCAGGATTTCCGCCAATCACAAAAAAAAGGTCTTCAGTTAAGCCTAGAAAGCATGGGCTGAATGTCGGCTGACAATCAGCCTGCGTGTATGGCAGCCGGTTTGACAGAAGGTCTGCCGGCCAGCTCCCATCAGCACTCTCTGCCAATGGCTGAGAGCACTGATCGGAGTGTTCTGGCGGGGGGCCGTCACCTTGTCAGAACACAATAGCACAGTGGAGGAGATTGCTGTATTAACATCAGATTGTTAGTACAGCAGCTCCGAGCTGTAAGGTTGTTTTTTCCAGGTTGAACGAAAAAAAAACTAGTTGTGTGTGTATAAGGCTTTACACTATGGTTGGAGGAAAGGGGCCAAAGTGCTATAAACACTCCTTACTAAGTACAATATTACTTCTGTTATCATTGGTGGTAAATGCAATAAAACTGTCACTGGATCATTCCAGTTGAGGCATTTGCTCCAGATATTAACCCTTGATGGTGATTTTTTTCTTGGGGGGGGGGATAAATAAAAGATATTGTTGTAGACTATTCTGCTGGACTCAGCAGGTTGATTTTCTACCTATAAGTAGTGAACAAAGGAGTAGTTTTATTTTTTTGTTTTGTTTTGTTTTTCTACTACCAAAGCACTTTCCTTTAGCCTTTTGCACATAGAAAAAATAATCATCAGCCTTTGTTACTTTTGTAGCATTCATCCAATTTTCTGTCTGGTGAAACATTGTCAGCCGGATAGAAAGTGATAGTACAGTGGAACCTTGGATTACGAGCATAATCCGTTCCAGGAGAATGCTTGTAATCCAAAGCCCTTGCATATCAAAGCGAGTTTCCCCATAGAAGTCAATGGAAACAAAGATAATTTGTTCCGCATTGACTTCTATTACATGCAATACCGCATGTGGCCAGAGGTGGGGGGGTGCCGGAGAGCCTCGGAAATACTCTGGAACGGAGTATTTCTGAGTGTTTCTGAGTCATTCCGAGTATTTCCGAACGGTTCAGAACCATTCCGAGTGTCCCCGGCGCCCTCGCACCTCTGGCCAAATGGGGTACTGCACCGGCCATTAGCTTGAATTCTGCTTGTTTTGCAAGACAACACACGCAAACTGAGTCAGAATTTTAAAAAAAAGCTTGTTAACCGCATTACTCACAAACCAAGGTTCCACTGTACACTTAAAGCAGAGTTTCACCCAAAAATGGAACTTCTGGTGTCGGGGGGGGGAGTAGATACCTGTCTAATACAGGTATTTGCTTCCACTTACGGCAAAAGATCGCCACACTATCCGCGTCGATCTACGCCATGTCCGGCCCCTCCTCCGTCATCCCCGCTGTCTTCTGGGAGACACACAGGTCCCAGAAGACAACAGCGACCATTCAGAACGCGCATCGTGACTCACGCATGGGCAGTAGGAAAATAGGCTGTGAAGCTGCAAGGCTTCACTTCCTGATTCCCTTACTTAACCACCTCAATACTGGGCACTTTCACCCCCTTCCTTCCCAGACCAATTTTCAGCTTTCAGTGCTCTCTCACTTTGAATGGCAATTACTCAGTCATGCTACACTCTACCCAAATAAAAAAAATTTATCATTTGTTCACACAAATAGAGCTTTCTTTTGGTGGTATTTATTCACCACTTCATTTTTTATTTTTTGTGATAAGCGAAAAAAGAGCGAATATTTTGAAAAAAAAAATTTTTCTAATTTCTCTTTTAAAAGAAACCAATAAAATCTAATTTTGTTGAAAATTTAGGCCAAAATGTATTCTACTACATGTCTTTGGTAAAAAAAATCCTGATAAGTGTATGATCATTGGTTTGTGTGAGTTATAGAGTCTACAAATGGCCCTTAAATGTCAGGACAGTACAATAACCCCCCAAATGACCCCTTTTTGGAAAGAAGACAGTCTGAGATATTTAGTAAGAGGCATAGGGGTTGATTTACTAAAACTTGATCTGGTGCAGCTGTGCATGGTAGCCAATCAGCTTCTAACTTCAGCTTGTTCAATTAAGCTTTGATAATAAAATCTGGAAGCTGATTGGTTTCTATGCAGAGCTGCACTAGAATTTGCACTCTCCAGTTTTAGTAAATCAACCCCATAGTGAATTTTTTGAAGTTGCAATTTTTTCCCCACAATGCTTTGGAAAATTAAGAAATATATATTTTTTTTTTCTTCACTAAATTGTCATGTTTACAAGTTATTTCTCACACACGGTGCAGGCATAATTGCAATTATACCCCAAAATACATTCTGCTACTCGTCCTGAGTATGGCGATAACCCATGTGTGAGACTTTTCCACAGCCTGTACACATACAGAGGCCCAACATCCATATAGCACCATCAGGCGTTCTAAAGGCATAAATTACACATTTCATTTCCTGAGTACCTATCACATTTTTGAAGGCCCTGGGGCACCAGGACAATGGAATTACCCACAAAATTACCCAATTTTGGAAAGAAAACAACCCAATGTATATTCTATGAGGCATAATGCGTCTTTTGAAAATGTCATTTCTTTTCACAAGTTTTTGGAAAATGTGAAAAGAAAATGAAAACCTATTTTTTTTCTCACAAAGTTGTCAATTTAGAAGATCTTTCTAACACATAGCATGTACATAGCCAAAATGACACCCCAAAATACATTCTGCTACTCGTCCTGAGTATGGCAATCCCCCATGTGTGAGACTTTACCACTACCTGGCCACATACAGAGGCCCAACATGCAAGTAGCACCTTCAGGCTTCTAACACATAGCATGTACACACCAAGAATTACACCCCAAAATACATTCTGCTGAGCAAAGGGTTAAAAAAAGGCTCACCTGTAGTATTAGCAGACAGGAATACCGTTCCAGAGCAGTCAAAGCATTTGTCCAGACAGCCAAAGGAAATGTCCAGGAATTGTCCAGGCAGCAGACAGATATGAAAAAGTATGAACATGGTTCAGTACAGTCCAAGGTTTAACAGGCAGTTCAGGTAACAGGCATAGGCATGGCCAGTTCAGGTGGCAGGCAAAGGCATGGCCAGTTCAGGTGGCAGGCAAAGGCATGGCCAGTTCAGGTGGCAGGCAGAGGCATGACCAGTTCAGGTGGCAGCAGGCAGCACTTTGTACATTGGGCCTTAGTCAGGTAAGACCTGAGGACGGGGGTTGAGGCTTCTTCCCACTCAAATCTCTATGAAGCCTCTGAGTCTCCAGACCCTAATCCTAGAAAACGAAAAACCCGGAGAAAAATGTTTTCTCCACTAGGAAAACCTTTTCTGGAGCCCCTCACGTATGTGAGACCCCTGTGCTGTACAGTGGCAGGGCAAATGATCAGTTCAGGAGGCAGGCAGTAACAGTAGTATTGGGTGTCACAGCAAATTCCTCTACTTGAACACACACAACATTTTTTGGGGGTTTGCGACCTGTTTGGGTAAGAGGGAGAATTTCGGGAAAGTGCTTTTCATGGAGTCTGGCTAATGAATCGGAGCGAATTAGTTGAGGGGCTTGGCCATAGGGATAGAGAAGGGCTGTGACAACGTCTTCTTGGAATTTTAAATTAGATTAGGTTAGGGAACTTTGGGTGCACTTAGAAAAAATTATATATGAATTGAACAAGGCTAGTTGCATCAAATAAATGGCGACTTTCTTGTACCAAAACAGTGATCTCCTGGTGGCCAAGTAGGGCTGCATCATCTGGTCGTTCATTTCCACACCCCCCCCCCACCCCCCATGTATAGGTTTTACTCATGCACGCATTTTGGCTTCTGGATGGGGCCTCTTCTTCTCTGCAGTTCCACCAAGGTGTCATCATGCATTGTGGAAAGGATGTAGACATCTCTTTTTTAATCTCTCCACTTCAGCGCTAGTACATCTTCAGTCCGCATACTGGCCATTTCACCCTGTTTCAATTGCTTGGCGACCAATCTCTGTGGGAAACCCTTTTGGTTGGTCCGTGCTGTCCCACAGGCCACAGTCTTCTTTTGGTACAAATAGCGGAAAAGTGGGAGACTCGTGTAGAAATTGTCTACGTATAGGTGTTAACCTTTCCTAAGCAATGGTTGGATCAGCTGCCAGACAATTTTGCCACTTGTTCCCATGTAGGTAGGGCATCCAAGGGGGTTTAGCTGTCTGTCTTTTCCCTCATAAATGCCTCATAAATGCCTTATAAAATTTTACCCCACGTCTTGCTCTTTTACTGGGGAGGTATTGCTTTATTCCAAGTCTTCCGGTGAAGTGTACTAGGGATTCATCTACAAAAATATTTATATCAGGGGTAAACATCTGCTTGAAGCTGGCGCAAAAAAAATTAATTAGGGACCGAATTTTGAATAATTTATCGTAACTGGGATGATTTTGAGGGAGGCATTGGGCATTGTTGTTGAAATGTAAAAAACTCATAATCATCTCATAACGGGTTCTGGGTATCAATGATGAATAGACCGGCATGTGGTGGATAGATTGGGTAGACCAGTAGCAATGGAGTTAATTTTTTTTTTGTCAGCCCCATGTTGAGGGTTAGGCCAAGGAAAATTTTTAATTCTTCCACGGTGAAGGGTTTCTAAACAAAAGGACGGGCATATGAAGAACTTGGATTGTTGGCTATATGTTGGCTGGCATATAGATTACATTACTCCACAATGTAGGTTAGAAGATCATTGGTAAAAAATAAGTGAAAATAATAAAGTGGGGTTACATTTTCCGTCCGTATCTGAGGGCCTGGCTGGGCTGTAAAAAGGGGAATTACAGGTTCTACTGACGTATTGGGCAGCCATGTTGGATATAGTAGAACATCTGGGGGGCCAGTATGGGCACTGCCTCGTTGATGGGATGCTCCGTTGCTAGCATCTGGCCTATCCTCTAGGAAGGTTGCAGAACTGCTGGTGGATGCCTGCCTATCCCGGAGTGCTGCGCTGCTGGTGGATGCCTGCATATCATCCTGGAGTGCTGCGCTGCTGGTGGATGTCTGCGCTTGCTCATTTCTCCCGATTCTCCTTGTTAGGATTCTATCTTCCTCGGTTTCCATCTCTGAGCCACTGCTTACCACTGGTTCATAGTCGCTATCCAAGTCTGACTGAGAGAGTTCCCCGCTACTCTCGTCCGACATACTCTGGAGTATCTGGAGAGCCTCCTCTGCGCTGTAAGATCTTTTAGTAATGTTGGCGGGCACATGTGCCAGATGGCGGGCGGCAGATGTGTCAGATGGCGGGCGGCAGATGTGCTAGATGGTGGGCGGCTGTACCCAATGGTGGGTGGCTAGATGTGCCTGATGTTGGCGGCTAGATGTGCCTGATGTTGGCGGGCAGATGTGCCTGATGGCTCCCACCCGGCCACTGCACATAAACGGCCGGTGGTTAAGATACCGGCGCCTCCACACGGAGCCGAGGGACGAGTCGGCTTCGGGTGAGGACACTTAGCGGGTGCCCTGGACAGGTAAGTGTCCTTATTTTAAAGGTCAGCAGTTGCAGCATTTGTACCTGCTGACTTTTCTTTCTTTTTTTTGCAGTCAGAACTCTGCTTTAAGGCTGACCATAGGTGATGGATTTTTTTTTCGATCAGACAGAAGGCTGATTGAAAAAAAAAATAATGGCTTCCCCCATCCACACAAGTGAGGTGGATGGAGAAATCCTCCCTGCTGAGCGATTGTATTCTGAAAGCAGGGACTTCTCCACCGTCATAATACACCGATCAACACTGCAGCCACTGATCAAATGACAATTTTCCAACATTCTAGTTCAACAGAAATCGATTGTTAGATACATTAATAATGTGTTTTTGATCTGTCTGATTTAGGTCTATCGACTATACATGATGTGTCGCCTAAATTCTGATCCACACAGATAAGTTTATTCGTCTTGTGTCACCTTTAAAGAAAATTCTATATGTAAAAGTTGCCTTATCTACAAAAATGTAGGTATTTGGGAATATACAGTGGATATAAAAAGTCTACACACCCCTGTTAAAATGTCGGGTTTCTATGATGTAAAAAAAAATGAGACAAAGATAAATAATTTCAGAACTTTTTCCACTTTAACCATCTCCTGCCCACGCTATAGCTGAATGACGGCTACAGCGCGGGCCTTAATTGCCGGAAGAACATCTATTGACGTCCTCAGCGGGTCCCTGCAGGGTGCGCGCTCTATGGGACTCGGCTGATCACAGATCGGAATAAAGGACCGATCCCGGCCCCTTACCACGTGATCAGCTGATCAAGTGATGTAAATAGATTGGTAATCTTTTATTTTTTCCCTCATGCTGACAGCATGAGGGGAAAGAAAAGCCGTTCACCGGCTTCTGTCAGAGGGACATCGGTCCCTCACACAGGGCGCTGCCACTGCCCTGTCTATGCCCACCAGTGCCACCTGCCAGTGCCCACCAGTGCCACCTATCAGTACCCACAGTGCCACCTACCTTTGCCCACCAGTGCTGCAAATCAATGCCCATCAGTGTCTCAGTGTCACCTACCAGTGCCCATCGGTGCCACCCATCAATGCCACCTATCGGTGCCCATCAGTGCCACCTATCAGTACCCATCAGTGCCACCCATTAGTGCCACCTCTCAGTGCCGCCTCATCAGTGCCCATTAGTGCAGCCTATCAGTGTCCATTAGTGCAGCCTATCAGTGTCCATTAGTGCAGCCTATCAGTGCAGCCGCATCAGCGCACATCAATGAAGGAGAAAAACCTGTTTTCAAAATTTTATAACAAGCTATGGAACTGATTTTGTCTTTCAACATTTTCGGGCTTTATTTTGTTTTTTTAGCAAAAAAACCCAGCAGTGATTAAATGCCACCAAAAGAAAGCTCTATTGGTGTAAAAATATGATAAAACTTTCATTTGGGTACAGTGTTGTATGACCGCACAATTGTCATTCAAAGTGCGACAGTGCTGAAAGCTGAAAATTGGCCTGGGCAGGAAGGGGGTTTAGGTGCCCAGTAGGCAAGTGGTTAATGTGACCTAGAAACTGTACAACTCAATTGAAAAACAAACTGAAATCTTTTAGGGGGGGTCTGAAAATAAAAAACTAAAATGATGTGGTTGCACAAGTGTGCACACCCTCTTATAACCGGGGATGTAAGCTGTGTTCAGAATGTTAAATAGGAGTCAGTACACACCTGCCATCAATTAAAGTGTCTCTGGTTAACCCCAAATAATGTTCAGCTGTTCTAGTAGGTCTTGCGTCCGACCCCCAATCTACATACAGGGAGCCGGATGCATTGACTCCAATGTTGGGGGGGGTTAGCACGTGATTAGAGCCAGAGGCTCTAATAGGCTTCAAAAGAGGGTGGGCTCAGGGCACAGAGCCCTGCGCTCCGAGCCCACCCAGTTGTGTGACAATAGCGAATCAAAATTCGCTATTGTAACACTGATTCACCTCCCAGCCAATCAGGAAGTGTGTCGTGAGACCCATTTCCTGATTGGCCAAAAGGAGAAGTGATCTTATTGGCCTAGGGGGAGGATGGAGGAGGAGGAAGGAGACGCACGGCCGGAGGAGACTCACAGCTGGAGCAGAAGAAGGGGAAGACCGACCGACCCACCAGCCATCACGATGGTTCACCCGCAGCGGCTCAGCCATCCAGCACTCCCCGGCTCGGACAGGGGAGGGAGGAGGAGGGGAGATAGGAGTCACCCCGGGTAGGACATCTGCCTCCTGAGGTAAGGAGGCAGTCCGCCTCCTACGCAGGGGGGGTGTTCCCGGTGTTTCCCGCATTCATGTCTGTCTTCTGGGGGGGAGGGGAACGGCCTTCAGCAACATTAAAGGAGCTGCAGGAATATCTGGCAAGTACTGGCTGTGTGGTACATGAGACAACAATCTCCCATATTCTTCATATATCTGGGCTATGGGGTAGAGTGGCAAGATGGAAGCCTTTTCTTACGAAGAAAAACATCCAAGCCCGGCTAAATTTTGCAAAAAACACATCTGAAGTCTCCCAAAAGCAGGTGGGAAAATGTGTTATGGTCTGATGAAACCAAGGTTGAACTTTTTGGCCATAATTCCAAAAGATAAGTTTGGTGCAAAAACAACACTGCACATCACCAAAAGAACACCATACCCACAGTGAAGCATGGTGGTGGCAGCATCATGCTTTGGGGCTGTTTTTCTTCAGCTGGAACAGGGGCCTTAGTCAAGGTAGAGGGAATTATGAACAGTTCCAAATACCAGTCAATATTGGCACAAAACCTTCAGGCTTCTGCTAGAAAGCTAAACATGAAGAGGAACTTCATCTTTCAGCATAACAATGACCCAAAGCATACATCCAAATCAACAAAGGAATGGCTTCACCAGAAGAAGATTAAAGTTTTGGAATGGCCTAGCCAGAGCTCAGACCTGAACCCGATTGAAAATCTGTGGGGTGATCTGAAGAGGGCTGTGCACAGGAGATGCCCTCGCAATCTGACAGATTTGAAGTGTTTTTGCAAAGAAGAGTGGGCAAATATTGCCAAGTCAAGGTGTGCCATGCTGATAGACTCATACCCAAAAAGACTGAGTGCTGTAATAGAATCAAAAGGTGCTTCAACAAAGTATTTGTTTAAGGGTGTGCACACTTATGCAACCATATTATTTTATTTTTTTATTTTTACTTCTCTCCATCTAAAAGATTTCAGTTTGTCGTTCAACTGAGTTGTACACTTTATAGGTCACATTAAAGGTGGAAAAAGTTGTGAAATGATTTATCTTTGTGTAGACTTTTTATATCCACTGTATGTGCATTTGCGATACTGTAAAGCAAAGGGAAGCTTATCCTAATTTATTAGCCAGTTTAGACTAGCTTAACAAGGGCTGCCAGTAGAGTTCTTCATACATCACTGCACACGGAAGATGATTCTGCATAAAACAGCACATTCTCTTTTTTTTTTTTTTTTTTTTTTTACTGCAACAATCATAATTTTTACATGGTCTTTTGTAAAGGTTTTGATTTTGCCAGGTTTTAATTTAGGGTTTATGTTTGTTTGAAATGAAAGGTAAACTACAAATGAAAGGTAAACTCCAATATAGTTTGGACTGGGAAAACAAACAGGGATTCTACCAGGGGCGTAACTAGAAATAGCAGGGCCCCATAGCAAAATGTTGTATGGTGCCCCCCTGCAAACAGCCCCCCCCCCCCCCCACAGCTGCACTAGTGTCAATGCAGCGTGACCTGTGCCACATACAGCGTGACCTGTGCCCAATACAGTGTGACCTGTGCCCAATACAGCGTGACCTGTGCCCAATACAGCGTGACCTGTGCCCCATACAGCGTGACCTGTGCCCAATACAGCCTGTTCTGCCTGTGCCCCATACAGCCCCACCTATGCAGAGGAAGAGGCAAGCCACCCGGATCAGCAGAGAGTGGGATTGCCCGCTGTAATAGCTTTCATTTGAATTTCCTGTCTTCCCGAGGCTCATCGTCACATAGCCCCACCTCTTGGCCCGACGCCTTTGATGATGTCACATGTCCCGCATTGGATCGGCGTTCTGTCTATCGAAGGCACCGGGCCAAAAGGTGGAGCTATGTGACGTGAGCCCCGGGAACACTGGAAGTTCTAATGAAAGCTCTTACATCGGGCAATTCAGCTCTCTGCTGATACGGACAGCTCGCCTCTTCCTTTCCTCTCTCTTCCCCTGGCTGGGAGACTCACTGGGCCCCACTCGGCTGCGGGCCCCATAGCGCCCGCATGGGTTGCTATGGTGGTAGTTACGCCCCTGGATTCTACCCTGATCAGTACTTCCTACATGCTGTACCTGCTCAGTACTTGCTACCTATCTACTCAGCTCCTCCTACCTACCTGCTCAGCACCTCCTAACTTTCTGCTCAGCACTTCCTACCTACTCAGCTCTGCCACATTCCTACAAAATGTAAACTTAACAATATTAAGACATTTTTGTGATTTTTGAGGCACAACAAAATTACTGTACAACTTCATCATCAAATGTTCCAAGAATTATACAGCTCGATGCGTTTCCTGGAAAAAGTCCACTTCCTCAGCTGCCATAACCCTGGTATTTTCGGGAATGCCGTGCGTTTCTCTTTAGGATAAAAGTGGTCTCCACGGCGGATTTGCCGCGAGATCACTTTTATCGACAGCGGGAGAGTTGCCCTCCCTCCCGCCACACTCCGGTCATCTCCGCCGCTTACCGGACCCGGCAGTAGCGGCGGAGACGATCAAGTCCTCTCCCGTGGATGCCTGGCTGCCGACTGAGAGGAAGATGGCCCCTGCTCGGCTCCATGACATGGCATAGCTCTTAAAGGAGAATTTTTTTTTTTTCTATTGCATTTTAGTGTAAATATGATATCTGAGGTATTTTTGACCCCAGAGCTCATTTTTAAGAGGCTGTGTCATGCTTTTTTTCTGTTACAAGGGATGGTTACATTTCTTGTAATAGGAATAAAAGTGACCCACAAATGTTTTAAAAAAAAACTGTGTCAAAATGAAAAACTAAAAGTAAAATAAATAAGAATTTTTTTTTTTTTTTTAATTTTTAAAGTGCCCTGTCCCGACTAGCTCGCACACAGAAGTGAACGCATATGTGAGTAGCGCCCGCATATGAAAACAGTGTTCAAACCACACATATGAGGCATCGCCGCGATCCTTAGAGTAAGAGCAATATTGCTAGCCCTAGACCTCCTCTCTAACTCAAAACTGGTAATCTGTAGAAATTGTTAGACATCGCCTATGGAGATTTTTAAGGGTAAAAGTTTGTTGCCATTCCATGAGCGGGCACAATTTTGAAGCGTGACATGTTGGGTATTAATTTACTCGGCGTAACATTATCTTTCACAATATAAAAAAAAATTGTGCTAACTTTACTGTTGTCTTATTTTTGAATTCAAAAAAATTTATTTTTTTCCAAAAAAAGTGCGCTGGTAAGACGGCTGCGCAAATACGGTATAACAGAAAGTATTGCAATGACCGCCATTTTATTCTCTAGGGTGTTAGAAAAAAAATATAATGTATGGAGATTCTAAGTAATTTTCTAGCAAAAAAAAGATTTTAACTTGTTAACAAGTGTAAAAAATAGGCTCGGGGCTGAAGTGGTTAAGGCTGCATTCACACCTGAGCGTTTCATTTTCAGGCAGAAAGTTGCACGTTTTTACCGCAATTTTTTTTTTTTACACGTTTTTGCCACGATTTTGCACAGGTTAAAAGGTCACCAATGTAAAAATCAGAAAAACGCCTGTAATCTGCCCGAAAAGAAGTCCATGTACTTTTTTGAGCTTCAGGCATTTTGATTCAGGTTACAAAACTCTCAGATGTGAACAAGGGCCATTTAAATGAATGCGTTTTTTCTGGCGTTTTACGAGCTGAAAACGCTCAGGTGTGAATGTAGCCTAAATGTGCTTAAATAGGGAAAAAAGACCCATACAATGAAAAAAAAGGGGGGGGGGGACTACAGATAAAGACCAAACTAGGGGGATACATCTAAGGGACACCCAGCCCCCACCTCATAAAGATCCCCTAAATTACAATACATTGTAAAACAAAAACCTCCACAGCTCCCACCTATGTTCAAGACAACCTATGAACATATATGTATACATACTGTACAGTTGGTAAAATAATTATTTGATCCCCTGTAAATTTTGTAAGTTTGCCCACTTTCAAAGAAATGAAGGGTCTATAATTTTTATCATAGGTGTATTTTAAATGATAGAGACAGAATATCAACCAAAAATTCAGAAAAAAACACACACAATACAAATGTTAAAAATTGCAGTTGCAGTTCAGTGAGTAAAAGCAAAACATGACTCAGTACTCTGTGGAGGGGCCCTTGATGACAAACACAGAACTAATGCCGCGTACACACGAGCGGACTTTACGGCAAACTTTGCCCGGGCGGACGGGATTTCGTCTGACAATTCGATCGTGTGTGGGCTCCAGCGGACTTTGTTTTCTCAAAAGTTGGACGGACTTAGATTTGAAACATGTTTCAAATCTATCCGACGGACTCGAGTCCGGTCGAAAAGTCCGCTCGTCTGTATGCTAGTTCGACGGACAAAAAGCCACGCTAGGGCAGCTATTGGTTACTGGCTATGAACTTCCTTGTTTTAGTCCGGTCGTACGTCATCACGTACGAATTTGACGGACTTTGGTTGATTGTGTGTAGGCAAGTCTGTTCATTCAGAAAGTCCGTCGTAATGTCCGTCGAAAAATCCGCCGGGCAAAGTCTGCCGTAAAGTCCGCTCGTGTGTACGCGGCATAAGACATTTCTTGTAGTTGGTTACCAGCTTTTCACACATCTCAGGAAGGATTTTGGTCCACTCTTCTTTACAGATCTTCTCTAAAACCTTAAGGTCACTTGGCAACTCGAAGATTCAGCTCCCTCCATACATTTTCTATAGGATTAACCACTTCAGCCCCGGAAGGATTTACTCCCTTCCTGACCAGAGCACTTTTTGCGATTGGGCACTGCGTCACTTTAAATGACAATTGCCGTGGTCATGCGACGTTGCACCCAAACAAAATATTTTTTGCGCTATAAACAAAAAAAGAGCGACAATTTTGAAAAAACGCAATATTTTTTACTTTTTGCTATAATAAATATCCCCCAAAAAATATTTAAAAAAAACTATTTTTTTCCTCAGTTTAGACCGATATGTATTCTTCTACATAATTTTGGTAAAGAAAAATCGAAATAAGCATATATTGATTGGTTTGAGCAAAAGTTATAGCGTCTACAAAATAGGGGTTTTATGGCATTTTTATTATAATTTTTTTTTTATTAGTAATGGTGACGATCTGCAATTTTTATCGTGGCTGCGACATTATGGCGGACACATCAGACACTTTTGACACTATTTTAGGACCATTGTCAATTATACAGCAATCAGTGCTATAAAAATGCACTGATTACTGTGTAAATGACACTGGCAGGGAAGGGGTTAAACACTAGGGGGCGATCAAGGGGTTAAGCGTGTCCTAGGGAGCGATTCTAACTGTAGGGGGATGGGCTACTACTCACATGACAGCAATCACTGCTCCCGATGACAGAGAGCAGTGATCTCTGTCATATCACTAGGTGGAACAGGGAAATGCCTTGTTTACAAAGACATCTCCCCGTTCTTCCGCTCTGTGATACATTCGCGGGCACCCGGTGGACGTCAAGCCTGCGGGACCTGCGGTCACGGTCACAGAGCACGCGGCGGGCGTGCGCTCACAATGCCGCATCTTAAAGGGGACGTACCTGTACGCCCTTTTGCCCACCCGTGCCATTCTGCCAACGTATATTGGCATGCGGCGGTCGGGAAAGGGGTTAAGATCTGGAGGCTGGCTAGGCCACTCCATTACCTTAATGTGCTTCTTCTTGAGCCACTCTTTTGTTGCCTTGGAGGTATGTTTTGGGTCATTGTCATGCTGGAAGACCCATTGATGACCCATCTTCAGTATTCTAGCTGAGGAAAGATGGTTCTCATCCAAGATTTTATAATACATGGCCCCTTCCATTGGCCCCTCAATGCGGCAAAGTCGGCCTGTAACTTTGGGAGAGAAACAGCCCCTAAGCATAATGTTTTCACCTCCGTGCTGGACTGTAGGGATGGTGTTCTTGGGTCATAGTCAGCATTTTCCTGCCTCCAAACACGGTGAGACGAGTTAACGCCAAGGAGCTCAATTTTGGTCTCATCCGACCACAGCACTTTCTCCTAATCCTTCTCTGAACCATTTAAATGTTCATTGGCAAACTTCAGACGGGCCTGTACACGTGCCTTCTTGAGGAGGGGGACCTGGCAGGAGCTGCAGGATTTTAATCCATGATGACGTATTGTGTTACCAATGGTTTGTTTGGCGACTGTAGTCCCAATGACCTTGAGATCATTCACAAGCTCCTCCTGTGTTGTTCTGGGCTGATCTCTCACTTTTCTCATAATCATCCTTACCCCATGAGGCGAAATCTTGCATGGAGCTCCAGACCAAGGGCAATTGATGGTTATTTTGTATTTCTTCCATTTGCAAATAATCACTCCAACAGTTGTCTCCTTCTTACCAAGTTTCTTGCTGATGGTCTTGTAGCCCATTCCAGCCCTGTGCAGGTCTACAATCTTGTCCTTGACAGCTCTTTGGTCTTGCCCATGATGGTGAGGTTTAAATGATAAGAGATTCTGTGGACAGAAGTCTTTTATACACATACGTTTTCATTAGGAGCACCTTCTTAAATTGACAGAACTAATCTGTGTACCACATGAGCACATACTGTAGCCAGTCTGTGGGAGCCAGAATTATTGTTGGTTGGTAAACGATCAAATACTTATTTTACTCACTGAACTGCAACTCAATTTATAACATTTGTATCATGTATTTTTTCTGGATTTTTTGTTAATATTCTGTCTCTATCATTTAAAATACACCTATGATAACAATTATAGACCCTTCATTTCTTTGTAAGTGGGCAAACTTACAAAATCCTCAGGGGATCAAATAATTATTTTCCCCACTATAAATGATATATTGTTATACTGCACCAATCCATCCTACTTGCATTTGTCACAGCAGTGATGTAGGGGTGGGAGGATAAAACCACAGGGTGTGGAAGAGCACACAGGAATCCAACACCGCAGGAAGTGTCAAATACAGAAAAGTCTCATAGAGGCTACAGCTCTGGAACAAAGGTAGAAGGCATCCATTAGATAGGTGAGTATAAACGCTTTTCTATTGAGGGAAGCTTTTCTCAATCTTTTTTAAACATTTTATACAGTCTAATACCCACATATTAGTCATATACATGTAACATGCACTATGGATGGGGCCCCACCATCTTTTCTGTTCAGCTGTGACTGGTCCTTGCTGCCAGTTGGCCCTTGCTTAGGCCTCATGCACACGTAACATTATAAAAAAAGCCAGTAACGTTAGCTGTAAAAAGCTGTAGAGTGACTGTAGAGTGAGTTTATCAGCATTTTTGCACTAGCGTTTTTTGCCTGTAGCGGTTTTTAGCTTTTTTTAGCAAAACTATACTGCCATAAAAGCTTATGGTTTAAAAACTCTGATAAATGTAGAATAGCCACGTTATTCCGCCCCCTCTCTCCCCTGATTGGCTAACTGACTTTGGTGGACAGCTGCGGGAGCCAATGGCGCCACTGCTGTGTCTCAGCCAATCAGGAGGAGAGTCCCGGAGGGCTAACAAACTTGTGGACATTGCTGGAGACAGATGGGTCTCAGGTAAGTAATTAGGGGGTGCTGGGGAGGCTGCTACACACAGAAGATTTTTTATATTTAGTGCATAGAATGCATTAAGATAAAAAAAACCTTCTGCCTTTACAAATCCTTTAAGCTGTTTTCAGCTTTTTTCAGAAATATAGTTTTACAGCTGAAAAACTCCTCTCAAAACCCACTAGTTCTAGGGGTTTTTTTCCAGCCAGAAAACGCACCTGCCGGACGTGCATGGACACATAGAATAACATGCTGAGTTTATTGGCTGCAGAAAAAAACATCTGAAGCCAAAAACAGCAGCTGTAAAAACATCCATTGTGCATGAGGCCTTAAAGTTAAACTGCAGACCTTTAGGCTAGGTTCACACTAGTGCGAATTGGATGTGGTTTGACGGCATCCAATTTACATGACAGGAGATTGTGACCGGCTCTCTATGGGGCCGGTTCACACATCTCCGAGGTGGCTGCGATCGGTGTTGAGGCTTTTCCCTTGGACAAAGCCCAGCCCCGACCAGGGTAAAGAGTCAATGAAATTGGCTCTTTACCACATGGCTGTGTCTAATCGCAGCCGGTCACAAATGTCAACAAACCTGAGGGTAACGGCTGTTACTGGGTTCTCCTCCTCACACACCGATGAGGAGTGTGTGGAGGAGATCGCGGTTAACAGTGAGTTACCACATTACTGTGCCCAGATTTCCCCCCCCTGAATAAAGAGGACCTGTCATCAGTGTATCTGTCATCCATCCATCCCATCTGAGTACCTGTCATCCATCCATCCCATCTGAGTACCTGTCACCATCCATCCCATCTGAGTACCTGTCACCATCTCATCTGAGTACCTGTCATCCATCCCATCTGAGTACCTGTCATCCATCCCATCTGAGTACCTGTCATCCATCCCATCTGAGTACCTGTCATCCCGTTGGAGTACCTGTCATCCCGTTGGAGTACCTGTCATCCCGTCGGAGTACCTGTCATACCTTCAGGAGTACCTGTCCCATGAGCTCATCAGAGTACCTGTCCGTGCAGCCAATTACTACCAAGGTGCAGCCCATTAGTCCCTGATGTGCAGCTTAATAATCCAAAAAGAAGACAGCCTGAAGACCAGGCAGCTACCAGCAGTGCCAGACACCCCAATGGCCAATCGGCAAATGCCAACGGAGCTAGACCCCAGGCGGAGAGGCCCAGCACAAGCGTTGCTAGACCCCAGGAGGAAAGGCCCAGTACAAGTGCTGGAATTTCACACCAAAGAATTAGGGCCCAAACCCAGCTTCCGGATGCCTTGGCAAACCCATTGTGGCTGCCTTCTAGAACAGGGTCAGCCACAATACCCCCTTTCACAGCACAGCCAGGTGTGCAGGTCAACACTGAATGTTTTTCTGAAATAGATTTTTTTAAATTTATTTTTCCTGACGAATTAGTTATCGAATTAGGCATCGTGGACCAAACCAGTCTTTTTGCCCAACAATTCATAGAAAACAACCCCAGCTCAAGCTATGCCAGCCCTTTTGAATGGAGACCCCTAACAGTGGAGGAGCTTAAATTGTTTTTAGGGCCTTACACTCAACATGGGGCTTACAAAAAAAGTGCATGCATATCCACATCCACCCTATCCACTACATGCCAATTTTTTCATCATCTGACATGTCCAGGTCCCGCTTTGAAATGATCATGCTGCTACCTCAACCAACTATATCATTGCTACATATATATATCTATATGTAGCAATAACTCACGGTGGAGCTGCTGGTTTAAAGTGGGCTGTTACCGTCACCTTTGTTACCTCAATTTCACCAGAACCGGGTCTAGGGTCCCATTGAGTTTAATACCAGACAGTGTAGGCACCAGACACTTGAGTATCTTTTCCAATGCTTTAGTAAAGAGTAACTGAAGGAAGTAGCAGGCAAGAGGTAGAGGAAGAGTTGCAGGGAAGTTCAAATACCTTTTCTTGATGTAGTATTAGGAATTGGAATCTTGTAGATGAACGTGCTTTCCTTTTAGAGTTGATTCTTTGCCCGCCCGGATAGGTTTCTCTCACTAACCTAGCAACCGTCACGCAGCACGAACAAAAGTCTCTGCCACAGACTTGAATGGAATAGAAACCCGTTTGATCCTCTGCCACAGGATGTAATGGTTTACGATGGATAGCAAACACAGCACTAGATCCTTTAAGCCGACCCGGCAGTACTATGTGGTAGGTTAACTTTAGGATGCGGCCTCCAACTGAGTCACCAGGCCCCTCTCCAGACCAGCACTCTGCATGATCCTTCCATGACGGGTCCTCCCCTGGGATCTTCTCAGTTGTCCAGCTTCTTCCCATAGGACAGACAGCACAGGACCATTCCCTCGCCGCTGTGGTAGGCCCCAGACAGCCTTCTGGGCCCACACGCTGCAGCAACGTGGTCCTCCCGGTCGGAGGACCACGCGGTAGTACTCCTAACACATACCTGTCAGCCAGGAGGGCCAGCAGGTGGAACGAAAAGAACCCTAAAGCATGGCGTCTGTCCCATAAATACCCTCTCCCAGAATGCAACTCGGAGGACCACCTGCACCGAGTTATCTCCAGGACAGAAGAGCACCCATACGCTTCAGCGTGTTGCCTTTCCAACACCGACCCATGGCGACAACGACACCCACAGGCACAGTGTGAAACTACATGCAACACAGCCAAACTGGAACAGAGGCTAAATCTGACTGTGTATGAAACAGATAACCCACTAAATTTACCTATAAGCGGTAGATTGAAAAATCTACCAGCGCTACATATATATATAATCAGGGTTTACAATCACTTTAAATAATTTCCTCAATAGTAAGAAAGGATACACTTCAAATTGGTGTGCACTGAATTTCTTTGTAAACACAGCTATTACCTGAGTAATGTTGCAATGACATCATTACTCTGCTGAACATACCGTGTTTGCAGAGCTGTGGGGAGAACCCAGGAGGTCCTCAGAGTACAAGCTGTCTGCAAAAAAATACAGGAAGGGGCGGATACAAGACCAGTCACCCTGTACAAGGAGAGAGAGTAACAGTGACTGGTCTTTACTGCAGGCAAGGTTTCATGCTGGATTACTGCACAGACCTGGAAGAGTTGCATACAGAACACCACAATTAAAATAAGAGTATACATGCCTCTTGTAGTTAGGCAATATTTGCTTATTCCAGAGTTCAGCTTTAAGGACTGTAAACAGAGGATGCAGTGTGTGAGTGTTGATGGCAACTTGACTGTGAGTTGGGCTCATTGTTCAGCAGCTTAGGCTACTGATACTTGGTTCATACTGATGTGGAAATATTGAGCTTCATATTTATATCAAGGGGTTTCAAAGGAACCATTGTGAGAACTTTCTAATTAAATTACCATGCCCGATTAGCTTCAGGTGCAGCCAATCAGAATTTGATGCAACTCTGAACCAATGAAAGTATTCCATTTGGTTGATTGGTGGAGAAGGAATATAAAAATAGGTGGGGAGCTCTAGGAAGCTCTGTTTTGAGCCCAGACTATCAGGGAGTCAGGATGTCTGTGTAATGTATCCATAGTATCTTATTTCTCTTTTCTTTTCTCTAACTTTTTCTGTCCTAGGATTTGCCCTATGACATCAATAGCATTTGTATGGCTATTGTAATCATATATCCTTTTTGCATTAATTATCTTTGTAGACTGGCAACACTGTATTTGTAACATCACTACATTATATTTGGTAATATCTGATTATTCTAATGCCCCGTACACACGGTCGGACTTTGTTCGGACATTCCGACAACAAAATCCTAGGATTTTTTCCGACGGATGTTGGCTCAAACTTGTTTTGTCTACACATGGTCGCACAAAGTTGTCGGAAAATCCGATCGTTCTAAACGCGGTGACGTAAAACACGTACTACGCGACTATAAACGGGGCAGTGGCCAATAGCTTTCATCTCTTTATTTATTCTGAGCATGCGTGGCACTTTGTCCGTCGGATTTGTGTACACACGATCGGAATTTCCGACAACGGATTTTGATGTCGGAAAATTTTATCTCCTGCTCTCCAACTTTGTGTGTCGGAAAATCCGATGGAAAATGTCCGATGGAGCCCACACACGGTCGGAATTTCCGACAACACGCTCCGATCGGACATTTTTCATTGGAAAATACGACCGTGTGTACGGGGCATTACACTTCTTTTCTGTATAAATAAATTTGATTGTTATTCTTTCGTTTTTAATTCTATCCGTAATAGCTGCAACTGTATTGGTTGATTCTTATATAGACAAAAGGTTTTAATCCCTTATTTTATATATCAATCAATTTATATATCAATCAATTTATATATCATTTAGGTGAGGTAGAAACATTGCCGTCACAATACTCACCACATACTTCAGATGCACATTTATATGCTCAGGTCCTACATGTATTTAATAAAACCCACAAATAGCCAACAAATCAAAATGACTCCAGGCACACACATATGAAACTGCCATTGGCTATATATATATATATATAGTAGATCATACTTTGCATACCTGTGACTTTTCAGCAGTATTAAACCCAAGACCAAAAATGTAATATATTGCAGCTTACCAATCATTTAATGTGGTGGCTACATTAGTTTTCTTTTTTTCTTTTTTTTTTGGCTTTCTTCCCTCTGTTTTCACCCGGTGATCCTGCCAGTAACACAGTTCCTGTATTAGGGTGCCTACACTCTGTATGAAGGAACAGAGACACCTTTGGACAACAGCATTGTCAGTCTGGGGGGGGGGGGGTAGTGTTAGATGCACTAGCAGATTTGGATTTAGATCAGATTTAGATTTAGTCCCAACAAATTGAAGCCAAACTTCAGCTAATACTTTAGAAGTAGTTACACCAACAGTTTGCACCCCTGTCAGTGTTAAATGGTTTGTCTGCATGGTTTGTCTGCAACAGACTTACTGGCAAGATCACCAGGGAAGAAAGAAAGCCTAAAAAAGGAAAACAAATCCAGCCATCACATCTAAGAATTGGTAAGCTGCAATAAAATAAATATCTGTATTTGAGTTTAATACAACTTTAAGATATAATGACACATCTGATGTATTTTGATACATCCGAGTCAATGTACCATTAAATATGTAGATACAGTATCTCGCAAAAGTGTGTAGACCCCTCACATTTTTGTAAATGTTTTATTATATCTTTTCATGTGACAACACTGAAGAAATGACACTTTGCTGCAATGTAAAGTAGTGAGTGTACAGCTTGTATAACCGTGTAAATTTGCTCTTCCCTCAAAATAACTCAACACATAGCCATTAATGTCTAAACCACTGGCAACAAAAGTGAGTACACCCCTAAGTGAAAATGTCCAAATTGGGCTTATTAGCCATTTTCCCTCCTGTGTGTCATGTGACTCGTTAGTGTTACAAGTTCTCAGGTGTGAATGGGGAGCAGGTGTGTTAAATTTGGTGTTATCGCTCTCACTCTCTCATACTGGTCAATGGAAGTTCAACATGGCACCTCATGGCAAATAACTCTGGTGATCTGAAAAAAAAAGAATTGTTCTACATAAAGATGGCCTAGGCTATAAGATTGTCAAGACCCTAAAACTGAGATGCAGCACGGTGGCCAAGACCAAACAGCAGTTTAACAGGACAGGTTCCACTCAGAACAGGCCTCACCATGGTCGACCAAAGAAGTTGAGTGCACACTGCATCAAATTGGTCTGCATGGCTGTTGTCCCAGAAGGAAGCCTCTTCCAAAGATGGTGCACAAGAAAGCCCACAAGCATACTAAGGACATGGATAAACTTATTTGGTTCAGATGGTGTCAAGCGCGTGTGGCGGCAACCAGGTGAGGAGTACAAAGACAAGTGTGTCTTGCCTACAGTCAAGCATGGTGGTGGGAGTGTCATGGTCTGGGGCTGAATGAGTGCTGCTGGCACTGGGGAGCTACAGTTCATCGTGGGAACCATGAATGCCAACATATACTGTGACATACTGAAGCAGAGCATGATCCCCTCCCTTTGGAGACTGGGCCACAGGGCTATGATATAACATTGATGGGAAAGATCCTGCGAACCACACAAAACTTAGTAAAGCACTACTCAGCTGCGTGCGTTAAACACGTCTCATACGCGTGCAAATGACAAATGTAAAAAGGATTACGCTGCGCTAGAGTGTGTTAGACATGCTACTAAATTATAGTATGATAGAACAACTGCATCTAAAAAAACGCATGTGGATGTGGGAAACACAATACCTCTACAAGGTAAGCGGACCTAATAATAGATAAATACTATGAATACAAATGTGAAATATGACAAATGCATATAAACGCATCAAAGTATAAATGAAAATTCAAATGTGAAATATGACAGATTAACGCATCAAAGTGCACAAGTACCAATAAGCATAACTGAATCACAGCATTACTAGATGCAATGCAATTCAATGAATAAATGAATATAAACGCATCAAAGTGCAAATGTGCCAATATGCATAACTAAATGACAATACTACTCAAATGTGCAAAATATAAACGCATAAAGTGCAAATGTGCAAAGAAACATGAGTATGTAAAAAGTGCTAGCAAATGAGAAAAAAAAACCTTGCGAGCCACAACGATCCAATGCCAAATATGTAACAATACTCAGCTGCAAGATCACGTTTCATATACGTGCAAATAATTTAAAGGAGAAAATGTATACACTGCGCTAGAGTAATCTGTATTAATTTGGTATCGCTTAAGTATAAATATATGCAAAAAAACTCTCTCTGAGTGAATCAATTAGTGGCAAATAAAAATCTAAACGTGTATATATACATACATAAATGGATTCATATAAACCAGACACATTAAACCAGACAAACACTATCCCCGTGCGCGTGTTCGACACAGGAACCACGTATCTTCATCAGGGGGATATGATATCACCCTGATGAAGACACGTGATCCCTGTGTCGAACACGCGTAGGGGAGGGGCCAGGACGGAGTGAGCAGCACAGAGTCTGTCTAGTGGAGACGCATACCATACCGCATACAGTACCGCATACCATACCTTTACATTGGTTACTATTTCGGAGGCTTGATATAGAGCAGTGCACTTACGCACCAGGATAGTGTGAGTACCCCATTGTGGGGAGTGTATTTTATTCATTTTAATAAATTTACCCAACGATATCACACCATTGAGTTTTTCTCTTGTTTATGCCTGTGGAGCTGCATTGAACCAAGCTGGAGACTGACATCTGTTAATCAGCACAGAGCCCAGGGGTGGCTCCAAAGCGTGTTTTGACTCAGTGTAGCAGCTGGGTCAAACGCTCTGAGGTGAGCAGAATAACCTGGGGGGACCACTGAATAGCACCGGAGCATGGTTTGCAGCACCAAGGATATTATGAGCATGTTGGATAACACCATCAACGGACACTTTTTTTACACACTTACAGGATTGTTTTCACCAATCTCTTTAACATTACTTATCAGGAATGTTTATTATGATTATTGTGGAGCACTAAGCACTTTGGAATCTGTATACGCACTTTAAATATTTTGCATAATTTTTTATGCGCATTGCACTTTAATGTGTCTTTAATGTTTAACTTTCAGTGCACATGTAGTACAAAGTGGATTTGCCTTTCGTAAATAACCCCCTATGTGTAGAAAAAGCAGATAGAGTGTGACTCAATATTTGTTCTTTCTTTATATGGACTCTTCATATCTTGGGGTAACTGATGTTCTTGCCAGTATTATTAACCAGGTTACAGAAAGGAACCACCCATTGACTCAGTTCTGCAGTGGTAATACTGCAAATGTCAGTGATTAGGTAATCAGAAGCTCCCAACAACTTCACTCCCCTTTCCCCTACATCTCCATTCCATGTTTTTCTCCCACATTCCTAGCAAATCCAGTGATGTTCTATAAGGATCAGCCATGCCCCTTGTGATGTCACCGCCCGGGGCAAACCTGTGTGCTGTTTTTATTTTTGACACTTTTTTTTTTTTTTAGGTGAATAGGTTGGGGTACAATGTACCCCATACTCATTCCCATAGGGTGGGGGGGCAGGATCTGGGGGCCCCCTTGTTAAAGGGGGGCTTCCAGATTCCGATAAGCCCCCGCCCGCAGACCCTGACAGCCACCAGCCAGGTTTGCCGGGAATGGTCCCTTGTCCTCATCAACATGGGGACAAGGTGCTTTGGGGTGGGGAGCAAAAGCCCCAAAGCACCCCCCCAATGTTGAGAGCATGTGGCCTGGTATGGTTCGGGGGGGGGGGCGCTCGCTCGTCCCCACCCCCTTTCCTGACCTCCTGGGCTGCATGCTCAGATAAGGGTCTGGTATGGATTTCGGGGGGACCCCACGCCGTTTTTGTTTTTTTTTATTTGGTGTGGATATTCCCCTAAAGATTCATACCAGACCCAAAGGGCCTGGTATTGTTGGGACACTTTTATTTTAGGTGAATGGATAGGGGCACAATGTACCCCATTACTCATTCACATAGGGTGGGGGGCCAGGATCTGGGGGCCCCCCACCCTGGATAAGCACCCAGGGTGCTTATCCAGATTCCGATAAGCACCCTGTTCGCAGAGCCCGACAACCACCAGCCAGGTTTGTCGGGAAGAGGCCCTTGTCCTCATCAACATGGGGACAAGGGGCTTTGGGGTGGGAGGCACAGGGCCCCACTGCCCCAAAGCACCCACCCTTCCATGTTGAGGGCATGTGGCCTGGTATGGTCCGGGGGGGTGCTCGCTCATCCTAACCCACCTTTCCTGATTTGCCGGGCTGCGTGCTAGGGTCTGGTATGTTCTTGGAGGGGGGGAACCCTATGCCGTTTTTTTTTCTTATTTGGCATGGAGTTTCCCCTAAAGATTCATACCAAACCCAAAGGGCCTGGTATTGTCGGGATCAAAGTCGGATCCTGTTCATTGAAGTCGGATGGAAGTCGGACTTCAAGTCGCAGGGCAAAGTCGGATCCACAGTCGTATGACTGTCGTGTCGTACCAGTGTAAACCCGGCCTAAAACCTGGAAGCTGATTGGTTTCTATATACAGCTGCACCAGATTCTGTGTGCACCAATTTTTGTAAACCCCCCCCCCACTGTGTAAAATCTACATAAAAGCAGAATGCAATGGTTTGCAAATCTCATGAACTCATTTTTTATTCACAATAGAAAAAAGAAAACATATACATTTCAAAATGACCTTACCTTTTCTCAAAATGGTACATATTCTGGGTTTAAAATTTTCATATGTTTTCTATTTTCTATTGTGAATGAAATTTGGGTTTATGAGATTTGAAAATAATTGCATTCTGTTTTAGTGTCTCAACTGTTTTGGAATTGGGGTTGTACATGTCTGGATACTACTATAGAAGAGGTATTTTAGCTACAGAGATTATTTTACTCTTGTATCTGTGAGATGCTAACACATGAGAGGAGGCCAGACACAGGCTTGCCTAAAATGTGCAGAATAACCGTTGAGCTGCAGGCAGGTACTTTTATCAGGGCTTGTCCAAGGACAGGTTCAAACGAATGTGTTGCCAGGATGGGCTCTATGAAAGGCTTAGACTGAACTCTGATGTTATATTATTACCATGAAAGGACAAAAAGTCTGAGCAGCTGCTGTTTTTGTACAGAAATAGAAAATTACCAAAAGAACTCAAATCATGCAACATTAATGGGATGTTCCAGATAATACATATTCCGCAGGTGCTGCCAAATCCTGGACTCTGATAAATAAGAGCTTTTCCACTAGAGCAGAGCTTTAATTTAATAGAGGAAAGTCCAATTTTAAAAGAACAGCATTCACAGCAACTGTCAGAAATCATCTGACTATACAAATCTAAATATACAAAAGTAAACCTTTGACAACTCAATATGGCTTTTGCAAGTAGCTTTGGCTAGAGATACAGTGCCTTGAAAAAGTATTCATACCCCTTGAAATTTTCCACATTTTGTCATGTTACAACGAAAAACGTAAACCTATTTTATTGGGATTTTATGTGATAGACCAACACAAAGTAGTACATAATTGTGAAGTCGAAGGAAAATGATAAATAGTTATCAACAATTTTTACAAAAAAAATATGTGAAAAGCGTGGAGAGCATTTGTATTCAGCCCCCTCAGTCAATACTTTGTAAACCACCTTTTACTGCAATTACAGCTGCAAATCCTTTTGGGTATGTCTCTGCCAGCTTGACATTTTTGCCCATTCTTCTTTCCAAAATAGCTCCAGCTCTGTCAGATTGGATGGAGAGCGTCTGTGAACAGCAGTTTTCAAGATTTGCCACATATTTTCAATTGGATTTAAGTCTGGACTTTAACAGGGCCATTCTAACACATGAAAATGATTTAATCTAAAACATTCCATTGTAGCTCTGGCTGTATGTTTAGGGTCGTTCATGTCTTGCTGGAAGGTGAACCTCTGCCCCAGTCTCAAGTCTTTTGAAGACTCTAACAGGTTTTCTTCTAAGATTGCCCTGTATTTGGTTCCATACAACTTCCCATCAACTCTGATGAGCTTTCCTGTCCCTGCTGAAGAAAAGCATCCCCACAACATGATGCTGCTACCACCATGTTTCACAGTAGGGATGGTGTGCTCAGGGTGATGTGCAGTGATAGTTTTCCACCACACATAGTGTTTTGCTTTTAGGCCAAAAAGTTCAATTTTGGTCTTGTCTTACCTGAGCACTTTCTTATCACAAACTGCAAACGGGATTCCTTATGGCTTTCTTTCAACAATGGCTTTCTTCTTGCCACTCTTCCATTAAGGCCATATTTGTGGAGTGAACGACTAATAGTTGTCCTGTGGACAGATTCTCCCACCTGAGCTGTGGATCCCTGTAGCTCCTCCAGAGTTACCATGGACCTCTTGACTGCTTCTCTGATTAATGCTCTCTTTGCCCGACCTGTCAGTTTAGGTGGATGGTCATGTCTAGGTAGGTTTGCAGTTGTGCCGTACTCTTTTCATTTTCGGATGATGGATTGAACAGTGCTTCATGAGATGTTCAAAGCTTGAGATTTTTTTATAACCTAACCCTGCTTTAAACTTCTCAACAAGGTTATCCCTGACCTGTCTGGTGTGTTCCTTGGCCTTCATGATGTTGTTTGTTCACCAAGGTTCTCAAACCTCTGAGGCTTCACAGAACCGCTGTATTTACACTGATATTAAATTACACACAGGTGGACTCTATTTACTAATTAGGTGACTTCTGAAGGCAATTGGTTCCACTAGATTTTAGTTAGGGGTATCAGAGTAAAGGGGGCTGAATACAAATGCACACCATGCTTTTTCAGATATTTATTTGTAAAAAATGTGGAAAATTATATGCCACTTTGTGTTGGTCTATCTGATAAAATCCCAAAAAAATACATTTACGTTTTTGGTTGTAACATGACAAAATGTGGAAAATGTAATGGGATATGAATACTTTTTCAAGGCACTGTATGCTTTAAAAAGGAATTCCAGGTATGGACTATTTATACACAGTTATTAGTTAAATCGGTCCAGCTTGGACCATTGTAAACATTGCATATACCATACCTGGTGAATGTCCCTGGAAGCTGGAAATCAAGTAGACACACCGCTACTCCAATGATCTCCACTTGCATTCAGTTTTCACCCTGAGCGACTACCCTGCTGCATTCTGAACACAGGAAGTTGACCCCTCACGGGAGCCATTCAGGGAATGCATTACATTTCCTGAATGAATGAAATGCCCTCTCGGGGCAAGGTAAGGGAACATGACATCACTGCCCTGCCTCCCCACCCATCCAATCACAGGACACTTTGCATTCATTCAAAAAATGCAAAGCATTCCCTAAATGGTGCCTGTGCCTAGTGTGACAGAATGTCCCACACTCCGCTTGAGTGCTTCCATCAATATACCGCTTCCTCCAGTCTGAATATAGATATCAGATAATATAGCCGTCTATTGCAGCCAAGAACTAGGCATGACTCCTGCAAACCTGGAACTCTTTATTTGAAAGTTAGACACATACTTTTTACCCACAGGAGGACACCCCCCTCCTGGTAATATTACCCTAACAATACAACCTGTACACAGGACATATACTATAAACATTAGGTTAATTAGCCACCTGGGTAACTCAGAGTTCTCATTCCAGGTCAGACTTGCCAGCTTCGAGCTCACAAGGTACAATACACATTATTGCATGTATAAACACATCCCTCAATGGTTTGCTAGCAAAGACACAATAGGTGACTTTATTAGCACCATTAGCAATGCAAACAGTAATCTCCCCCCTCCTCAGCCTAGTAGACAACAGGAGACCCAGGGCTTTCCAGATCTCATTCCATCTTTCTTTTCACATACAGTATCTCACAAAAGTGAGTACACCCCTTACATTTTTGTAAATATTTTATTATATCTTTTCATGTGACAAAACTGAAGAAATTATACTTTGCTACAATGTAAATGGTGTACAGCTTGTATAACAGTGTAAATTTGCCATTTAAAACTGCTCGCGGCTGTAATGTATTGCCGGACCCCGGCAATGTACATAAAAATCATTTTAAAAAAAGGCGTGAGTTCCCCCCCAGTCCATTACCAGGTCCTTCAGGTCTGGTATGGATATTAAGGGGAACCCCACGCCAAAATTAAAAACAAAATGGCATGGGGGCCCCCCCAAAATCCATACCAGGCCCTTATCCGAGCACGCAACCTGGCAGGTAGCAGAAAAAGGGGGGACAAGAGAGCGCCCCCCCTCCTGAACCTTACCAGGGCACATGCCCTCAACATGGGGAGGTGCTTTTGGGTCCCCCCAAAACACCTTGTCCCCATGTTGATGGGGACAAGGGCCTCTTCCCCAAAACCCTTGCCCCGTGGTTGTGGATGTCTGCAGGCAGGGGGCTTATCTGAATCTGGAAGTCCCCTTTAAGAAGGGGGCCCCCAGATCCCACCCCCCTATGTGAATGGGTATTGGGTACATTTGTATCATCACCACCAAAAAAGTGTCAAAAAAGTAAAAATGTCAGGAGACAGTTTTAGACAAGTCCTTTATTGGAAAAAAAAAAAGTGTCCCTCGATGTCCATCCATCTTCAATAACACCGTCGACGACCCGAGATAGATAAAAATAAAAACGGAAAAACTCCATCCCGCGAACTGCAGCCTTTTTGTGATGACGGCTGTTATATAGCTGAGGGCAGGGCCACCCTGTGATGTAAATGGGTGATCCCGCCCCCTCTGACATCAAATGACATCAGAAGGGGCGGGGTCACCCAGTTATGTCACCGGGTGGCCCCTCCCTCAGCTATATAACAGCTGTCATCGTGAAAAGGCTGCAGTTGGCGGGACGCCAGAGTTTTTCCTTTTTTTTGTCATTTTTACTTTGACACATTTTTTGGTGAATGAGTAGGGGTACAATGTACCCGATACCCATTCACATAGGGGGGCCGAGATCTGGGGGCGCCCTTGTTAAAGTGGGCTTCCAGATTCCGATAAGCCCCTGCCCACAGACCCCCACAACCACTGGGCAAGGGTTGTGGGGAAGAGGTCTTTGTCCCCATCAACATGGGGACAAGATGTTTTGGGGGGGACCCCAAAGCACCCTCCCCATGTTAAGGGCATGTGGCCTGGTACGGTTCAGGAGGGGGGGGGCACTCTCTCGACCCTCCTTTTCCTTCGGCTTGCCAGGTTGCATGCTCAGATAAGGTTCTGGTATGGATTTTGGGGGGGGACCCCCGTGTCATTTTTTTTAAATTTTGGCACGGCGTTCCCCTTAAAATCCATACCAGACCTGAAGGCCTGGTATGGATTTTGGGGGGATCCCCCACGCCATTTTTTTTTTCAATATTGGCATGGGATTTCCCTTTAATATTCATGCCAAACCCAAAGGGCCTAGTAATGGACTGTGGGGGGAACCCACGCCATTTTTTTCGAAGATTTTTTTTATGTATATTGGGATCTGACAATACATTACAGCTGCGAGCAGTTTTAAATGACATTTTTTCCTTTAGGAATGTCATTTTGCTGTGGTATTGTTATGAACATGGGAAAGATGAGCTACTTTACGGGTAGACTAAGGAGACCCCCCCAGGCATGATATTTAACCACTTACGGACCACCGGCCATCGTTATACGTCGGCTCTTTGAAGTGCAATTTCATTGTTATGGCAGCAGCTAGCTTCTATAACCCCAGTATCCACTTCTTCAGCGGGCGGTCCGCTTTAAGATAAAAGTTGTCTCAGCGGCGGATTTGCCGCAAGATCACTTTTATCGGTGGCGGGCCCACCCCAGCCGCCGCTCCCCGGTGCCCTCCGCCGCTTACTAGAGCCGCTGGCAGCGGTGGAGGCGATCGGATCCTGTCCCCTGTTTGGCATGGAGCTGAGTGAGGGGAAGATGGCCCCCACTCGGCTCTATACCATTGCAGGGCCGAAGGGATGTCAAAATGTCACTTCCACCCATAGCTCTTAAAGGGACATTTGCTTTTAAATTTTTTTTTTTAATTTTTTTTTTATTGTATTTTAGTGTAAATATGAGATCTGAGTTCTTTTTGCCCCCGATCTCATATTTAAGAGGTCCTTTTAAGAGGTCCTGTCATGCTTTTTCTTCTATTACAAGGGATGTTTACATTCCTTGTAATAGGAATAAAAGTGACTCAATTTTTTTAAAAACATTTTTCACAATATAAAAAAAAAATTGGACTAACTTTATTGTTGTCTTATTTTTTTAAATCAAAAACGTGTATTTTTTTCAAAAAAGTGCGCTTGTAAGATCACTGCGCAAATATGGTGTGACAGAAAGTATTGCAACAACTGCCATTTTATTCTCTAGGGCAGGGGTCTCAAACTGGCGGCCCTCCAGCTGTTGCAAAACTACAAGTCCCATGAGGCATTGCAAGGCTGACAGTTAAAAGCATGACTCCCACAGGCAGAGGCATGATGGGACTTGTAGTTTCGCAACAGCTGCAGGACTGCCAGTTTGAGACCCCTGCTCTAGTGTGTTAGAAAAAAATATATATAATGTTTGGGGGTTCTAAGTAATTTTCTAGCAAACAAAAATGATTTTAACTTTATTACCAGCTTTAGACTGAGAAGTTTGGAAGTTGCAGGAGTGTTAGTATTAACAGGAATGTTGAAATCCCAGAGAATGATTGTGAGGATTTCAGAAGAGAGAAAGTAGGGTAGCCAGGCAGAGAAGTGTCATTCAGAATGATTATGTGTTACTGTAATTAAATTTTGTGAACCTAGCCATAATGTTTTTAATTCAGAGGGAATGGGGTGCT
This sequence comes from Lithobates clamitans, assembly GCA_037952925.1. Taxonomy (NCBI): domain Eukaryota; kingdom Metazoa; phylum Chordata; class Amphibia; order Anura; family Ranidae; genus Lithobates; species Lithobates clamitans. The sequence goes on from JBBGZY010000159.1 coordinate 4,191,903, forward strand.
ACAACATAAGTGGTCCTTGTATTTTTGTGCTTGTAGTTGATCACTACAACAGGGACTGAAGCTTCCTTTTTGAAATGGGAAAAAAATGAAGGAAATTCAATAAATTCAATATTGAATGAATTCAATAAACATATATTGCATATAATATAATATAAAAAAAAAACATTTAACAATTACAAAAAAAACATTAGGATTTCACATGTGACAAAGGCATAATAAGCAAATAACACACTGATATTTTTCTTCTAAGTTCCGTTTCATTTGTAGCATTCAAACATGTGTATTAAAATGTCTGTTGACATTTTGTCATCAGGAAGCCACTAGTCCAAACAGGAACATAAGTGTTATCACCCTTCCTATTTAAACAACACTTTATAAGTACCAAAACCAGACCAGTGCAAAACTGCTTGTTGTGTTGGACTACAAAGTAAAGGTCATTATTATTATTAAATTGTATTACTATATACTATAGTATATTGCAGTGATGGCAAACCTTGGCACCCCAGATGTTTTGGAACTACATTTCCCATGATGCTCATGTATTCTGCAGTGTAGTTGAGTATCATGGGAAATGTATTTCCAAAACATCTGGGGTGCCAAAGTTTACCATCACTGCTATATTGTATGCATTCTTATTTGGAAAATTCATCTGATTTCCTGTCCCAGTGACAGTGGTCCATAATAAAGAAAAGTCTGTAAAGCGCAGATACAATGGAGAAGGGTTAATTCCTTTTTTTTGTATTCTGTGTCCCCACTGGGGAGATTTACAGATGCTGAATTTGGTGTCACTGAGACAGAACGTAATTAGAAATCTTACATTTTTGAGTCGTCATAAGTTCAAGAGGCGGGAAAGAATTTTCCAATAGAGACAAATGTTCTGATAACAACTGTCTAATGTAGAAATTGCCCTCACTTTGAAGAGATTTCATCTCACTTCCAGCCGCATCACCAGGGCAGGAAGTAAAGGCAAATCTCCCCAGCTGGAAAAAAAAATAACCCAATAGAGGTTTTAACCTTTCTTACTCTATCCAAAACTAAAAAAAAAAAAAAGGTTTTGGCTATACATAGAATTTATAAGGGCCCAATTAGATTTATAAGTTACAATATGACGCAGTAAGCCGTATTGATTTTAAATGACATCACTATCAGAGTTGCCAACCTCCCAAAGTGGAATTTACTGTCACAACACAAAAAATGTACTAACATATTTACTGAGAGGAGAACCTTCCAGAAGAACAACCATCTCTGCAGCACTCCACCAATCAAACCTGTATGGTAGAGTGGCCAGACGGAAGCCACTCCTCAATAAAAGGCACATGACAGCCCACCTGGAGTTGGCCAAAAGGCACCTGAAGGACTCACAGACCATGAGAAATAAAATTCTCTGGTCTCATGAAACAAAGATTGAACTCTTTGGCCTGAATGGCAAGCGTCATGTCTGGAGGAAACCAGGCACCATACTCATTCACATAGGGGGAAGCCTTGGTAAATGAGGGTCTCCAGATTCCAATAAGTCATCCCCCGCCCCACACCTCACAACCACCGGTCCAGGGTTTTGGGGAAGAGACCGTTGTCCTCATCAACATGGGGTCAAAGTGCTTTGGGAGGGGGGCAGAGCCCCCCTGCCCCAAAGCACCCCCCATATGGAGGGCATGTGGCCTGGTATGCTTCAGGAAGGGGCACTCATTCCCCCCCTTTCTTGGCCTGCCAGGCTGAATGCTTAGGTAAGGGTCTGGTATAGATTTTGGGGGGACCCCACGCTGTTTTTTTTATTTATTTATTTTTTTTATTTTGACGTGTCAGTTGGGAACCCTATTAACTTGTTAAAGACACTGATGGCCTCCACTTAGGGAAAAATGACGGGCACTGACAATTAGCAGGGCTTAGGAGAGTTTAGGAGCTGTCAGCAGTTTTTCTGCCAAAACGCTACTGCTCCAGAACCTGCTGGCAGTGAACTTTTTTTTCTGCCACTAAACTCTCCTGCCACAAAAAGCTGCTAAAAGCCTATGAGTTGGTTCACACCACAAAAACGCACTCCAGATCCGATCCAGATCCGGATGCATTAATGCATGTGCGTTTTTGGTGCGTTCCTGTGCGTTTTTGATGCGCTTCCTGATGCATTAGAGATGCTTTTTTTTTTTTCTTCTTTTTTCCTATTTTTAATCCTCACTGTACTGGAGCCTGGTACGTTGGGTTCTTGAGTTCTTGATGCGTTCCAGTGCATTCTTTTCCTGCACTTGAATGCGTTCTACTTTTTTTTTCTAGAACTGGAAAGCCCTGGAACTGACCGCACCGCACTGGTGTGAACTATGCCATTGGAAACCATATAACCTACTGTCCATGCGTTTTTTATGCATAAAAAACGCACTGGACCGCATATAGTATGAACTGGCCCTATGTGTGCATGAATACATAGGATAACATGCAGGGGAGTTTAGAGACAGGTAAAAAAAAAAGTCTGACGCCCAAAACAGCAGCAGTAAAAATGCCCAGTGTGCATGAGGCCTTACCAGCAGCAGTAGAACAAACACCAAGTGGTTTACATTTATCTTTGATAAAGTTTCAACCTTGTGGTCATACATTGTGATATCAACATTTTCAGTTATTTGCTGAGTAATTCTTCCTGGGCCACTCTTTACTTACAGCAGTCCTTCCAACATTGGAGTGGTAAGTTTGTTCCTAAGATCAGTTTTCATTAACCTAACGGATGAGAACACACGTTCTACCCAGGGGTGTTTTATGAAATCAGTGGGCTTGTGTGCAAGATCATAAGCTGGGCCCCACTGCTTGATTAAAAAAAAAGAAAAAAATAGGCATGCATAGTGCAGTGTGTGAAAGAGTGGGTTTGGTTTTGATTGTGGCTGGGGTGTTGCTCGGGTTGTAAAAGACCTAGGGTGTGCTTGGGAACCCTAACTTGAGTAGTAATGCGGGTGCGTAGCGCAGTGAATGGTGAGTGTAGCGAAATTGCGTTAACAGTGGGAGAGGCTTAAAGGGGCATTGTTAACTAAAATAAAAGCCCTTTTGTACCTATACAATATGCTTATATTCCTGTGCCACAAGCAAGAGTCTCACAGACATGTATAAACCTCAGCACAATCATTTAAAAAAATTAATAAAACTCTTCCATTACATATGATTTTGCATACACTGAAAATAGTAAAAGAGCTAACATTTTATCTCAGCCTACCTTACAGAAGACCTTCATTAAAATAGTCATGGACTATTTAAAGTGGTGTTCCAGCCGAAATGATATTTTTTAAATAAAAATACCCCTATAATACACAAGCTTAAAGTGGAGTTCCACCCACTTTTATAACTCTTCAGCATCCCTCACTAAACTGTGCACTGTAAACAAATTGGATATTTTTTTATTTTTTTTCTCAGCACCTACTGTGTATCTGCTGTACTCATTTTTCACTTCCTCCTCCCTGGCCGCGGCCCATCGCATCATTTCCTGTTTGCAATTCCTTCTGGGAAGGGGCGGCAACTTCCTTTGAAACTGCCGTTGCTATGGAAACCTGACCTGAAACCTATTACACTGCTTGTGCTGCACTGAGCATGTGCGAGATCTGCAAGGATGAGATCCAGGATGAAATACAGTCTGGCTTCAGATGCCCACACTTAAGATGGCCACGGCCTGCTGGAAGTTTATAAAATAACAAACTACTGCTATAAACTAACAAAACAGACCTTAGTTTACAGACTAACTTTACTAGAATACATTAAGCTTGTGTATTATAGGGGTGTTTTTATTTAAAAAGTAAAATTTCGGCCGGAACACCACTTTAATGTATTCTAGTAAAGTTAGTCTGTAAACTAAGGTCTGTTTTGTTAGTTTATAGCAGTAGTTTATTTTATAAACTTACAGCAGGCCGTGGCCATCTTAAGTGTGGGCATCTGAAGCCAGACTGTATTTCTTCCTGGATCTCATCCTTGCAGATCTCGCACATGCTCAGTGCAGCACAAGCAGTGTAATAGGTTTCCCCCATCCTCAGTTCTCCCACCCCTCCATCCTCAGTTTTCCCAGTGCCCTTATCAGTGGCGGCAGGAGGGGGGTTGACCTGGGCTAAAGCCCTGAGTGGGCCCCCAAAAATCCCTGGGTCTGGGTATTACCATTGATAATTATTAGCGCTGAGTGCCAAGACCTGGGGTAGGCTGGGAACTCGGGGCTATTAGCCGCCTGCCCTGGGGTCCCATTTGTGCCGATCCTCGGTGGGTGCATGCTGGGCTGCCTCTGAATGGAGGGGGTGAGTGTTGCCAGTTTACACAGAGCAGGAATCTCCAACTACCGCTTACCCGGCGCTGCCGAGTGACATACGAAGTCCTGCCTCCTGGACCGGCTCCTATGATGGATGTCACACTGGTCCAATGCCAGGACAGGTTACGTCCATCATAGGAGCCAGTCCAGGAGGCAGGACTTAGTGTGACAAAGGCCGCACCGGGTAAGCAGGAGATCCCCGCTCTGTGTAAACCAGGGGCTCTCCCCATGCACTGACAAGGCTGCATTGATGAGCATTGGTGAGGCTAAATTGATGGACACTGCTGTCTGATCAGGCTGCATTGATGGGCACTGATGAGGCTGCATTGTTGGGCACTGATGAGGCTGCATTGTTGGGCACTGGTGAGGCTGCATTGATGGGCTCTGGTGAGGCTGCATTGATGTGCACTGGTTAGGCTGCATTAAGGGGCACTGGCGAGGCTACATTGATAAGCATTGGTGAGGCTGCATTGATGGGCACTGGTGAGGCTGCATTTATAGGCATTGGTGAGGCTGGTGAGGTGCCCCTGGAAGACGTGATGTTGTCACGAAACGCGTAGGGCAGAGCTAGACGACGTGCTTACGTCACCTCCAATCTGTGCTCCGTCTCCAGTAGGACGAGTTTGTCCGAGTCCACACGGCCAACGGACCGGATTTAAGGCTCTTTTTTCTGGATGACACTGTAAGTGTGTATTTATGAGTTTTTGAATAAAGTCCTTTATGGTTTTACACTATGCAAGTTCCATCTTTATTTTATGGTACGCCCCTTCCACGAGTTGGTCCTTAACCGCTGATGTTGTGATGACCCTGTAGTGGATACCGATGCGGGTTCCAGTTGCCAGTTTCAGCTGTGCTTGCGAGCTGTGATCCTCTGTAGTGGGGGATCGTGGCTTTCCGGTAAGGTGTGACCCCTTCCATTCTTGGTGGTGGACTGCCTTTTAAACGGATGAATATTAGTTAATCACTTGGAGTTTTATTTAGATAGGTGGTTTAGTGCCACCTTCCAGACTGTCTTTTAGTTCACCCTTTGGACTTTTCAAGATTGCATGAGTGATTTATTTTTGATTTATTTTTGTTAATATTATGTTTTCTGTGTTTGCATATAACTCTGCTCATTTAGAAGTTGTCACTGTTTTTATATATTTTCATGCACATTTTGTTACCCACTAGCGCGATTCTTTTTGTTTCTTAATTGGTGAGGCTGATCTGATGGGCACTGATGACGCTGCATTGATGGGCACTGGTGAGGCTGAGCTAATAGGCATGGATCAAACTGCATTGATGGGCAATGGTGAGGCTGCACTGATGGGCACTGATCAGGCTGCACTGATGGGCACTGGTGACGCTGCATTGATGAGCACTGATCAGGCTGCATTGATGGGCACTGGTGAGGCTGCATTGATGGGCACTGGTTAGGCTGCATTGAGGGGCACTGGCAAGGCTGCATTGATAGGCATTGATGAGGCTGCATTGATGGGCACTGGTGAGGCTGCATTTATGGGCATTGGTGAGGCTGATCTGATGGGCACTGATGATGCTGCATTGATGGGCACTGGTGAGGCTGAGCTAATGGGCACGGATCAGGCTGCATTGATGGGCACTGGTGAGGCTGCATTGATGGGCACTGATCAGGCTGCACTGATGGGCACTGATCCAGCCGCACTGATGGGCACTGGTGACGCTGCATTGATGAGCACTGATGGGCACTGGTGAGGCTGCATTGATGGACACTGGTAAGGCTGAGCTGATGGACACTGGTGAGGCTGCACTTATGAGCACTGATCAGGCTGCACTGATGGGCACTGATTAGGCTGCACACGTAAGGCTGCATTGATGGGCACTGGTGAGGCTGCACAGATGGGCACTGGTGAGGCTGCATTGGTACTGCTCAGGCTGCACTGAGGGGCATTGGTGAGGCTGCATAGATGGACACTGGTGAGGCTGCATTGATGGGCACTGGTGAGGCTGCATTGATGGGCACTGGTGAGACTGCATTGATGGGCACTGGTGAGGCTGCATTGATGGACACTGATTAGGCTGCACTGATGGGCACTGATCAGGCTGCACTGATGGGCACTGATCAGGCTGCACTGATGGGCACTGATCAGGCTGCACAGGTAAGGCTGCATTGATGGGCACTGGTGAGGCTGCACTAATGGGCACTGATAAGGCTGCACTGATAGGACTTGATCAGGCTGCATTGGTGGGGCTGCATTCATGGGCAATGGTGAGCCTGCATTTATGGAGACTGGTGAGGCTACATTGATGGGCACTGGTGAGGCTGCATTGATTGGCACTGGTGAGGCTGCATTGATTGGCACTGGTGAGGCTGCATTGATGGGCACTGGTGAGGCTGCATTGATTGGCACTGGTGAGGCTGCATTGATAGGCATTGATGAGGCTGCATTGATGGGCACTGGTGACGGGTGAGGCTGTGTTGATGGCATTGGTGAGACTGAGAAGATGGGCTCTGTCTGCTGTCACTGAGGCCTGCCAGACAGCACTGGAACAGGCCGCAGCCCAGCCCAGCCAGACAGCAACCAGCAAGTGAACCTTACCCCCCCCCCCCCATGATGCCACGCTGAGGCTGGACTTACTTTAAAATGTGTGAGGGGTTACCAAATTTACCTTCGGGCTGAAGCCCCTGATCTTTTTCCCACCTAGCAACACCCCTGCCCCCCATCCTCAGTCTCAGTAAGCCTGCATTGATGGGCACTGGTGAGGCTGCATTAATTGGCACTGCTCAGGCTGCACTGATGGGCACTGGTGAGGCTGCATTGATGGGCACTGGTGAGGCTGCATTTTTTTTCTGCAAAAAAATAACTAATTTTAACTCCATTAAACAAGTTTTTCTTGAGCCAACACTGCTGAATCTGTGTTTTTTTTTTTTTTTTTACAAACTGAACAGTTCCAGAGTTGGCTTGCCTAGCTGCAGCAATAGACTTGTGTTTGTTACTTGCAGCATAACTACGGACATCACAAACTCCACCATGTGCTATGCTACACAATTGTTGGCACTACAGACACTTTGCATATTGTTTTGATTCAGCATCTACTGTTAATCAGTATTTGAATTGCAGATCTGTTAGCCATGAGCCTGAAAAGTAACAATGCCTAAATGTGTGACAAAAGTCAGAAAAGCAATAGCTGATAATGAAAACTGATTTTTATATTAGCAGCACTTAGAGATGCATCACGTGCAGTGACGGGCCCCACCCCCTCTGCACACTATGGATAGATTCATGCATTGCATGAATCTATCCATGGCCGCCGCGGCCACCCCCCATTCAGGCATCTGGCCCCTTGCCAGGCGCCTGAATTACAGCAGCGGGAGGTGTTTTTGAAGCACCTGATTAGAGCCATAGGGGGAGATTTACTAAAATTGATGCACACAGAATCTAGTGCAGCTGTGCATAGTAACCAATCAGCTTCCAAATTCAACTTGTTCAATCAGGCTTTGGTAATAAAACCTGGAAGCTGATTGGTTACCATGCACAGCTGCACCAGATTTTGTGTGCACCAGTTTTAGTAAATCTCCCCCATAGGCTCTAATAGGCATAAAAAATGGTGACCTGCGAGCGCCATGCTTGCAGTTCACTCAGCTGTGTTAGGAAAGCGAATGAATATTCGCTTTCCTAACACTGGACTGCCTCTCCGCCAATCAGGTGCTCGGGTCTGTTACCCATCACCTGATTCGCTGAAATGACAGGCGCCGCTATTGGATGCCTATCAGAAGGAGAGGACGACAGGAGACACTGGCTTGAAGGACCCCGCTTGTTGCCGTCACCCGCTGCCCCACCAAGACAGGGTAAGTGCTGTGCAGACGGCGAGCGGGCAGGAGGGTCACAGTGGCGGCATTCGATGGGCACACTGGCAGCATTTATTTGGCACAGTGGCTGCATTTGATGGCACAGTGGCTCGTTTGATGGCACAGTGCAGCATTTGATGGCACAGTGGCTGCAATTGATTTTTTTTTTTCATAATTTTTCAGTTTGTTTGCCCCCCCGCCCAAAAAACATTTTGAGCACCAGCCACCACTGGAGGCTGTATATGATGAGCACAGAGGTTGCATATGATGGGCACAGTGGCTGCATTTTATGGGTACAGTGGCAATTGATGGCACAGTGAGGCTACAATTGATGCTTTTTTTTCAGTGTTTTTCAGTTTGTTTGAGCACCAGCCGCCACTGATCACATGTGTTGTTTGGTTTGGGGTCTTAGAGTAGGGTGTCTAAAAAAAAAAGAGAGATAAATAATTCTTGTTGTCTGTGTTGCCCACTTGGCTGATACAGTAGGCTGCAAAGACAAAATGTGTGTGGTGTATTAGTTTTAAAGATAACCGCTTACTATTTGGTAGATCAGGTTGACTAATCTGGTGGTGGTGGTGGCTGTAGAGCCATATAGCTGGCTTCTCAATATGTTAAAAAAAATATTCAGATTGCTTTGACCCCAACACATACAGTATAAACAAAGTTGACACCCAAAATATGGCTTCAAAAATTGACATATACTTACAAGAGAACAGAGTTCCATCAGACTCTCACAGAACACTTGCAGACTTGGCACAGTTAACTTGATCCAAGGAGGGCGCCAGAGGCAGTGACTGATCAATAGCAGTGGCGTGATTCTGCGTCCAGGTAAGAAGCTAACTACACAAAGAGGGAGATAGAAGAAATCCGAACATGAGACTATAGCAGCTAATGTTTGGAAAAAAAACCTCCACAACAAATTGTGTATTTGCTTAGGGGTGGGCAAACTTAGAGGTGGAGATCTACCTGAACAACATGGGAGAAGTCAAAGATCACCAGGTACAGTGTCGCCCTCCTCACACCCGATTTAAACCTCTAATTGCCGTACTACCGTGTCACAATCGCATGCATTGCACAGCATTAATGGGTTTAAATCAGGTAGTGAGGAGGCAACATATCGCCTCCTCACCACCTGTCAAACACACTTGGATTGTTTGCCAGAGGAGCAGCAGTGCCTGCTGCACTTGTGAATGAGCCATTAGTTGCATTTGATAGCGGCACCCTTAAGGCTCTTTCACACAAAAAGTTTGGGGGGGTAAAACCCTGCATTTGAGTCATGGTTTTACCGCCCCCCCAATCCCTACCCCCTTAAGCTACCAAAGGTGTACACATGCCGCAGCAGGAATTAAGCCCCCTGTTGCTTTTGGTGGGTGTTATCACCTGCCAATCACGACTCATTCAAGTAAATAGGGCCACTCTGCGAGTGCCCCACAACTGTATACTTCTGTGGGGTCCAAGCAGGGCAGGATTAACATAGGGGCTATTGAAGCTACAGCACCAAGCCCTGCCTTAAAATAGGCCCTGGCTGGCCAGATTCACTGTCACTGCTATTTTCTGTCATTTGTAAGCACAGAAGCCCAGCTTCTGTGCTACAAGTGACAGCGTGCTGCTCCCTCAGAACCTCCCTGCACAGCAACCGGACACAGACACAGCTGCCGGGGCACGGATGTGTTATGTGCAGCAGAGGGCTTGCTGGCTGAGAAACAGCCTGGTGCTCGAATGCTGACGCCCCCTGCTGGACAATCTCACTGCCAGTGCCGGTGTCTTGTCAAATACAGTCCCCTGTCATATAGTGTCCTCCCTGTACTGCGCAGGCGCAGTACGGAGGACAAACGAGACGCCGAAAGTCTCAGAAGTTTAACAGCTGATCATCAGCTGTACACGGCGCCTGCGCTTTTATTCTCACCCTATGTCCAGGTTCATTCCCTACTATCCAAGTGGACATAGAGTGAGAATATATAGTTGCCGAGCGCAGCGAGGCCGTGCCCGAAGCGTGGCGAGCAAAGCGAGCCCGCGAGGGGCCCTCTTACACTGCCATCGCTAAGAAGTGCAGAAGCGCCGTGTACAGCTGATGGTCAGCTGATCAACTTCGGACACTTTCGCCATCTCCTTCTGCTCCGTACTGCGCAAGCGCTGCGCCTGCGCAGTACGGGGCGGACACTATGTGATAGGAGGACAGTATATGTCAGAACACCGGCCGCTGCTGCTGTCCAGTGAAGGAGAGGCAGAGCCACAAATGGACTGTGTGGGAGACTGAGACTGACTGCTTCTGAGGTGAGGTGGGTCCATTTGTGCAAAGGTGAGGGCAGTGGGAAAGCAAGGAGTAAGCAGAGTGCAGAGCTTAGCTGTTGGGGGAGGGTTAGGAAGTGGCTGCAGACTGCAGAGATCTGTGAGAGAAGGGTGCAGAGTAAGCTATGGATGTGGGGGCAGAAGTGTCCAAAGCAAACCTCTGACCCCAGTAATCTGTGTATTACACTCTCCTGAATCCAGCGCTCTGTGTATTATGCCACGTACACACGAGCGGACTTTACGGCAGACTTTGCCCGGCGGATATGGTTGCCACCTCATCCCTTTAAACCCGAACACATATTAATTACACAGGTTCTGTGGCTGATTACGGTGGTAATTAAACTCACTTGGTGCCTTATCTGCATTTAATTAGCCTCAGAACCTGTGTAATTCAAAGGTGTTCGGGTTTAAAGGGATGAGGTGGCAACTCTACCGGCGGACGGGATTTCGTCGGACAATTCAATCGTGTGTGGGCTCCAGCGGACTTTGTTTGCTCAAAAGTTGGACGGACTTAGATTTGAAACATGTTTTAAATCTATCCATCGAACTCGAGTCCGGTCGAAAAGTCCGCTCGTCTGTATGCTAGTTCGACGGACAAAAAGCCACGCTAGGGCAGCTATTGGCTACTGGCTATGAACTTCCTTGTTTTAGTCCGGTCGTACATCATCACGTACGAATTCGACGGACTTTGCTGGATTGTGTGTAGGCAAGTCCGTTCATTCAGAAAGTCCGTCGTAAAGTACGTCGAAAAGTCCGCCGGGCAAAGTCTGCCGTAAAGTCCGACCGTGTGTATGCGGCATTACACTCTCCTGAACCCAGCGCTCTGTGTATTCTGGTCTTCTGAACTTAGCACTCTGTGTATTACTCTCCTGAACCCAGCGCTCTGTGTATTACACTCTCCTGAACCCAGCGCTCTGTGTATTACACTCTCCTGGACCCAGCGCTCTGTGTATTACACTCTCCTGAACCCAGCGCTCTGTGTATTACACTCTCCTGAACCCAGCGCTCTGTGTATTACGCTCTTCTGAACCCAGCGCTCTGTGTATTACACTCTCCTGAACCCAGCGCTCTGTGTATTACACTCTCCTGAACCCAGCGCTCTGTGTATTACGCTCTTCTGAACCCAGCGCTCTGTGTATTACGATCTCCCGATTCGAACCCAGCACTCTGTGCATTACAGTCTCCTGAGCCCAGCGTTCTGTGTATTACAATCTCCTGAACCCAGCGATCTGTGTATTATGCGGGTGCAGCACAGTGCATCTGCGACCTTCCTGGTGCTTTGCCATAGATCTATTACATCCTGCAGGTGTGGTGTACTTTCTGAAAGCGCACCAAAACACCCGCATTCTGAAAGTGCACCAATCCCGCAGGATATAATAGACGTCTATGGCTAAGCGCAGCAGCAAACCTGCAGGAAAGCTGCAGGTACACTGCACTGCACCCGCGGTGTGTGTAAACTGCAGCGCATCAGTTCTAAAGCATACTATTATGCCCAGTGTATTGCTTTATAATGACCTGAAGATCTCTTCTTTCCTGCTGCTGGCACCACTCTTGAGACCGCTAGCCGGGATAAGAGGTGGAGTGCAGTTGGTATCATTCCACATGGGACAGGAGACAGCACTACAAAGAAGCCATTGGCTTATTGCGGCTCTAGCTCCCTACTACAGCTCCAACTTTGCAAGTAGTCCCTCTGAATTGCACTCTGTTTGATGCTGTGGGATGGCACGTCAGCAAGCCCAGACTCCAATCTACCAGTCACCTGGCTGCGATCTATTGGTTGCTGACCCCCGCCATATGATATAGCTGTATAATGAAGCCAAAAACTGTCAGGGAATGCTTCAGGAGTTGCAGCAGGCAGCACTTGTGCTCGGGCCCAAGCTGAGACAAAAAATAGGCCCGGGCATTTTTGACTGAGCAGCCCATGACATATTTATCGGCCCCTTCCCCATTCTCCATCCTGATGGAGGTGAGGGGGGCCAGAGAGCACAGGGGGGCCAGAGAGCATGGGGGAGTGGAGAGCACTGGGGTCTGAGAGTATGGGGGACGAAAGCATAGGGGGGCCAGAGAGCATGGGGGGGTGGAGAGCATGGGGGCGGAGAGTATGTGGGGGCGGAGAGCAAAGGAGGGAGCTGGAGAGCACAGGGGAGAGGCAGAGAGAACAGGGGGGCTGAAGAGCCCTGATGGGAGGCTGAGAGCACTGGGGGGGCTGGAGAGCGCAGGTGGGCCGAAGAGCACTGGGGGGCTGGAGAGCACAGGGGAGAGGCGGAGAGAACAGGGGGGGGCTGAAGAGAACTGGGGGAGCCTGAGAGCACAAAGGGGGCTGGAGAGCACTGGGGGCGGAGAGTATGCAGAACAGAAAGCATAGGGGGGCGGAGAGCATGAAGGGGTGGAGAGCATGGGAGCGGATAGTATGTGGGGGCTGAGAGCAAAGGAGGGAGCTGGAGAGCACGGGGAGAGGCGGAGAGAACAGGGAGCTGAAGAGCCCTGATGGGAGCCTGAGAGCACTGGGGGCGCTGGAGAGCACAGGTGGGCCGGAGAGCACAGAGGAGAGGTGGAGAGAACATGGAGGAGGCTGAAGAGCACTGGGGGAGCTGGAGAGCACAAGGGGTTGGAGAGCACTGGGGAGGCGCAGGGCATTGGGGAGTCAGGGAGCACAGGGGCTGTGAAGAGCACTGGGGAGCTGGAGAACACAAGGGGGGAGCCTGATGGCACAATGGGGGCTGAGAGCACAGGGGGGCTGGAGAGCACGGGGACTCTAGAGCACAATGGGGGCCAGAGAGCATGGGGGGCTAAAAAAAAAAAAAAAAAACTACAAAGACTACAGCAGATCATTTTTGGGGAAAAAAACACTACAACAAATTATGTCATTGCTTACTGTACATGTATAATGAAGCCAAAGACTGGCAGGAAATTCTTCAGGAGTTGCAGCTGACGGCATTGGTGCTTGTAGGCAGGCAGATGACTTTGTGTTTGGGACTGTTAACTTCATCCAAGAAGGGCAGCAAAGGGCCGGCAAAGCACTGGTGGCAGTGGAACAGGCTGGTCAATAGCAGTGTGGCATGACTGTGAGTCCAGGACAAGCTAACTGCACAAAGGAGAAGGCGATAAACCCTAGAATAAAACGTAATGCAGACATCCCAACCTGCAAAAACTCATTTCAGGGAGGTGGGCGTGGCTTAAACCATGCTACATATTGGGCGTGGCTTAAATGGGGTGTGGTTTACTAGAGTCTGAGATGACTGAGATGTCAGTAGGGCAGTGGACGGTGTCAGTAGTTCTTTATTTTTATTATTATTTTTTTACAATTGTATTTTTTAAATGATTTTACAATTTACTTTTTTATTTTTTGTTTTTCACAATGATTTGGGGTGGGGTAGTGGACAGTGTCAGTAGTTTCTTGTTTTTATTATTTTCTCTATTTTTTACAATTTTGTTGTTTATTATTTTCTTTAAATAATTTTTTTAAATATTTTTTTCACATTGCTTCTGGGGAAGGGGGTGGGGAGTATGTGGCGGTGATTTTTTGTTTGTTCACAATGCTTTTTGGGGGGAGGAGGTTGGGGCAGTGGACAGTGTTGGTAGGGCAGAGGGTGGTGTCAGTAGTTTTTTATTTTATATATTTTTTATCATTTATTTTTTTTATAATTTTTGTTTACAATTTTTTTTATTTTTAAATATTTTTTGCATTCTTTTTTTTAATCAACTCTGTTGGGGGGGGGCTATGGTGAGATATCAGGGATCTAAACAGACCCCTGACATCTCCTGTTTGAGACATGGAAAGGGACTGAGGACACAGATTCCCCAGTCCCTTTCTCTGCATTGAAGATGAATGGACATAACACAGCGGCTCCTGTCCATTCATAAACTGAGCAGAGTAACACACAGGTTACTCTGCTCAGTTTTCACAGGACACAGGAGCAATCTTGCTCACTGTGTCCAATTCAGAAAAGGCAGGGGATGGTAAATGACCGGTCCCTTCCTCCGCTCACCATCCTGACAGATCCCCACAGCTGGTGGGAGAGGAGGGAAGCCGGCTGCGGGAGATGGGGGTGAAGGAGGAGGACAGGGAGCTGGTGAAGAAGGGGGGGGTGAAGGACACGGAGGGGGCTGGAGGAGGACAGAGAGCCGGGTCAAGGACAGGAGGGGAGCTGTAGAGCCATAGAAGACACGGAGGGGGGCTGGAGGAGGAGGATACAGGGAATAGTCGGGGATGATCGGTGCAGCAGGAGTTACAGCTGTGATCACCGATCTCCCTGTATAGCTTTTTAGTTGATATCTGCGGGAGGGAGAGAAGGAGAAATGGATGTCAGCCATACAGGGAGATTGGTGTTCATAGCTGTCCTTCCTGTTGCACCGATCATCCCCGGCTGTGAACCAGGGGACCATCCAGGATCAGCCCCGCAGCCGGGATATCGGGCAGCACTTTCGGGTGTCTGGGACGCTCCCCCCAAATGCGGGAGGCTCCCACACCTCGAGGGAGACTTGAGATGTCTGGTAATGCCTAAACACACCCAAAACATTCTCAACTAAAATATGAAACAGTGCCCACACAGAGAGAGAGTCTGCTTCATTCATTCATTGCCCCCAGACAGACTGTCACTGCTTCATTACATTCATTGCCCCCAGTCCAGAGACTTCTCCATTGTATTCATTGCCCCCAGTGACTACTCCATTGCATTCATCCATTGCCCCCAGAGACTGCTTTGTTGCATTCATTGCCCAAGGGAGCCCAAAGACTGCTTCATTGCATTCATGATTGGCCCCAGAGACTTGCTGCTCCAGTGAATTCATTCATTGCCCCAGGAGGCCCAGAGACTGCTGCATTTCAGTCATGATTGCCCCCAGAGACTTTCTGCTTCCTTGCATTTATTGCCCCCAGGCCCAGACTGTTCCATTCTTTGCCCCGGCCCGTACATTACTAAATCTTTACACTGTGAAATGATGAGAAAGAGATGATCTTCTTGCTTCTGGGCAAGTGACAGTGTGTGGATGGCAGCAGCAGGCTGGCAGTGGCACTGTGGCATGTCAGACAGAAAGAGGCAGAGGGCAGCGTGTGCATGTGTGACTGACCGGAGCAGTGGCAGAAGTGCGTCTTAGTCGATTTTTACAAATTTCAAATTTGGCAATCCTGATCCCCATTCACTATTACAGAAGCTGTAAATACAACTGTATTACAACAATACACCATGGTGTACATGCTGTGTATTTTATGCATTGTGGTGCACCGCATTAAAAATAGAGTCACTTTTCTTTTTCTAAACTTTAAATTCCACTGTCAGCTTTATTCAAAATGAATGGACTGCCCTAATGCAGCCCTGCCCAATGCATGGTAATGCTTTGAGTTAAAGTGGTTGTAAACCTTACATATACAGTGCCTTGAAAAAAGTATTTATAACCCTTGAAATGTTCCACATTTTGTCTTGTTGCAACCAAAAAGCAAATGTATTTTATTGGGATTTTATGTGGCACATAATCATACCTCCCAACTTTTGAACTTGACAATGAGGGACACTTAGAAGATCCGATGTGTGGAGAGCGCAGCGCACCATGCCGAGAAGTGGGCGTGGCCAGCAAAAAAGGGCGTGGCCATTTGGTTGTGGTTAATCATATTGGAGACATGTTTACATCACTATAATATATCTCAATTTAACAAAAGTCTGTCTATTTTTACACTATTTTTAGAGTATTTTGCTTAAAGTTTATTAGAAGAATGTAATGTAGTTGAATACAGTTGGACTGAGAAACTCTCTTATGTTTCTGCATACATCCTGACCTCTGAAGACACGCAGCGCACTGGATGGGGCCACATGTCCAGAGAGACCCCAGGATGGGATGGGGGGGTGGACAGGGAGATCGCAGGATGGGACGGGGAGATCGCAGGATTGGACGGGGAGATCGCAGGATTGGACGGGAAAATCGCAGGATTGGACGGGGAGATCGCAGGGTGGGACGGGGAGATCGCAGGGTGGGACGGGGAGATCGCAGGGTGGGACGGGGAGATCGCAGGGTGGGACGGGGAGATCGCAGGATTGGACGGGGAGATCGCAGGGTGGGACAGGGAGATCGCAGGGTGGGACAGGGAGATCGCAGGGTGGGACGGGGAGATCACAGGATGGGACGGGGGGGGGGTGGACAGGGAGATCGCAGGATGGGACGGGGAGATCGCAGGGTGGGACAGGGAGATCGCAGGGTGGGACGGGGAGATCGCAGGGTGGGACGGGGAGATCGCAGGATGGGACGGGGAGATCGCAGGATGGGACGGGGAGATCGCAGGGTGGGACGGGGAGATCGCAGGATGGGACGGGGAGATCGCAGGGTGGGACGGGGAGATCGCAGGGTGGGACGGGGAGATCGCAGGGTGGGACGGGGAGATCGCAGGATGGGACGGGGAGATCGCAGGGTGGGACGGGGAGATCGCAGGGTGGGACGGGGAGATCGCAGGATGGGACGGGGAGATCGCAGGGTGGGACGGGGAGATCGCAGGATGGGACGGGGAGATCGCAGGATGGGACGGGGAGATCGCAGGATGGGACGGGGAGATCGCAGGATGGGACGGGGAGATCGCAGGATGGGACGGGGAGATCGCAGGAAGGGAAGGGGGGATGGACGGGGAGATCGCAGGAAGGGAAGGGGGGATGGACGGGGAGATCGCAGGATGGGACGGGGAGATCGCAGGATGGGACGGGGAGATCGCAGGATTGGACGGGGAGATCGCAGGATTGGACGGGGAGATCGCAGGATTGGACGGGGGGGGTGGACAGGGAGATCGCAGGGTGGGAAGTTGGGGTGGACAGGGAGGTCGCAGGATGGGACGGGGAGATCGCAGGATGGGACGGGGAGATCGCAGGGTGGGACGGGGAGATCGCAGGATGGGAAGGGTGGTGGACGGTGAGATCGCAGGAAGGGAAGGGTGGTGGACGGTGAGATCGCAGGAAGGGAAGGGTGGTGGACGGTGAGATCGCAGGAAGGGAAGGGGGGTGGACAGGGAGGTCGCAGGATGGGACGGGGAGATCGCAGGGTGGGACGGTGAGATCGCAGGAAGGGAAGGGGGGTGGACGGGGAGATCGCAGGAAGGGAAGGGGGGTGGACGGGGAGATCGCAGGATTGGACGGGGAGATCGCAGGATTGGACGGGGAGATCGCAGGATTGGACGGGGAGATCGCAGGATGGGAAGGGGAGATCGCAGGATGGGAAGGGGGGGTGGACAGGGAGATCGCAGGATGGGAAGGGGAGATCGCAGGATGGGAAGGGGGGGTGGACGGGGAGATTGCAGGATTGGACGGGGGGGGTGGACGGGGAGATCGCAGGATGGGACAGGGGGTGGACAGGGAGATCGCAGGATTGGACGGGGAGGGTGGACAGGGAGATCGCAGGATTGGACGGGGGGGTGGACAGGGAGATCGCAGGATTGGACGGGGGGGTGGACAGGGAGATCGCAGGATTGGACGGGGGGGTGGACAGGGAGATCGCAGGATTGGACGGGGGGGGTGGACGGGGAGATCGCAGGATGGGACAGGGGGTGGACTGGGAGATCGCAGGATGGGAAGGGGAGATCGCAGGATGGGAAGGGGGGGTGGACGGGGAGATTGCAGGATTGGACGGGGGGGGTGGACGGGGAGATCGCAGGATGGGACAGGGGGTGGACTGGGAGATCGCAGGATTGGACGGGGGGGTGGACAGGGAGATCGCAGGATTGGACGGGGGGGTGGACAGGGAGATCGCAGGATTGGACGGGGGGGGTGGACAGGGAGATCGCAGGATTGGACGGGGGGGGTGGACAGGGAGATCGCAGGATTGGACGGGGGGGGGTGGACGGGGAGATCGCAGGATGGGACAGGGGGTGGACTGGGAGATCGCAGGATTGGACGGGGGGGTGGACAGGGAGATCGCAGGATTGGACGGGGGGGTGGACAGGGAGATCGCAGGATTGGACGGGGGGGTGGACAGGGAGATCGCAGGATTGGACGGGGGGGGTGGACAGGGAGATCGCAGGATTGGACGGGGGGGGTGGACAGGGAGATCGCAGGATTGGACGGGGGGGGTGGACAGGGAGATCGCAGGATTGGACGGGGGGGTGGACAGGGAGATCGCAGGATTGGACGGGGGGGGTGGACAGGGAGATCGCAGGATTGGACGGGGGGTGGACAGGGAGATCGCAGGATTGGACGGGGGGGGGTGGACGGGGAGATCGCAGGATTGGACGGGGGGGGTGGACAGGGAGATCGCAGGATTGGACGGGGGGGTGGACAGGGAGATCGCAGGATTGGACGGGGGGGGGTGGACGGGGAGATCGCAGGATGGGACAGGGGGTGGACTGGGAGATCGCAGGATTGGACGGGGGGGGTGGACAGGGAGATCGCAGGATTGGACGGGGGGGTGGACAGGGAGATCGCAGGATTGGACGGGGGGGGTGGACAGGGAGATCGCAGGATTGGACGGGGGGGGTGGACAGGGAGATCGCAGGATTGGACGGGGGGGGTGGACAGGGAGATCGCAGGATTGGACGGGGGGGGGTGGACGGGGAGATCGCAGGATGGGACAGGGGGTGGACTGGGAGATCGCAGGATTGGACGGGGGGGTGGACAGGGAGATCGCAGGATTGGACGGGGGGGTGGACAGGGAGATCGCAGGATTGGACGGGGGGGTGGACAGGGAGATCGCAGGATTGGACGGGGGGGGTGGACAGGGAGATCGCAGGATTGGACGGGGGGGGTGGACAGGGAGATCGCAGGATTGGACGGGGGGGGTGGACAGGGAGATCGCAGGATTGGACGGGGGGGTGGACAGGGAGATCGCAGGATTGGACGGGGGGGGTGGACAGGGAGATCGCAGGATTGGACGGGGGGGTGGACAGGGAGATCGCAGGATTGGACGGGGGGGGGTGGACGGGGAGATCGCAGGATTGGACGGGGGGGGTGGACAGGGAGATCGCAGGATTGGACGGGGGGGTGGACAGGGAGATCGCAGGATTGGACGGGGGGGGGTGGACGGGGAGATCGCAGGATGGGACAGGGGGTGGACTGGGAGATCGCAGGATTGGACGGGGGGGTGGACAGGGAGATCGCAGGATTGGACGGGGGGGTGGACAGGGAGATCGCAGGATTGGACGGGGGGTGGACAGGGAGATCGCAGGATTGGACGGGGGGGTGGACAGGGAGATCGCAGGATTGGACGGGGGGTGGACAGAGAGCTCAGGAGAGGAAACATAAACAGGGCAATTCAGATTGAGACACACACAGAACACTTCCCTGTTCTCAGCACACACTCTCCTTATCTCCTGCTGCAGAGTCCTGTACAGATTAAACAGACAGAACGAGTGATGCTCTGTGTCTGCAACCTGAGCTAAGATTCTGGGCACAGGCTTCACCAGAAATCTATCTGTCATCTGCCAGGACACTGCAACAGCTTAAGTTAACTGCAGCAACTTTCCTATCACACATACACAGACCTGCAGAAAGCCCCTCCTCCTCGTCTTCAGCACAGACAGGCAACTGACCCCGCCCCCACGGGGAGTGTTCTGTTGGCAAATACAGGAGGATGATTGCCATGTGCTGCAGCCAATCACCATGAGGACAAGCAGCCACGAGTTCCAATCAAAGAAAATTTCCACACAGTGAGAAAACCAGCCTCAGGCTGTGCCGTGCGGGATTCATTCTGTGTGCACAGGACAATGCAGGGAGCATTCTCCTACCTTTCTTCCAGAGCAGGAACAGCCTTCAGGGGAGACCCGGAGTTGGGGGGTGGAGCCGGGGGCGGAGCTTAGGCGCGAGGAGGAATCCTCCTCCAGCTCGCACTGAATGCTGGGGCTCCACTCTCCTCCTCGTTGTGACGTCACTGGTTGTTAGACGCCAGGCGGGACATGCCTAGCAACCAGTTGTTTTGGCAGTTAGCCAGGCAGCATCTGGGGGTGAAATGAAGCGGTCTTGGCCAGAACCAGTACAGCGCCGGGCAGTGAGGGACAGCGGCAATGCAGCGGCAATTTTTAGGGGGCATCAGATCCCAATGGGGCGATTCCGGGACATTGTATTGTCCCGGAATGAAGGTGCCCGGGACGCGGGACAGACCTCCCACAGCGGGACTTTCCCGGGCAATCCGGGACGGTTGGGAGGTATGCATAATTGTGAAGTGGAAGGAAAATGATAAATGGTTATCAACATTTTTTACAAAAAAATATCTGAAAACTGTGGCGTGCATTTGTATTCAGCCCCCTTTACTCTGATACCCCTAACTAAAATCTAGTGGAGCCAATTGCCTTCAGAACTTACCTAATTAGTAAAAAGAGTCCACCTGTGTGTAATTTAATCTCAGTATAAATACAGCTATTCTGTGAAGCCCTCGGAGGTTTGTTAGAGAACCTTAGCGAACAAACAGTATCATGAAGGCCAAGGAACACACCGGACAGATCAGGGATAAAGTTGTGGAGAAGTTTAAAGCAGGGTTAGGTTATAAAAAAATATTCCAAGCTTTGAACATCTCACAGAGCACTGTTCAAACCATGATATGAAAATAGAAAGAGTATGGCACAACTGCAAACCTACCAAGACATGGCCGTCCACCTAAACTGACAGGCCGGGTAAGAAGAGCATTAAATCAGATAAGCAGCCAAGAGGCCCATGGTAACTCTGGAGGAGCTGCAGAGATCCACAGCTCAGGTAGGAGAATCTGTCCACAGGACAACTATTACGCCCTGTACACACGGTTGGACTTTCAGACGGAAAATGTGTGATCGGAGCTTGTTGTCAGAAATCCGACCATGTGTAGACTTTTTCCATCGGAATTTCCGACACACAAGGTTTGAGAGCTGGATCTAAAATTTTCCAACAACAAAATCAGTTCACGTAAATTCCGATCGTGTGTAGACAATTTCGACGCACAAAGTGCCATGCGTGCTCCGAATCAAGCAGAAGAGCAGCACTGGCTAGAGAACTTAATTTTTCTCGGCTCATCGTACGCGTTGTACATCACCGCATTCTTGACGTCCGGAATTTCCAACCAACTTTGTGTGACTGTGTATGCAAGACAAGTTTGAGCCAACATCCGTCTGAAAAAATCCAATGGATTTTGTTGTCGGAATGTCCGGTCGTGTGTACAGGGCATAAGTCATGCACTCCACAAATCTGGCCTTTATGGAAGAGTGGCAAGAAGAAAACCATTGTTGAAAGAAAGCCATAAGAAGTCCAGTTTGCGAGAAGCCATGTGGGGGACACAGCAAACGTGGAAGAAGATGCTCTGGTCAGATGAGACCAAAATTGAACTTTTTGACCTTCAAAGAGAACGCTATGTGTGGTGGAAAACTAACACTGCATATAACCCTGAACACACCATCCCCACCGTGAAACATGGTGGTGGTAATATCATGTTGTGGGGATGCTTTTCTTCAGCAGGGACAGAGAAGCTGGTCAGAGTTGATGGGAAAATGGATGGAGCCAAATACAGGGTGTTGGATAGCGACATGGTTTAATATCTTACTTCTGGTATTTCACTTCCTGTTTGACACAGCCAGGTAGGAATGAAACACATCAAAGCTTTGTGATCAGAAGAACAATGCCTTGGCTCATGCCCACCTGCTGTGACATGTGTGAGTACAAGCTTCAAAGAGACCACTACTGCCAAGATGTCTATTGAGATTTGACACAGGGCTAATAGAGACGCTGGCCCTGGTGGACAATATAGCATGCTTCCTGGAGAATGGGCAGACATTTGAAGGGATACCTCTCGGCAATGTATATTGGATAAAAGGCAAATGGGGGTGGCTACGAGTGGGCATGTATGTTTGAATGAAAGGGACACACAGGCTTTTTGCTCTTTCTCTTGGTTGCTGAGAAGCCTGCCGTAAGGGTGTCCCTCTGCCATCTTGGAACCTCGCTCTGACTGAGGGCTTGGGCCTAAATTCCATGTGGCCCAGACCCCCTTTATCATCCAGAACCAGCAGATGAAAACATGTGTGATAAGTATCTTTGATATTTCATTGTTGTTATATGTTGTAGAGATATGCTGTTTAGTATATTATATTCGGATTGTAAACTATATAACATTGTAATACCCTTTTAGTACTGTTATGATAACTTCCTAATTCCTTGGGAAATAAAATAAGATATTGTTTTACTAGCAGCACCGTGTGTTTGGTTTCGTAGCTAACCTGGTATTATTGTGATATTAACAATAACATGTGCTCAGACTTTAATAGACCAACTAATTATAGGGACTAGACAAATTATTGCACAGATATGATATTAATTATTATATCGATTACTTCACAGGGCAATCTTAGAAGAAAACCTGTTAGAGTCTGCAAAAGACTTGAGACTGGGGTGGAGGTTCACCTTCCAGCAGGACAACGACCCTAAGAGCCGGTTCACACGGGGGCGACTTGTCAGGCGACCTAGCCGCCTGACAAGTCGCCTCCCGTTCTGTACAATGGAACCGTTCTAATCGGAGCGACGCAAGTCGCTCCGACTTAGAAGAAAGGTTCCTGTACTACTTTGGGGGCGACTTGCATAGACTTCTATACAGAAGTCGTCTTGCAGGTCGCCCCGGCAGTCGTGTGCAGGTCGCCTCGGTGAGGCGACCTGCAAGTCGTGCCGCCTCTGGTGTGAACCGAGGCTAAACATACAGCCAGAGCTTCAATGGAATGGTTTAGATCAAAGCATATTCATGTGTTAGAATGGCCCAGTCAACATCCAGACCTAAATACAATTGATAATCTGTGACAAGATTAGAAAATTGCTGTTTACAGACACTCTCCATCCAATCTGACAGAGCTTGAGCTATTTTGTAAAGAAGAATGGGCATAAATGTCACTCTCTAGATGTGCAAACTGGTAGAGACATCCCCAAAAAGACTTGCAGCTGTTATTGCAGCGGAAGGTAGTTCTACAAAGTTGTGACTCAGGGGGGCCACACTTTTCACATATTTATTTCTAAAAAATCTTGAAAATCATTTTCCTTCCACTTCACAATTATGTGCCACTTTGTGTTGGTCTATCACATACAATTCCAATAAAATACATTTACTTTTTTGAGTGTAGCATGACAAAATGTGGAAAATGTCAAGGGGTATGAATACTTTTTCAAGGCACTGTACCCAGTGAAGTGACTGGCTTCAGGTGATACACAGAGATGAAACAAATCCTCCTACATAAGTTGTACCTGTTTATCTGAAGTCTTCTCTTCTCTACACCTATTCAAAGTACAGAATTTATAAAGCTCATCTGAGCAGTAAAAAAGGGGATTGAGAGCTGAAAAACATTCTCAGAGCTCAGTAAGCAGAGCTCTGACAGCTGATTGAAGGAAAAAGACACACCCTTCTTCACACCGTACACAGAAACAGAGCTTAGGCTGTCAATCAGCTGGAGATCTTCACCTTTTTCTCTTGGTGTGAGGAAAACTTCTCAGAAGTGGTTCATGCTGATAGCAGAGGATCAAAGCAACGGACAGAAATGACACTTAGTGCTCTGGATTGAGACAAGTAAATACTAATGTATAGAGGTTCTTTGTTCATATTTCATGTCTGAAGTTTACAACCACTTTAATCACTTGAGCTCTGGAAGGTTTTACCCCCTTCATGACCAGAGCATTTTTATGCTATTCAGCACTGCGCTACTTTAACTGGCAATTCTGCGGTTATGTAACACTGTAGGCAAATTAAATTTATATAATTTCTTTTCACACAAAGAGCTTTCTTTTGGTGATATTTGATCACAACTGTTTTTTTTTTTTTAATTATTATATGAATGAAAAAAAAGACAGAAAAAAATATATTTTTTTACTTTCTGTTATAAAACATATTCAATAAAATCAAATTTCTTCATAGATTTAGGCCAAAATGTATTCTGCTACATGTCTTTGGTATAAAAAAAAAATCACATAGTGATACTTACATGATACTCAGTTACCGGTTATCGGTAACAGTAATCCGGTGACTAAACAGTCAGACGGATTTTTAAATTCTGTATTTCACTATATAAGCTCAGATTACTGTTAAAGATAAGTGTGAAATGCAAGACTCTGGTGGGTGTAACAAGATGTCCGCTTGCCGCCTTCTCACTGTATCCTTACTGTGGACTAGTGCGGGGTGTACCAAGATGGCGTCAATGGAATGTCACTTCCATTACAAAATCTGACAGGTCGCCAAATCTGACGAAACACCTGCAAGCAGTGATTCCTGTACTGACTCGAACTCAAGCAACTCCTCCTCTCAGCGCCTAAGTAGTTTAAAAGGCAGGCTCTGAGAAATGTGTGACACAGCAATGTCTATCAACAAGTCATAGTGAATTCGAGTCACAGAATTTGAGGAAGTAAATGTGTGGGGATCTTCACAAAGTAAGTTTACAGACTTCTAGTTCATTTAGAGTAATAGAGGTGGGTTAGAAATAATTGAAATACAATGTAGAAAGGAATATATGTGTAACAGTGGGCAAATAAATGTGAAAAAACTTTTCGTGCTATTCGTGTGTACAAACCACCTCTTACTCAACTCTATATACTATAGGAAGCAGCTAGCACCATTATGCATTACAACCACATGTACAAAATGCAATAAATATATATAGTCACAACAAAAGTGCAAAGTATTTATTTCCATCTAAAAATCCACTCACATTTCAGAAGTAAAAAATGGGCATTTCACAATACAATCCTCAGCATACACAGCTCCACATAGTCCCAGCGTGATTACGTCACCGTCCACCTCATGCGTAGCACCCAATGGGCTTTCTCAAAGGTTTAGGTTTTATTTAGCGATTTGCACTATGGTTCTTTCCTCTATAATTGACACCACTCTGAGAGCTACGGATTTGGAGTGTACAGTCAGTGGGAGCAGTACCACTTATAACACTGCAAAGCACATATAGACCTCATGTAATTAGTGAGGTCCATTCAAACAGGTGAGAAGACACCCACAGGTAGGGTGAAGGGCACTGTGGTGTTCAGAGGCAATTACTGAACTGTTTTTGGTGTATGGGACTGCAACCTTTTTTTAATGGACATTTAATCATTTATTTATGGACCATATATCTGTTTAAAAGAAAAGATGAACTCGCATAAAGACATTTACCTCCTGCAAGGCTTTAAAACACCTAGACATTTTCAAAAAACATTATCAAAAATATGGGGCTTAAGCCCACTTACTGCAACAAAGTACCCCATGGTTAGTGGGTCCTACGCTATTCATAAACTGGGAGATCCTGCTTCTCTGTGCCTCTCATTAGTGTCCACCTGTGTCACAGGTGGAGACCTCTAGTTATCCCATATAGAGGAGTGCATGGCTCCCATGGTTCAGAGAAGCAGGATCTCCCAGTCTATGGATAGCGTAGGACCCACTAACTGTTGAGTACGTTGTCACAGTAAGTGGGCTTAAGCACCATATAGCAATATGGTGTGACCAAATCCATATTTTTTTATAATGTTTTTTGAAAATGTCTAGGTGTTTTAAATCGCCTTGCTGGAGGTAAATGTCTTTTTTGCATGTGTGCGCTGTAATATTTTGTTCTGTTGTATTATCTTATGGCTGCACCATCTTTGATGCATCTTTTAGGGTGTGCCCCCCAAATATCTTGTTTGTCTATTGAATGGATTCTGACCAAATCCTTTTGGCAGGAGCACCCCACTCTCTCATCAGTGCCTCTCATTAGTGTCCACCTGTGTCATAGGTGGAGACCTCTAGTTCTCCCATATAGAAGAGTGCATGGTTCAGAGAAGCAGGATCTCCCAGTATATGGATAGCGTAGGACCCACTAACCATGGGGTTCTTTGTCGCAGTAAGTGGGCTTAAGCACCATGTAGCAATATGGTATGACCAAATCCCCATATTTTTTGATAATGTTTTTTGAAAATGTTTAGGTGTTTAAAATAGCCTTGCAGGAGGTAAATGTCTTTTTTGCATGTGTGCGCTGTAATATTTTGTTCAATACTGGGCATAGTTTCTGAGATGTAGAACTTTATTCGTCCTGAAGATGGCAGTGCCCACTACTTTGCCCAACCATAATTCCAACACAAGTGCCCAGAGCAGTCTGGGAGATGTAGTCTGGAGAGAAGATCTTGAACACAGTGAAGCTGGGGTCACAACTACAAGGTCCACAAGCAACAGAAATGGGGAGGGACGATATAAAAACAAAAGCCTGGGAAGGAGCCGGGCAGCTGGAGAGAGACACACCAACCAGGAAAATGTGTGTGTTAGCCATGCTGTCATGTGCCATGCTGAACCAGACCAGGCTAGATTGAATCCTACGGGGCTGTATCAGAGCCAAGGGGCAGAACGCTGAGTCGAGGTAGTCCAAGGTGGAGCCCCTCATTTAACTTTTCTTTAACTTCACCCCCTAGAAACATTGCACTGCTTTTGCATGCCCACAATAAAAGGCCCCAACTGTGCTGGCAGAAGATAATGTCCAAGGACTGTTCAGATCTTGTTGCATACCTGGGGGCAGAACTGGGTTTCTGGTAGTGTGTAAAACTCACGGGCCTATGTAGAAACTTTTGTCTGAGAGCCCTCAAATGAACTAGCCTGTTGTACCTATCCTTAGTCCTCCACAGCCACTTGGAGCGTAATCCTATTGTTTATGTGCTGAGTCTATCCTTAAATGTTTTCTCATACGTTGACCCTGAACTACTGATCTGCCGTGTTACCTTTTTTACTTTGATCTGCCATTACAAACTGTTTATTTTCTAATAGTCAGTGTGGGCCAACTTTGTGTGACTGCTGAGAGCTCCCAAACAAGGCATTCTGGTGGTGTCTGCAGGAGTGAGGTCCTCCCTAGGGTCAGCGAAATTACTGAGAACCCAATATTACAAGTGGCTCCTGCAGGTGTAGCGCTACATATGATTTTGCATTTTGACCATAGAAATGCTTTAAGGAAGTAGCATATGTAAAGTTGAAGAGAGTAGTTTTGTCTTATTGTTGGTCAATTTCAAAATAGGATTCACAGTATACAAACGAGAACTGTACGAGCGCATAGGATATATATTTTCCCTAGGTTAAAAGTAGTCTTTTAACAACTTTCCATTTTTTTGTTAGTGTCCTTTAAAAAACCCGCAGGTGGGCTGAGACCCATAAATAACAGCTTAATGTTATAAAGCCCAGGATTATTTCAAACAAGCCACTGGCAATATGAGAATGACTCTGAAATGTGGTTTTAGACCAAAGTAGGAGCTGCGCAAGTTCCCTGGCTGACGTCTTTAGGTTAAGTAACATGTTCAGTACTCGCTAAGTTACACTGTGTGTTTACATATCCAGGGTACAATGCCTCCCAGTCCCTCAGGGTGTATAGATTTTAACGCACAGAGCCATAAAAGGCAGATATAATAGAATAGTGACATCTGAAAGGGATGTGTTATTGTTAGGATGCTATAGAAACTAATCTTCATATAAAGAAGTTATTAAGGGAAAAAAAAAGTGCTCTGCTCATGGGGAGTTTTCAGCAGATAATTTGTGGAAACTTTCATAACAAATCTAACCAGCTTCTGCTGCAATTATTAAAGCTCAACTCTTTACAGATATAAAGTACTACCATTTAAACTATGCATGTCCTAAAATATTATTTCATTAATTGTAAGTGTACGTATCCAAATATGCCTTTATTTTCAAGTCTGGTAAAACTTTGAACAGAAAGACTGGGCGAGAGGGGTACCACAAGTGGTGTAACTAGAACCTTCAGGGCCCCGGTGCAATAAACAATGAAAGCCTCCCCCTGACTCCAGACTAGTGCCCTTCCCACTGATCCCGGGACCCTTTATTATGGTCTTGCAGTGGGACCCTTTCACACGTTCTGCAGCGGACTCCCTTCCTGCTGTCTTGGGGTCTGCTGCATTGTTTTTCCCACAATGCTTCTGTGTGTGTGTGTGTGGGGGGGGTTGGGGGGGTGAGATAAAAGGGGTCTAAACAGACTCCTGATGTCTCATTTTTGAGACACAGAAAGAGACTGAGGAAACAAGTTCCCTTCTGTAGCCTCAGCTGCACAGAATGAATGAACAAGAAGAGCTCTGCATAGCCTTCCTGTCCAATCATAAACGGAAGCATATGCTTCGGCTATGAACACAGTGAATGATCGGTAGCAATCACTTACTGTGCCCATTCAGAAAAGGAAGGGGCCAGTAGACATATTTACTGGCCCCTTCCCCACCTTCCATCCTGAAAAAAGATCACCTGCAGCAGCCTGCGGGAGAGGGGAGGGGGAAAGCCAGCAGAGCTGCAGAGGGCACACAGGGGCCACACAGGGGCCGGGCAGCAGGCACAGATCAATAATCAGTACAGAGAGGGTGAATGATGCGGTAGGGGACAATTAGAGGAACTGATCCCCCGTATGCAGCAGCTGAAAGCAGTGGGAGGGAGAGAAGAAGAAGAAGCTGTCTTTCAGCTGCCTTCAGGCTGCGCCGTACATGGGATAAGATCCTATAATCACAAACCTAACATAACAGGGAGGCCGCATGGGCCCCCCTGCAGCAGGGGCCTGCGACCCCTGATGGTACACCATTGGGTACCAAAACTCTATGCAGGTAGTCTCTTCTACATTGTAAAGCATGTAGCTTGCTTACAGGGGCAGAAAGCAAGGTAGGCAGTAATGATGCTCTTTCACTGTCCAAGCAGCAGGCTATGGGTATGTCAGTGATCAAGCTGCACTGCTCAAAAGAAGACTGATGGAGATATTTGACAGATTGGACAAGGAGGAATTGACAACTTGCAGTTAACTAAACAGGTGCAAAGTTTGAGCCAATAATGCAAACCAGGGTCAGGGTGGCAAAAGCATGTATACACTGCAAAAAAAAAAGACTATGAAGGCTGTACAAACATGGACTTTTCACTGTAATGTCTATGTGGCTCAATCAGGGTAGCTTGTTGCTTAGCATAGTCTCTATTCCAACAGAAAGTCTAGCTGAGAATCACTACTTTAATAAAACAGTTTGAACACAAATAGTTCCTTGTACTTATCCTCATAAACAGCATCACACTCATAAGCAACATCACAATTGGGGAGGTACTCTTCCTAGTACAGTAGCTGTGTGTTATTAAGGTTCCTAGGCTGCCTGCATGCTGGTTCTGACAGTGGAGGGTCTCTCAACTGACTGCAGATTACTTGCTCAACTACCACTGCCTCATTAGGTATGGCGTCTCTCAGCTGTTGAGTGAGGAAAGGTGAGGAACCTGAGGGAGTTTTTGGAACCCAGAGAGTTGTGGAAAATTGAGCTAAAGGGGCCCGGTGCCTGCATCTGAGCATGGTAAGTAAATAATAACTCCTCTATACTCCACTCCACTTGAACTTGCTGTATATGGCAAGTTTACTTACCATTCAATTCATCCTGTATAAAGTATACTATCTCCCAGGTCTCCCAAAGTTAGGTTTTTGGGAGCACCTCAGGGAAGTCATCATTCGATCTTCCAGGACAAGAGGCAAGGCATCTATCTTCAGGATGTTGGTTCAGAGGTCTCCACAGAGAAAGTATGGACCTAAGCTAGGATTGCATCAGTACCAGAAGCAGCAGTACCAGCAAGCAGTACCCACCAGTAGTACCAGTCCTGGAGGGCAGCCAGCAGCAGCCACCAGCCATACCCGCCTGGGGGGCAGTAGCAGCCAGCAATACCTGCAGGAATCCTGAGGAAGAGGTAAAGATTGAGGTCAGCTGAGGTGCAGGTAAACCGCAGTGCATCAGTGTAAAAGCAGCCTTAGGCCCCTTTCACACAACCGGTCCGATCAGGACGGTCTGTCTATTTTTCAGATGGACCCAGTCGGACCCTCCATTCACCTCTATAGAGCGGCAGATGTAAACGGACTTGTGTCCATTTACACTCGCCTATCTCCAATCTGATCCACTTAAAAAAGCAGAAGCGGATTCGTCCCCTTCTGTCTGGGCGGATCAGATCGGAGGGCCTATAGAGTAGAGCGGGCTGTCTCCATGTCCGCTCTGCATATGCAGAGTGGACATGGACCTGTCATCTGCCCACTCTGCTCATTGTGGTCCACGACCAGTTACCAAGTCGCTAAAGTGGCCCTCGAGGTCACTCTCTCTCCTTCACAGGTGATGTCTCACTTTTACTTATCCTATAGGGCATATTATACACCATTGAAATTATTCAAGTGGGGTAAGAGGCCCAATTCAAAGTGCCAAAGATGTGGAGGGGGGTATGGAGATTTGATTCACATGTTTTGGCGATGTCCCAAGCTACATAGATATTGGAAAGGGATTGTGGAAAAGATAAACTTGGTGTTCGGGTTGTCACTGAGGTTGGAGGCGAAGGAGTGCTTGCTGGGACTGACGGAGGACAAAGTGGCCTCAAAGGACATACAGACAGCAAGGGTCCGATGCCTGTTTCAGGGTAAAAAGCTTATTGCACAGTACTGGCAGAGAAAGGAGGCACCGACGGTCTCAGAGTGGGTGAATGCAGTAAGGGAGGTGATTTGCAGAGAAAAGTATATATATATATATATATGAAGAGGGGTAACCATAAGAAATTTGAAAAAATATGGAAAGTATGGCTGGATCAGGATGGGATCGGAATGGAAGGGGGGGGTGGGGTGAGAATGGTATGGGGTGTGTTTGGTTCAAGATGCATGGTGAGGTGTATAGTGGGGGGTTTGAAGGGTGTGGGGTGGGGGAGTAAATGGGGAGAAAAAGAAGAAACTTGTTTTGAAGTTTACTGCTTGTGGGTATTTTCAACTGGTACACATTGGAATAATAATAATGTATGTAAAAGAGGACGGTGCTAATATGTCCCTGTTCACGGTGATGCTTTGTGTTCCTTTATTTCTTGTTTGTTGTAATGAAAATTTTTCTTCAAATAAAAAGATTTAAAAAAAAAAAAAAGTGGCCCTCGCTCTTCAAAAGGTTGGGTACCCCTGACCTATGCCGAGCAACATCATTCACCCTATGCTAACAGACTGAGGAGGTTGTGCTTTGAGCCTTGTTTCTTTGTGTAAATAAGCAGGTCTAAAATAGAAACAATGGACTCCCTCACAGCAGACCTGTCCCCTGATACTTGTAAATAAGTATGATGTAGTGGCACAAACATAAAGTTTCATACAGTCAGGTCCTGGGCATTATATTAACAGGCCACCCACTGCAAAAAAAAGGAAAATGTATTTATAATTTATCATTGATTTGTTACCTCTGTCTGATGTCAAGGTTGAAATGGATGTAGTAGTGTACTTTTACCCTACTGGGTCATCAAAGTGTCATCACAATTATGATAACGTTTTCATGATGGTACCATTGAAGAACAGTCTTTGAATCCTCCCCATAGTGAAAAAGCAGGAAGAATTGTCACTGTTGCCAAGACCAACCAATAAGATTTTACAGCTCTGTTGAACAAAAGGGAGAATCTCATTGGCTGATAGGAGCAGCGTTATGTAGAAGTATTAACTAAATGATAAGACAAACGGTATTTTCCAACTTGAAGTTTACTTTATGGATGCAAGATACATTGACAATACCATTAAATGGTAAATTGGTATGTAACAAGCATAACCAATAAATATAACAGGCATGCAACTACTACAGTACAAAGCTGCCAGTTCCCACAAAGGCTGCTAGGTGACAGCACAATATAGAATAACAGTAT
This sequence comes from Lithobates clamitans, assembly GCA_037952925.1. Taxonomy (NCBI): domain Eukaryota; kingdom Metazoa; phylum Chordata; class Amphibia; order Anura; family Ranidae; genus Lithobates; species Lithobates clamitans. The sequence goes on from JBBGZY010000159.1 coordinate 4,223,804, forward strand.
CTAGAAGAACAGAATATAAGAAAAAATTGCAAGTAATAAACAGCACAATACAGCTCAGTCTAGTGCAAACCAAGTTACTGACAGTTCCCCCTTTGGTGGGAATAACACTTCTCTTATAGGAAGATGGTAGCCCAGGTGGTCGAGAACAGGAATCTCCAGACAGGCTCCACAGAGGGAAGACAGTGTGGGAGTCTCTGTTCTGGATGTCCAAGTATTGGAAAAAGTCCCTGGGAATGGAGTGTACAAGGAAGCAGCTGAGGATACAGGGTCATCCTATTGGAAAGGTAGTATTCTGGGGCCAGCAAGCACAGAGCCCAAAACAGTTACTGGGTCTAAGCTGAAGCTACATGCCTCTTGCTCTTGATCTGGCAGCCCACACACTGGGAACATCAAAATAATTTTCTACCTGGTGACAGCTAACATGCCCAGTTCCTGTTGTCACACCCCCGTTGCTTGAAATGTTGGGTCCTTGAAGTTATACCTCAAGATAAAAGGGGGGGTAATGTTGACCAACAGGTTCTCCAACATGGAGCTCGTTGGATTTGGGAGTTGGAGGCCACAAAGGTCCCTGGGTTAAATGACAGCCTGAGTATTGTTCCTTTTCTTAAATAACTGTGATGGGGTTTCTCCCCCTCTCTTTCCCTCTTCCCCCCCCCCCCTTTTTTTTTTTTTTTTTTTTTAGGTTTCCACGGCCCGCTATGTGTACTTAATGTTTTGTTTTCCTTTTGGGAACAATTGTTAATTGTTATCATTTACGGGAATTGGTCCTGGGGCTTTGACATTGCCGCTGGGAATGTTGGTTTATGTGGATGGGCTCTCTATTTCCCCCATGTGGACATTTCATAATTATCACTTCATTTTCCCCTTCACTCATTGTGAAACAATCCACAGCGTTTGCGCCAACGTGCGTGATGCGGGAGGACGTCGCCCGACGTATGACATGGTGACGACGCCACGCACACATCAGAATAGCTGATGAGCATGGGACATGCTGTGACGCACGCACGCCGTGCAGAAAAGCATGCACCAACAACCATTTAAAGCCCAGGAGCGATGCATAGCAGCAGGACCGCTCCCGATTTTGCGCCTCTAAAGCAGCCAGCAGAGTCTGGTGAAACCGGTCAGGCCATCCTTTTGACCACCTCTTGTATCGTAACCTTTCTACTAGCCGCAGCTTGACACCAAAGAAGTGGCAAACTTCATCAAGCAAATCTTTCCAGGACAATGATATACCGCAGGATTCGAAAAGTATTTTAAAATTCCCTTTCTTTCTTTTGGATATGGATTCATGTTACATACCATTTCACCTTGCATTACAAAAGACCCTATGGGATTATAATTTGGTAGTGTTTTTGTTGTGACAATGTCTGTGAGCTTATGATACAGTGCAAGGGAAGCAGTTCAGGACATGGACTGTTTTACAAGTGACTGTGTGGAACCATAAATTCATGTTGCTTCAAACTTGTTCCTGACATCCGTACCTCCTCTGGACCACTGTTACAACCTAAAACACATTCAACTACACACCAATATTCCCCCTTTTGGTCCTCCATCTTGTCCGGACTACGTGTACTTTATGGAATTCTACAAACCATTGTCCAACTATTTCACAAACAGGTTCCTTGGAGCATCTTTCATCCCCTTGCAGGAATATTTGCCACAAATCTTGGTGTGTTATACACACATTCAACCCTCTCCTTCCACATGATCAGGGTGGGTGTGGAGTATTAATCCATTTACAATTTTTGATTATTATGTGGTTTGGATTACACGATTAAAGAGGTGGCCATGATGTTTTATTAGTATGCACGGTTGTATATTGATTTTAATGTGTCATTTCTAAATTTTTTTCCTAATAAATATTTGCCTAATTTTGTAAACACAGTGAGCTGCTGCATTTTTGTTTACCAATAGAGATGGTTGAGCCTAATCAGGTCTTTTATTCTTGAGTTAGATGTATAGTTCATACCAAGAGCTCCCATTCCTCACCCTCTTTTCTCCCTTTGTTTAGGTGAGTACATGCACAACCATTTATCTACAATTACAGTAGGCCTTACCTTGAGAGTCCCCTTATCTTTAGTGTTTCAAGGCTGCCAGTTCCCACAGAGGCTGCTAGGTGACAGCACAATATAGAATAATAGTATCTAGAAGAACAGAATATAAGAATAAATTGCTAGTAATAATACAGCTCCATTTAGTGCAAACCAAGTTACTGGCAGTTCCCCTTTGGCGGGAATAACACCTCTCTCATAGGAAGCTGGTAGCCTAGGTGGTCGACCACAGGAATCTCCAGACAGGCTCCACAGAGGAAAGGCAGTAGGAGTCTCTGTTCTGGATGTTCAGGTATTGGCAAAAGTCCCTGGGAATGCAAGAAAGCAGCTGAAGACACTGGGTCCTCCTATTGGAAAGGTAGTATTCTGGGGCCAGCAAGCACAGAGCCCAAAACAGTTACTGAGTCTAAGATGAAGCTGCATGCTCTTGCTCTTGATCTGGCATTGATAAACACAAAATGTTGACTGTGCTAACCCCTACCATATATTTCTAAAAGTTTGGATGGGTCCAAAATATCCAGAATTTTGGATGGGTGGAGTATTCGCTGTGTGTCCCCATGTATCTCCTCTGCCCTCGTGCGTCCCAAGCCTCACTATCGCCCGGTCAGAAGTGACATAGTATTTTTCCCAGCAGCAGCTGCTATGCGTTTCGCAAATACAATTGCCTCATCAGGAAGCTCCTGGGAACAACAAAAGAATTTCCCACCTGATGACAGCTAACATGCCTGGTCCCTGCTGTCGCATCAGACACAGTCTCTCTAAACACCTAAGGGTAGGAAACTGGAATTTATATCCCCTGGAGTATGAGGCCTGCATCCACTGCTGAACAAGGTAGGTAAATAAGGACTCCATTGCAGCAGAGACAGACAGTAGCAGAAACATGAAATGCCCTCACAAGCATAGGCACATAGAATTGTTGACATCCAAGTTACCTTCTCCATTTTACAAGGGGCATAGGCCGTTGGGCCTATTTGGCTTCTCAAATACACATTTTTTATACCAATGGTGTTCCTCCTTGTTTCAATTGTGTCTTTCAATTCCCTGATCACACTGGTGTACCTACCCTGTTTCCCCGAAAATAAGACCTAGCGTGATTGTCAGTGATGGCGGCAATATAAGCCCTACCCCCCAAATAAGCCCTAGTTAAAGTCCTTGTAAGTCTTATTTTAAGGGTAGGGCTTATTTTCAGGGAAACAGGGTAGGGCTTATTTGGGGGGTAGGGCTTATACTGCAGCCATCACTGACAATCACGCTAGGTCTTATTTTCAGGGAAACAGGGTAGTAACAAATTTATTATTGCACCAACTACAAATCCTTTCTTGTTATCCTTCTTAATTTGACATCTTACTATTTAAAATTATAAATTTCTACCACACTAGCACATGTAACAATATGTGGATAGGATATACTGTACATTATTTCCATGTGTACCCATAATAAAGTTTTGTAACTTTCCTTCAAGGGGGTTTACTCACAGAAAAGTTGCAATCACCAGACAGCAAACAACCATTTATTCAAAGCAACCATTCTCAGCCAGGGTTTCGTGGAACGCTAGGGTTCCTTTGAAGGTGTCTAGGGGTTCCTTGAGCTGTGGATGATTGAATTCCCATTTGATGGTGTAGGCATAGTTCCTGGGCCAACGCCACCTGGCAAAGCCAGCAGCATGCCACCAGAAATCTTTTTAAGAGTTTCATTCTTCCTACTGCCCACCCATGTATTGGGGAATTTTTCCCACGTAATTGGTTTTAGCAAGAGTTCCTTAAGGAGACCTGTAAATCAGTTTAGGGGTTCATCTAAGGTAAAATAAAACATGGTTATGGATGTATTCTTGACACTGGAGTATACAAATAAAGGAATGAAAAAAAAATGGTAGTCTGTGGCTTGTTGAACTTGATGGGTGGAAAGAGAAATTGTAGGTGCTCTGGCCCCAACTAGGCTCAGAAGGAAGGTCAGTAGGTGCCAGCACCATCTGCAGTTGTGATTGGCCTTTCCATGGAGGCTAATGCACAGTGCTCAGACAGTTCTTGTGACTAGAATTACTGTGAATTGACTTTAATGAAGAACATAATTTCATAACCGTGTACAAAGCCAACTCATTTCTGGAGACAGATGCAACAGAATGTTTATTTGTTATTATAAAATTTCCTCAACCCATTCACACCTGAGCAATTTTCTGCTTGAAGCTCCAAGCTGCTCACTAAGCAAAATCCTATTCATTTCAATGGCCCATGTTCACATCTGAGTGTTTTGTCGCCTGTAGCAAAATGCCTGTCGCTCAAAAAAGTACATGAGCCTCTTCTAGGCAGATTCTAGGCAGATTAGAAGTGCACTGTGTTACCTTTTAAATGAATTGGCACCCTTAACACAACTCAGGGTTTACATACAGCCAAAGGGGGATGTGTCTCAATAGTGAGCTTTGAAGATGAATTTCTCTATAGTGTCAGCAGCTACAGAAATCATCGAGGAATTGTTTTAAAGCTATCTTACTGCCTATTACGAATATGCAAACACTTTAGTGTCTATTATATGAACAAAATATCACTTTAACCACTTCAATACAGGACATTTTCACCCCCTTCGTGCTCAGGCCAATTTTCAGCTATTGGCGCTGTCGCATTTTGGTTGACAATTGCTTAGTCATGCAAAACTGTACCCAAATGAAATTGTTATAATTTTTTTCCCCACAAATAGCGCTTTCTTTTGGTGGTATTTGATCACCTCTGTGGTTTTTATTTTCTGCGCTATAAACTAAACAAAAAAAGACCGACAAGTTTGAAATAAAACACAATATTTTTTACTTTTTGCTATAATAAATATCCCCAATTTTTCTAAAAAAAACTAATTTTTTCCTCAGTTTAGGCTGATATGTATTCTTCTACATATTTTTGGTAAAAAAAAAAAAAAAAGCGTATATTGATTGGTTTGCGCAAAAGTTATAGCGTCTACAAAATAGGGGATAGATTTATGGCATTTTTATTAATATTATTTTTTTTACTAGTAATGGCGGCGATCTGCAATTTTTTCGTGACTGTGACATTGCGGTGGACATATGGGACAATTTTGACACTATTTTGGGACACTTGACATTTATACAGCGATCAGTGCTTTAAATATGTACTGATTACTGTATAAATGTCACTAGCAGGGAAGGAGTTAACACTAGGGGGCGATCAAGGGGTTAAATGTGTTACCTAGGGAGTGATTCTAACTGTGGGGAGGGGGGACTGACTAGGGGAGAAGAACGATCGGTGTTTCTATATACTAGTGTAGAACTAACTCTCGGTGGAGCTGCTGGTTTAAGCAAGCTTGTTACCTTCACTCTCGACACCCCTGTTCCATCGGCACCAGGTCTAGGGTTCCGTTGAGTTTACCTCTGGACGATATAAGCACCAACACTTGAGTACGTTTTCAATGCTTTATTGAACCAAGTAACGAAAGAAGTAGCAGGAAAGAGGCAGGAGGGAAGCTGCAGGGAAGCTCAAATACCTTTCTTTAGGATTCTTGAGAACGTCCTTTAAAGTTGAATATTGTAATCGGATGCAATCCCCTTGTGGGACACAATCTTTTTTTTAAATGTTTATTGAGTATAAGACGGTTATTAATCAATTACAAGTAAGATCTCCAAACAGCAAGAAATTTTTATACTGAGATACAGGTAGGGGGGAAGGCAGAGGGGGGGGGTCAAAAATTTACATTTACCATCTTATCAACGTTATTGAGCAAAACATTGCTTGAGATAATGAAACTTAACACCTTAGTACCTTCAGGAGTGGAGGCAGCGTCTGGGTATACCTGGCTAGAGCTGGGTAAAACAGCGAAATTGACTGGTATTACCAAAAAATAATTAAAGGGAAATAGTGGATGTTAAAGAGCAATATGGGCTTGTGGGCATCTTACGGCGGCTTGAAGGTGGAGGGGTCCGAGGTGGGAGGTATTTTGAGGTTGCCAAGGGAATTGGTGAGATCTCTCCTTAGGTACCAATCCGTGAACCGTAATGGGTGCATTATATCTATCATTGTTTGTTGAGTGAATGTAGCTTCCATGTACCTTCTCCATCTCTTAAAAAAGCGTGAGAACGAAAATTAAGGGTGATGGTATCTAGTCTCTCCAGATAGAAGAGTGAGGCCAAGGCTTTTTTAATCGCTGATAAAGTAGGTGGAGTTGCTGAGATCCAATGAGACATAATAGTTCTGCAAGCAACTAGGAGGCACAGATGAGCCCATTGTGGAATATTTTGTGAGTCCATCGTTGACGATGGGGGTGATGGAGGTACACTGAACAGGCAGAAGAGACAGTCCTTAGTCTGTTTACTGTGTTTTGTGGATTTTGTTGATGTAGGCTATCACATCATTCCAGTAAGTAGTGATCTTAGTGCAGTCCCAGAGACGGTGGAGCAAGGTGGGGTGAGGTAAGGCACACCAGGGACATTGCGCTTGAGTTGGGTCCGCTTTGTTGAAGCGAAATGGGGAATAGGCCCTGTGAATAATTTTGAATTGCGTCTCCCTCCATGTTTCGGATGTGATAAGATTGCGGATAAGTCTTTAGCCCGCAAGGATTTTTTCTGGCAGGTCGTTGTCTCCCAGTAAGTGAGACCATTTTTGAAAAGGTTTGAGACAATACTTCCGTGCTTGGTGTTGTATGAGACATGATTGGAGATAGAATAATTATTGCTTTTAAGAAGAGTGTCAATACAAGATGTTTCAAGAGGATCAGACTTAGGACCATAACAAGACTTCAGATAATCGATGAGTTGATGATAGAAAAAAACGTGAGTTGGTGGTAGTGAGAATTCCCGCATCAAGGTTTGAAAGGGTTTAAATTCGCCAGGCTTGTTATGATAAATGGATGTGACATTGGTAAGGCCCCTGAGTTTCCATTGGCCAAAAGCTTTATGTAAAGTAGATGGGAGGAACATAGGGTTGCCTTGGATTTTCAGGTGGCGGGAGATGTTGGAAGGCAGTCTGAGTAGCTTTCTTACTTCTCTCCAGGCAATGACCGTATCCTTGATAAGTACACTAGTTTTTAGGTGGGGGTGCAAAGCATTGGGATTGGAGTGAAGGATGGCTGAAAGGTCATAAGGGTACGCCATAGCGTCCTCCAGTGTGTAGTTGGAATATTTAGATCCTCCAGTTAACCAATCTAGGCCCTGTCTAAGTAAACATGCTAGGTTATAGAAACGCAAATTGGGTAGTCCCGCCCCGCCCTCGCTCTTCGGGAGACATCATTTTTGCAGCACGATGCGTGGTTTCTTGCAGGACCATATGAAAGCAGTTAAGGCTTTCTGGATTTTTTGAATATCAGAGGGGACACAATCTTTACTCACCTGGATTGGCATCTCTCACTAGCCTAGCAGTACGTAGCATGAACAAAAGTCTCTGCCACAGACTTGCTTTAAATAAACCCGTACAATTCTCTGCCACAGGATGTATTAATTTTTGGTGAATGTCAGACACAGTACTTGGACCTCTAAGCCAACCCGGCAATACTATGCTGTAGCACTACTTTAGGATATGTCCTTCAACCAGGCCCCTCTCCAGACCAGCACTCTACATGATCCTTCCATGACGGGTCCTCCCCTGGGACCTTCTCGGTTGTCCAGCTTCTTCACTCTGGATAGACAGCTCAGGACCATTCCTCGGCTGCTGTGGTAGGCCCCAGACATGCTTCTGGGCCCACCCACACACCGCAGCGGCGCGGGCCTCAGGAATGGAGGACCACGAGGTAGCACTCTAACGCAGTGTTTCTCAACTCCAGTCCTCAAGGCGCACCAACAGGTCATGTTTTCAGGATTTCCCTCAGATGAAAAGGCTGTGGTAATTACTAAGGCAGTGAAACTGATCAAATCACCTGTGCAAAATAGTGGAAATCCTGAAAACATGACCTGTTGGTGCGCCTTGAGGACTGGAGTTGAGAAACACTGCTCTAACGCATACCTGTCGGCCTGGAGGTTTCAGCAGGTGGCTGAAAAACGAACCCCCAAAACACGGCGTCTGTCCCATAAATACCCTCTCCCAGAATGCAACTCGGAGGACCACCTCCACCGAGTTGTCTCCGGGACAGAGGAGCATCCATACACTTCGACACGTTGCCCTTCCAACACCAGCCAATGGTAACAGTGACACCCACCGGCTCAGTGTGGAACCACACGCAATGTCAGCCAAGCTGGAACAGAGGCAAATCTAACTCCCCTAACGAGCAATTCACACTAGAAACACTAGGAACACACAATCTGTCTCCTCTCCCCTGACAGGATGTGGTATCTGTGTGTTTACGCACACAGATCCACATTCCTGCTCTGTCACAAGCGGTCATGAGTGCCAAGCGGACACGGCGGCAGCCGGGCACGCGCATCGGCTCCTTGGTGACGCGCACCCCCTATACCGAGGAGATCCCATCTGCGGACGTCATATGTCTATGGGTGGTATTGAAGTGGTTAAACCACCTTGATGATCCATGACATATCAAGCCCCACCCCACCACAGCCTTGAAGTTAAAGTTGAATGATGCATGAAAAGGCTAGTGCAATATAAACCTCATTGGCAGTCAAATAGTGTACTTTTTATACAGGTCTCTACCCCAAAGAGGGACATTTTAAATGGCATGAAATGCAGCAAAAATTGGATATCTGAAAGCTATGCTAACTATAAAACATATGTGAAAGAATGTCCAGATATACATTCAAATTGTTGTACGACAGGCTTTAATACAATATAGTGATGACTCCTTAGAGAGAGGCTCAGTTTAGGGTTTAGGGCTTGCAGGATGTTCAAATTGCAAAATAGCAGGACAAATAAAGAATCAGCAAGAGTTTCCTTAAAGAGGGAGTCCACCTAGAAAAAAAATATTAAAAGCCAGCAGCTACGAACACTGCAGCTGCTGACTTTTAATAAACAGTCACTTACCTGTCCTGGAGTCCAGCGATGTCGGCAGCCGAGGCCGATCAATCGCTCGGCTCTCGGCTGCTGCCGCCGCCATTCTCTGTGAGGAAATCGAGGAGTGAAGCGTTGCGGCTTCACTTCCCGGTTCCCTATTGTGCATGCGCGAGTCGCGCTGCGCGTTCTAAGTGGTCCCCGCTATCTCCTGGAACATGTGTGTTTCCCAGGAGACAGCGGGGGGGTGCGGGAGGGGGCGTGATTACCGCGGGAGTCTATTCCCAGAAGTGGGTGCAGATACCTGTCTAATACAGGTATCTGCACTCCCCTCCCCCTTGAAAGGTGCCAATTGTGGCACCGGAGGGGGGGAGGAATCAGATGAGCGGAAGTTCCACTTTTGGGTGGAACTCCGCTTTAACAACCTACTGTCGTGGAAATTCCACTATACACTACACGTAATCCATGTCACTGTCAGCCTTTAGATATAATACATCTTTTAGTACAACCCTGTTTCCCGTATCTTCCCCAGTAACACAGACATGACCATCATTCTTACATCCTTAGCTCCACAGCTCGACTGTCTCTGGAGAGCCTGTGTTCTGTTTATTTAGAATACTTAACAATAGAGCTTGATGGTTTCACAATCGCCCAATCAAGCACAGGCATTCCTTCAAACAGATCTCAACCAATGAACAATGACTAGGGGAGTCTTATGGGCGTGTCTGGGCAGGAGCAGTGCGTATGATTTCCCGCCCCCTGTCTCTGTAAGCCATCATATTCAGCTAGACAAAGAAAGCCGCATGGCTGGCACTGAAATCATGGACGCTGTCTCCGGTCAACGCACCCAAAGACTCCCGTATTTACCGTTTGGTGTGAATCCTTATTCTGCATTGTTCAGAGAACAATGCATACCCAGATTATACTACCATTCCTGTGGATTGGAGATTATCTACAAGGGCACGTCACGGTCCCTCCATGTACTGATCAGACACACAGAAAGACAAAAGCGTGCATCCCCCCCATAACCGATAATGCCTTTGCAGAGTGTACACATCCCTCCCCGCAGACGATCGTCTGTGCATCGCACAGGGGCCCTATGCTGGCAGACATATCGCCACTCTGCAAACACTTCTTTGCATCCTCAGGAATCTTTCCACTACCACAATAGGCCTCAACTGGCGTCAGTCTGCCCCAGTCTGCTCCTTAGAGCGGGCAGCAGGAGAACTAACACTGGGAGACACTGTGACAATACATATTAAATACATCTTAATAACATTTCCACAACACCACAGACATACACTATATGGTGTACACATATACTGGTGCACAGTCATGTTGGAACAGGAAGGGGCCATCCCCAAACTGTCCCCACAAACTTCGGAGTGTAAAATTGTCCAAAATGTCTTGGTATGTTGACCCCTTAAGCGTTCCCATCACCATAATCCCTCCTCCACCAAATGATTTGTACCAGTGCACAAAGCAAGGTCCATAAAGACATGGATGAGCAAGTTTGGAGGAACTTGACCGGCCTGCACAGAGTCCTGACCTCAACCTGAACACCTTTGGGAGGAATTGGAGCGGAGACTGCGAGCCAGGCCTTCTCCTCCAACCTCAGTCCCTGACCTCACAAATGCACTTCTGGAAGAATGGTCAAAGATTCCCATAGACACACTCCTAAACCTTGTGGACAGCCTTCCCAGAGGAGTTGAAGCTGTTATAGCTGCAGAGTGGGCCAACTCAATATTGAACCCCTTCGGACTAAGACTGGGATGCCACTAAAGTTCATGGGCATGTAAAGGCAGGTGTCCCAATACTTTTGGATATATATATTATATATATTTATATTATGTATGTGTGTGTGTGTATATATATTAAAAAAGAGGGCAAGAGGCTGGACTTTACATGAAGCACACGGAAGCAAACAGATGAATTGGGTAGAAGACAGCTTTTAATTGGTTCAAATTATCATAAAATATCATATTTAATTTTTTGCATTTTGCTATATATCAATATTTTTACAATTCATTAGAACCAAATATTACACATTAATTAACACTCCAACCAGGAGTTTTTACATATTATGCAAATACATGAAACAATTGATGCATGATTACACACATTATAATTGATACCTATACAAATTAATGACGAACTTAATCTCTAGCACATCGGGGTCTGGTTTGTTTGGCGTCTCTTGCTGGGTGGCCATGCTGGCTTGGCTGCTTGGTCTGTGGCGCCTTCCTCCCCCCCTGTGTGCTCCGGCGTGACGTTGGGGGCGTGGTCACGGCGGCGCTCCCTATATGAGCCTCTCCCCTTGTTGGGCCTCACACATAGAACCAGTCACACTATTTTCCTTTGTGGAACATGGCACTTCAGCTCCCATCCATTTTGCAACAGGTACTCACTCTTTCTTACTACTTATCTACCATCTGGTTTTTCATCATTTATTGTTCCCCTCCTGCCTTCTTCTTACATTTATTTGCTTCCCTCTCTTGTTTATTTCTGTTCTTCTCTCTTTTTGAGCCTCATTCTTTCACTCTGCTGAACTTTTTCCTACACATTTTTACACCATCTTTTTATTTTTATTTTATTTTATTTTATACATTTTGTCTTTGTCACATTTTTTACAGAGGTTTCCATATTGGGGACACCCCATTCAGCCTACACTTGTGTCACTTCATATATTCTGGCCCACTTGGGGCACTGTTTGTGTTGGTTGCTGTCGCCCTGTCACGCCCCCTCAGCTCCCAGGTGTGGCCTTTTTTGGCTGGTCTGAGATCTTCATGGCCGCACAACCATTGCGCAGATGTATATGTAAGTGTGTGGGCTAAATAATTATATGGGGGGTGTCTCTCATGTCTTACATTTGCCCACATGATCCCTTTAGATCATTTAAATATGATTGCTTTTCTTATTTATAGATGATCACTACTCCTGATGAGTGGCTATAAGGCCTCGATACGCGTAGAGCTAACAACTACCGATATGTGCATATATTCATGAATTCTTTATGGACGTTCCTTTTAACTCATTTCATCTTTCCTTTATCCCTTTTAAGTGACGCTTCAGTGCGTCATTAATTTGTACAGGTATCAATTATAATGTGTGTAATCATGCATCAATTGTTTTTATTTGCATAATATGTAAAAACTCCTTGTTGGAGTGTTAATTAATGTGTATTATTTGGTTCTAATGAATTGTAAAAATATTGATATATAGCAAAATGCAAAAAAAATAAATATACTATTTTATGATAATTTGAACCAATTAAAAGCTGTCTTCTACCCAATTCATTTGTTTGCTTTCTTTTTTCTTTTCTTTTTTAATATATTGAACCGGGATGGAGGAGGGGACTTGAACGGCCTCTTATACCTCATTTAAAGTCCCAAAAATCCTCTTTTCCTCTCTTTGTCATATATATATATATATATATATATATATATATATATATATATATGGAGCAGACTCAACGAACCACTTGGTCTTTTTCTGCAGTCACTCTTCTGTGTTTCTATGATTCTAATTACAGTCATATGACTAAAATATAGATTAGTATCCTTATGTTTATCCATTGCAGATATTTATAGCACCAACAATTTATGCAGTACTTGACATACTATACATTCCCATCAGCCCTGTTCCCTGGACTGGTACTGCAAGAAGGTTAGAAGTTCTAACCACTAAGCCACTGTGCTAAAGCTTTGTGAGACCAGTCAATTCAAAAGATTATGTAGGGGGGTGGAGGAGCTAGGCCAGCACAGATTAATTAGACTTTCCTAGAGGGCGGGAGGAGGCTGTGCTAGGCAATTGACTCTTCCTTGAAGTCAAATTTTCTAGCAAGTTCAAAGCACATTGCAAGTAAATAAAACAAATAACAGCAAGTGAGCATACCTCATTTTTCTGTGATTTTACCTCAATTTTAGGGTCTTATTAAGCATATAATATGTGTATACTTGCCATAACAATTGTTATTTTCAACCACATGACTATATTTCAGCTCTTCTTGCCGAAAATAGCAATTATGGTAAACTTCAGTTGTTGCAACTAACTAATTCCTCCTATCCTTTTGTAGCCAAACAAGATGTCATCTTAGCCTCTGTTTAGCTCTGTAACCACCATGGTAACTCCACGTGTGATCAGCAAGTTATTTTAGGGCTTGAAGGTCCAGTTGAGGGATGACATAGGCATACAGAAAAAAGTCGGGTGGTTTGTTTGACAACCCCCGCCCAAAAAAATGGAGCACCAGCCGCCACTGCATTAAAGTTCATGTCCGTCCTCGCCTGAGGTGGTCCTCTTGTCTATGCTTCCTGGATCCTTCAAATCTGTAAAGAAAGACATCCTGCAATGCTTCCTGGCTGCGGCTAGGGTAGTTATTCCCTGCCATTGGAGACTGATGACTATGCCTTCCCTGGGGGACTGGGCGATTGAGGTGGACCACAAAAGAGATCTGGAACGTCTGTTGGCTCAGGAAGCTGGACGTGAAGAACAGTTTTCCCTCACCTGGACCACATGGTCCGTGTTCCACTACTCTTCAGAGTTCCTTGCTTGGACTGAAAGTGGGTCTGCCGCCACCCCTGATAGCCTTGTTGGAGTGTATTCTTTCCTTGCTTCCTTATGTTCTTTTTCATCTTGCTTTTTAATTCCCTTTTAGTCATATAATGTTCAGGGGCCTTGTGTCCATCCCTTGTATCAATTGACATTGTTCATATACGACAGCTTGTGATCCTTTCAGCATACTCCTCTCTGAAAAACAACAGTGTTTCATTATACTTCTTGATGCCCTTTCCTTCACAATGAAGTTTCTCGCTACTGTAGATTATTTTTGGTGCCTCTCACCCGTATTGCTGACCCGTATTCCTTAATTTCTTTACAACCACCTGTACTTCTTTGATTTTTGAATATGTGATCTTGAATTTGCATATACAAGATTGTAATCTTTCTAGCGTTATTATCAAAGTGGACTTTTGCTTCTATTTTTATATGTGTTAACCTCTCTTTGTATTTTTCATAAAATCAGATTGAGCTAAAGTTTATGTGCATGTAAGGTCAGGCATTCCAATACTTTTGTCAATATAGTGTGTATGTGTGTGTATATATATAGGTGCAGGAACTCCTCCCTTCTGATCACCCCTTGACTTCACCCCCTACCCACCTCCGAGAGTTGTCCCTTGGTTCTACCCCTTACCCACCTCCCAGTACCACCCCTTTTAGAGAATACAGAACCAAGTATAATGTTGTAATGCTAAGTATATTGTATGGAAGGCAGTAAAATAGATCAAGCAACAATGGACACCCCAAGGACAATAGATCCACCCCAGCAACCATAGACTCCCAACAGCCAGTAACATTAGACCCCTTCCAGCAATGATTGACCCCCTGCAACATAAGACCCTCCCAGCAACAATAGACCCCCCCCCCACCAGCAACATGAGGCCTACCCAGCAACAATAGACCCCCTTAAAAAATAGATTCCCTCCAGCAACAATAGAATCCCCAGTAGCTAGCGTCAAAATATCCTCCAGCAGCCAGCAACAAAGACCCCCTCCATCAACAGTAGATCCCTCTCAGCAAAGATTTACCCCCCCCAGCAACATAAGACCCACTCCCAGCAACAATATATCCCCCACCAGCAACAATAGACCCCCCTACAAATATAGATCCCCTCCAGCAACAATAGATTCCCCAGCAGCTAGCAACAAAGACCCCTCCATCAACAGTAGATCCCTCCCAGCAAAGATTGCCCCCCCACCCCCCCAGTAACATGAGACCCACTCCCAGCAACAATAGATCCCCCACAAGCAACATAACACCTCCCCAGCATCAATAGACCCCCTTCCTCCACAAAAATAGATCCTCCAGCAGCAATAGACCCTCCATCACACCCCAGCATCCCTTGCCATTTCATACATTCAGTTCTGGAGGTGCCAGAACTGCGTTCTCCCGCTTTCCCGCTGAGAAAAAGCTCTGGATATATGTTTGTTCCAAGCATGTTTTGAATCCATTTACTCTTGACTGTCTCACTACCTCAGCTGGAAGTTTATTCCAAGTATCAACCACTTTATCAGTAAAATAATACTTTCTAAGGTTAGCTTTGAACTCTCCTCCTGCTAGTCTGAGGTCATCTCCTTGTGCTTTTGGTCTTAACTGCATATTGAAAATTCTGCCCTCCTAAACCTCCAAATTTTCATATCTCATTAAAATTAGCTGAAACTGTTTTTTGTTTTTTTAATAAGCATCTATTATTATCTTTGTGAATTGAGCCTATTATCTCTTAGTGACTTAAGCTTATTGCATATTAAAAAAAAAAAAAAGTTTCTATATGTGAATAAAAAGCCTTGTGAGTGAAAGTGGAAATATAATCAGTGGTTATTTATTGCAAAGACACAGAGTGATTTATAAATATTACAGCTTTCCAACACGAGATTGCATAGCAGAGACAAAAAAAAATACTTTAGACTACTGTAAATTTAAATATATGTGGAAAATACAAGGTGTCTGTAAAGTCTGGGTATCATTTCTTCATGTAGCCACTAGATGGCGCGATGTAGAGCTCCCATGAAGGCAGTTTGTCCCTAGTTGAGTTCTGCTTCTTGTGTGTTTGGGAATTTAGCCTTATAAGGATCCCTGCAGCCTGCTCCCAGCCTGGCTGGATTCTTCTCATGTGAAAGCACAGCCTGGTCCCAGCCGTGCGGCCTTTTAAGGCATATAGTGGCTGACTGTTTATTGTTTCTTAGGTGGCTGCCAGAGAAAGGAAGCGATGGGGGAGCAAGCTCTTCTTATGCCTGGAGGGGGTCGCAAGGAGAGCCATCTCTAGCAAATAGTTGCTTAATGTCCCAAGAAAAAAAAAAAAAAAAAAGTCAGACTACCTCCTGCACCCCCCACCCAGCCTTTCAGTCTCACACACAGTGAACTTTATAGTTTTCAGAGCCAAATCAACGCCTGCTTCTGTCACAAATCCAAAGAAAGCCTACTCAGATCAAGATCTTGAAAAGTTTTTCCACTAATTGTTAATGTGAATACGGCTGAAAAAAAGTCGACAACCACACCTCCTTCTTCGCACAAATGAGACTGAAAACAGCTAAGAAAGCAATGGAAATTAATAAGTCAAAACTCCGACCCGGTATCCGGAGCAGAGTGGCTGTTTCCCTTTCACGCACCCTTTCGACAAACTTCCTTTTTTAAATAATAAAGTAATTTGTGGTTTTCCAATTTCTTTCCTGGAATATCATCACAAGTCCAGGCAGTAGCTACAGTGCCTTGAAAAAGTATTCACACCCCATAAAATTTTCCACATTTTGTCATGTTACAACCAAAAACGTAAATGTATTTTAATGGGATTTTATGTGATAGACCAACACAAATCAGCACATAATTATGAAGTGGAAGGAAAATGATCACTGGTTTTCAAAATGTTTTACAAATAAACATCTGAAAAGTGATGCGTGCATTTGTATCGAGCCCCCTTCTCTCTGATACCCCTAACAAAAATCTACTGGAACCAATTGCCTTCAGAAGTCACCTAATTGGTAAATAGAGTCCACCCGTGTGTAATATAATCTCAGTATAAATACAGCTGTTCTGCGAAGCCCTCAGAGGTTTGGTAGAGAACCTTGGTGAACAAACAGAATCATGAAAGCCAAGGAACACACCAGACAGGTCAGAGATAAAGCTGTGGAGATGTTTAACCACTTCAATACCAGGCACTTAGGCACCTTCCCGCCCAGCCCAATTTTCACCTTTCAGCGCTGTTGCAATTTGAATGACAATTGCGCGGTCATGCTACACTGTACCCAAACAATTTTTTTATCATTTTGTTCCCACAAATAGAGCTTTCTTTTGGTGGTATTTGATCACCTCTGCGGTTTTTATTTTTTGCGCAACAAATAAAAAAAGACCGAAAATTTCGAAAAAAAACAAGTTTTTCTTTGTTTCTGTTAAATTTTTTTGTAAATAAGTACGCTTTCTCCTTCAATAATGGGCACTGATATAGCTGCACTGATGGGCACTGATACGGCGGCACTGATGGGCACCGATCAGGTGGCACCAATGAGGTGGCACTGATGAGGTGGCACTAACGGGCACTGATGATGGGCACTGATAGGCGGCACTGATAGGCGGCACTGATGGGCACTGATAGGCGGCACTGATGGGCACTGATAGGTGGCACTGGTATGCGGCACTGATGGGCACTCATAGGTGGCACAGATGGGCACACATAGGCGGCACTGATGGGCACTTGTAGGTGGCATTGATTGGCATATATGGGTGGCACTGATGGGTATTTGTGTGGCACTGATGTGTGGCACTGATGGGCACTGATAGGTGGGCACTGATGGGCACAGATGGGCACTGACAGGTGGCACCAATGGGCAATGACTGGTGGCACAGATGGGCAATGACAGGTGGCACTGATATACATTGCTGGGCATTGCTGTGCATTGCTGGGCATATCATGGGCATACTAGTGCCAATCAGTGCCCATTTGTGGGCACCGATTGGCACAGATTGGGCACATGTGGATGGCCATGGGGTACATACCTGGCCATCCACGTTGCCCCTTCCCTGGTGGTCCTAGTGGCATCCCTGGTGGTCCAGTGGGGTGATCTGCGGGGGGGCTGCGCTGATAAACAATCAGCGCAGACCCCCCCTGCCAGGAGAGCCGCCGATCGGCTCTCCTCTACTTGCGTCTGTCAGACGCGAGTGAGGAAGAGCCGATCAACGGCTCTTCCTATTGACAGCGTGATCAGCCGTGATTGGACACGGCTGATCACGTGGTAAAGAGCCTCCGCCGGAGGCTTTTTACCAAGATCAGTGTAGCGGTGTGTCAGACTGACACACCGCTCCACCGATCGCCACGATGCGCGCCCCCGGGGGCGCGCTGCGGCATGTTATCCTGCTGGACGTCATATGACGCCCAGTCAGGATAACACAACCACTTCCCGGACGTCAATCCGCTATAGGGCGGGCGGGAAGTGGTTAAAGCAGGGTTAGGTTCTAAAAAAATATCCCAAGCTTTGAACATCTCACAGAGCACTGTTCAATTCATCATTCGAAAATGGAAAGAGTATGGCACAACTGCAAACCTTGCGAAACATGGCCATCCAGCTAAACTGACAGGCCGGGCAAGGAGAGCATTAATCAGAGAAGCAGCCAAGAGGTGGCATGGTAACTCTGGAAAAGCTGCAGAGATCCACAGCTCAGGTGGGAGAATCTGTCCACAGGACAACTATTAGTCGTGTACTCCACAAAATCTGGCCTTTCTGGAAGAATGGCAAGAAGAAAGCCATTGTTGAAAGCCATAAGAAGTCTGGTTTTCAGTTTGCAAGAAGCCATGTGTGGAACAAAGCAAACATGTGGAAGAAGGTGCTCTGGTCAGATGAGACCAAAATTGAACTTTTTGGCCTGAAAGCAAAATGGTGCGTGTGGTGGAAAACTAACACTGCACCTCACCCTGAACACACCATCCCCACCCTGAAACATGGTGTTGGCAGCATCATGTTGTGGGGATGCTTTTCTTCAGCAGGGACAGGGAAGCTGGTAGAAGATCGATGGAGCAAAATACAGGGCAGAAAACCTGTTATGTCGGACTTTCCGACGGAAAATGTGCAATCGGAGCTTGTTGTCGGAAATTCTGATCGTGTGTGGGCTCCATCGGACTTTTTCCATCGGAATTTCTGACACACAAAGTTTGAGAGCTGGCTCTAAAATTTTTCGACAACAAAATCCGTTCGCGTAAATTCCGATCGTGTAAGACAATTCTGACGCACAAAGTGCCACGCATGCTCAGAATCAAGCAGAAGAGCAGCACTGGCTATAGAACTTAATTTTTCTCGGATCATCGTACGTGTTGTACATCACCACATTCTTGATGTTCGGAATTTTCGACCAACTTTGTGCGACCATGTGCATGCAAGACAAGTTTGAGCCAACATCCGTCTGAAAAAATCTGATGGATTTTGTTGTCAGAATGTGCGATCGGGTGTACAGGGCATTAGTCTGCAAAAGACTTGAGGCTGGGGCAGTGGTTCACCTTCCAGCAGGACAACGACCCTGAACATACAGCCAGAGCTACAATGGAATGGTTTAGATCAAAGCATATTCATGTGTAAGAATGGCCCAGTCAAAGTCCAGACCTAAATCCAATTGAGAATCTGTGACAAGACCTGAAAATTGTTGAATAGACGCTCTCCATCCAATCTGACAGAGCTTGAGCTATTTTGCAAGAAGAATTGGGAAAAATGTCACTCTCTAGATGTGCAAAGCTGGTAGAGACATGTAAATAAAAAGACCTGCAGCTGTAATTGCAGCAAAAGATGGGGTCTACAAAGTATTGAATGCACGCCACACTTTTCACATATTTATTTGTAAAAAAATTTTACCATTTATCATTTTCCTTCCTCTTCAGAATTATGTGCCATTTTGTGTTAGTCTATCACATAAAATCCCAATTAAATACATTTACGTTTTTGGTTGTAACATGACAAAATGTGGAAAATTTTATGGGGTGTGAATACTTTTTCAAGGCACTGTAGCTACTGCCTGGACTTGTGATGATATTCCAGGAAAGAAATTGGAAAACCACAAATTACTTTATTATTTAAAAAAGGAAGTTTCAAAGCACTGTATGGGGCCCAGGTGCATGGTGGCTGCCTATAAAATCTCACCTACTGTTCATAAGTTAACTAAGAAACAATAATATAATAACAATAAAGGTAGCAACATTATTCGAAAGGTTAGACATTTACAACAGACAGAGATTATGGAATGATTAGTATTCATTAGTGCTAGTTCCTGATTGGTCAGTGCCTGTACAGTGAATCGATCTGGTCCGCCCAGGAAGCGCTGCACTGAGAAGAGCGGGGATTTCAAATGTTTGGACTGACAGCTCAGCATCTCTGAAAATAAGTATAGTGGGGGCCAGGGGAATGGGGGGGGTGTGTAAGAAGATAATTCAACTTTACGAGGGTGTAAGAAGATAATTCAACTTTACATTTTTTAAGGAAAGGTGAATTAACACTTTAAATCCATGTACGTGTTGCCCTCTCTGTACCATTGGGGAGATTTCACTTCACTTCCTGTCCCATAGCCAAAACAGGAAGTGTGAAGATATCCCTGGTTTTCACCAAAACTAATGTCCCCATCAGTAGATTGCCCCTCTTTTCCTGTTCTTGTACAAACCAAAAATGTGGAATTTTCTTTCACTTTCATTCTCAGTGATAACCTCCCTAATGGGGGGACACAGACAGCAATAGAAACCTGACAGGTGTTCAAATCTGTAACTAGTCTATCAAAAGTTTCGCCTTTAGTTATATTTCAAAGTTCCCACCCCTTGTCCCTGTATGAGAAGTAAGACATACTTGGTAGCCCATGGAATATCCTAATGGAGGAATCCAGTGTTGTCTTCCTTGCAGGCAGAGCTCTCCCTGTGCTGTTCTTCCCCTGCACTGCCATCTTGAGACAAGATCCAGCGCATGGGTAGAGACCCGCGCATGCACAAGATCTCGCAATCTGCCTCCTGGGATGTGTGATGAAGACATTCCAAGAGGCAGCTGCTAGCCAAATATGTTATCCTTGCCTAGGTGAAGATGATGGAAGTTGAGCTATAAAAAAAAGAAAACAAGGTATCTAAGAAAAAATTCTCCAATAGTGTAAGGTGTGTGTGTGTGGGGGGGGGGGGAGGATGAGAGAGGATGTCATTTAAATGGATATGGGTCTGCTTTAAAGTGTATCTAAATCCAATTTTTTTTTACATTTTAATTAAAGTGGTGAGGATTTAGAGCCCCCCAATTTTTTTTTTTATTTTTTTTAGCTCTCTATGGAGATTTACTCCTATTTGTACTGTATAGGTGAGCATTATAACCTGGACTGAAAGTGGGAGATAATTCAACAATTTGTGTTGTCACCAGAACAGATAGTTGTTCTTATAACAGCTGTCTAAGGGGGAATTTTTCTCACTTTGGATAGATTTCCTTTCTTCCCTCTTAAGGAGATAATTAACCAACCAGAATGTTTTTGGAGTGTTAACCAACCAATGTATATGGAGGAAACCCACCCAAACAAAGAGAGAACATACAAATATCATGCAGAGAGTGTCTCCTGGCCAGGATTCAGGCTGAGGACCTCAGTACTGCAAAGCAGAAATGCTAACCACTGAGCCACTATGCTGCTATGATGGGGATTTAAATGAAACACTTTCAAAGCTTTCCATTGTTTTACCTAGGTATTATGCCAAGTACACACGACCGGACTTTTCGACGGACTGAACCCCAAAGGACTTTTCGACGGAGTTCCAACGAAACGGACTTGCCTACACACGATCACAACAAAGTCCGACTGATTCGAACGTGATGATGTACGACCGGACTAGACTAAGGAAGTTCATAGCCAGTAGCCAATAGCTGCCCTTGCGTCGTTTTCCGTCCGTCGGACTAGCATGCAGACGAACGGATTTTTCGATAGGCGTCGAGTCCGTCGGAAAGATTTGAAACATGTTCTATTTCTAAAGTCCGTCAGATTTTTAGACAGAAAAGGTCCGATGAAGCCCACACACTATCAAATTGACCTTTGATGCCGGAAAGTCTGGTCGTGTGTATGCGGCATAAGTGTAGTTATATCCCCTGTGTCTTTTGTTTGCCTTACCCTGTGATGATTGGCTCACATGTTGTGGCTGCAGTTTGTAGTAACATGGCTGATCGAATTCCCCTATGTCCATGTATTTATTCAGCTAGGTTGTCCCTATTTGCTAAAGGGAAAGACAGCTTTTTATTTAAGGTCACATATCATCCAATACATGCCACACAATTTTGGGAGTTAGCCCGCACAAGCCACTTGCTATGAGGACACTCAGGGGAGTAGGACCTAGGAGCACAGGCGGGGACCCCAGCAGAGGAGCTGCTCTGTGCAAAACCATTACACAGAGCGGGTAAGTGTTACATGTTTATTATTCAAAATAAAATAAAAAAATCTTTAGAACTGCTCTGCCTGAGTCAGATTTCATTAGCGGGAAGCTCTCACCTGCAGAACACTACAATGAGAGACCCGGGAATTTTGGCATATGTAGTTTTATCACAGGAAGTGTCAGTTCTTAGACTACATGGTCATGCATTAACCTGTGCACCATAGATGTGCACAGCCTATTGCATTAGGGTGGGCACCCCAAAACTCAAACACATGTAGCAAAGTTTTTAGCCTCTTCCAGTCTAATGAGTGCCTCTAAGGTCAAAGATAGCTGACATTCTTCTGTAAGTAGTGAGTTGTGAGGCATAGTGGGTGCAAGGTGAAAGTTATTGGGCGCCAGACACTTCTTGAATGCAAAAGAGATGTTTTTTTCTTTTACAGTCTTTCTTTTATTAAGGAAAGAGGGTTAGGGCCAGGACACCCTTAAGCAGTTGCAATTTCAATTGGTAGACACCAAGACTTCAATAGGAGGACAGCCGTACAGGGAAAGGCCCCAGCAAGGTGTCACATCTGCACATGCAGAATTGCTGTCTCCTATGGTTACAGTCTTTAACAGTTCCTATCACAAATTGTAACAGTCCTCTCAGCTTCACTACAACTTCTACTTGTAGTTATTCAGCCCCATGAGCTCCTGGTCTCTCACTGGACCCTCTGATTCATCGATTCTGAATCCCTGGAGCTTTTCAAAGTTTTGCGGTGGTATCTCCCTCAAGTGTCCCCCAAGCTTCCCTGCTGGGTCCTAGCTTAGCACTCCAGATACTTCTCAAGCTTCACCCCTGCTGACCGGCTTGGTCCCTGGCTTGACTCACAAGGCTGTTCTGCAAGCGTCACCTCTGCTGGTTGGGTCCCTGACTTGATCACCGCCTGAAGTTTCCCGTTTCTCCACCGTGCTCGTTCGGTGAGAAGGCTGCTCCAGGTGCTTGCTCCAGTTAATCACTGTGGTCCCTGGTAGAGGCGGTTGGTCCCTTAATAGTGACAGCTCCCCTTCTACCTCCGACCAGGACAGGGTCCCTGACCGGCAGAACCGTCACCTCTGGTTGGGCTGCAAGCCACAGTCCCAACCCTGCGCTGTCCTCTTACTTCTGGATAGGCCCTCACACAGCCTGGCAGCCAGAGGTTCTCAGGATAGGCCCAATCTCTGGCCTAGCAGCCCGGGGCGTGCAATAAGTGCAATAAGGCCAAACTTAGGGAAAAATCAATAGATCTCTATCAATTAACCAGGATATCTACTCCTGGCAAGTAAATTTATGAGGCGCTCCCTCCCTAAACTACAGGGTGCTACATCCCCCCCACCCAAGAAACTACGTATCGGAATTTACAGGAAATAATTTAAGCTCGCAAGCCTGAAAGCAAGTGTCCTGGCAAAAAAACTGGGATATGTAGGGAAACAGGAAAAGGGTTAACAGTATAACAGTAGAATAACATATGTGTGGCGCGCCACATGAATAAATGTTAGTGTCAAAACATAAAAGTAGTTAGTCACATATGACATTCAAATATCAAAAAGGGGGAGAGCGCATGCGCGACCAGCCAGAGCAGATGTGCTTCTGAGCTGCTCCGCACGCCAGACAGAGCTATTTTTAGCAGCCCCCCACCTCGCCCGCTCCATCTAACCACTTGATCCTCCTGGGGTGAGGACCGGGAACCCATTGGATACCACATCAGTCTCGTGAAAAGCCCCAGGGTGGCTCCCGCTATTCTTTCTGGGCCACAAGCAGGGATTCCAAGATGGTGAGCGGCTGCAACACATGAGGAACGCCGGCTTCCAGGGAGGAGAAATCCCTAAACCTCCTGGTCATGGCAGCTTCAAGACAAGCTCCTCTATGCTTTCCCCAGGTACAGGTGAGCACACAAACACACGCTGCTCACCTCCTAGCCCTGCACAGCCTCCCTCGCAGGCTGCAGCTCTATCACCTAGCCAAGACTCGCACACATCCTCTGTTTTAGACAGGGAGAATGCAGACGATCAGGACAGCACTACTGATTTCCCTGCTATCACATCAGCTCAGCCACAATATTCGGGAGAGCCAATACTTTTAGCCCGCTTTGCGGATCTGCTACAAAGGGAATTGGCTAAAGCTACCGACAAATTAGCCTTTGACATAAAACAGGATTTTCAAGAGCTGGGTAACCGGCTGGAAAGCATTGAATCAAAAGTAGATGATACGGTTCATAGAGTGTCCCAAAATTCAAATATGATAACTGACCTACAAGATCGCCTTGAAGAAGCTTACTCCAAAATCGACGACCGTGAAAATCGCGCCAGGCGCTATAACTTTTGTATCAGGGGCATTCTGGAAAGTGTGAAAGATTTTACTTCCGTCACTTATTCACTAATGCAAGCTGCAGTACCTGACATTGATGACATTCATATGGAAATAGATCGCATCCATAGGGCTCTGGTCCCTCCAAAACCTGATGCCCCCCCAGGGATGTTATCGTAAAACCGCACTTTTTCCGGATCAAAGAAGCAGTGATGTGTCATGCTGGAGAAAACCCACATCTGGAAATAGATGGTCTCAAGATTCAAATATCTGCTAATATCTACCAGGCCACCATCCAAAAGAGGCGATCATTTAAGCCTTGGTTGCTGCCGTTGATCCAACAAAATATTCACTATAGATGGAACTACCCCTTCAAGCTCCAATTCACCTTTAACAGCAAGTCCTACTCCTTTTCTACATTTACTGAGGGTGAAACGATTTTACTGAAGTTGGGCTTCATTTCTCACAGTCCTTCATCCCGGAATCGGCCTGGATCCAGCGACCCCGCCCCCCCCTCCTCCACTCTCCCCTCTCCCCTCTTTTGTCAACTAAGCTGACGAAGAAATCAGCCTCTTCCTCTCATACATCTTGAGAACTTGTTGCATACTACCGGATGGCCCTTTCGTTTAGAGCGTCGGCTTCTTAGTGGTCCCATTATGGGACATTAGCCGCTGCTTCTGCCTTTTTGCTTTTTTGCTGATATTGATGTAACATACATCTGCTGCCTAACAGTTCTTTTTCATTAAGGTTAACATACTTGTTTTTTTCAGGTTAGACATTTTTATATTAACGTGCATACCATTATGTTATACAGTGGGGACGGAAAGTATTCAGACCCCCTTACATTTTTCACTCTTTGTTATATTGCAGCCATTTGCTAAAATCATTTAAGTTCATTTTTTTCCTCATTAATGTGCACACAGCACCCCGTATTGACAGAAAAACACAGAATTGTTGACATTTTTGTAGATTTATTAAAAAAGAAAAACTGAAATATCACATGGTCCTAAGTATTCAGACCCTTTGCTCAGTTTTTAGTAGAAACACCCTTTTGATCTAATACAGCCATGAGTCTTTTTGGGAAAGATGCAACAAGTTTTTCACACCTGGATTTGGGGATCCTCTGCCATTCCTCCTTGCAGATCCTCTCCAGTTCTGTCAGGTTGGATGGTAAACGTTGGTGGACAGCCATTTTTATGTCTCTCCAGAGATGCTCAATTGGGTTTAAGTCAGGGCTCTGTGTAATGTCTACCTCCCAAAACATCTGCCTGCTCTTCCATAATATTCAGGGTTTCTGGTCGCCCGCTAAACGGATTAAGGCCTTTACACATTATCGATCTCTGGGGGCGGACATTATTGCTCTCCAGGACCAGGAGACGCACTTCAATTCTCTATTTATCCCTCAGTATCTCCATAAAGACTATCCTCTTTGCTACTATGCAAATGCATTGGAGAAAAAGAGGGGAGTAGCCCTCTGCTTCTCTAGACGCATGTCATTCACTGAAACCAGGTCCTTAGGGACAAGGATGGGCGTTACCTTCTAGTTAAAGGTCATCTGGGGGAAACATTAGTTACATTCCTAATTTACTATGCTCCCAACACAAATCAAACCGCATTCTTTCACTCCCTCTTACAGTCCATGGCTCCTGAATTTGAAGGAGAAGTCATTTTAGCAGGTGACTCTAACCTAGCCTTGGATCTTATTAAAGACAAATCACACACCGCTGGGCTCAGACCCCCTCCTAAACAGAGTCAAATTTGCACAACTGCTTTATCACTATGATTTAGTGGATGCCTGGAGGGAGGCTAACCCCACCTCTAGAGATTACTCTCATTATTCAATAGCACATGGACATTACTCATGTATAGATCACATATTTCTCCTCTTGGGACTGTTGCCTAAATTGAAGTCCGCCAAAATATTATCTACCTCCTGGTCGGACCATGATCCAGTTATGTTTCAGATTTCGGACCTCACCAGGAAAATCCACATTGGCGATTAAATGAATCTCTCCTTGGTGACAAATCTCACTGTCTTGAGATTTCTAATCATTTACAAACTTACTTCGGCATTAATATTCCAGAAGACACATCCCCTGCAATTAACTTGGCCGCATACAAAGCTTTTGTCTGGGGAGCCTTTATTCAGTTGTCCTCCAGACTCAAAAAAGCTCACACTGAAATGATATCTGCCAAAACCAAGGAGTTCGAAGCTTTAACTAAACAACATAAACGCTCTCCGTCCCCTAACCTATTTATTAAAATGGAACAATCCTGCTTGGAACTTAATATCTGCCTTACCACAAAGGCCGAGAAACAATTAAGTTGGACGAACCATAAGTTTTTACTTTGGCGAGACCGCCCAGGTTCTCTGAGACCGCCCTGTGCCCCTGGAAGACGTGATGATGTCACGAAACGCGTAGGGCGGAGCCAGACGACGCGCTGACGTCACCCCCAAGCGAGCTGCTTTCCAGTAGGACGGGTTTGTCCGTGCTCCGGTGGCCACGGAGCCGGACTTAAGGCTGTTTTCCATCTGACACTTTGTAAGTGTACATCTGTTTTTTATTTATTTTAATAAAATGTAAAGTGGTTTTACACTATGTGAGCCCCTTCTATTTTTTGGTATCCATGCCTTGGGCCATTGGAGTGGCTGCTGACGAGATGACCCCTAGTGGACACCGCTGGTAATCCCCATTTTGGCTTTAAAGATCTCTGCTTGCTGTGATCCTTTGTAGTGGGGGGTCATGGCCTTCTGGTAAGGAGTAACCCCTTCAATACCTGGTGGTGGACCCCTCCTAGTTTACACAGATCTTTATTATTTACCACTTGGATTTTTTCATCATCTTTTACATTTTTTTGGTGATTTGGACGTTTTATAACACTTTATTGATGTTTTATTCTCATGGACTTTTTCACAACACTTGAGTGATGTTTTAATTTATGGACTTTTATATATAATCTTTTCTACTGAGTTTTGCACATTTATTTATTTATAATCCTCATATGAATTCTTTCTTCACTGTAAAGTATTTATTGTGTTTTATTAGTACTAGCGCAACCTCTTATTTTCTTTACTCCCTAAAATTAGAATGTCCGAAGGCCATCTCTCTCAAGACCCCTAAAAAATGATTTGGGCGTTTCATGATTTTTACGCTGACCTATATGGAAGTCCTCGGGATGCTGCCCCTCCATCCATCAGGGAATTCTTGGGGAATCTCCCCCTCTTGTCCATTGCAGATGATCATAAGGACCTTATGGACCAACCTTTTACGGGCGAGGAGATCTGTAATGCTATCAAAAGGCTATCACTCCATAAATCACCTGGCCCCGATGTTCTTCCTAATCTGTACTATAAAAACATTTCCGAACAGCTGGTTCCACATATGGCTCTTTATTTTAATTCCCTGCGGGATAGAGGTACGGTCCCTTTAGATAAAAATAAGGCATATATTACTGTTATTCCTAAACCCGACAGGGACCCTACTGACGTTCGTAATTACCGCCCAATTTCGCTAATAAATTGCGAATTAAAGATCCTTGCAAAAATTTTGGCCTCTCGCCTTAATACTTTTTTAGATTGTTACATTCATAAAGACCAATTGGGATTTATAACAGGACGTCAGACCCTAGATCAAATTCGTAGATCCATAACCCTGATCTCAGCGGCGCGTTCCAACTGGGGTTCTCCACTCACCCGGGAACTCTTGCTCCTTTCACTGGACCTTAATAAGGCTTTTGACAGCCTAAATTGAAACTACCTTTTTGTTACTCTAGAGACCCTAGGGTTTGGCCCTACGTTCCTTTCCTTTCTGAAAACATTATATAATTCCCTAGTAGCCCAAGTTTCCAGTAGAGGTCCTAAATCATCACTATTCCCTGTCCAGTGTGGTACGAGACAGTAATGCCCACTCACTCCTTTGTTAATTGTGTTGGCAATAGAAACCCTAGCTATGGCGATTCGTTCCCACTCTGACATTCACGGTATTCGTTGTGGCCAACAGGAACATAAATGTGCACTATTTGTCCTTATGTACATCACCAATCTCCAAGTAACTTTGCCTAATTTGCTGTTCCTATTAGATAATTTCTCACAACTCTAGTAGCATTTAACATATCATTGCCCTCTGCTATGGTGCAGACTCTTCAAAATACATACAGTTTTAAGTGGGCTCCTCACTCCCTCCCATACTTAGGGGTCCAGCTGACTTCCTCTATAGACACTATATATAGGGCAAATTACCCCCCCCCCCATCATTTAAAAGACTTAAAGAAGATCTTTGTTGTTGGGCGGATTATTTCCTTTCATGGTTTGGCAGAGTCAATTCAATAAAAATGACGTTCTTACCTAGACTTCTTTATTACTTCAGAACTTTGCAGGTGGCAGTGCTGAGGGGAGACATACAACGTTTGCAAGCTGAAGTCCTGCGTTTCATGTGGGGTAAAAAGAGACCTCAGATACAAAAACGAACACTTTATACACCTAAACCTATGGGGGGGCTTAGTCTTCCCAATTTACAGGCATATTTCCAAGGAGCCCAGATTGCCCAGCTAGCCTACACCACAGCTAAAGGCTCAGACCCCCTTTGGGTCTCCATTGAAGGACTTTCCTGCCATTCGTTTGCCATGGGATCCTTAATGTGGCTTCCTAGTCATTTACACCCGTCTATATTATGCCCCACTTTATCACATTCTTTAGCAATATGGGACAGGACATGCCACCGCAGTCCTTTATCATCCCCTCATACACCACTAGCTCCTATTCTCTGTAACCTAGAGTTTCCACCTGGTTTGACTCTGCGATTGTTCCAATGGTGGATAAATAAGGGGCTACTGAGAATTGTCGATTTCCTTAATGGGGATCAGATATATACTATACAACATTTTAAAGACACGTTTCTAATGCCTCCTAATGAAATATTTCGATACAACCAAATTGCATCATTTGTCAAATCCAAACTTAACAAAGTGGTGGGACCCCTCACGCTAACAACATTTGAATTGACATGCCAGGCCAGAGGCTTCCAGAGGGGTCGAATATCTGCAATATACACTTCTCTTACTGAGCCAGATTCGAAACTTGCCTATATGGACAAGTGGGAAAAGGACTTGAACCTTACCTTTTGATCTGACCGAATGACAAGATATCGCTTAAAAGCTATCCAAAATTTCTATCAATACCACTCTTAAAGAGGCCAACTATAAAATGCTCCTGTGCTGGTACCTGGTACCAACTAGGGTAGCTAAGATGCATCCTTCTACTTTGCCAAATTGCTTCCGAGGATGTGGACAGTTGGGGACGATGCACCATATTTGGTGGCAATGCCCCCTCCTAACTAGGTTTTGGATTAGGATTTTTAATTTAATCAACTCAGTAACAGGGGTAAACATTGGCAGATCTCTAGAAGCCACTCTCTTTCACAAACTACCTGACAAAACACCTAAAAAATCAGTAAAATTGATTAATTATATATTACTGGCGGCAAGAATCACAATCGCTAGGCACCGGAAACAGTCTGTAATTCCTCTGGACCAGGTTAAAAGTAAACTCAATTGGATTATGATTAATGATAAACTCACCCATATACTTTGTAATAAAACCAGGAAATTTACCAAAAGGTATGGGACCCGTGGATCGATTACATCTCGACTCCGTAGAGAACTCCAGGATGACCCTCTCTTTCCTCATCTCCCTCTTTTTCCCTCGTGTTTTTTTTTTTTTTTTCCCCTCTCTTCATTACTTTTTTCTTCTTCTAGAATTTTTATACACAATACAGATGACCGCACATGGGGCCTCATACGACCGTGAGTCCTGGGATTATCTCGGGGATCGCGACTGGGATTCCCCATGACTCCGGATCTCTACCATTCTTTACACATAGTGGTACTCCAAATCATAGCTGGGAGACTATTATTAAACCCCATTAGTATTTAGATACATATCGAGGCACGTTACGTTCTGTTATTGTGATAGATGATGGATATGTATCATGACCATACCTTCTATCTCTCTCTATTGTGATGTTGACGATCTGAAAAATTGACTCCATTCTGTCAATGTGTCTGTTTATTCTAGACTTTGTTCTTCTTTCAATAAAAATATTGAAATATACAAGTATCAAAAAGGGTTATGTACACTTTAAAGGGAAGTAAAGCAAGAGTATTGCTTCTAAAATATACAAGAATGACGAATATACAAAAACCTTAGTGTTGTGATCTGACTAGATCCCTGTCTCTCCTTGGCCAAGGAAGACGCACCGACACAGCAACACCTGAAAGAGAGAGATCAAACAATGCAAAGGCATCCTATCCTATAAAAACATTATGTACACTGTGATTTAGGCTGGTCCTCAGCCGAGGACAGCATAAAAGTGTAAAACATCCTATACATGTCTACATTATTTACATAATGAAAGCAGGCCCCATTCTCACTAAGAATGCCACCCCTTTCCTAATGAGTATAAAACTTCAGTAGTGGTTAAATCAATAGCAGTCCTGATATATGCACATGAGTCCATTATTTGAAGAAAATATTCAGTCATTTCCTTTTCACAGCCTATTCTAACTATCTATACACTCAATGTCCATGACATGTTACAGCCCATTGACTTTACTCCAATGGACTACATTCCCAACAGTTCCTTTTCTTCTCCAAAGGCAACTCCGGGCATGACTGCATCTCAGGAAACAGGCAGTCAGGCCAAGATGCAAGGGACCACACTTTGGGACACAGGCCCCCCTGCAGAAATATCTTCAGTCTGCCCACATGGCAGCCAAAGACAAAGAGACTTTCTTTGTCATTTGCAACCAACAATCTGTTGAAGTTCACAGATTGCTCTTCAGGGTGAGACACTCCAACAACTTCAATTCTAGCCAACATGGCTCAGATGATTGCTTTCTTTAACTGCCGGCAGCATTCAGTCCAGCACAGTCCTGGCAATACAGCTTTCTGGGGTGTTCCCTATTAACAACACTTTAAATGGGTGTGCAAGGTGGCTGTCAGCATAGCGTCCCTGACAAAATCAACCCCATGCTAAAATTTCCCCTCTCAGCCAAAAAAAAAAAATCACCCCTCCTAGCACAAATCTTCTAACCTTAAAATTTCTCCTCCTAGTACACATCCCCCTCACTTCAAATCCCCCCTCCCAGCACAAATTTCCCCCAAATCCACCCCTCCTAGTACAAATCTCCTTCCCCTCCATCCCCCCTCCCAACACAAATGCCCCTAAATCACCACTCTTAACACCCCGCCCCCAAATTTCCCCTCTTAAAACAATACTTTACCTCTGCCGCCTCCCTAATTCCCTCTTCCAACACAGATCCCTCCCCCAATCTCCTTGTAGTTCCCCCCCCCTCACCCCTCACATGATACCACAGTGCCCAGGGCAGCTGCCGCCCCTGCCCACCCCTTGTCCAGGCCCTACCCGTGTGTACTAGGCTTAAGGCCGGCCCGCCCGCCCACCCACTTACTGGAAGTGACGGATCTTTGGATAAATTAACTTAGTGGTATACCATCTGGGGATGCTTACAATGGGTTCCAGTTATTTTATTTTTACTCATCATATGTGTTCCATCTGGGTGTCATATAACGCATGGTCAAGAGTTGATGGAAGAAACAGACAGAAGTATAAAGGAAGTTAGAAAATGTGTCAGTCTGTCTTAAGAGCTACATTAGTTGACTGTTGTACTGTCTATATGATAGAGCAGCAGCCAACTGAAGGAGTGCACATTGCAGTCTGACAACACTGCTGCCAATTGCGAGGCATGAGGAATTCCTGATTCTGGCGAAATCTCCAGGATAGCCAATTTGGATGAAGTAGTGAGGGTTTACAACTACTTTCAGGTTTTCATTGCTGTCTGTGTCCCTGTTTTTTCAATTTTCAGTTGTTACCAGAACGGATATAGGAGGAGAAATCTTCCAGTGGAGACACTTGTAAGATGGGATCTATCTAAGATGGGATATCCCTCACATTGGAAAGATATATTCTCACCTTTCTAAAGGACAGGAAGTGAAGAGAAATCTCTCTAATGAGGTAGATGGCAAAAAACTGACAGTGATTCTATCCTTTCCCAGTTTATCCAAAAGAAAAAAGTTTGAGCTATAAATAAACTGTATACAACGGGGCATGATGCCAAATATACTGAAAAAAAAAAGATTTTGGATTTACATGCACTTGAACACTTTAACCTTGTAGTCTGTAACTGAATCGGGAGGTAAGAGCTGATGCAGATTACAAAGCATCAGAGATGAAAAGGAGAGTTACAGTACAAGTGCTTACTTGATTTTGCTCATAATAATTAATTGTGAGCTATCACTTATTTCCTTTTCTGCCAGTTATAGTCATTGATTGTTAGTGGCATTTGGTTCAATTCCTTCCTTCATATTCTTTAATGGAACCGTGTGTGTTTATCTCCTGCACCCAAAATGGCCGTGTGTGTAGATATTAATAAATAAGAGATAAGGTGCAGTATAAATATTGTTATTGACATGTAGGATGGTGACTACAGTAAGGTTATCTGAAGCGTAAGAGTAACGCCTGTTAGAAGTGCTCTGGCGGACTGCCATTACATTCTGTGCTTTAAGATACTGTGCCCATGAGGCTTGTCATAACCAAATGTCACTAAAGGGGTAATTACCTAAGCGGATGACAATTGGCAAGACTGACAGCTCTGGAGAATAAAAAGCAACTGCATGCCATGAATCATATCAGTCGGTTAACTCTTAGGCCTCTACAAGGTACACGGCCGTATTGTTGGAATTCAACTGATTTACAGTACGTTTGGAGGGCAGCATTGTGGTTTAGTGACATAGAAGTAGTCGATATTTGTATAGGCTCAAATTTAGAGCTTTTACAGAAGCATACTGGCATTTAGGCCATGGCATAGGCAGTCACAAAGTCACCAAATGTCCGGATTCAAACCCAGAAGCTCTTTTGTTTCTGGCTGTGGCTTATATCAGTGAGCTACCTGAAATCCTGGGTAATTCACTGTTGGATCTCTGTGTCAACCTTCATGGTACCTGGATTTTTGGTTAACTCTGGACTTTGGACTCTGGAGCTTCATCCATGGACTTCCTATTTAAGCCATGCCTTCCTGCACTACCTATGCCAATATCTTGCTACCCATTGCTTGCTGCTACACTATTAATCTCATCTACTGCTACCCCTGCATTGACCCTTCTTGTGTGATGCCAGTAACTTTGGATGCTGGCTTTACTATTGACTATACATAGCCCTCGCTTTCATCACATGTAGCAAGAAAAAATTTTGTTGCCAACAGTCAGTAATGAATTCCCATGTAATGTTAAAAGCTCCCAGACTGCCCCCTGGCTCCCTGTGTGGCTAACTCTACACAGTTTTTGTTGGTGGGATAGTATGTTATGTATGATATTATGTGCACCCACTATGTGCACCTGCCCTTCCTTCGTACTTCTAAAACACAACTGCACACAGAGTAGGGTGACTTTTTCAATATTTTACTGGTGCAGATTGGGCAACCTGTCTCTTTCAAAAAAAATCTGATCGTTCTAAACGCGGTGATGTAAAACACGACTATAAACGGGGCAATAGCTTTCATCTATTTATTTATTCTGAGCATGCGTGGCACTTTGTCCGTCGGATTTGTGTACACAACGGATTTTGTTGTCGGAAAATTTTATAACCTGCTCTCAAACTTTGTGTGTCGGAAAATGTCCGATGGAGCCCACACACGGTGGGAATTTCCGACAACACGCTCCGATCGGACATTTTCCATCGGAAAATCCGACTGTGTGTACGGGGCATTAGGCTGATCAGTTGACTTGGGCTAAGCAGGCAGCATGTGGCAGTTGGCCTAGGTAGAAAAAAATCACGTCCAGAAGTGACAGCTTGCCACATCGCTCGTCCATCTACACCATTTTGCCTGTGCTAATTGGATGGGATCTGTTAGCTGCTGCTGCCATTAGCGAGCAGAGCAACAGGACTGGAACATCACAATGTGGCAGTCATAGGGAATATTTTTAAATCTTGGCCTAGGAAGCACTCCACAGCCATCCCTTCGGTCTGGTGATCTAAATGGTGTGGTGAGATTGGCTAGTAGGAGCCAGTTTATGCGGATGGATGGTTTTCAATAGCTTTGAAGTGCTTGGTATGAAGGATGTGCATGCATGGGCAGTTTTCTATATGTGCTAGCTACAGTGCTTGCCTCCTGATCTCTGCCTGTTGAACTGTCCTGTGCCACCTGGCTGTGCTTCAATGCTTGTGCTGCTAATACCGCTCCTTGACATTACTAGTGCCTGTTTGCACATATGGATGTGATTGAGCCACTCTGATTCCTGTTTCAAATGATGTCTATAGGTAATGTGGACCTATTTATATGAATAGACTTGAATAGACATTGAGCCTGATTTGTGTATTGTCTGTTATTGGTGCAATTTATTTTAGGCATGGGAATGGTAAATATTAGCAGAAGGTTGGCTATTTTATGTTTTGGCTGCAGCCTGGTCGATCCATCCAGACTTATTATTAGACTGTTTTTAAATTGAATTGTTCAAGGCTGTATAGTCTGGTCAACAGCCCATAAGTCCGGGTGTGAATGGAATAGATCTTTTGGCCTCTTTGATTTGTGCTATACTCTCCGAGAACTTGTGGTGCCTTTATAGATGGATTAGGTGTGTCCTGTTAGTCACTGTTTGGACCTTTAATAACGTTACCATATTTTAATGGGTGTTTGGAGGTGTTTTTTCAGCTTTGATACCAATTACTATACAATTGTTTGTCAACATTTTTCGATAAATTTATTTTTGCTCAAACCAGGTAGTCCCATGGAGATAACCTCTTCTTGGACTTTCTTTAGTCTAATCGTTTTTAGGAGGAAATATATGTGGGCCTTGGCTAGAAGAACAGATGGATGCCATAATTAAAATTTAAACCACCCAGAAGGCAAGTGGTGTTCATTGAAAAAGTCTAGAGCCCAACTCCAGTTTTATTTAAAAACTGGACAACAGGAACAAACTGATGCCACCCTATAATAAGAAGTGCATGAACAAGGACTTTGATGGCAGGATCAAAGGTTTTATTTTAATGAATAAGAGTTGTCCCTGTCTTTTGGTCTGATGTGTGAGATAAATAAAAACAATGTGCTATTTAAATACCTAAAGTCATATACGTCACTAAACCACTCAACCTTTTATCCAACCTCTTAATAATTGCATTTGTTGTTTTGAAAAGCCAGAAAGAATGAGGAATAGATAGATAATAGTTATGCGTATGGGCCCCTTTATACTGTATACATTTTTTATATAGAAGGAATATGAAATATGGATGTTGAATAATATAGTTTTAAATGTTGTTCCTTTTTGAAAACCTAATAAAAATACATTAAGTTAAGTAAGTTATTTTAAAGCCACAATTCCAGTGAATCCACTTTGTCTAGCAAGATTTAATCTTCATACTCTGGTGTAGTCTTGAAAAACCTGTATTGAGATATCACAAACAGTATTTTAGAAGAAGATAAGAATACTAGTGACAAAACAACACATAGGCAAGTTATCACCTGTTTGGTTGCCTGATCTTCATTGTGCTTTCTCCAGTGCTTACTTACACTAATTTGGTGCATGCATTAAGTGGAAGCATGCTAAGTAAATTGTAATGACTAGGGATGAGCCGAACACCCCCCGAACGGACCGAAAATTTGTGCGAACTTTGAATCCCATTGAAGTCTATGGGACTCAAACATTTGAAATCAAAAGTGCTAATTTTAAAGGCTAATATGCATGGTATTTTCCTAAAAAGGGTTTGGGGACCCGGGTCCTGCCCCAGGGGACATGTATCGATGCAAAAAAAACTTTTAAAAACTGCAGTTTTTTCGGGAATAGTGATTTTAATGATGCTTAAAGTGAAAAAAAAAGTGAAATATTCCTTTAAATATCATACCTGGGGGGTGTCAATAGTATACCTGTAAAGTGGCACATGTTTCCCGTGC
Organism: Lithobates clamitans; assembly: GCA_037952925.1. Taxonomy (NCBI): domain Eukaryota; kingdom Metazoa; phylum Chordata; class Amphibia; order Anura; family Ranidae; genus Lithobates; species Lithobates clamitans. Next base: position 4,259,906 of record JBBGZY010000159.1, read on the forward strand.
TTAGAACAGTCCCTGGCAGGGACTCCCTGCACAAAATGACACTTTTTTAAAGGAATAAAAGTCATTTAAAACTGCTTGCGGCTTTAATGTAATGTCGGGTCCTGGCAATATGAATGAAAATCAGTGAGAGAAAAGGCATGGGTACCCCCCACCACAGCCAACTACCAGGCCCTTTGGGTCTTGTATGGATATTAAGGGAACCCCGCAGCCAAATTAAAAAAGGAAAGGCGTGGGGCCCCAGGCCCTATATACTCTGAACAGCAGTATACAGGCGGTGCAAACAAGACAGGGATTGTAGGTTTGTTGTTAAGTAGAATCTGTTTGTAATTTTAAACTGGTACATTTTTAAAGTGTAGCTCCAGCCAAAAAATCTATTTTTAATCTTTTTGGAAAACATAGGGAAGGGTTATCATCCCTGTAACATTTGTTTTGCTTTCTGTGCACCTCTTCAGAAGATTTCACCTTACTTTCTGTCCCCATGACAAATATTTTTTGAAAATTTGGGGGTTTTAGTGAAACAAGGATTGTTGATAAAGCATCAGTGGAGAGGAGACACGTTTTTCCCATATTAACTCTTACAGGAGAGAATTTCCCTTCCTAGGGGTAGATTTCATCTCACTTCCTGTTGTCTCCTTCTGTTTGCAAGTAGGAGTCTTTTGTAAGTTGGATGTTTGAAAGTAGGGGCCTGCCCTATATACTCAGCAGAAATTTGGGCCTTAGGTGTTGGTGTTGCCACAACACTGTAAGCCCTCACAGGGCCCTGCTGTGAAATATTAGATCACGAATTGTAATTATATGCCCCCGTTCAACAGGGGCAGAAAAATTGGGCCTTTGGTGATGGTGGTGGTGCTGGTGCCACAACACTGTAAGTCCTCACAGTTACTCTTGGTGGGCGCTGGAACGGGCCCTGCTGTGAAATATTAGATCAAGAATTCTAGTTACATGTCCCTGTTGAACAGGGGCAGAAAAATTGGGCCTTAGGCACTGAGGCACTGGTGCTGGTGCCACAACACTGCAGCCCCTCATGGATACTATAGTTGGAGCGCAGGAACGAGCCCTGCTGCAAAGTATTGCATTAAAAATTGTAATTACACGCCCCTGTTAAACAGGGGCTGAAAAATTGGGCCTTAGGCACTGGTGCCGGTGCCACAGCACTGCAGCCCCTCATGGATACTCTAGTTGGAGCGCAGGAATGAGCCCTCCTGCAAAATATAGCATCAAAAATTATAATTGCATGCCCCTGTTAAACAGGGGCTGAAAAATTGGGCCTTAGGCACTGGTGCCACAACACTGCAGCCCCTCATGGATACTCTAGTTGGAGCACAGGAATGAGCCCTCCTGCAAAATATAGCATCAAAAATTGTAATTACACGCCCCTGTTAAACAGGGGCTGAAAAATTGGGCCTTAGCCACAGAACCAAAAATGTTCTTACAAGCTATCAGCATGATCATTGAGGAGGAAGAGGATAGTCACTCAGCATCAACATAGGCAGTCATGAAGGGATCTGACATTTAAAAAAAAATTATTCGGTTACATCAGCATTAGGTGCTTGGTAGCTGGTGGTGATCCAAGACTGATTCATTTTTATGAAGGTCAGTCGATCGACCGAGTTAGTAGACAGGCGCACCCTGTGATCGGTTACAAAGCCTCCAGCAGCACTGAATGTGCGTTTCGAAAGAACGCTGGATGCAGGACAGGCCAGTAGCTCAATTGCATACTGTGCAAGCTCTGGCCAGTGATCCATCCTCAAGACCCAGTAACCCAGAGGATTTTCGGTGGGGAAGGTGTCCAAGTCAGATCTTGCCCCTAGGTATTCCTGCACCATGTAAAACAGACGCTGGCGATGGTTGCTGGAACCGATCATACCTTGGGGCTGCGGACTAAAAAATTGTCTGAACGCATTGGTCAGACGGCCACCTTCTCCACCGCTCCTTCTTTGACTGACCGAAGCCTCAGCAACACGTTGTCCAGGAACAGGAGTTTGTAACCTCCCAGTCTCTGAGAACGTATTGCACAGACCTTTCTGCAAGGCCTCCCGAAGATGTTTCATCCTCTGCTCCCTCTGTGACGGCAAGATAAGGTCAGCAACCTTACCCTTGTAACATGGATCAAGGAGGGTTGCCAGCCGGTATTGATCCCTCTCCTTGATACCACGAATACGAGGATCCTTTGCAGGATCAGGGAGGCCATGCATTGTAGGTTTGCTGAGGCATTCGGTCTGGAGTCCTCTGGGTCAGTAAGGACGACATGATCCGCAGCCACCTCCTCCCAGCCACGTACAAGTCCATGGGTTTCTTGGGACTGTAAATGATCCCTTAAAGACTGCTGCTGATGCTGAGTGCCAGGCTCCACCTCCATGCTGACACAATCCTCCTCTTCCTCCTCCTCCTACTCGTCCTCTTCCTGTGTGATCGGAGGGCATGCAGGAACACTGTCTGGATAAAGGGGGCCTTAAGAGCTAAGGAAGTCCTCCTCTTGCTGCCTCTGTTCTGCCTCAAGTGCCCTGTCCATTATTCCATGCAGCGTGTGCTCCAACGGGTGGACAAGGGGGACAGTGTCACTAATGCATGCACTGTCACTGCTCACTATCCTCGTGGCCTCCTCAAATGGTGACAGGACAGTGCATGCATCCCTGATCATGGCCCATTGGCGTGGGGAAAAAAAACCAAGCTCCCCTGACCCTGTCCTGGTGCCATAGTCGCACAGGTACTCATTGATGGCCCTCTGCTGTGTGTGCAGCCGCTGCAGCATGGCCAACGTTGAGTTCCACCTGGTGGGCATGTCACAGATTAGGCGATTCTTGGGCAGGTTAAATTCCTTTTGGAGGTCTGCCAGCAGAGCACTGGCATTATATGACCGGCGGAAATGCACACAGACTTTCCTGGCCTGCCTCAGGACATCCTGTAAGCCCGGGTACCTGCCCAAGAACCGCTGCACCACCAGGTTAAGGACGTGAGCCAAACAGGGCACATGGGTCATTTGTCCCTGTCGGAGGGCGGACAGGAGGTTGGTGCCATTGTCGCAAACCACCATTCATGCCTTAAGTTGGCATGGTGTCAACCACCTCTGAACCTGCCCCTGCAAAGCTGACAGAACCTCTGCCCCAGTGTGGCTTCTGTCCCCTAAGCACACCAGCTCAAACACGGCATGGCATCTTTTGGCCTGCGTAGTTGCGTAGCCCCTTGAACACCTACGGAGCACCTCTGGTTCCGAGGACAAAGCACAGGAGAGGCCATGGAGAAAGAAGAAGAGGAGGGGGTGGAGGAGAGAGGTGTGTCAGAATCACCAGTAGTAGCATTTTGGAGGTGTGGTGGCGGAACAACCTCCAACACTACTGCACCTTGTCCTGCATCCTTCCCAGCTGCCAGCAGAGTCACGCAATGCGCCGTGAAACTTAGGTAACGTCCCTGTCCATGCCTGCTGGACCATGAGTCAGCAGTAATATGCACCTTACTGCTGACCGCCCTGTCCAGCGAGGCATGGACATTGCCTTCCACGTGCCGGTAGAGAGCCGGAATCGCCTTCCGTGAGAAAAAGTGGCGTTTGGGTACCTGCCACTGAGGAACCGCACATTCCACAAACTCACAGAAGGGGCAGAGTCTACCAACTGAAAAGTTAGCAGTTAAAGTGCCTTGCAATTTTGCCAGGCTAGCATTCAACTGCTGGGCATGTGGATGGCTGGGAGCGAACTTCTTTCGGCGGTGCAGCAGCTGGGGCAGGGAAATTTGCCTGGTACAATCTGACGTCGGTGTACCAATAGCAGATTGCCCACAAGTACTTGGCTGTGACACACCTAATTCTACACCTTCATTCCTCTCAGTGCAGGTTTCAGAGAGGACTGAAGGTATAGTGGGGTTGGAGATCTCAGCTGATGTGGAGCAAGGAGAGGTCCTCTTTGTTCTTTGGTGTGTGTCTCTAAAAGGTACGCTTGCCAACTAACTGCATGGCAGGTCAACATATGTCTGGTCAAGCATGTGGTGCTCAAGCGGGAGATGTTTTGGCCATGCGAGATACGCTTGAGACATATGTTGCAAATAGCAGTGGTGCGATCTGATGCACTCGTCTCAAAAAAGGCCCACACCAAAGAACTTTCGGAATAACGCGCAGACAGCAGCCCCCTGCACATGCAGAGCTTTGCGGTGTGATGCAGTCAGTGTGCTGCCCTTAAGCTGGCCCCTGGAGGGCATCCTGCCTCGTTGGTGATGTGCCTCCTCCTCCTCCCTCCTATCAGGCACCCACGTGGAGTCAGCGACCTCATCATCCCCTCCCTCCTCATCACTGGAGCAAACCTGGCAGTATGCTGCAGCAGGGGCAACATGACTGCCAGATTGCTGTCCTTCTTGGGCACCCCCTCTGTCTGGGCTCACGTTACTGCCTTCCTCTAGCTGAGTACCATCATCGGAGCCTTCAAAACGCTGGGCATCCTCCTGGAGCATGTACCCAACACTGTGGTCAAACAGTTCGGGGGACTCCTCAGGAGGACATGGTGGGGCTAGGGAAGGAGTGACTGATTCCATTGAGCCGAGGGAAGAGGCCGGGTTGGCAGCTGCTTTGCCAAAGTACCCTGAGTATGGGTAAGAGAGGATGAGGAGGATTAGGACGGCTTGGTCATCCACTCGACCAAGTCTTTCGCATGTTGCGGCTCAACACGGCCAGCTGCCGAAAAAAAGGCCAAGCGTGTCCCACGGCCACGTGCTGATGAGGATGCACCGTCTCCACGACCAGCACTGTTGCCTCTAGACACAGAGCCTGCTTGCCCTCTTTTATTGGCTTGTGACTGTCTGCCTCTCCTTGTTGGCCTTCCAGACATACTAATAGCCTGCAGTGAGATGTAGCTGCACTAGGCTGGGATATATATATATATATATATATATACTGATATTGCAGCTAGCAACATCAACTGCCTGCCTGTAGTATTATTAGTATGAGAACACCACCAATCTTCTACAGGTAGCTTTAGCTGAACACTGTGCAGAGGTTGCACTACACTAACTTGTAGCTTTAGCTGAGCACTGTGCAGAGGTCGCACTACACTAACTTGTAGCTTTAGCTGAACACTGTGCAGAGGTCGCACTACACTAACTTGTAGCTTTAGCTGAACACTGTGCAGAGGTCACACTACACTAACGTGTAAATAATGTAGGATCAGAGAAACACCACCAACCTTCTACAGGTAGCTTTAGCTGAACACTGTGCAGAGGTCGCACTACACTAACGTGTAAATAATTTAGCTGCCTGCGGTAGTGATAGGATCAGAAAAACACCACCAATCTTCTACAGGTAGCTTTAGCTGAATACTGTGCAGAGGTTGCAAAAAACTAACTTGTAGCTTTAGCTGAACACTGTGCAGAAGTCGCACTACACTAACTTGTAGCGTTAGCTGAACACTGTGCAGAGGTCGCACTACACTAACTCATAGCTTTAGCTGAACACTGTGCCTAGGACGCACTACACTAACTTGTAAATAATGTAGCTGCCTGCGGTAGTGATAGGATCAGGAAAACACCACCAACCTTCTACAGGTAGCTTTAGCTGAACACTGTGCAGAGGTCGCACTACACTAACTTGTAGCTTTAGCTGAGCACTCTGCAGAGGTCGCACTACACTAACTTGTAGCTTTAGCTGAACACTGTGCAGAGGTCGCACTACACTAACTTGTAGCTTTAGCTGAACACTGTGCAGAGATCACACTACACTAACGTTTAAATAATGTAGCTGCCAGCGGTAGTGATAGAATCAGGAAAACACCACCAACCTTCTACAGGTAGCTTTAGCTGAACCCTTTGCAGAGGTCGCACTACACTAATGTTTAAATAAGGTAGCTGCCTGCGGTAGTGATAGGATCAGCAAAACACCACCAACCTTCTACAGGTAGCTTTAGCTGAACACTGTGCAGAGGTTGCACTACACTGACTTGTAGCTTTAGCTGAGCACTGTGCAGAGGTCGCACTACACTAACTTGTAGCTTTAGCTGAACACTGTGCGGAGGTTGCACTACACTAACTTGTAGCTTTAGCTGAACCCTGTGCAGAGGTCGCACTACACTAACTTGTAGCCTTAGCTGAACACTGTGCAGAGGACGCACTACACTAACTTGTAAATAATGTAGCTGCCTGCGGTAGTGATAGGATCAGGAAAACACCACCAACCTTCTACAGGTAGCTTTAGCTGAACACTGTGCAGAGGTCGCACTACACTAACTTGTAGCTTTAGCTGAGCACTGTGCAGAGGTCGCACTACACTAACTTGTAGCTTTAGCTGAACACTGTGCAGAGGTCGCACTACACTAACTTGTAAATAATGTAGCTGCCTGCGGTAGTGATAGGATCAGAAAAACACCACCAATCTTCTACAGGTAGCTTTAGCTGACACTGTGCAGAGGACGCACTACACTAACTGTAAATACTATAGCTTCCTGACTGTGGTACTAATAGGATCAGAAGAACACCAGCAATTTTACAATATATACAATACACTGTAAGTGCAGCTAACTGACTGACTGTCCTGCCTAATCTATCTAACTTGAAATGACAAATGACACTGTCTGTCTCTCTCTCTCTCTATCTCTCTATCTGAACGCCGAAACACACTACACAGGGCCGAAGTGCAGGTGGCCTTATATAGTGTGGGGCGTGTACTAAACCCCCTGAGCCATAATTGGCCAAAGTCACCCTGGCTTTGGCCAATTACAGCTCTCTGTACAGACGGCATTTTGATTGGTCAAGCATGTGGGTCATAGTGCATGCTTGGCCAATCATCAGCCAGCAATGCACTGCGATGCCGCAGTGAATTATGGGCCGTGACGCCCCACTCGAATTTGGCACAAACGGCCCACATCGTTCGTAATTCGGCGAACGACTGAACAGACGATGTTCGAGTCGAACATGGGTTCGACTCAAATACGACGCTCATCCCTAGTAATGACCAACCACAGAGATCAAAGTATTCCCCTTGTTTATATTTTCATCGTTTTTCTCTCCAGCAGCCATCTTTATTCAGTCTTTATCCAGATTCACCAGCTGCTTTCTAGACTAAGATGCTGGTTCAGACATGGTGCATTTGTAAATCCTGGTGCTTGTACAGCTCTTGGGTCTGCTCATAAAGATCTAAAGCTTAGTTTAACCTTGTGGTTGGGGGCAGTTAAGCTGCATTTTTAATATATCAAGGCAGTTAAACAGTGTGTAAATTGGCAAACAACACAGAACACTTTCAAAGCTGCAAAAACTAGATAAAGCGAACACTGGCCTATAACAGGGTAATTTAACTGAATTGCAGAACTGATGTAACCAGTAAATGGCAGAGTCAAAATCAGCTAACACAATAATAATGGTCTTAGGAGCACCCCACACTTACAGCCCTTTAATGGGTGGATTCAGGTGTGCCTAACAAGGATTACCCCAAAAGTTGACTAAAGTACAAGGAGCCTAATTAGTCAATAGCAGCCAGCTTTTATTGGGGCTCTTCTGTGGGTGGTGCACTGTCCCTTTAAGAGTGTGGGTTATGATTGATAGATGAACTGCTTTAGTTAACACTATATAGAGCAGTCTTTATAGTGTTAACCATGTGTGGCAAGAGTTTGGGATGTGTAGTTCAGCTCACCACTCCTGGCAAGCAGCAGGTCTGGTTCCAGGCACTTGGCAGTTACAGTAGCTGTCTCAGAGGTCTCAATCCTCACATTCTGTTCCTCCCTAGCTTGCTTAGACTGCAGGCACACATGGCAACAGGTCCCTCCAGCTTTGGGTCCTGGCGTGGCCGAACAACACTCAGTGATTCAGTCCTGTGGTCCCTGGTATGGGCACAGACACCCCAGCGTTGGGTCTGCAGTGTTCCAGGTCCCCAGGTCCACACACACACACACACACACACACACAGTGGTTCATGGATTTATGGGAAGGACAGTAAAGGAGTATATACTATGCTGATATTTATAGGCTTTGCAAGCGATAAGTGATTGGAGATATAATTTATTTGCAGCCAACACAGATAGAGTACTTCTGCTTCTTTTAGCTATATGTGAAGGTCAGAAATATAGTATATACTAGGCTGATACTTTTAGGCCCCTTTCACACGGGCGGATAGAATTCAGCTTTTACCTGTGGATAGATGAAGTTATCTACCGCACCTAAACTCACACAGTGCTTTCCTACGGCCCCATTCAAACACTGTGTTTAGCGACGGTTTCATTACATGGGGTTTTTTGGAGATAGAAGTAATCTGCAGCTAGTATATATAATACCTTCACTTTCTATGGACTTTTAGGAAGGTTAGAAATGTAGTATACACTAGGCCTGAGGTCAGCAATCTATAGATCGAGATCTACCAGTAGATCGCGGCCAGGTGACTAATAGATCTCGGTCTGGGCTAGCTGACCCGCCATCCCAGAGAATCAAACAGAGTGCAATGCAGAGGGACTACTTGTAAAGTTGGAGCTGCAGTAGGGCGCAAGAACCGCATAAGCTGTAGTGCTGGCTCCTGTCCCATGCCGAGTGATACCAACTGCACTCCACCTCATATCCTGGCTAGCGGCCTCCAGAGTGGTGCCAGCAGCAGGAATGAAGAGATCTTCAGGTTAGCATGAAGCAATACACTGGGCATAATAGTATTGGGCTCCTTTCACACTGATGTGTTGTGGTTTACTCACATCATGGGTGCAGTGCAGTGTACCTCCAGTTTTGCTGCACTTAGCCACAGACTTCTATTATATCCTGCAGGTTTGGTGCACTTTCTAAAAGCGTACTGAATGCGGAAGATTTGGTGCGCTTTCAGAAAGTGCACCACACCTGCAGAATATAATAGAAGTCTATGGCAAAGAGCAGCTAACCCAGGAAAGTCACAAATGCACTGCACCTGCAGCACATCAGTGTGAAAGCAGTCTTATAGGCAGCTCAGAACAGTAAGGGTTCATTTACATTTGCAGTTTGGGGGTCGGTAAAACCCCATAGTTAAGACATGTTTTTATTGCCCCAGCACCAACTGCACCCCCATTAGTTGTAGTGGCCAGGGGTGTACACGTGTCGCAGCTGCAGCAGGAGTTCTATGCCCTGTCATTGTGGTTGGTGGGTGTAGCACCTACCAAGCATGACCCTGATTTAGACCCATGATTGCTGTGCAATGCACGTGAATGCGACACGGTAGTAGGGCAATTTAAATTAGGTGTGAGGAGGCAACACTGTGCCCAGTGATCTTTGACTTCTCCCATGTTGTTCAGGTAGATCTCCACCTTTAAGGTTGCCTACCCCTGCACTAGGCTGATACTTGTAACAAGAGACTTGTAATATGTAATATGAGACTTGGAGATAGTACTTATTTTCAGCCAGTTTATATCTTCTGATATTCCTATATACTTTCTCCACAATATAGGCTTTTGATCATTTCAATAGTTTTTAATGAAATAGAATAAAAGTGAAATTTTAGAAAAAGAAGAAAAGCCTTGTTTTGAAGTACCTGGAATGTATTTAACTGATTTCAACTAAAAGTTTACTTGGGCTTTATAGTGACACCAAACTCTGGTATTAAAATAATTCAAGTATAAATTCTTAACTCAAAAAACTACCTTCTATTGCCGTCAGTCTCCTCTAAAATTTCCAATTTCCTTTTTTTCTGCTCATGTGACCTGTCTTCCTGGTAGAGGGTGGCTAAATTATTTCTCCTTGGTCCCACTGTATGTAGAAACATAGCTATCCTCTCTTGGTCACTGCCAAGATTTACTATAGACTATTGGATGTGTACTGTGCATAGCACAGTGTACGTGACCGCAACTAACTGCAACTGACCGCAACTGACCGCAACTAACATGCACTGCTTGTTCCAAACAGGTGATCGCCCACTGGAACACTTTTTCATCATGACTACCTTTGAATCACAAAAGACTACTGCAGAGATTGGAACCAAACTCTATCTATATCCATAATACTGTTAGAGATCCTTCCTTCATTCTCATTGATGGTTTAATAATGTTAGTTATAGCTTATATAATATGTAAATGTCAATGTTTCCTATATTTATGTGTTATGTGGATGAAATTAATATATACGCATATGGAGGCACCATCCACATTGAAATCTAAAGAAGAAATTCTGAAGAGGCATAATGAACGAAACGCGTTGATTCAGCATGCCTTTTTTACAATGTCTTTACATTATAAACTGATGTGGTTTAACCGGTTCCCGACCGGCGCACGCCAATGTACATCGGCAGAATGGCACGGCTGGGCAAATGGGCGTACCTGTACGTCCATTTGAATTCCCCCCACTGTGCCATTGCGTGCGTGCCGGCCGGGAGCTCTGTGAGTCGGGTCGCGGGTCCCGCAGACTCGATCGCCGCGGGGATACCCGTGATCGCCTCACGGAGAGGACGAACGGGGAGATGCTGATGTAAACAGCATCTCCCCGTTCTGCCTAGTGACAAGTGTCACTGATCACTGCTCCCTGTCATCGGGAGCAGTGATCAGAGTAATGACACTGCTAGCCCATCCCCCTACAGTTAGTAATCACTCCCCTAGGACACACTTAACCCCTCCCCACCCCCTAGTGGTTAACCCCATCATTGCCAGTGTCATTTACACAGTAATCAGTGCATTTTTAATCGCACTGATCACTGTATAAATGACAATGGTCCCAAAAATGTGTCAAAAATGTACGACATGTCCGCCATAACGTCGCAGTCACAATAAAAATCGCTGATCGCCACCATTACTAGTAAAAAAAAAAATATTAATAAAAAGGCCATAAAACTATCCCCTATTTAGTAAACGCTATAATTTTTGCTCAAACCAATCAATAAACGCTTATTGCGATTTTTTTTTTTACCAAAAATATGTAGAAGAATACGTATCAGCCTAAACTTAGGAAAAAAAATGTTTTTTTATATATTTTTGGGGGATATTTATTATAGCAAAATGTAAAAAATAATGCGTTTTTTTCAAAATTGTCGCTCTTATTTTGTTTACAGCGCAAAAAATAAAAATCGCAGAGGCGATCAAATACCATCAAAAGAAAGCTCTATTTGTGTGAAAAAAAGGACGTCAATTTTGTTTGGGTGCCACGTGGCACGACCGCGAAATTGTCAGTTAAAGCGACACAGTGCCCAATCGCAAAAAAACGCTCTGGTCAGGAAGGGGGTAAAATCTTCCAGGGCTGAAGCGGTTAAAAGAACCCAGCATGTCTCTATTATAATTGGTGATATGACCAATGTTGATATGGCTTAATGTGTGATGTACTGCATATATTTTACTATGCATTTTTAATTTTTGTAATAAAGAGCTTGCATTTTGTTGATATGGTATTTTTTAGCTCCTATCTTGGCACAATTTCTGCTATTCCTTTTCCCTATGGCGGTATATAAAGAATAGAATTTCCTTTGGTTTCCAATATTACTGTTCATTTTCTTTTACATTCTTGTTATCTTGCTTATAACAACAATTGGATTTTAAAAACAAAATAAGAACCCTCAGTAATCACAATGGAAAAGGTCAAGCTGTTCCATGTCCTCAGTGTGGATGTACTTACTATAAGTATGAATAACCCACATTAGCAATCAGAGAGAAGCTTTTCTGAATTTGGCACAGTTAGACCAGTCAGAGCGTCCTGAAATTCCTGAATACCATTGTTACTAAATAAAAATCAACCTGTGTTACTGAATTATAGTCTAATATTGACCATGCACATAGTAATTTTTGCTCATTATCCCTTTTGCAACATTCTATTGAAAAAACCTTAAGAGGTCCAATGGTTGAAGCCTAATGAGATGTAAGCAATGAGAAGTCCTTTAAGTCACACACTAAACTTTGTTTTTTTCTGTTATATTCAGGTATTTATTCTTACAGTGGGAGTAAACTCCCATGCATGAATTTTACCTATTGGTAAGCCTATAATAAGGCTTACCTATAATTACTGTAAAATTCTCTCCTAAATGTGCACTGTTTAGGAGATATTTACTGCATATGCAGCCGGTGACATTCCCTCAGAGTCCTGTGCCGTAAACAGCGGCTCCCTTGTGCAAGCACGGGAGTGACGTCATCGCGGCTCCCGACACTCACACGGCCGGAGTCCGCGAACCCAGAAGGAAGGATGGGTGAAGATGGAAGCACCTTCAGCGGTGACAGTGCATCACTGGAGGGTTTTGTTCTAAGATAAGTTTCTCACATGCAATGCATTCTAGCACATTGCCTTGCCTTGCAGAGTTAAAAAAAAAAAAGCCAGGGGCTTACTACCACTTTAACCAAAAAAGTACTTGAAGGGGAAAAGGAGAAGCTTGGGAACTCATGGAGGACATTACAAAGAGATAGATAAAAATAAAAAATAAAAAGTAAGAAGCAATTTCATAAAAAATTGATTACAGGGACATCGGGTAGTAGATGTGTATTGGACTGCAGTATTTACACAGTATCTACAGTGTATAATATATATATATATATATATATATATATATATATATATATATATATATATATATATATATATATATATATATATCCAGTATATAGTATAAACGGTTTATCTTTAGTATAGACAAAAAGGATGGATTCATGAAAAAAAAGCTGTTTAAACATCAGCAGAGACCAAATAGCTTAATGTACTTGGATATTTCTAAAGTAAACAACATCTGTTGAAGCTGCTTAAATCAAAACTGGAAATGATTAAAAATAATATGCTTAAAAAAAAAAAAAAAGACCCATTCTCCTCCAGGAAATGACTTCAGCTGAGCCAGAGGTCAGAAAAGTGTCCTCTTAGTTTCCATCATTTCTACAGCAGAAGGCACTTTGGGAAATTATGTTATCGGTTGCATAGACTAAGATTAGCAACAAGTGTGGTGGGAATGAAAGCAATGTCATTTAGTGTGCAGCGTGACCATAAGCAAATGGAAAAAGTGTGTGTTGTGGGTCAGGGCCTCAAATGGGAAACCAATACTGCTGCAAGACCACGTTTAATTTGCTTTTCAAAGCCAGCATCTAGGGACTGGGCAAGCTGTTTGACCCAGTTCCCACAATGCTGGTGATACACCCAGATAAAATCTATAATCAAGTTCACATACTGCATACTAAAGTTGGGAGGATAATAAAAAGAAGTATAAATCAGCCTCTCAACCTTTTTAACACAGAGGAACTCTTGAAATAACTTTCCAGTCTCAGGGAACCCCTGCTAATAATTTGGCGTGGAGACACATTGGATGTCTTCAGCTGCCATTGTGCGCTTGCTGGGCTTCTTATGTATCCATGCACCTTTAAGGAGGAATGGGCTCCCTCCTGGCATGCCTACTTCCTAATTTATCCACTGCTATGTATGCTCCAACTTCGAGACTCTCCAATATAGAGTTAGGACCTCACTATACAGAGGAGCCTTGGCAAGGCAATGCAGCTTCCACATATATTTGCAAATGTGTGCAACTAAACCCTCTGTTTTAAACAGGGTAAAACATTTTTTTCAGGCTAGCTGGTATGTGTGTCGGGAAATCTTTTGTTTGCTTGTGAATCCCTGCAAATAATTACTCAATCTACAGTTTAATGGCAAATTCATGTGATAATCAATGGGAAAAATGCTCCTTACCAGGGGCAGCCGTCCATTGAGGGCGCACGGGTGCCGCCCCCTCTATTCATGCCACCCACCCTATACGGTTAATGGATAGATTTATGTACAGTTGTGCTCTTAAGTTTACATACCCTGGCAGAAGTTATGATTTCTTGGCCATTTTTCAGAGAATATGAATGATAAAATAAAAACTTTTCTTTCACTCATGTTTGGCTGAAGCCATTTATTATCAATCAGCTGTGTTTACTCTTTTTAAAATCATAATGGCAACAGAAACTACCCAAATGACCCTGATCAAAAGTTTACATACTCCAGTTCTTAATACTGTGTATTGCCCCTGTAATATCAATGACATCTTGAAGTCTTTTGTGGCATTTGTTGATAAGGCTCTTTATCTTCTCAGATGGTAAAGCTGCCCATTCTTCTTGGCAAAAAGCCTCCAGTTCCTGTAAATTCTTGGGCTGTCTTGCATGAACTGCACGTTTGAGATCTCCCCAGAGTGGCTCAATGATATTGAGGTCAGGAGACTGAGATGGCCACTCCAGAACCTTCACTTTATTCTGCTGTAGCCAATGACAGGTCGACTTGGCCTTGTGTTTTAAAACATTGTCATGTTGGAATGGCCAAGTACATCCCATGCACAGCTTCCTGACTGATGAATGCAAATGTTCCTCCAGTATTTTTTGATAACATCCTGCATTCATCTTGCCATCACTTTTGACCAAATTTCCTGTGCCTTTGTAGCTTACACATCCCCAAAACATCAGCAATCCACCTCCGTACCTTTCACCATAGGCCTTGTTGACTCCTTTGCAAATGTAGCATTTATGGCTGTGAAAGAAAAGTTTTTGTGTTATCATTCATATTCTCTGAAAAATGGCCAAGAAATCATAAATTCTGCCAGGATATGTAAACTTTTGAGCACAACTGTATAGCATGAATCTATCCACGGCCGCTGCGGCCACCCCTTATTCATGCGCCGGCCCCTTTCAGGATGCCCCCGGGCGCATGAATTACAGTGATGGGGGTGGTTTTTTGAAGGCTTCAAACTACTGTGGACTCGGAGTGCAGAGCATTGTGCTCGGAGCCCACCCAGGTGTGTTAATAAAGCAAATGAATATTCGCTTTTCTAACACTGAATCGCCTCTCCGCCAGTTAGGAAGCACGGGTCTAATACCTGTTTCCAGATTGGCTGAAAGGTCAGGCAATCTTAGTGGACCCCTAGGAGGAGGGGAGGAGATGCGCGGCAGAAGCCGCCATGATCTCAGAAGAGAAGAGGACACAGGAGACACTGCCAGGTGCCCACCATAGCCTGATCCCTGTCTGATGTGCCCATCGATCCCCGATGCCGTTGGGGTAAGTGCTAATGGACTGGCAGACAGCGCGCACGGGGGTTTTGAGGTGCCGAGGGGGGGTTGTTTGCCACCCTCCCAAACAAAAACCCACCAGCTGCCACTGCTCCTTACACTTGTAGTCATTGGGAATAGTCCCCTCTTATAGATAGGTAAAAAGATCAATGGTGTCAGCGGTGTCAACCTTTTTCAGCCAAGGAACCTTTTAAAATTATGCAGCAAGCCACCCCATTCCAAAATGTGAAAAAACTAAACTAATATTTTTATATTTTTACATATCACAGCAGCCACCCAACATTAGCTGTGATTTATTCCTCCTGGTACTGACCTGTATTCCAGTGGGGTTTTTTCCTCTCTGCTAACTTGACCCCAGTGTTGACAGAGAGGGGCAAGCAAGGATGCTGTGCAGGCACCCAATGTGCTTCTTATCAACCAATAGCGTCACTGGTTGTTAGGATGCCAGTGGCTGGCCTGCATGGTGCTCAAGGTTTTAATGCTGTACAATAAAAACCTGTGGCTATGTGTAACAAAAAGGCAGGTCTACTTGCTGGCTTGTTGACAATTTGTGAGCAAATTTTAGGCGTTTTGCCAAGGCACCCCTGAGTAACTCAGAAGGCACCCCAGAGTGCCACAGCATCCTGGTTGAAAAAAGCTGTATTGGAGAATTACTATGGTTCTACAGAACCCTGTTTGAGAAAGGCTGGTATAAATATTTGAGAACACAAGAGATCTATAATTTTTACTTAGGCTTTTTCTTTGTCCCAATTTTCCAGACCTTTACATTCATTATTAATGGGCAAGGGCAATCAGACACACTGTGCACATATATGGTCACCAACGTATTCACAGATTAGTCAGGAAAGTCTTCTGCAAGAGTGTTTTAGTTTTATAAAGTTTGATACAAGAATTTACAGCTTGCTTTGCTAATGTTAAATCCCATATTGTACCTTAATTATGAGTGTACCATACCTATTCATTTTTAGAAGTACTGGCACTACCCACACCTGCCAACGTTTTGAGATGTGAACGAGCGAGAGGCATTTAGGGCATAGGACTTACCCTCTGCCATGCCCCCTTGTTTTAAATAGCCTTGCAGGAGTATGCATTAAGGTGAAAAAAATTCTGACACTGACCAGCCCCCCCGTTTTACTCTCCTGAGCCCGTTCATTCCTTCGGCGGAGATGCGCTCTACCTCTCTGCCCATTGTCTCGGCTCTTGATTGGATAGATTAATAGCAGCGCAGCCACTGGCTCCCACTGCTGTCAATCAAATCCAATGACGTGGGCGACGGGTCCTGCATTCTGTGTGAATGGACACAGAAGCAGAACTCAGGAGTGCGCCCGCACAGGTGTTCACCTTAGGAGAGCCTTCTCCAGTGTGGGCACTCGATGCGGGGAGGAGCTACCAGCGCCGCTGGGGGACCCCAGAAGTCGAAGATCGGGCCATTCTGTGCAAACTGAACTGCACAGTGGAAGTAAGTATGACATGTTTGTTATTTTTATTTTTTTTTAAACGAGGGTTTACAACCCCTTTAAATGTAATTTTTGTATGTGTGCGCTGTACTATTTTGTTCTGTTTGTATGGTCTTATGGCTACACCATTTTAGTGCATTTTTTAGGGTGTGCCCCCCAAGTATTTGTTTGTCATTCTGTGTACAGAACACCTCCAGGTAGCCATTTTACAGAAAATTACAGCGCTGCAGATTGAAAAGGAAAGGCAATTTTTAATAATATGCATTCACAATATGACTTGTGTCGCAATTGTATACGCTATATTATTTTTTCTTTATTTGCTATTTTTACCCTTTAACCACTTGTTTACTGGGCACGTTTACCCCCTTCCTGCCAAGCCCAATTTTCAGCTTTCATCGCTCTTACACTTTGAATGACAATTGCTTTCTTTTGGTGGTATTTAATCACTGCTGGGTTTTTTATTTTTTGCTATAAAAATGAAAAAAATGACCAAACATTTTAAAAAACAAAAAAAAGTTTCATAGTTTATAATTTATTATTATTATTATTATTATTATTCAGGATTTATATAGCGCCAACAGTTTACGCAGCGCTTTACAATATAAAAGGGAGACAATACAGTTATAATACAATACAATACAATAGGATTAAGAGGGCCCTGCTCAGAAGAGCTTACAATCTAATAGGGTGGGGCAGGTGGTACAAAAGGTTGTAACTGTGGGGAATGAGCTGGTGGAAGTGGTAGGAGATTAGTTGGAGACGTGATAGGCTTTCCTGAAGAGATGAGTTATAATTTATAGTTCATACATTTTTAAAACGGGTAATTTTTCTTCTTCATTGATGTGCGCTGATGAGGCAGCACTGATGGGTATTGATAGGCTGCACTGATGGGCACTGGTTGGCAGCACTGACAGGTGACACTGGTAGGCGGCAATGAAATGCACCTGTAGGTGGCACTGGTGGGCACTGGCAGGTGGCACTGGAGGGCACTGCATAGCAGCAGTGCCTCTCCCTGTTCGGGACCGATGTCCCTCTGTAAGATTCCGGTGACCGGATTTTTTTTCCCTCACGCTATCAGCGCGAGGGGAAAAAAAAAAAACAGATTACCGATCTTCTGTTTACATCACGTGATCAGCTGTCATTGGCTGACAGCTGATCATGTGGTAAGGGGCCGGGATCGGCCCTTCACTCCGATCTGTGATCAGCTGAGTCTCAGCTGAGTCTCATTGACTCTGTGATCACAGAGTGCGCCGCCCGTGCCCTGCAGGGGGCGCGCAGGCAGCTCATGTACGGGACGCCCTCCTGGCAATCAAGGCCCGTGCTGAAGCCGTCATTTAGCTATAGTGTGGGCAGTGAGGTGGTTAATTGAACAAGATAAAATTAGAAGCCGATTGGCTACCACGCACAGCTGCGCCAGATTTTTCACTCTCCAGTTTTAGTAAATCAACCCCTTAATGTCTAATAAAAGTGCAAAGACAAATCACAAAGTGCTCAGATATAATCAGTAAAGTGCATTGTGCTAGAATACAGTAGAAGCTTATCAGAGTGAAAAAAGCACTTTACTATAACCACACAAAAAAAAGAAAACTGAGTCAGAGGAATGTATGGGAAACTAATCTAATTCCGAGGGGAGGATGTCGCTAGGACAGGTAGGCTCTACAAGTTGCTTGGCAGGGGAAGGCCTCTTCTTTAGAAGGAAGGGAGTATGTTGCATTGTTTCATTCCTGACTTCACTACCCTCAGTTTGGTTTTGATGCCTATCTTGCATCTGAACCTTTGTTTGCCTTATGACCCAGATTTGCCTAACTCCCCTGATAAAGTTTTTAGTGATCAAGTACAGTATTAAAGTGCATAAAGCCTGGGACTAGGGATGAGCCGAACACCCCCCGGTTCGGTTCGCACCAGAACCTGCGAACGGACCGAAAGTTCGCACGAACGTTAGAACCCCATTGACGTCTATGGGACTCGAACGTTCGAAATCAAAAGTGCTCATTTTAAAGGCTAATTTGCATGGTATTGTCCTAAAAAGGGTTTGGGGACCCGGGTCCTACCCCAGGGGACATGTATCAATGCAAAAAAAACTTTTAAAAACGGCCGTTTTTTTCGGGAGCAGTGATTTTAATGATGCTTAAAGTAAAAAAAAAAAAAGTGAAATATTCCTTTAAATATCGTACCTGGGGGGTGTCTATAGTATGCCTGTAAAGTGACGCGTGTTTCCCGTGTTTAGAACAGTCCCTGCACCAAATGTCATTTTTAAAGGAAAAAATCTCATTTAAAACTGCTTGCGGGTTTAATGTCATGTCGGGTCATGGCAATATGGATGAAAATCAGTGAGACAAACGGCATGGGTACCCCCCAGTCCATTACCAGGCCCTTTGGGTCTTGTATGGATATTAAGGGGAACCCCGCACCCAAATTAAAATAAGGAAAGGCCCTATATACTCTGAACAGCAGTATACAGGCGGTGCAAACAAGACAGGGACTGTAGGTTTGTTGTTAAGTAGAATCTCTTTGTAATTTTGAATGGGTACATTTTTAATGTGTTTAGCTCCAGCCAAAAAATCTTTTTTAAGCTTTTTTGAAAACATAGGGAAGGGTTATCACCCCTGTGACATTTGTTTTGCTGTCTTTCCTCCTCTTCAGAAGATTTCACCTCACTTTTTGTCCCAATGAAAAATGTTTTTTGAAAATTTGGGTTTTTTTGTGGAACAAGGATTGGAAAGCATCAGTGGAAAGGAGAAATTGTTTTCCCATATTAACTCTTACAGGAGAGAATTTCCCTTCCTAGGGGTAGATTTCATCTCACTTCCTGTTGTCTCCTTCCGTTTGCAAGTAGGAGTCGTTTGTAAGTTAGATGTTTGAAAGTAGGGTCCTGCCCTATATACGCAGCAGAAATTTGGGCCTTAGGTGTTGCTGTGGCCACAACACTGTAAGCCCTCACAGGGCCCTGCTGTGAAATATTAGATCAAGAATTGTAATTACATGCCCCTGTTGCACAGGAGCTGAAAAATTAGGCCTTAGGCACTGGTGCTGGTGCCACAACACTGCAACCCCTCACAGACACTCTAGTTGGAACGCAGGAACGAGCCCTGCTGCAAATTATTGCATCAAAAATTGTAATTACACACCCCTGTTAGACAGGGGCAGAAAAATTGGGCCTTAGGCACTGGTGCTGGTGCCACAACACTGCAACCCCTCACAGACACTCTAGTTGGAATGCAGGAACGAGCCCTGCTGCAAAGTATTGCATCAAAAATTGTAATTACACGCCCCTGTTAGACAGGGGCAGAAAAATTGGGCCTTAGGCACTGGTGCTGGTGCCACAACACTGCAACCCCTCACTGACACGCTAGTTGGAATGCAGGAATGAGCCCTGCTGCAAAGTATTACATCAAAAATTGTAATTACACGCCCCTGTTAAACAGGGGCTGAAAAATTGTGCCTTAGGCACTGGTGGTGGCACCCAGAACCAAAAATGTTCTTACAAGCTATCAGCGTGATGATTGAGGAGGAAGAGGATAATTACTCAGGGATAGTCACTCAGCATCAGCATAGGCAGTCTTTGAAGGGATCTGAGATTTCAAAAAAAATTATTCGGTTACATCAGCATCAGGTGCTTGGTAGCTGGTGGTGATCCAAGACTGATTCATTTTTATGAAGGTCAGTCGATCGACCGAGTCGGTGGACAGACGCACCCTGTGATCGGTTACCACGCCTCCAGCAGCACTGAATGTGCGTTCCGAAAGAACGCTGGATGCAGGACAGGCCAGTAGCTCAATTGCATACTGTGCAAGCTCTGGCCAGTGATCCATCCTCAAGACCCAGTAACCCAGAGGATTTTCGGTGGGAAAGGTGTCCAAGTCTGATCTTGCCCCTAGGTATTCCTGCACCATGTAAAACAGACGCTGGCGATGGTTGCTGGAACCGATCATACCTTGGGGCTGCGGACCAAAAAATTGTCTGAACGCATCGGTCAGACGGCCACCTTCTCCACCGCTCCTTCTTTGACTGACCGAAGCCTCAGCAACACGTTGTCCAGAAACAGGAGTTTGTAACCTCCCAGTCTCTGGGAACGCATTGCACAGACCTTTCTGCAAGGCCTCCCGAAGATGTTTCATCCTCTGCTCCCTCTGCGATGGCAAGATAAGGTCCGCAACCTTACCCTTGTAACGTGGATCAAGGAGGGTTGCCAGCCAGTATTGGTCCTTCTCCTTGATACCACGAATACGAGGATCCTTACGCAGGCTTTGCAGGATCAGGGAGGCCATGCAGCGTAGGTTTGCTGAGGCATTCGGTCCGGAGTCCTCTGGGTCACTAAGGACAACAACGTCCGCAGCCACCTCCTCCCAGCCACGTACAAGTCCATGTGTTTCTTGGGACTGATCCCTTAAAGACTGCTGCTGATGCTGAGTGCCAGGCTTCACCTCCATACTGACACAATCTTCCTCCTCCTCCTCCTCCTCCTCGTCCTGCCCGCCGATCACACAGGAACACTGTCTGGATAAAGGGGGCCTTGAGAGCTAAGGAAGTCCTCCTCTTCCTGCCTCTGTTCTGCCTCAAGTGCCCTGTCCATTATTCCACGCAGCGTGTGCTCCAACAGGTGGACAAGGGGGACAGTGTCACTGATGCATGCACTGTCACTGCTCACCATCCTTGTGGCCTCCTCGAATGGTGACAGGACAGTGCATGCATCCCTGATCATGGCCCACTGGCGTGGGGAAAAAAAAACAAGCTCCCCTGACCCTGTCCTGGTGCCATAGTCGCACAGGTACGCATTGATGGCCCTCTGCTGCGTGTGCAGCCGCTGCAGCATGGCCAACGTTGAGTTCCACCTGGTGGGCATGTCACAGATTAGGCGGTTCTTGGGCAGGTTAAACTCCTTTTGGAGGTCCGTCAGCCGAGCACTGGCATTATATGACCGGCGGAAATGCACACAGACTTTCCTGGCCTGCCTCAGGACATCCTGTAAGCCCAGGTACCTGCCCAAGAACCGCTGCACCACCAAGTTAAGGACGTGAGCCAAACAGGGCACATGGGTCATTTGTCCCTGTCGGAGGGCAGAGAGGAGGTTGGTGCCATTGTCGCAAACCACCATTCCTGCCTTAAGTTGGCGTGGCGTCAACCACCTCTGAACCTGCCCCTGCAGAGCTGACAGAACCTCTGCCCCAGTGTGGCTCCTGTCCCCCAAGCACACCAGCTCAAGCACCGCATGGCATCTTTTGGCCTGCGTACTTGCGTAGCCCCTTGAATGACTACGGAGCACTGCTGGTTCCGAGGAAGAGGCCATGGAGGAAGAAGAAGAGGAGGGGGTGGAGGAGAGAGGTGTGTCACAATCAGCATTTTGGAGGCGTGGTGGCGGAACAACCTCCAACACTACTGCACCTTGTCCTGCATCCTTCCCAGCTGCCAGCAGAGTCACCCAATGCACCGTGAAACTTAGGTAACGTCCCTGTCCATGCCTGCTGGACCATGAGTCAGTGGTAATATGCACCTTACCGCTGACCGCCCTGTCCAGCGAGGCATGGACATTGCCTTCCACATGCCGGTAGAGAGCCGGAATCGCCTTCCGTGAGAAAAAGTGGCGTTTGGGTACCTGCCACTGAGGAACCGCACATTCCACAAACTCACGGAAGGGGGCAGAGTCTACCAACTGAAAAGGCAGCAGTTGAAGTGCTAGCAATTTTGCCAAGCTAGCATTCAACCGCTGGGCATGTGGATGGCTGGGAGCAAACTTTTTTCGGCGGTGCAGCAGCTGGGGCAGGGAAATTTGCCTGGTACAATCTGACGTCGGTGTACCAAAAGCAGATTGCCCACAAGTACTTGGCTGTGACACACCTAATTCTACACCTTCATTCCTCTCACTGCAGGTCTCAGAGAGGACTGGAGGTCTAGTGGGGTTGGAAATCTCAGCTGATGAGGAGCAAGGAGAGATCCTCTTTGTTCTTTGGTGTGGGTCTTTTAGATACGCTTGCCAACGAACTGCATGGCAGGTCAACATATGTCTGGTCAAGCATGTGGTACCCAAGCGGGAGATGTTTTGGCCACGCGAGATACGCTTGAGACATATGTTGCAAATAGCAGCGGTGCGATCTGATGCACTCGTCTCAAAAAAGGCCCACACCAAAGAACTTTTTGAATAACACGCAGAGACTGCAGCGCCCTGCACATGTGGAGCTTTGGGGTGTGATGCAGTCAATGTGCTGCCCTTAGGCTGGCCCCTGGAGGGCATCCTGCCTCGTTGGTGATGTGCCGCCTCCTCCTCCTCCTCCTCCTCCTCCTATCAGGCACCCACGTTGAGTCAGTGACCTCATCATCCCCTCCCTCCTCATCACTGGAGCAAACCTGGCAGTATGCTGCAGCAGGGGGAGCATGACTGCCAGATTGCTGTCCTTCTTGGGCACCCCCTCTGTCCGTGCTCATGTTACTGCCTTCATCAAGCTCAGTATCATCATCAGAGCCTTCCAAACGCTGGGCATCCTCCTGGAGCATGTACCCAACACTGTGGTCAAACAGTTCGAGGGAATCCTCAGGAGGACATGGTGGAGCTAGGGAAGGAGTCACTGATGACATTGAGCTGAGGGAAGAGGCTGCTGCTTTGCCAGACAAAGCACCCTGGGCATGGGTGAGAGAGGATGAGGAGGATGAGGATGGCTTGGTCATCCACTCGACCAAGTCTTCCACATGTTGCGGCTCAAAACGGCCAGCTGCCGAAAAAAAGGCCAAGTGTGTCCCATGGCCACGTGCTGATGAGGATTCACCGTCTCCACGACCAGCACTAGACACAGAGCCTGCTTGCCCTCTCTTATTGGCTTGTGACTGTCTGCCTCTCCTTCTTGGCCTTCCAGACATACTAATGGCCTGTAGCTGCACTAAGCTGGGATAGAACACCAGTAATTTTCTTCAGGTAGCTTTATATACTGTAACAAGACAAGCCTGCCTGTCAGTAGGAAGATAACAGGAACGGATCTAGCTGAACACTGTGAGCAGGACGCACTGTACTAAATGTAAATAGTCTAGCTGCCTGACCGTGGTACTAAAAGGTTTAAATAGAACACCAGTAATTTTCTTCAGGTAGCTTTATATACTGTAACCAGACAAGCCTGCCTGTCAGTAGGAAGATAACAGGAACGGATCTAGCTGAACACTGTGAGCAGGACGCACTGTACTAAATGTAAATAGTCTAGCTGCCTGACCGTGGTACTAATAGGATCAAATAGAACACCAGTAATTTTCTTCAGGTAGCTTTATATACTGTAACCAGACAAGCCTGCCTGTCAGTAGGAAGATAACAGGAACGGATCTAGCTGAACACTGTGAGCAGGACGCACTGTACTAAATGTAAATAGTCTAGCTGCCTGACCGTGGTACTAATAGGATCAAATAGAACACCAGTAATTTTCTTCAGGTAGCTTTGTATACTGTAACCAGACAAGCCTGCCTGTCAGTAGGAAGATAACAGGAACGGATCTAGCTGAACACTGTGAGCAGGACGCACTGCACTAAATGTAAATAGTCTAGAATTTAACAGGACCGGATCTAGCTGAACACTGTGAGCAGGACGCACTGCACTAAATGTAAATAGTCTAGAAGATAACAGGAACGGATCTAGCTGAACACTGTGAGCAGGACGCACTGCACTAAATGTAAATAGTCTAGAAGATAACAGGAACGGATCTAGCTGAACACTGTGAGCAGGACGCACTGCACTAAATGTAAATAGTCTAGAAGATAACAGGAACGGATCTAGCTGAACACTGTGAGCAGGACGCACTGCACTAAATGTAAATAGTCTAGAAGATAACAGGAACGGATCTAGCTGAACACTGTGAGCAGGACGCACTGCACTAAATGTAAATAGTCTAGAAGATAACAGGAACGGATCTAGCTGAACACTGTGAGCAGGACGCACTGCACTAAATGTAAATAGTCTAGAAGATAACAGGAACGGATCTAGCTGAACACTGTGAGCAGGACGCACTGCACTAAATGTAAATAGTCTAGAAGATAACAGGAACGGATCTAGCTAAACTGAATACAGTATATATATATATATATATATATGCAACACCTGGGATGCATATATATACACAATACACTGTAAGTGCAGCTAACTGACTGACTGTTCTGCCTAATCTATCTAACTCAAATCAAATGACACTGTCTGTCTCTCTCTCTCTCTCTCAATGAACGCCGGAACACACACTACACAGGGCCGCCGTGCAGGCAGCCTTATATAGTGTGGGGCGTGTACTAAATCCCCTGAGCCATAATTGGCCAAAGCCTCCTTGGCTTTGGCCAATTACGGCTCTCTGTTCAGGCGGCGCTGTGATTGGCCAAGCATGCGGGTCATAGTGCATGCTTGGCCAATCATCAGCAAGCAATGCACTGCGATGCCGCAGTGAATTATGGGCCATGACGCGCCACACGAATTTGGCGCGAACGGCCCCTATCGTTCGCAATTCGGCGAACGGGCGAACAGCCGATGTTCGAATCGAACATGGGTTCGACTCGAACACGAAGCTCATCCCTACCTGGGACAGCCAAGTATTGTAAAACATAAAGTTTCTAGGAATAGAGGCTGCTGTAGATATCTAAGGGGATGTGAGTGTACTTACAGTATAACTAATGGCAAAACGTTATTCTTTTAGTTTTGGATAGTGGAGAGGGATAAGAACCCCTGTTAGTTTTTATTGTTGTCTCGATCCTATTCACCCTCTCTATTTGTCCTGTTTCACTTTCACTGTCAATGATAATAGTAAAGTCAACAGAAAAGTAATAGAGGGGAAATAGTCTAGTGGGGGCACTAGTTCTAGTGAGCTGGGAATTCCCTTAATTTGCAGGGATTTCCGCTCCCTTCCTGTTTGGCTATGGGACAGGATGTAAAGGGTAATCTCCAAAATGGAACACAGATGGCATAAAAAAAAAATCTGACGGGTTATAAACCTCTCTTACTCTATGCCTTTAGTTCTACTTTAATTTTTTGACCATTAGGCGGCGCCCTAACTTACAATGTATATATTGAGCGTTGGTTTCAGGGTGGGTGGAGTTCAGAGCTCTGCTCCGTAGTAGGCCCTCATTGGGTTTTGTTGAGCGCTTCATGCACAGATGTAAAGACTGAGGAATACCTGATGAGGTCCTACTGAAATTGGGGACAGGACTAGAAGCAAACCCACCGTCATCCTTCAGAGTAAGAAACTAAAGATGGAGCCTAAATTTCTCTGAGGTGATATGTAACCTAATAATGTATTCTGGACTTGGATGCCCTTAACTTACAGGTGCCATAACTGTGTGCCCACTTGTTGCCCATCTTGAATTTGCAAAGTATGATTTGTAAAAATGCATTGGAATCTATTGTCACAACATACACTTTCAGTGATAGTTATTTTGTAACAATCCAATGTAAAAAAACTTACTTGAAAAATCTCCTTTCTTATTGTGAGTGCTACCTACCTGTCTGTATATTATTTTACATTTTGATATGCTTTAAACGCTGTGATGCATTTGGCGGACAGTACTTTCCGCTGAATGCAACCTATTGAAGTGAATGGGGCTAAACCATAACCGCCCGCAGCCACGTGGAATACAAACAATTGTGGGGTGGTGGTGCTGACCTTTAAAGATTAAAAACGGAATGTGAGGAGGCAACATAACCCCTCCTCATCGTCTGTCAAAAGCCCTCTGAAAAGCTCACACTTCAGAGGGCCAACACTAGTGTAAATTAGCCCTGACATCTTCAAAATATGTTTGACAGCTACATTTATAAGATCATTAGGAACAAATTTCCTTAATCTAGGTACACACTATTGTGGTTTCCCTTTGGCCACCTATACAGGCACAGCAGCCCAGAAAATGCAGAGAAGAGATCCCTGCACCTTTTCCAAAATCGCAGCTGCGGGGAAATCTCACAGTGCTATGAGGTTCCCAGCAGGGGAAAACGCGCTGTGATTTCCTGTGCATGGGGGTGACATTAAGAATTAATGGTAGTGTTGTGGTTCGGATTCAAACTGATGACCCCAAGGCTGCTTTTATAGATTTTTACAATAAATGAGGTTTGTAGAAAATGTTTTCGAATCTCTGAATTAGATTTTTTTTTCTGCTTCTAGAAGTAAAAAATTGGGACAGGGCCATGTTTACCAAGGTGTAACATCACCTCTTCTTTTAACAACACTCTATAGACATCTGAGAACTGAGGAGACCAATCGATGGAGTTTTGGGAGAGGAATGTTGTCCCATTCTTGCCTGATATAGGATTCTTACTTCTCAACAGTCCTGGGTCTTCTTTGTTGTATTTTTCGCTTCAAGATGCACCAAATATTTTCAGTTGATGAAAGATCTGGACTGCAATCAGGCCAATTAAGCACCCGGACTGTTCTACTATGTTGCCATAGTGTGGTCAAAGATGCAGTATGCAGTTTAGCATTGTCCTGGTGAAATATGCAAGGGCTTCTATAAAAAAAAAGTTGTTGTCTGGAAGGGAGCATATGCTACTCTAAAACCTTTATATATCTTTCAGCATTGATGGTGCCTTTCCAGATGTGAAAGCTGCTCAATCCATATGCACTAATGCATACCCATGCCATCATAGATACAAGCTTTTGAACGGAGCGCTGATAACAAGCCAGAGGATGCAGTGCCCCTGTTTTCTGAAAAGAATGTACAAATTCATTTTGTCTGACCACAGAAGTTTTCCACTTTGCAACAGACCATTTTAAATGAGCTTTGGCCCAAAGAAGACAGTGGCACTTCTGATCTGCATGATAGAACTTTACCTTGCATTTTTGGATGGCACAGCAAACAGTGTTCACAGACAATATATTTTGGAACTATTCCTGAACCCATGCAGTGATATCAGTCCATCACAGATTATTGTAGTGCCGTCTGAGGGCCCGAAGATCACAGACATCCAATATTGTATTGCATTTCGGTCTTCTCACAGAGATTGCTCCAGATTCTCTGAATCTTTTGATATCATGTACTTTAAAGGACAATATATTTAAATTTTACATTAGGGAACATGATTTTATTATGTTACAGTTTAGACATTTGCTATGTTTTTTATTTTCCATTGTGAATAAAATATGGGTCCATGAGCTTTGCAAACCATTGCATTTCATTTTTATGTAGATTTTACACAATGTTCCAACTTTTTTGGAATTGGGGTTGTATGAATGTGAGTTAGGGACTGTAGACTGTAAGCTCCTTGAGGGCAGAGACTGATGTGAATGCACAATATACTGTATATTTAAAGCTCTGCAAAAATTGTTGGCGCTTTACAAATACCAATAATAAATAAAATACATTTCAAAGCATTGCTCACTGTCAATGTAACTGTGATAACACATTTTATGTAAATTATAAACGTATATGTAAAATTATGAATCGCCATTTATATAGATTCAACAACCTGTGCAGGCAACAGACTTTTATCTCATACTTAGGATACAAACTAAACCATCAAGAGTTTGAAGATTAAAATATACAACATATGAACCCAAAACCAAAAATGTAATATATTCCAACTTAATCATTAGATGTGGTGGCTGCATCAGTTTTCTTTTCTTAGGCCTTTTTTTTTTTTCACCCGGTGACATGGCCAGTAAAAGACCCCCTGTATTAGAGTGCCCCCACTGGATGAATGGGCACCTTTGGCACAGCAGCATTATCAGTCTGGGGGGAAGGGAGTGTTAGATGTACTAGCAGATTTTAATACACTAACAAATTGAAGCCAAACTCCAGCTAACACTTTAGCAGTTACAGCAAAAAAAAAAAAAAAACATATTTTTACTTTTGGGATACAGGTTTTACACAAATAAAAGCTGGTCCTTGTAAGCACCCCTGTCAGTGTTAAATGGCTTGTCCCCTCTCTGTACCGGTTACATTCTGCTGGAGAGCTTATTTTGACAACAACAACAGACTTACTGGCTGGATCACAAGAGGAAAATAGAAGAAAGCAAGCCTAAAAAAGAAAATGAATGCAACTTTCACATCTAATAATTGGTAAACTACATTATAATAAAAAAGGTTGCTTTTGGGTTTAATATCGCTTTTTTTTTATTATTATTTAATAACAACTACTAGAAAAGCCTTTAAATGCAGTGTACTTGAGATGCATATAAGTAAAGAAAGGATATTTGCAAATCCAAAGAAAGTGTAAACAAGGCACATGCAAACAACATTTTTGTAGCATTGACAAAAACATGTCTGCCATGAGGATAGATGGAAGAACAACTAAAATGCAAAATACAGTATATGTTTTTTATATACATTTTTATGCAGGACCCCCTCTCTTTTTTTTTTCATAAAAGAAAACTTGACAAAATGCATTTGGGGTGCAACATGTAAAATGTTTTGCAATTCAACAAGTATGAATGAGCTCTTAGTGTACCATGCTGAAGTTAGGTGAATTGCGATCTGAGGATTCTACAGTTTTACAGCAAACTGCAATGTGCAGCAATAGAGTGTGAACTTGTAGAAGTCACCAGTCTTGTAGAGAGGCACCACACAGATCAGTAAAAGGCTGGGAGAGCAGGATGCTGGAGTGTGGAGGAGGGGCGGGCGTCTGAAAGAGACTTTTGCAGATCTCATTAAGTATACTTCAGAAGCTGAAACAGACAAATGTTATGGTCTGTAGTGATGGCACTTGCAGCAAACTATAGCTGTAATGCAAAATTTACTGGCAGGTAACACCTTTCTTTTTTTGGGCATTTCTCTTCTACAAAAGAAAAAGCTCCCCTCTACCCAGTGCCGGTACAAGGTTATCTAGTGCCCAGGGCGAACATATCAAATTGCGCCCCCCAAGATGTATGAGCATTAAGTATCAGCAAAAATCCCAAAAGCATAAATTTCCCCCTCCTCCCAGTACAAATCTGCCCCCCTGCTGAAACCCCCTCTCCTAGCACAACTCTTCTACCCCCAAAATCCCCCCCCCCCCATCACCCCTCCCAACACAAACCCTCCTAAATCACTCTTAACAGCCCCCCCCCACACACAAATTCCCCCAACTAGAATAAAACTCCCTGTCACTCAGCCCAATTCCCCCTCCCAACACAAATCCCCTTCCCCCAATCTCCTTGGGATGCCCCCCACCTCAGATGATACCACAGTGCCCAGGGCATCCGCCCTTCCTGCCCAGCCCTTGTCCCGGCCCTGCTTCTACCTGCAAGATCCTCTTCTCCTAAATGTACATTGAGCCCCACATGCACAGCTCCATGTACAATCTCAGCATTTTTTATGCTAGGATAAATTATCTCCTATGTGTGGATGTTACTTTGGGCTGGCCAAACCCAGAAGCCTGTATGAAAAGAAAACATCAGCACCAAGTCTTGCAGATTTTAATTCTAAATGCCAACTTATTCTGGTTAATACTGAGTCTATATAGGCTAAATAATGACTTAAAGTGAACATGTGCTTTGCTTAAGCTGACCATAGATGGCTTGAATCTCAGCCAGTTCAGCAGGGACCGGCCGGGATTCAAACCATGCACTGTATGAGCAGGCTGACTGTACCCAAGCTGATCACTTGACCTTGGGTATAACCAACACGTTGGACTTTTCTACATACTGCAGCTATTTCCGCTAGCAGTAACCATTGTATTTTGCTGGCCAGGAATGCTCCCTGCTCCCTCCGCTGAAAGAATACAATAGGCATTTTTGAGCGTAGAATTGAGCAATTTTCTTTCCTTCCACCGGTCTCATCTATGGCCAGTCTTATGCAGGGCAAAGCAACAAAATTCTCTTAAATGCTGCCTACCCAGCTACACTTACTCAACTTTCAATTGCTTCACTGCCACTACATGCAGCTGTATGCAACAATGAAAAAAAAAAGGCAAAGCATGTGCAGCTTGAGGAAGCCGGGTGTGGAGGCGCCAACTCTGCTGACACTGTTATATGGTGAAGGTGTAATACATACACTTACTGGTGAGTCAGTTCAGATGGGGTGGGGATGTCCATCAGGGGTTGTGTTGTCCTGGGATGTGCTGGTGTGCAGGCTTCACTGGCGGTCCTTCACCTCAGGGGATGTTGGTTCCTGGTTGAGAGAGGCTTAACAGCGGTGTCCAGTGTGTGGAAGCTCCACGCTAACCACCCTGGAACCCGGAAGCGGAAGTGATGTCAGCGGTGCACCACTCTGCTTTTGAGGGAAAGTGTTTCCCTAATGGCAGAGCCAGGTTGGAAATCTGCTACATCAAGAAAAGATTCCTGGGGCGATCCACAGACCAAGTCTGTTTGTTTCATGCATCCAGAATGTTGAACTGCAAAAGTCTGGCGTGAAACTGGGCACTGCCTTGAGGCTACCATCATGCCTAAGACCCTCATGCAGGCATGAATTTGGGGCTGACCTTGGGCCTGAAGGATACAGAGCAAGTGGATGGAAGGACAGTTGTTTATCCTGTGACAGGAAATCCTGGACAGAGTTGTGTACGAAGTCCAGCCCAGCTACTCTAATTGGTGAGTCAGTTCCACAACTTTCGAGAGATGGTGGATCCAACCAAACCTCTGCATTAGTCGCTGTCTGGTTAGGGAGGACTGGTCCTTTAAAAAGGAGATTGTTTAGGCAATCCACCACATCTATCCCCTGATAACTGAGCAGAGCCAAGCCAAACAGCTTTGTGAAGACTCAAAGGGCTGTGGACATGCCAAGGGGAAGGACAACTAATTGGTGGTTATGAGCACCCACAGGAAAATGCAGATATCATTGGCAAGGAGGAAAAAAGGGAATGTTCAAGTAAGCATTCCTTATATCCATGGAGGCAAGATCTTCAGGAAGAAGGGAAACAAAAATAAAAACTGCTGACACCATGTTAAACTTCTGAACCCACAGAACAAGTTGAGTTTTCAGATCTTCAATGGGTTAAACATCTCTATTTACCTGGGAAACTGTAAACAGGTTTTGAGTAGAAGCCTTGAAAGCATTCTTTGCTTGAGTCTGAGATAATGACCTTCTAAAGGCTGCTGAAGAACAGCAAACAAGATCCACCTATCTTGTGGGGAAAAAAAAAAGCTAATTTATTTGAGCGAGGAGGAGGCATAACCTAAAACACCAAATTGTAGCCCCTGGAAATGATACACTGGACCCAAATATCTGAGAATTCTTGGGACCAGAAGGTGGACAGACATCCTGCCATTCTGAGAAGTGGGGGCACCCCTCAATGGCTCATTGGTAAGAGAGCTTGGAGCCAGACTTGGTGTTCCATGTCTTCCAACAAAAGTGTACTCCAGACTTGGAGCTGGAGGCTTGAAAGGGACAAAAGGAATTTTTCCTAATCTCAGGAGTAGAAGGGTCTACCTGCAGGAATGCAAGCCTTCTTTTTTTAAAGGGAGCAAAGTATTTTTACCTCCCTTAAACCTCTTTAATATACCTGTCCAAAGAGGGATCAAAAACAGGCTTTCTCCCTCAAAGAGCAGCTTGCTTGAGGCACTTCTTGAATGGGAGTTCCGCCAAACAGCATTTGAGCAAAAGGATTCTACGCATATGCACAGAGGGGGGGGTCACCTTGGAAATCTGGAGACATGTTCTGCCAGTTTGTTCACACAAGTGTCAGGCCATAGGTTAAAAACTCCAGGTGGTGGTGAACAGGGTGGTCCATTGGGATAGAGCTCCCATAGGGTCTGGGACTTGGTCCAGACAACAAGGGTTATGGCAGACGGCCATGGAGGCAACCACAGATTGCATGGGGGCCTGCCAAAAACAGCAGTACATCTAACTTCTTGTCCACAGGTCCATAAAAACACAGGAGTATCTTCCCCATAAGATTTAGGCAATTTAGGGAGTTTATGTTGGAGACTTTGGGGTGAGCAGACTCACTGCTCCAATGCCAAGTAAGAGCGTACAGCATCAGTAAGGGTAGCAATGATATCTTTAAAGCTTTGATGATATCTCAGCCAAAAGGCATCTCATCCTGATCTAGTTTCTCATAAGTGGTGGTGGGGGGTTTCCTGGGCCTATATAGCACCCTTCAGCTAACTCAACATGATGCATCATGTGACAAAGCAAGCACCCATGAGGGATCCAGTGCCCAAAGCGACCTAACAGGCTAACTCCAGGTACAGCCCCCAAAGCCCAGTTGAGGAGTCAACTGGTCTGGAAGCTGCAGAAGGAAACTGCAATGGCTACGGTGCAGTCAGAAAGCCTGATAGATGAATCGTCAGGAATAAAAACCCTCTGCGTAAGAGGAAATCTTCTCTCGGTAAAGGAAAAAAAAATTATAAATAAATATATTCACCACTTACAGATACCAGCAAAAAAAAAAAATGGGCTTGCTGGGAAAGTGTTTGTGTGTTGGGTGGGGGGGGTGTCCCTACAGCTTTCTTTTTGCCAGTATCCAATCATCCGAAGGTAGCTACATATAACTTTTGGTTATCACTAAGACCCTGTGTTTTGTACCATACGATTTAAAAAAAACTTCAGCTCTGAACACTTGCTGAGTTTGCAACAGGACTGAGTGCTCTTGAGGGGAGTGCTGAAGGTGTGCTGTGATGGTTTCAGGAAGCTGTGTACAGCACTCTGCCAGATCCTCCCACCAAACATAATCTGCCTACATTGCAGAAGGAAGCACAGAGAACAAGTGAGGATGTTACTGGGCCTAAAATAAGGTATGAAATGGTCGATATAAATATACCGCTCACAAACAATAAATAAATATGAAATGAAAAATAATAAAACACAAAGTCCAAAACAAATGACTCAAGGTGCTCCAATCCAAAATGAAGAGAAGAAAAGTGTTCCAAAAAATTCAGGTGCACAACCCCCCTTTATGTGTCCCCACTCACCAGATCCACATGACCCCCAGCTTTTCAGTCTGGTGGGTTTCTTAAGGCTTAATATGGATGTCTTTAGGATGGTGGATAGGAGATCAGGTCATCAGATTCAGGGTTGCTTGGTGAAGGGTTTCAGCCAGACAAAACATGTACCCAGAAGTAAAAAAACAAACGGATAGTGAAGTACCATCAAAAGGGGTTTATTTAAACAAAAGATGGGTACTTACAAAACATAGGATAAAAACAAGCATGGAGCAGATCGTATAAAACAGCTGTTTCAAGCGTGCGTTCCAAACGACCAGAACTGACGTCAGAAATCCCAGAAATAGCGTCACTGTTTTGCCCTGCCACAGGGCATCATCACGGACCTAATTTCCGGTTTAGCTGAGTCAGCTTAAATAAAAGGTGAAGGAGCAAACGCCCCTAGAAACAACCAATCAACATTAGCACAGTGGCCATATTGTTGGTGGGATAAAAGTGTCACTCCTAAGGATAAAAAATATCCACAGGAGAGACAAAAAGCCATTTTCCTGGTTTGAGAAATCGAACAATTTCCAAGGACACCATGGACGTCAGTTCCGGTAACTATTGGATCAAGTAAAATATAAACAAAAAATACAATAATGAAAAAATGTTACAATAAGAACAATGAAAAATAAATAAAATAAAAACATTTTACACCCAATGATGCCCCGTGGGGGGGCGAAACGTTGACGCTATTTCCGGGATTTCTGACGTCAGTTCCGGTCGTTTGGAACGCTCGCTTGAAACGGCCGTTTTATACGATCTGCTCCATGCTTGATGCTTTTTTTTATCCCATGTTTTGAAAGTACCTATCTTTTGTTAAAAAAAACCCATTTTTGATGGTACTTCACTATCAGTTCGTTTTTTTTACTTCTGGGTACGTGTTTTGTCTGGCTGAAACCCTTCACCAAGCAACCCTGGATCCGACGACCTGATCTCCTATCCACCATCCTAAAGACATCCATATTAAGCCTTAAGTGACCCACCAGACTGAAAAGCTGGGGGTCATGTGGATCTGGTGAGTGGGGACACATAATGGGGTGTTGTGCACCTGAAATTTTTTGAAGCACTTTTCTTCTCTTCATTTTGGATTGGAGCACCTTGAGTCATTTGTTTTGGACTTTGTGTTGTTTTAGTATTTTTTATTCCATATTTATTGTTTGCGAGCGCTATATTTATATCAACCTTTCATATTTTCTAAGTGATTAGCACTTTGTGCATAGCAGCTGCAATTTTATTTCACTGATTTTTGTTTCACCATTAGCGCGAATATATATATATTTAGTATATCTTTTTTTCTAAAATAAGGTATGTAATGTAAACTAAAAGATAATGTAACCTGAAAAGGCATTCAATTACAAAAAGCACAATATATACACACAAACATATATTATATATATATATATATATATATATATATATATATATATATATATATATATATATATATATATATATATATATATATATATATATATATATATATATATATATAATATCTTTTACCTTTTAGCAGTTTGTTTCTTTGACTTACTTCTCTGAAAGTGTGTACATGTTATTTGTAACTCCACCTTTGTTAGTTTTAGTGTTTAGTGCTGGCATGTAAAACATGGGTCATCCAATACAATTGTACCCAAGGCATTGGGAAAAAAAATTGCAGGCCTTGGCATATTTGCAGTAATAGGAAATTAAGGCACTGTGCTGGCATTTAACTTCGGTCTCTCTTCATAGTGACTATCTTGGGTTTACACTGAATACACCCCTCACAGATGCCCTTAGAACGGACCCCTTTTTGCATTGTTCCATCTCCATAAGAACTTGATTGCACCTGCAAGTGTTGTGTTGTGTATTTGCACAGCTTGTGTGACTTCTGCTATATTCTTCTTTTGAAAGACCATATTGATCAAACGAGTTCTTTCTAGGCAGAGTCAACTTACCAATATATTTTTTCAGATTGTCGGAGTGTCAGGGAACTTGGAAAAACTCATGCAAACATAGAGAACATACAAACTCCTGGCACGTAATGTCCCTGGTGCAAACTGAACCCAGGACCTCTGCCTTGCAGGACTTCAATGCTCATCACCAGGACACAAATGCAGAAAATGAAACACCACCAGATAAATCCAGTACACAGGTCACACGGTACATGTTTCAAAGTGAGTTTATTTGTACGTTTTATGATGGGATGATCCCACCACCAGTAAGGCACACAAGGCTGTTGAGAACAAAACTTACACAACAAGATACAAATGGAATGAAACATGAACCGGAGGTTATGCCAATCACGGCCAAACTCTTGGCACTCCAGTTGATGTACTCTATCTCCGATCATAAGATAGAGATCAACAGCTAGAGGACCAAGCGCCTGTATTTGACACCAGAGGACAGAACTGGGTATGGTCACATGACGTGCGGAATCGGGTCTACACATCACAATTTTGGCAGATGAGCAAAACACACACGCACACACACAAAATTAGTGCCTTGGAAAAAAGAAAAACAAAACAAAAAAAACAAAAAAAAAAAACAGTGCATTTATAAATTATATAAACAATATCAAAAGCAAAAAAAAAAGGCAGTACTGCAGCATGAACGAAAACGCAGTGTTTGATGAAACCATTTATAAATAGAATATATTGCACAAAATATTAATAACACGTGAGTGAAAACATAACACAGGCAGAAGTAGACTGGGTGCACGCTGATTGAGAAGGGAGTTAGGGGGATTTGATCTTTCTGTAAATTGGAAAGGGAAGGGAAGAGAAAGGGGGGGGGCATACAAGTCTCTGATGTGTGTCTCTCTCTCCAGGACCTGGGCTTAGGAAGCGGCTTCTGCAGCCCCTGCCTTGCCTCACTTGGTTGAATGCCAGGAAATTTGTTAGATTCCAGACTTGCTTTTTCTCACTGCTCTGCTTCCTGTTGCAGCTGAAAGAAATTCTTTCCTTCCAACTTTTTGGACGAACGCAGATTTCTGCCTTGTCGTTGGCTAATCAGTTTTCTGTACAAGAAGCCGCTGACAACTCATCCATCTGCACATAACGCCCTTGATTAGCTTATAAACACGGGTAACTGACAATGACTTAAAAGACAACTCCAAGAACTAATAATATCCAAAGGATGAAAAGGGAGAGGGGGCAGGGAATGTAACATGTCAAGCTAGAAATGACGTGAATACCTTACCATAACCAATTAAAAAGGCATGTCCAGTGTACTCCCCATTATGATCTGAGACAGCTCAGCAGAAATTTACCAAAAAATTAGAAATTTTGACATCCAATAAAGATAATAAGTAGATATGCCAAAATTTGATGTTCTCTTAATTTACGAATAAAACCCACAAGTGCTATAGTAGACCATACATGGCACAACACATTTAATGTTGAATCACTTAATCACATCAGTCAACCAGTCCAGGGAGGAAAACGTTTCTTAAAGAGGAACTCATTCATCTTTACAAAAATAAAACTAAGCAGCTACAAGTACTTTAGCTGCTGACTTTTAAGAAAGACATACTTATCAGTCTAATAACTCCTCCAGCACTGTCTTCCTAGTTACTATAGTCTTTATTGCTTGTTAGGCTCCCAAGCCGCCATCTTGGATTCAGGAGCCAGCTGTCACATGCCGGCTCACCACTGCGCATGTGAAAGTTTGACTGGGGTATGGAGTAATCTCCCGGGATGAGGCTATTAAAAGGCTATGGGAAAATTGTGAGTGATGATCCGCTTTTCTGCAGCAAAAGCATTGCAGCAGCATTGTCACCCTCTGCTATCGCCACCTGAACTACAGCAGTCTTGAGAATGTGCGAGCAGGAAAGCCATTCCGTGTTAAAACAACTGACAGTCTGCACATTCCCTACCTGTCAAGCCACTTCCATCACCTCCTCCCACAAGCAGAGTGGCTATAGCTCATCCTTTAAAAATGCTGATGAGAAATACAGTGTAGCAGCAGCTTGCAGGTCACTAGAAAATGATGTGCTCATCAGCTCCTTGCAGTCACCTTAAAGTGGTTGTAAACCTCAGATGTTTAAAAAAAACATGGAAAAAAAAAAAAAAAAAACACACACACACCCGTCAGGCAATTGCATAATGTGCTAGTATGCATTGCATACTAGCATATTATAAAATGGTCACCTTGGAACGAAGCACTCCAGCACTGTACTGTCACCGTGGAGAGGGCTGACATGTTGCCCCGGTCTTTCTTCCGGGTTTGCATGCTCCGGCTATGTGCTTGGCCGGAGCCACAATGACATCACTTCCCCGCATGTGCATGGGAGCCCTCGGATCCGGCACAAAGCTCTGAAGATCCGGCAAGGTATGCCAGACCTTCAGCGTGCATACGCCAGTGACGTAACTGGCTGCATTCAGGGTAATTGTCTCCTAAACGGTGCACATTTAGGAGATATTCATTTTAACTACAAGTAAGCCTTATTTATAGCTGGGTTTGCTACCGTTTGAACTACAACGTTTTTAAAACTAACACCTCTTTTAAATTTGCGATTATTGTTTAGACTGGAATCATGGGTGGTTGCAAAAATCTGCAACCAGGGAGACTGTAAAAAACAATGACAGGCTGACAGGAGCCACGACTGTCCACCGCTGTTTGCATATATATTCACACATCCAGCAGTTACCTGTGGATAGGGAAAGATGATCAGTCCTTGAGGCAGACAGACTGCATTTAGGACTGATCTGCTTCTAACCATAGGTAACTGCTAGATGTGCGAACACATGCAAACAGCTGCAACTTCTGCCAGCCTGTCATTGCTCTGTACAGGCTTCCCGCCTGCGTGTTTTCACAATCACCTGTGAGTCCAGCTGCAGGAATCCAATAGATTACCCTAATCATAAGTGTGAATTCCAGCTGCAGGAATCCACTGATAAATATACTTCTCACTTGCAGGGTATGAAAGGAAAATGAAAAATAAGAATTTGGATGCAATTTAGCTTGGCATTTCTAAACCCAAGAACAAAAATTGTACATACACTGTATCTTACCAGTACTTAGATACGGTGGCCTTTATCACCTGGTAATCTTGCGAATAACAATTTCTGTCCCAGGGTGGCTTTGCTCACTCCTCCACTGTATGTATGGAGGGAGCCGTGTTGTCACACAGGCTGGACTTCAGCCTAGGTTCACATAGGACTGCAGGAATGAAAACTTGAGAGTTCAGCTGAACTCGCACAATTTCATTCCTGCGTGTCAGTCCCGACTTCGGGGGTGATTTTAGAGACATCTGCACAGATGGCAATGGAAATCGCACCCCGAAATTGCCAAAAGTAGTACAGAAACTACTTTTGGGAATACGTGCAGTGCCGCAAATGCGCCTTCGCACAGATTCGGACACTGCCATTGCCGTCAATTTGGCATGCGATTTGACATGTCAGATTGTATCAATGTGAACCAGGGCTCGAACATGCATTTGTGCATCTCCATTAACATAGAGGTGTTGGGGTTAGTTATTTACACAAAAAAAGTAACACTGATTTGCTGCCTTTTCAGCTCACAGGAAGTAGGAACTGCACTGCAATTCTAGCAAGATCAACAGGAATTTTCTGTACTTGCCAAAACAAGAAAATCAATACAGTCATCAATTCTAAGGACTGGCAAAATGCAATATATTATATATACACATATTATTGGGTTTAGATACACCTAAACCTGTTCCTCCAGACTGGCTCCTCTTATAATCAAGTGGTAGTTCCCAAAAGCCTCTGTGCTCTTCCTCAATCCTAAAGCAAGATCATCAAGTGGAGTCATCTATATACGGTCTTAATATATTCTTGTCAGGTTTGGTATCTTTATGCTGTACTGACCCATTAATGCCTTTGAAAACAACTGCATTGTTTAAACTTTTCCAACCTGGTGGATTTCTTGCAAAGCAGCCTCCTGATGGTATTGATTGAATGCCATACACTACATTATATATAATTATTGGCATGTCTGGCCACTTTAAAAGGTGCAATCACCAAACCAACCTTGAAGCTTCACGGTTTAGGTCTTCAAATCCATGGATAACTAAGGGGAACTTGAGTAGACTGCAGGAAATAGTTGATGTTCCAATCATCAGAATCCCAACCCAGGAAATTCATGTGGAGTTGCCCCTTAATCAGCCACAAACCTATACCGTAAAGCAGCACAAAGAGTATCAAATCAGAGGTTATCTAACTGATAAAAATATATATTTTTTTTTAATGGGATGTAATGGGCTACTTAATTTTCCTGGCAGAATAAGCCTAAAAGTTGTAGACAGTGCTTTTCAGCGTTGAATGGAACATCTTCTACACATATCCAGTGAGTTTAATTTAATTAATGCCCCTCAGTATCTGGAATCCTAAACACAGGAATGGCTTATGGCACTTTGGTTGTAAGTTTTGGCATTACAATACACAAACAAAATCTAAAACACAGTTGCCACTAATTGAACCAGAAATAAGGAGGGCTACAGTTGCTGACCAACTTTTGAAAAAGCTAGTTGCCTGGGTTTTATGCTTATCCCTGGCTTCAGAACTTCTAAGAACTGACCCATGACAAATATGCAGATTAAAAAAGGCAGGTAGCAGCCAGAGGGGTCCTATACCAATCTTCCTAAACCAGTTTCCTCCAGAGGTTGCTAGGGGGTTCCT
Organism: Lithobates clamitans; assembly: GCA_037952925.1. Classification (NCBI taxonomy): domain Eukaryota; kingdom Metazoa; phylum Chordata; class Amphibia; order Anura; family Ranidae; genus Lithobates; species Lithobates clamitans. Next base: position 4,299,658 of record JBBGZY010000159.1, read on the forward strand.
TGAGCAAAAAACTATTTCTGTTTTTCAGTAACCGCCTACTTCAATTATCTGTCCGTAAAGGGGGGAAGGTGGTGTTCCCACCTATCAATAATGTAAGAGGATCCTTCCCCACTGACCATTAATACAAGTGGGTCTATCTCCCGATGGCCATCAATGTATGGGTGATAGAGCTGCACAATTAATCGTTAAAAAAAAAATCTCGATTCAACCCCCGACGATCTCTATTGCAGAGTTTGCCGATTCTTTCATATAACAAGTAGAGAGACTTATCTGCTCATTCAGCTGTCAAAAGAAAACATCTGGGCAGTCTGCCAAGTTTTTAACATGAAACATTGTAACAAACTTTTCCTTCTTAGATCAAAGGGATAACATTCTGTGTGTAAAGAGGAAATCCAGGCAGTCTGCCATGTTTTAACAACAGTGTAAATGCAGGAAGTTTAAGTCTAAATCTTTTTCTGACACTTGTTTCTTAAGTTAAAATCAATATTTTTTGCTAGAAAATTACTTGGAACCCCCAAATTTTCTGGGAAAAAATACACTTCAATGAATTTTAAAAAAAAAACGAAACAGTAAAGTTAGCCCTTTTTTTTTTGTTTTAATGTGAAAGATGATGTTACGCCACGACAATCGTGAGACAATCGTGATCTATCTTCTAAGCAAAAAAAATGTGATTCTCATTTTAGCCAGAATCGTGCAGCTCTAACATTGGGTGATCACCAAATGTAAGAAAGCACTTTTCAGCAGACATTTTTCCACCAAAACCAAAAAGGACAATGAAAATTTTCACTGGGGTGAGTGTTAAAAAGTTATTTGCGTCCGGTGTCAAATACACTAGGTATATGTCCCATTCTTTTATCTACAACTTACATCTAATACTCATGAGACATGAGTGTGTTGAGTAACAATTTAGCAGGAGTTCCCTGAGACTTGAAAATGACTTTTCCCTGTGTTAAAAAGTTTGAAAAAAGCTGCCTTATGCTCATGCTTAATTCAGGTCCGTTACTCGATTTGTTTGAAAAAAGGATCAACATGGCAGCCAGGCAAGTAACGTTTTCCAAAGAAGAAATCAGCAATGGCAGTGATGACAGTTTTCCTTCAAAAGGCATCTGGATAGGTCAATGTAAGTGTTAATTAAAGCTTGAACAAATTGATAAAACCTCCAGAGCACTTATTTTAAGTTGGAGAGAGGCTGAGGTTTAGTGATCTAAAAATGTACGTCTAGGAAGTCAAGTCAGCTGATGCGTTTAGGAATATATTTACCATGGCACACAAAACATATGTCAAACTCTGAAAAATTCCAAAAAATGAATCCTCTACTACAGTATTGCCCAGTAATGTTAAAAAAATGGCAACTTGTGTTATATTTTTAACGATCATTTATGTGAAGTTTATGGAGTGTGTGCCTTTCCAAGCATGTTACTATTGTTTAAAAAAAATGAAACTAGTCTCCTAACCCATTCTACATGTTCTTGCACTGGGAGTTTTGAAGTTTGGACTGATCTATTGGAAATGTAAACTTGCAAGCATAAGGGCTCTTCCTAACATAAAATTACACTGTAATGGATGCAGCGTTTAAAATTTAGAACTCGGTCACGCGCCAGCATGCCCCAAAATGCACAGATCAGCTCACATATACCTCCGATTTTTCCTGTTATGAGCTCATGCAAATTAGAGCTATACAGCACTCAGATCAGCTTATCAGGATTCCTGTCAGCAACTGCTTGCATACCCATGGCGAGTACAACCAGGGGTATGCAAGCAGTCGCTGACAGGAGGCCTGTGCAAATTAATGACACTCTGACACTGTCTGCAGCTGTTCAAATGTAATAGCACATAGAACTATTACCTGTAGGTTAGAGACACATGAGTACCACTAGCCATGAACAGTCTGCTTCTAGGGGTGCACATCTGTCCCCAACGGCAGGTAATAGCTTCCTGTGAAATTACACATGAACAGCTGTGAACAGTGTCAGTATATCATTAATCTGAACAGGCTTACTGTCTGCGGCTGATCAGAAACGCCTGGCCTTACCCACTGCAGAAATACCTGATCGACTGAGTCCCAGAATCAATGGATAAATGTATTTTCTACTCTTTGCTTTTGATTGCTCTGCACTCAATAAGTATACAGCTCCCCTGAGCAACTCTGGTCTTTAACGGGTGGAGGAGTCTGAGGAGCTCAGTTTACCTGGTACTTCTAAATTCAAATGGAACACATAGCACTGCAACACAATTCTGTACAATTTTGGCAAATCAAAGTGAATTGCAGTGCTAACCTGAGTTATGTGCACTTGGCAACCATTCAGCATTGAGGTGGTTAATCCAGGCTTAAGACCCCTTTTACACTGGAGGCGTTTTTCAGGCGCTTTAGCGCTAAAAATGGAGCCTGAAAAAAGCCTCATTTGCAATCCAAGTGTGAAAGCCAGAGTGCTTTCAAAGTGGGGTGCTGCGCTGGCAAGACGTCAAAAAAAGTCCTGCAAGCAGCTTCTTGAGGCGCTTTAGGAGTGGTGTATACACCGTTCCTAAAGCGCACCTGCCCATTGAAATCAACGGGCAGCACCTGCAAAGCGCGAAGTGTGAAAAGGCTCTAACGAAGTGCCGGCGAAGCTTAACAAGTGGCTTCTTATGAAGTACTTATATGCCTGTATGAGAGAGCCTTCATTCTTGCTTGTTACATACAATTTGATTAAAGTGCACATGCCATGCATATACTTTAGAGAGTCATATAGAGGGCTAAACCAACATTTAGATTAAGAAAAAAATAAAACAAAAAATTACATAAGCAATTCCATACCCCACCATGTGGTATACACCTATCGCCCTAGATTTTTTACCATCTACTTCACCCAACAGTGTGACTTCTCCATACCCTTGTATCTGATTATTTCTAAAAACAGAGATTTAATACAAATACTGTAGTGTTTGCAACCCTACAGTAAGAGGATTACCAAAGGAGGAGAAGACTGATAAGAGTATGTAAGTCACAATGAAATGGAAAAAAAAAAAAAATCTGCTGTTTTATTGCAGGTTTAATCCTGCAATTTTTAATCTGTTATTCACTTTTAGCAATACTTGCATGCTCTTTCTGATTTAATCAGCTTTTGCTACTTTTTTTTTTTTTTTTGACCAGTAAGAAAAATAAAAAGTGCTAAAATGAATTTAAAAAACACATTAAAATGGCAATGGCTTTGGTTTTTGTATGCAATATTTTGCAAAAACAAAATAAAAAAAACTTTTTCTATTGACTTACAAATTATAACATAAAAAGGCTGGATCAAAAGTGCCGCATGCTTCAGCTTTAAAGTGACTAAATCACTAAAGCTCTTAGCAGATACAAGTTCTGCAGCCATTTTCATAGCCCCCTCTACATTCAATGCTGTGCCATTCTTAACTGGGAAAACTTCAACACTTTCAGATTGTGTCTAAGCCTGCCTGCTTCCTCCCACCCCCAACATTCCTAAATGCTCATCACTATAAAATTGGCTGCCTCGGTGGCCAACAGAAATGTGCGGCACAGTCACTGAAACAGGGAGCAAAGGCTCTTATGGAAAAACAAGATGCCTTTTTTTATTCTATTTGATTTCATAAGAAAAAAATAAAGCTTGACAAAACGGAATAAAAAGATGTGTGCATGTGTGCTAACATATGGTGCGAGGAGCATGGTAGCATTAGAGGTCTCAAAGGAAAAATGTGTTGCACACCTGATTGCCCGTTAGGTCTCAATGCTATGCATCCATGGTCTAGCCCAGTAGATGGCTGTCTGTGTAGTACATATTAACAACAGGTACACTTTAAGCAAAAAAAACCCCAAAAAAACACTTCATAAAATGAACACTTACACCAACAGTGCTGCTATGCTTTCAGGGATGGATCTAACATTTACACTTTCAGAGTAGAGTTAACATGGCTACCCTATTAAAAAATATATATTAATTAAAATAAATAAAATTTTCTCTCCCTGATGAGCACAAAACCTCACAAAAAATGGGGGGGGGAATAAAAAATACATAATAGTCTAGTGTTGCAAAATGTGCTCAAGAAACAGAACATACTGTGTTACCTACCCATACCCGACAGCTTTGCTCCACAACGTGACAAAAGGGAAAAAAAAAAACAGTATTGGGGTAAATTCAAACCAAAAGAAAACAAAGTCATACAAAATTTGTGCTCTTTCCACAATGCCGAATCTGGCTGGTCAAAGGTGCTCCCCCACTCATGGTATCTGTGCTCCATCCTATATCGCTGTGTACACAGGGGATAGAACAGTCAGGACATAATACAGCAGCCAACCCTTCACATCAGTGGTCCCCATCACTCTGAAGCATTCCAACTTTGGCCTCCCCAAAGTCTACATCCTTCTTCCACAATTCCACAGTACTCCACAAACCAAGGGGGTGGTCATCGGTGATAAGAAGGCTAACATTTATTTGTGCAGTTGTCTTTACATGCAGGCACTGCATCGTTTTTGAAACTGGAATTTCCAGTGCCTAAAGATGGTTCTCAAACGACTTTGAAGATTTCTATAGAACACTTTACAACATGGGCATATTTCAAATCAAAGACATTGCAGATCTTTTCTGTGTCCAACGAAATCTGATATATACTCGATAACGCTGGTACTTTGTTAATCTCCAGCCAAGAGTGCTGTATAGAATCAAATGCCCTCCAAGATCTGTAGATGACACTACAAGATGTCTGTGTAAGGCAAGAAAGTTAAACCAATCGTATTGGTTTCATTTTGAGACAAATTTCACCTTTCTAGTCCTAAGCGGCAGTTGATGAGACCACGTAACCCACTACAAGTGACAGCTGATAAGAGTTCACATGACTTATTTGTTTCCTTGATGTCCTACATCTTCCAACCACTGTATGATGGCAGCTGATGGTATTTGTACAGATGGGCATTAGAACTAGAATTTTTACAGCAGTGATCAGTTATGAACGTTCACTCTGCTTTGTGAAACATGCCCAAAAAGCCATGTCATTTTAACTGCAGATATAATGCCTTTCTTCCCAGATGAGCTTGGCTGTTCTGGGTGTTATCCACAATGTTCCTGGAAGGTAAAGTGTGCTCTGATGTGACAAATTCCAGACAGTCCTCAGGGGTGGCTGTGTGGAAAAGTGGTGATGTGACAGACAGGAGGGGGACGTTTGCATATCCTCGATATCCCGGCTACCTGTAGTAATCTATTGTTTGCCCACCTGGTCTGTCCCAGTACTGTGAAACCCAGGAGAGCAGGAAACAGGGACCAGTCCTATGACAAGTGTGCTATTTAGAAAGCTTGCTGATGACTCGAATTAGAGCTCCATTCTCATCTTTCAAGCGCTGGTTATCAGCCTTCAGGTCTCCAAGAACCTTTGGGGAGAAAGAATGCTAAGTTAATGAAGAGGAATGGTGTTTAGACTGCATTCTTTCTGAAACCTGCATGCAAAGTATTAACAATCACTAACCTGGGAAAAAAGGGACACAAAATGGAGGCACGAATCACAGTTCTCCTGTGAACTTAACCCCATTAAGTGAATTATCCAAAATAGTTTTAGGTGTACATCAACAGACAGAATTAACTTAGAGCAGCCTTTTTAGGTATCCATTGGTAGCCGTTCCCAGCCCCAGTCACCTAAAACAATGTAAAGCCGGGTACACGCTACAGTTTTTTTTCGTGCAACAAAAAAACAGTCAGCTCCAGTCAGAGACACTGCACTAACTATGCGAGGTTAGTCCAGCGATCACCCCTGCTGTGCTATTTTATTCTGACAGGGGGACGGCCCCCCCCGCCAGAACACTCCGATCAGCTCTCTCTGCCATTAGCGGACATTCTGCCTGTGTATACAGGGCTCGAGAAGACCCTAATCTTGCTGCCTGCCTTTAACCTGCATTACGAAGAATGCAGCAGACTGATAAATACTCCCTTGTTTGATTGAGCAATAATTGCAGTAGAGAACAGACCATAAAACACTAGGGAGATTTTGAGTAGGCAAATTTGACGAACCCACATTTATGTATGTAGATTTAGCATTTTATCTATTTATTAAATATTACAGGCACATTTATAGCACCGAAAATTTATGCAGCGCTGTACATACAGTAAGTTGCACATTCATAATTGGTCCCTGCCCTCAAGGAGCTTACAATCTAAGGTCCCAAACTCACCTTCACACATACTAGGACCAGTTTAGACAGGAGTCAATTAACCTACCAGCAGGTTTTTGGAGTGTGGGAGGAAACCTGAGTACCTGGATGAAACACACACGCTGGCACAGGGAGAACATGAAACCTCCAGGCAGGTAGTGCCGTAGTTGGGATTCAAACCAAGAACCCCAATGCTGCTAGGTGGACGTACTAATCATTATTTAAAGTCCTGCACAAACTGACAGTGCTGTAAAAGTACCTGATATAAATAAACTCAAATATGATCAGATTTAGTTTACGCATTTGTATTCTCACAAATGTTAAGGCTGAATTCCAAGTTTGGCAATAAAAAAAAATAAAATAACCTAAATTCCCCCATTCACGCACACTTGATGTCATTGTATGCTGACAGCAGGGAGCCTTCCCCACCATCAGAATACACTAATCAGTGCTGGCGGGACTGATCAATTGAAACACCTGAAAACACAAGTACATTCTGCATTCTAATTGGCTGAAAAACTGAAACAGTAGAAGCCCTGCCTCCCATAACACCACCTCATTGACAAATGGAGAAGTGCATGAATTGCACTGTGGAGTTTGCACGCAAGACAGAATAGGACAAAAGCACTTATTTTGGGTGCAGAGACAGCTTTAAAGCATGTAGGGCGGTTGTGCCATATAATGGTAACCAAAACTGCCTGCCATAACATGCATTATGGGGGTCAGCTTTAAAAGAAAAGGGGACCCCTAACATCACCACATAACTTAGTTTTTCTCCTCACTCTAACTTGCCCAAAACCACTGTTTATTTGAATCAGCACCTAAAACAATAATTAGAGCAGTTTGGAATTGTCCAAAAAAAAGAAAAAAGTTATATATATATATATATATATATATATATATATATATATAATAAAATTCTCCAACCTTCAGCTCTTCTTGTAGCTCAGATACTCTGCGTTCCAGGATCATCTTTTCCTAAAACATGAAAAAAAAAAAAAAAAAATCATGAAATTGAAAAAAAAAATTAAAAAAAATTTTGGATCTTTATGCATAAACCATAAGAAGTGCCACCAGGTATAAAACATCTTACTTTTTTCTCTGTATCGATAAGAAACGACCTGTCAACACACCTTTCTTGCCTCTAAAAGAATTACAAAAATACAGAAGGTTATTTTTTCATTAATTTAAAAATCATATTTGATTGTAAAAGGAAAAGTCTAAGTGAAACTGAATTCAAAGTCATGGCTGCAATGTTACAAGGAAGTATTCATAAATGATAATAAATTGTGACTAAGCAGTACCTGAAAAAAAAAATGAATAAAAAAATAAAAAAAATCCTAATTTTTTTTTGGAATGCCTCCTACAAAAATAGCAGTGAACATTCTTTCTGAGCCCATGCCAAACTAGGGATTATAAACCTTTGTGTGAAAAATTATTTTACTCGGCAAGTAAAAGAATGACTGCATTATGACTCAAGTAAAATAAAAAAAATATTTTACATTTCAACAAGTAAAATAAAGTTTATTCGTATACTTATCTAGAGATTACCATTGCATTTGAACCTAAATATATTCATGTTGCCACATGCAATGCAAACACTAGACTCTGTATTGATTCAGCACTGAGCCTCCTGTACTGACTGACATTCTCTTACCTGTGTGGCTCTTTCCAATTCTGCTTTCGTGTCATTCACCAGGTTCTGGGTGTTTAGCAGCTGTGAGCGAAGACGTCCATTGTCTCTCATTAAATCTTCATACAGCTGAAACATAAAAAATGACCAATGAAATGACATCCAAGTGCAAGACTGGCCAGGCAGCTGTGAGGAGGCTTACATTTGGAGAACTTTTCAAATAACATGTCATTTAAAAGGTACACTGTAGTCACACGTGTTGCATTTAGATGGGCTCTAGGGACACAGCCTGCACATATTTTTATCTTGACACTCATCTTCTGTAAACCAATGTATATATTTTTATCTTCAGAATGACTTAAAAGACAAGAAAATGACGGCTCATCTCCCAAGTTTACTGTAGCCATATCCACAACCATTGGAGCTATAGAGGAAGTCTGCATAGCACATACACATGACAAGAGTCTGCAAATCCTGCCCATATTCTGGTGGTTTAGAGCAGGGTTTCTCAACTCCAGTCCTCAAGGCGCCCCAACAGGTCATGTTTTCAGGATTTCCCTCAGATGAAGCGGCTGTGGTAATTACGAAGGCAGTGCAACTGAATAAATCACCTGTGCAAACTAATGGTAAGCCTGAAAACATGACCTGTTGGGGCACCTTGAGGACTGGAGTTGAGAAACCCTGGTTTAGAGTAAACAATTAGATAAAGTTAAAGTGATACTAAAGGCTCGTTTTTTTGGCTTAAAAATAACAAACATGTCATACTTACCTGCCCTGTGCAATTGTTTTGCACAGAGCAGCCCTCCTTTTCTCGGTCCCTGGCTGGAGCTCCTGGCCCCTCCCTCCTGCCGAGTGACCCCACAGTAAGCAGCTTTCTATGGGGTACTCGAGCCGAGCCGCTGCTGTGTGTTCCCATTTAGACACAGAGCCCGAGCCCCAGCCCCGCCCCCCCCCCCCCCTCTCTCCAGATTGGCTCACTCGCTTTCATTGACAGCAGCAGGAGCTAACTTGTCACAATCCAGTTTCTCTTCAAGCTTTTCAAAGGAAGTCTAGGCACCTTCAGCTGCTGATTGTTACACAGAGATTAAACAAATCCTCCTACAAAAGTTATACAAATTTGCAGCCCTTTCTGCCCTACAGCCAATCAAAGTGCTGAATTTTAAAGCTATTCCGAGAGATCAGAATAAAAAAATGGGGCGGAAAGCAGAAGTTACACTATGCAGAGCTCAGTGAGGAGAGCTCTCAAAACCTGATTGGAGGAAAGGAATACACCCCCCCCCCCTTAACACAGGAACAGAGCTGAGGCTGTCAAACAGCTAGAGATCCCTCTCCTGTTACCATTTTGCTCTTGGTGTCAGGAAAACTTGTCAGGAGGTGATTCATACAGATAGCAGAGGAAGGAAGCAGCAGACAGAAACGATATTTAGTGCTCTTAAATTGAGACAAGTACACACTATATTCTCCCACCACATGCAACAAAGTACACATTGTTATTAGTTGAAAAGGTCCAACACAGAATTGTGGAATGGTGTAGGTGTGATCTATATTGATTTTTCATCTAAAGCATCGCGCAGCATCAGCGTGGCAAGATAAGGCCACTGATCGGTGCTTGCCTAGTCTCTCCTTGAAAAGGTTAGTTCGATTGGGGATGGATATAGTTTATTATATAGCATTATAACCATTCTCAGAGAATGGGTGCAGGAACTCCCCCCTTCTGAGTCACCCTTCGCCTCTGTCCCCTACTCACCTCAGAGCACTGTCTCTTGGCTCCATCCCCTACCCACCTCCCAGTACTGCTCCTTTTAGAGAATACAGAACCAAGTAACATTTTGTGCTACTAGGTAATTTGTATGAAATTGGATAGACCCCACCCAGCAACAACAGACCCCACCAAAGCAACAATAGATCCCCCACACAACAACAGACCCCCCAAGCAACAATACCACCCCAGCAACAACAGATCACCCAGCAGCCAGCAACAATAGACTTCTCTCTAACAGTAGATCCCTACCAGCAACAATTGCCACCCACAGACAACAATAGACCCCCACAAAAAAAAAAAAAAAACCTCCAGCACACCTTGCCATAATACTATCAGTGTTGGAGATGCCTGAAGTGCGTTACCCCACGTTCCGGCTGAAAAAAAAGACCTGTATAACACTATTTAAACTTTTGCATCTGAACTTACTTTTTTGAAGTCCTTAGTGTCCCGATGTTCAGCAGCAATGGCTGCTTCTATGCGGATTGCCGTGTGTGCGTTGGAAACCGCGTCCGTTCTGAAAGATAAAAAGGCAGAGTGTGCACATCCCATGTTTTGTTGGCATGTAAAAAAAAAAAAAAAAAATTACCAAAAGTATCAGAAGTGGAGATTGATATTGATAAACCTTTTCAACACAAGCCAACCCCTTCCCTTCCCAAATCCACTAGCAGTAGTAAGTGTAGAGGGGAGCTTCCAGCTCCTGGTATACACCTATGTGAGCCAACAACAGGAGGCAAGTATCAATAGCAAGCTTTAGTATTAAAAACTAGCATCTATATACTCAGTACTTTTAGAAAAGATTAGTTATCTCAGAAGAATTCGACCCTGAATATTTATTATACCAGTGATGGCACATAATGGTAACTCAGGGAACATGCATTAGGTATTTAAAAGGAAGCACAGATACACATAGCACTTACTGAGAACTAAGTCCATCTACCTGGGGAAAAAAAACAAAAAAACAATTTAATTACACAGCTTGTAGGCAATATTGAATAAAGTTGTGTTAATAAGCGTATAATCACAGCCACTTACTTACCCATATAAAAGCACCAGAAGCCGTGAAGCATTAACAGATATAATACTAATGTTATAACACAGCCAAGTACTCGCCAACTTAAGATCTGCGTATTTACTACTACAAGAGGTAAGAATGTCAATGCACCTGAGGTCGCAAACTCTCCTCTGCTTCGTCTTCTTCTGAATCCTCTTCATCACTCTATAAAAAAATATAAAAAAATGGAATAGCATATGTTCCAAAAAAAGTTACATTTCCACTGGTCATTTAAGCACATTGGCTGCCATTTGTAAAGCTCTGTATCAAAGCCATCAAACGGCTCATCCAGAAAATTTACAGATGATAGTGAAGAAAAGATGTTGTCCTCCACAAAACAGACTGTCTCTCAGATATCAGAAATTGTCTACGTTATACCTAGAAAGTGGAAATCCTACCCTATAACGCACACCAAAAAGTCAAGAGCTTCCTTAAAGAACTTTCAGTGTCATGCCATGCTCTATTAAAGAACATTGTTTCCCATATTTCTAGATTCTTACATGTCTATTGGTCTGTGGGACACCAGTAGACCTCCTCTTCTCTCTCGGTCTCCTTCGGTCCCGCACACCAGCTTTGTTTCTACCACCTTTCTCGTCACTTTCTTTCTCGTCCTCGTGGGACTTCTGCATCTCTGTGGGTGACATTCAACTGAATTCCAGTACCCCAAAACCAATCAGTTGTGCATAATAAAATGGCCAGTTAGACGACATTAGCACTAACCTTTGCTTTCTAGGCTTTGGCCTATACCTCGTCTGTGGGACCCAGAAGAGGTTGGAGCAGAGTCTGGTGTAGTCAGTCCTAGAAGATCAGATTTCTGCAAATTGGCAAGCCGAGACCTCCAGCTGACCTCTGTCTGCACAAATAAAAAAAAATACAGGAACCAATAATGTGTCAGATTCTAAACAAATTCTCATTTTAAGGCCAGAAACAGACAAGCAAATTTCTTTCCTGCAACCTGTGATTGCAGGAAAGAAATTTGCTCTGACTCCCCCATCAACATAGTGGGGCGGAAGAAGCTGTCCCCGTCAGGAGAAGACAGTGAATATTGCTAGCAGCTATAGCAGCCACTTGCAATAATCACGTGTAAAATCCGGCAAACTGGTTGTACCCAAGCTGATCAATTGATGATTTCTATGATTTGAACCATCTATGGCCAGCTTTAGCTTCATCAGTCTTGTTGCAAATGAAAAGGAAGTCACTATTGGCAAAATCAAATTCAAATTCAATCTGGCACACCCCCAACCATTTACGCACCCCTTCTTCACCAGTCCGACTACTCCTAGCTTGTGGTTGGTTGTCTTTAGTAGTGTCCTCTTGGTTCTTCTCTGGCTCGGGTTCTGTTGGTTTGTTTTCTTGTTGACCTTTGATGACCTTTTCTGCCTCTTTCAGATCAGTGAGAGTCACTCCCTGTAGAAGCAGAATGTAAAGTCTAAAAACTGGCCTAAATAAATCTTAAAGGGGTTCTGTGTTTAGCTGAAGATGTCCTAAATTATATCATTAAAGATGTGCATGCAGTTCCATAGTAACCATTTATTTAATGCAGTGGACAGAACTACCCTCCTTCTTGAGAATCAGGGGTTGTCTATCAAAGCTGAACCAGATGAAAGGTGGCTAAGCCATTTAACCTCTCAATAGTAACAAAGTGAAGATTCATATTTAATACACAATGGAAGCTGGTATAAGGAGAAGAGCTGTAACCATTTCAGGGAATAATGCAGCTGAAAGCAATAAACTATTTAAGGACATGGCAGCTGGCAAGAACAAAAGGCTTGGCAACTATATAAACTGACTTATCAGTTGTGGAAAGAATGTTTGTACAGCAATAGCAAAGAATAAAAAGTGCTTGCGACGGTGAAACTGCTCACCTGAGTGGAACGGCGGGACTGTCGTGCATGACGAGACCGCGCCTTTCGCTGTGCCTCCGCTTCCTCGTCCCTCACTGGAGTCAAGTAAGACCTGAAATCACAAAACACTCCATGTGAATCTCTTAGCGAGCAACAGTGCACAGTTATTGTTACATTCCAGGTAACCAGAAATGTGGAAAATGCCCAGCCGGCTGGCTACCTGCGCCTTTCTTTGGTCTCAGAGTTGGTTGTAGGTTCTAGATTTGTACTAACGGTTTTTGCAGTTTCTGTATTTCTATAAGAAAGAAGACAAAGAAGCTAAAACATATGTTCTTGCCAGCTTCTAAATAACGGTGTCCTTCTAAAATTTAGACAAAATACACTTGACAGATCTGCCACTCTGGAGCAGCAGTAGACAATTTGTGAGGCGAAACCTGAGATGAGTTTCAAAAGTTTGTTCTTAGGGTCTCCAGATGTCAGTTCTGCTGAGTTTAATGGGAAATCTACAATGGCGAACTGACTAAGGAATCAAAGAAAACTATTCACCGGAGCCCCATAATAAAGTACATCTGGCCATAAACAAATGCAGGGTTACTGTTGGCCTTCTGAAAATGCCAGTTACATGGCTGGATTGCATTCTTAGTCACTACCTGTGAAAAAACACCCTTACAAGGGCCAAGTAAAAGATAAAAGGAAACAGGAGGCTCCATCATCTACATGTAGACTCACAGGTAAAAAGCAAACTAAAGCATGTAACATCCTCCTGTGGCATCTGCAGCCAGGTATAGCAGAGTAGCTCATGCAAGCAGCTGTGAACTGGTGGTTTTACAAAGGGGCAGTCCTGATGCCCCAAAATGCGTAACCACGTTCCCCCGCCATCCACATCACCCCGCCGGTACATCACTGCACTTCTGGTTTCAGCCCGCTGCTGCTGGTATGTTCCATGCTGGTTTCCACTAGTGACTCAGATTCTGGCCACTTCCTGCTTCAGCTCCTGCACCATCCAGCAATGCTTCCATGACGAACTCTGCTTCCAGGCGCAACTCTGCTATACTTGGCCACTACCCTTCAGAGCTCTGTAGATGCCAAAGCGGGATGTTATAAGCTTTTTGCATGTAAGTGTATTTAAACCCTTTAACTGTTCTTATTAAAAGTCTACACTCACAGATGGTGGCGCCCCGTTTCTTTCATCTTTTACAGCACAGAGGCATTATCCTATACTCTACCAGAGGAGCTGCAGCCATCTTAAAATGAACACCCAGAATTATGAACATTACATTGTGAATCTTTTCAACTGCCTTTTAGCCCCTATCATTTTCCTGCAAATAGAACCCAAGTCTTTTCTGCGCTGCAAACAATTTTCTGCTTTACAAGTGCCAAGTAACTATCATTTTCAGAGGTAAACTGCAACAACTGCAATCTTGACACGGTCCCCCTTTTTTTTTTTTTAAACTGAACTATTAGTGAACAATCTTCATAACTGTGTATAAGTCTAGTTGTTATTCAAGTTACATTATCTGACACGCTTATATGAAAGGTAAGAAGCTTTATAGCAGAAGTTGAAGTCCACACATTACCATGTGTATCATTACAGACTTCTAGGAAGGAGGAAGTATGCGGAATCAAGCCAATTTTATGTTGCTACCTTCCAAGTGAATTTAGTGTGGTGTCTGCCTGGTTCTTAGCAGTATTTGCACTTGTCACAGGAGCCTCTGGTTTACTAGATAATGGTTCTCTTTTCGGAAGAGTGGTTTCGGGCCTTGGCAACAGGAATTCTCTCCTACGGAATGAGTTGAGTCCTTCATCTCCATCATTACGCTGGCGGGTGAATGACCCACGGCTAAACTGAGATTCTCTGTAAAAAAAAAAAAACAAAGAAATTAATACAATAAACTGCAAAACAATGTGACTGATTGATGCACTGCAAGAAACAATTGAACTACATACAATATACTGTACAATAACACGCAAAGATCTTTGGCTACAGTCTGCCACATACCATTTCTTCTCATAACTGAATATTATGTATAGTTCTACTGAAAAATGAAGGGTCATGGCATCATGGCAGTGAGAAATCTGGATGATCTAGGGTAGGTTTTTCAGCACCCACTTTCAGCAAACTGAAAGATTTTAGGTATTGCTACTTTGGTGATCTAAGGTTCATTTCACACCAGTGCTGGGCATTTTGGGTATGTTTTACATGCATTAACACGCATTTCGGGGAAAGCTCAAAGATGCAGCCAGCAGGATTTTTTCTGTAATGCACTGTATCTAAAACCCACCGAAAACACACAGGTGTGAATGGGGCCTTAAAGTAATACTAAAGTCTCTTTTTTTTTTTCTTTAAAAACAAACAGGTTATATTTACCTGCTCTGTGAAATGGCTTTGCACAGAGCAGCCTTGATCCTCCTCTTCTCAGGTCCCTCCTTCCTGTCGAGTGCCTCCCCGCAGCAAACAGCTTGCTATGGGGGAACCCGAGCCAAGCCGCAGCTCCGTGTGTCCATTCAGTTTCGGCCCCGCCCACTCTTTCCTGATTGGCTAACTGATTGAAAACAAAACGGGAGCCAATGGCGCAGCTGCTCTGACTCAGCCAATCAGAAGGGAGAGTCCCAGAAAGCCAAGGCACTCATGTACACCGCTAGATAGAGATGGGCTCAGGAAAGTATTAGGGGGGCTGGGCTGCTACACACAGGTGGTTTTTTATCTTGCATTAAGATAAAAAAAACCTTCTGCTTTTACAACAACTTTAATTCTGCTATATGGCTGTAAGTTATGATTAATAAACTGATGCCAACAATGGAGGGCAGTTATTCACAGCAAAGAAAAGTTTTTCTTACTTCCTGTTCACCACTGTAAGCCCTATTTTAAAGAAAATCTTTACCAAGAGACATATTTAGGCTGCCCTTGTTAAATTCTCCTGAAACTGCCAGTTGGCTGGCTGTCGTTCTGTTCTAATAAATTCTGAACTTTTTCAGTTACTGACCCAGAGCAGGCACAGAGATCAGGGTTATTTTAGTTCTCACTGACCCTTGATGCACGATGTACTGAAGCCAGAGTTAACCAGGAATTCATAAAAAAGTTAGCAATGGATATATTTCTTTCTGTACAGCCTCCCTTTAACACCCACTCACCTCACATTTTCCTGGTTACCAAGCAGTTTCTGACTTGGAGTTACCCGTGCTAAACGAAGTTCAGCCCCAGTCTTTTCCTACGAGAAATATTTTACAGTCAGTGGCAGTTAGCAGACTAGAAGCAAAGTCATAAAGAGCAGAGAGTTGGGAATGAAAAGTGAAAACAAGTAAAAAGGCCCCAAATCCACCGAAAAGAGGGAAGAGAAATTTTGTAAAAGCTGGAAATAAATAATTAAAGTGGAATAACGTTCCAGTAAGATGGTCCATGGTAATACACACTCTGTCTGCTATCTGGGAGCTGGAGGCAGATTTAGGCAATGCTGCCCTCCTGCCTTCTTCGGAGGTGGTGCCAGAACTTAGTGCGCCAGAACTACCCGTCTTCCTTAGAGAGGCTCTCCATGAGCCCAATGGAGGCTCAGATTTCTCCTGTTCCTGGACAGTCGGGGTCTACAGAGAGCAGTGTACATATAAGCTATTGAGGACAAGTATCAGGGTATTCTGCTTGGCCCCTTTCATGGGGAGAAAAGGCTACAGAGAACATATGATCCCATGTTGGGATTGTTCTCACCTTCTTTGCTGCTGTTCCAGAAAGGTTCCGCAACTGATTGTTCAAGTTGTTGATTCTTTCTTGAGCTTTTACTTTTTCTGCAAAAGGCAACCAATATTATAAACATAAAATACACATCAAACACAATTATAACCTCCACAACATTGCCACATATCTAAAATGTATAAAAAAATCCTTCTAAATGGCTTTTTAAAGGATCGTTAGTAATCACGTGGCCGCTCATAGTACCTGGGTTTGGGGCGCTGATGGTATTGGTGGAGACTCTTTACTGTGCATGGGTCCCTTACACGCACTTAAGCTGGCCATAGATGGTTAGACTCTCGGCCTGTTCAGCAGGGACCGGCACAGACTTTTTACATGTGATTATTGCCAGCGGCTATTGCTGTTAGCAATAATCACTGTATTATCCCCAAGCCCCACCCCACCTCTGTGGGAGGGATTCCCGCCATCAACACGGACTGTGTTGATGGGGGAACGAGTGATTTGGAAAATTGCATAATCTTTAGCCTGCTTAAATTTTTCTACAGAACTTGCAGTACACCCTACTGCTGTAGGAAAACTAGACTTACCGGTAACTCTGTTTCTAGGAGTCGTCCAGGACAGCACTAGAGAGAGATAGGCTCCACCTTCGGAGGCAGGAAACACAACATTCATATCTTTAAAGGGCAGCTTCCGTCCCTCTTCCCCAGTCTTTAACCATGAACTCCCCTGGAACGGCTTCTGAAAGAACTAAAACACTTGTCCAAAAGTTATAACAGCATATAGGGAGGGAATTCCTGCTGTCCTGGACGATTCCTAGAAACAGAGTTACCGGTAAGTCTAACTCTAGTTTTCTCTAGTCATCTGTCCAGGACAGCAGTAGAGAGGATCGACGAGAACTTACCAGATTGGGGGTGGGGGACTACCGCTTGGAGGACTTTTCTCCCAAAACGCTGGGTCTTGCGCTGAGATAAGGTCCAATCTATAATGCTTCATGAAAGTCAAGTAGTTTGACCATGTTGCTGCTCAGCAGATTTGTTCTGGTGTCGCTCCAGCTCGCTCCGCCCAAAAAACCGATAGCACCCGTGTGGAGTGAGCCATGGGGAAAAAGGGACATTCCTTTTTTTAAATCTTGTAAGCTTCCACAATAGCTTGTTTAATCCACCTTGCGATTGTGCCTTTCGAAGCTTGGAACCCCAATTTCTTTCCCGAATGCAAAAAAAATAGAGCATTGGATTTTCTAATGCTTTTCGACAATTCCAGATACCGTAAGACATAGGCTCTCACATCCAGTTGGTGGAATTCTGTTTCCTTTGGATTGGTTGGGGACCCACAGAAAGAAGGCAAAACAATTTCCTGAGTCCTGTGGAATTTTGACACTACTTTAGGCAAAAAACCTGGGTCTGTACATAATACCAGCCTGTCTTCAAAAATTTGAAGGAAAGGCTCCTTAATGGAAAGTGCCTGCAGTTCGCTAATGCATCTAGCTGTGGATTTGGCCACTAAAAAGACAGTTTTGAGCGTGACCCATTTTAAGACCAGCTCTTCCCTTTGTGACCATTTTATCCAACCTTGCATTACTGTCGACAGGTCCCATTTTGGCAGAATTTTGAACGGAACGGGTCTAATCCTAGCTAACTCCTTAAAGAAACTGCTAACTAGCGGGTCTAACTCCAGGGGTTGCTCCACAAAAACCGACAGGGCCGATACCTGCACTTTTAATGTGCTAATGGCCAGTCCTTGATCCGCAGTCTTGTAAACACTCCAAAACGGCTGGGATACCTGCAGACACCTCCTTGGTATCTAACCATGAACAGAAGACTTTCCAAAACTTAACATAAATTGCTTGGGTTACCTTCTTTCTGCTAGAAAGAAGTGTTTTCACCACACTGTCCCAAAACCCCTTAGACTTCAGGAGGCTTTCTTCAGACACCAAGCTTACAATTTTAGAGTCTGTATTTTTGGCAATAGAACTGGGCCCTGGGACAGAAGACACTTCCTCTCGGACAGCATGAGGGGAGGCTCCTCTGTCAGGCGCAACAGCGTGCAAAACCAGCCTCTTCGACCAATACGGGACCACTAGGATCATTGTGGTACGCTCTTGAACAAACTTCCTTAAAGCGGGAGTCCGGTGACCAACCTTTTTTTTTTTTAGGTCATTGAGACACTTTGCTAATCCCAAAATAATACTCACAGTTTGGGTGTAATATTTCCACCTCTGTCTGTTTTCGTACTGAAAGTGGGGTTCCACCCAAAAAAACAAACATATCTAAAAAATTCTAAAAAAAAAACCAAAAAAACATTTGGATATTTTTTTTTTTTTTTACTTGCCTCTAAATGCCTGTTGCTAGGTGGTCCCTCGTAGTCTGCCCCTTCGTCTGCCTGGGCTGGTGACATCACTTCCCCCTGGCACAGGAAGGGCTCGGCTCTTCTCCCTCCCTCCTGTCAATCATCTGGTACCCATTGCAGGTCCCAGGTGATTAAGCGGCCAATCACGGCGCTCGGCGCCGCTCGCGCATGCGCAGTGGGTGCCAGGCTGTGAAGCCACAGCCCGGCGCCCACAGTTGAAATGCCGGCGCCGACGAGCGGAGGGGGGGGACGAGCGGGGCTTCGATCCCCCGCACCGCTGGACCCAGGGACAGGTGAGTGTCCAATTAAAAGTCAGCAGCTGCAGTATTTGTAGCTGCTGACTTTTAATTTTTTTTTTTTTTTTAATGGCCCCCCTGGGTGGAACTCCTCTTGAAGAATAACTTAAAAAATGTGATGCTGGCTGTTTCCATCTTGCTTGTGGGCATGTGAAGCCCACCAACATTGATTTCGGGGATGCAGTGAATGCTGTTCATTCACAGCTTGTTCACGCGCATGATCATTGTTTCCGCACTGAATCTTGGGAAGCCTGACACTAAGCTCCCAGGAGACAGTGTGACACCGGGGAAAGGCAATGAACACGCCTACTCCCATGGGAGGAGAGACAGGAAGTTCCACAATAAAGTACAATATAAAAGGTAATTACAGCGATAAAAAAAAATTGCGGCATTTGAGTATCTATGCAATTAACTGAAGGGGGTAAGATTAAGTTAAAAATTTGAGTGGAACCCCGCTTTAAGACCAGAGGAATAAGTTTGAACGGGGGGAGGCATAACAAATGGGAAACGCCCATTTGTTACGCCCCCTTGGCCCCCAATTCTCTTTCCAGCAAGAAGTACGCTGGAACCTTGGCATTTGATAGCGAACAAATCCACCCCTGGAAGGCCCCATTTCTCTACTATTAGCTGCAAGATTTCCCTGTTTAGTGACCATTCTGACTCATACACTTAGTATCGGTTCAGAAAGTCCGCCAGGCGATTATCCACTCCCTTTAGATGGACTGCGGATATTGACTTTAGGTTCCTCTCAGCCCAAGAAAAGATGTCGCTCGTTTTATTAAGGACGGACACCTTGTTCCCCCATTGTTTGTTTAAATAAGAAACTGCTACCACACTGTCCGAGAGGATTTGTATGGGGTGACTTTTCAGCTCTCTGGCAAATGCCTTTAGCGCTTCCCAAATCGCTTGCAACTCCCTCCAGTTGGCTGATCTTTGGGACTGTGCTTTCTCCCAGCGCCCTTGGGCTACTCTTGACCCCCAGTGGGACCCCCAGCCCCAAGCACTGGCATCCGTAGTGATGCGGACGGACACCGGAAGAGACCATAATAGACCCTGCATAAGGTTCTCTTTGTCCCTCCACCACCACAGAGACCTCTTGGTCCTTGTAGATAGGCAGAAGGTCATGTCCAGCGATTCCTGCGCTCCATCCCAGCTGTTCAGGATATTGGCCTGGAGACACCTGAAATGGGCTCTTGCCCATGGTACTGCAGGGATTGTTGCTGCCAGGAAACCCAGACCTGACATAGCTGAACGGATGGAAACTGCCAAACTGTTCTGAAAAAAAGCTGCTGTCGCCTTCACCTTTTCTACTTTTTCCTCTGTGAGGTAGATCTTCAGTGTCACTGAGGTCACCAAGAACCCCAAGTACTGTAAGACCTGTGTCAGGGTTAGGTTCGACTACTCCCTGTTTATCAACCACCCCAGCTTTTCCAGAAAAGAAAATGGCCACCCACAGATCTCCTTGCAATTGGAGCACGGAGGGTGCAAAAAAATAAAAGGTCGTCTAAAGTATGGGATGACTGATACCCCTTTCAGTCTCAGGGGGGGCAGTGCCTCCGCCAGGATTTTCCAAAAAATCCTGGGGGATGGGGACAGGCCGAATGGTAGGGTCCTGCATTGAAAATGTTAGACCTGCTTTCCCCACTTGATTGCCACCCTCAAAAATTTTTGAGATTCTTTGTGGATCGGGATGTGTAAATAGGCGTCCCTCAGATCGTGGGAGGCCATGAAGCAATCTGGGGGAAGAATTGACTTCACCGTAAAGATTGTTTCCATCCAAAATTTCGTATAGGTCACCCATTTTGTTTAGTGACTTAAAATTCAATATTAGGCAGAATTTGCCCGATGGCTTCCTTACTACGAAAACGTAGAAACTGTGGTTTATTTCTCATTGTGGCACTGCAATAAGAACCCATTGGTCTACCAAGTCGCCAATTTGTGACAACAAGGCTGTCATCTTCTGAGGATCCCTGGGAGGCGTGGTTACGAACGTGCTTGCGGGCGGAGTGCCCTTGAACTGGATTCGATAGCCTTCCCTGATTATCCTCAGGATAAATGCATTTGGGGTAGTCTTTTCCTACTGTGGGAGGAACTGCCCCAATCTCCCTCCCACGGGAACCAAGTCACTGGGATTTGGTGGTTTTCTTAGGAGAGAAAAAGGGGACACATTTCTGCTTCCCCCTTCCCCACTGTTTCTTAGAGGTTGACCCTTTAGCGGTCTGTCCCTGTGATGGCCTGTCTTTGGGGGTGAAAAAAACATTTCTCCAGGGCTCTCTTACTTTTGATAGGAAAAGCCTTTTTCTTGTCTGCAGTACAGTCTAGAACTTTTTCTAGATCTTGCCCAAACAAGAGGTCTCTTTCAAATGGGATGCCACACAGCCTAACCTTTGAGGCAGAGTCCCCCAACCAGGATTTTAACCATAAAGCCCTGTGAGAGGAATTTATTAGGGCAGTGGTCTTTGTCGACAGCTTAACCAAATCAGCAGACGCGTCTGCCATATAACCTGCCACTTTGTGCAGCATGGGAAGGGAATCAAGAATTTCCTTCCTGGAGGTCCCACTTTCCAAATTGCCTTGTAACTGGTCCAGCCAGACATCCAAAATTACGAGCCACTATTGTAGCCATTGCTGGTTTCAAATTTGTCATGGCTACTTCCAATGACCTTTTCAGCAGTACCTCCATCCTCTTGTCCATGGGTTCCCTAAGGACACCCATGTCCTCAAAGGCGAGGTCCGTTGATTTGGCGCAGTGGGAAAAGGCTGTGTCCACTTTGGGCACTTTTTTCCAAATACATGCGGAATCCTCACTGAAGAGCAATCTCCTCTTCAGACTTTTAGGAAAAAATAGTTTTTCTCTGGTTCCACCCACTCTTTTTTGATAGAGTCCACCAGTGCGCTGTGTACCGGATATATCCTGTCTTGGTCTTCTTTCAGGGTCTGATACATCCGGTCATGTAAGGACAAGGAGGCCTTCTCTTCTTTGAAATCTAGCTCTAGATCACCAACCAATAATGCATCCACCTCCTTGAGCAAGAGCCTGTATTTGGGTGAACTTGTCCCTTGGCTCGGAATATCTTTGGATGATGCCGTCTCACTTAGCTCATCCAAAAGATCCAATTCCTTTCCCCCCTCCGGGGCTGATGCAAGGGGGGGGACGACGACAGCGGCTGGTTGTTTTGGGGTTTCAAGGTTTGACAGCGTCAACTTAATGGCCTTCATTTTTCTTTCAATTCTTTGCATGCCCCCGTTGCCTCCTTGTAAACCCATTTATCAATACAGGGTTTACAAAGGGGCTTGTTCCACCCTTCTTTAAATTTGTTCGTACATGACGGACACCTCTTCTTCCCCCCTGACCTCTCCAGTTCTTTGGGTTGAGACAAGAGAAGGAGAGAAGAGAAGAAGAGAAGGGAGGCTAAGGAAGGGAAAAAACAAAGACAAGCTTGTCAGAAAAAAACCTTAGCCAATCAGTGGGTGTATACGTTCACCAACACCTATGTGCACCCCCACCAGCCGCTGACGGGATTCACATGATTTTTTTAGCCTGGATCCCATCTCAAAAAGGGGGGGGGGCAAAAAAATGGGTGCTACATTGAGCCATCACCCCCCCCCAGCCCTGTAGGTCAAAGGCACCCCCAGTGTCCGCCTACCTGAGCTGGGCCGGCACCTGGTTCAGTTGGATTCATGCTGTCCTCTGTTCCTTGCTGGAGCATCACGCTGTGAATCAGGACCGTCCTGTGGCTGGCTTTTTTCAAATTTTTTTTAAAAAAAAAGACCGCCATGGCCCTGGCGTCCACGCTCGCTGCGTGACCCGGAACCAAGTGGTGCACCGGAACTCCCTACCCTCCTCCTGCGTTCCACAGGCCAGGACTCGATGCCTACGCCCACCGGACTCATGCTGGGATACCACAAACGGCCAGATCACCGTGAGTCCCGTGCGGGGAACGCCAGCTCTCCCCAGGTTATCCCAGGGGAGGACGCCGGTACCAGCTCTTCTACAGCCTGACCGAGGGACTCAGATGCCTGCCATCCTTTCCAGGTACTTGCAGACCTCCTCCCCTTCTCCCTTAGGTAGCCCCTAGGCTCAGGGGAAGGAGAGCTCCGTCCAGCCTCCTCCTCCAGTGGAGGAAACACAAAGACTGGGGAAGAGGGACGGAAGCCGCCCTTTAAGGATCTGAATGTTGTGTTTTCTGCCTTCAGAGGTGGAGTCCATCTCTCTAGTGCTGTCCTGGACAGACGACTAGAGAAAAGACAGATAGATGTCGGACATCTCTAAACAATTCTTGGGTGGGCTGGGAGGCGTAGGCACTACACAGAACTACAGAAGTGCTGTACGACAGCTTAGGACTCTGTAGTCAGAATGTGAAAGTGCACATAGATGGGCTGACAACGTTGCCACAGGATTTTAACGCTGTAACCACATTGTAACCCACTGCATTGTAACCCACTACCAAGAAGAAGAACATGCTGGTAGGATCAACAGGTATTTGTAATCAATTCTTATAGAAATATCCCAGAAAAAAATGTAAACCTACAGTGAACATAGAGAGAGGCCCTTCACTCATTTCTTGTTTTTTACGAGTGTAAGCTCACCCAGCAGTGATGTCATTTTTGGTGTATACCAAGGTGGTAGAATACCATTTGTCATCATATAGCACTCTGGCATCCCAAATGAGAGATAACCTCACCCTGGTTCTTTTCACTATACCTCAAAAAACCATAAGGATCCCTACTTGGTTTGAGGTTGTAAATTGAAGTTGCCCTTAGTCCTCCTTCCCCAAGTGTCCCTCCCTAGAAGTTAATGTACTGTGCTTTGTGTAAAACTAAGCCAAGTTTTTTAGCATCTTAACAAAGGCTTGTAATTCCTTTGAGATCTACCCTCAATGATTCCAAACAGCAGTCCAAGCAATAAACCAACCCACCACCATTACCCAGATCTGATCCATTCATTTTGGATGGAATATCTTAGCAGAGGAAGGAAATACAGTTATGCTAAACAAATTCCTTATTAACACTGAAACTCCTATAAACTACAAAATCCCTTCTTATTGCATGGATGACTACACAGAAAAAAGGCTCACCTGATTCAGCATCAGAACCAGACTCATCAGAACTGGAGGCAATTGGCTGGGTGGCAGGTATGGATGTGGCGAGGGGCTGAGCACGGGGTTCCTTGTCCTGTACACGTAGCGCAAACTTCTCCTGGCTGCTCAGACGAGAAATAGAACTCCTATTTGAGAAAGGAGCGGAGGCAGGGAGCATGCAGGGGTCAGTGCATGGTGCCCCGGGCTGCACACCACGTGTCACCCAACACATATAGTGAGAACACACAAAGATCACACTGTGAACAAACCTCGCCGTGCACCACAATCTCCCACGTGACACTAACTAGTGAAGGACAGAGCACACAAACCAGTGAAAAATCACTGTGACATCCACCACCTCCACCGTGACACGCTGCATGACCCACATGTGGCCATCGCTTTCATGCAACACAATCATTGTGTAACACACAGCAATGCTGCCATGCCACACTGTCCATTCCAACACAATCTGCATTCATCACTTCAAACCAGTATGATCAGTACAGACCTTCTTGTTCTACTAGCTGCGTTCTGGTTTGGGGGAGTTGTCTGGGTCATAATCTGTGGTGCAGTCTTCATTTTCTCCAAACGTAACTAGAGCATAATGCAAAGACGTAAAAAGCCAAGACTAAGATTATAAAAAGTGACATTTTTTATTTGTTTTAAGAATTATACTTACCCAGGTGGATGCAGCATCGGTCCAATGCTGCATCTGTACCACGTCGGCTCTAAGACAGAGCTGAGCAATTAAAAAACGCTGACCGCTTGGTTCTCAGTGCTCCCTGAGCAGAGAGCTGGTGACAGTTGGTCACCGCTGTCTGCTCTGCCTAGACCCCCCTCCCCCCCCCCCCAACCTCCACCTGCGCTCACTGAAGCACTGGGCTATGAAAGGGGCAGGAGTGGCTGGCTGGGTGCCGCTTCAGACATGTGGGTGAATCCCGACAATATGGGCGCAATCTTTCTCCACCCTGGACCGGCATCAGCCCACTGTCAGTTGAAAACGGGTCACAGGAGTGCAGATCCAGGGGAAGAAGTACAGCCTAACAAGGTTTTCTGCAGTGAATGAAAAACATTTCCCGTTTTATAAAGATATGTTATATAGTTTAGTGTAGCTGAGTGCAACCCAGTGCTTTCTATAAATTGCCCATTTTAGGCTTAGGACATACTAGCTCCAACGTGCTTAAAAAAGAATCCTGTATTCAGAGAATTATGCACGCTGCCGTACTGGGCATCTTTTTGAAAATACTATCTGCCTGGCTGTTTCAGAACCTTCTGAGTGACTAGCCTGGAGCAGTCATACAGCGAGTGAATACCAAATTCTTGATCAGCATACTTGTTCTGGTTAAGTGACCCAAAGTAAGAAGCCACTGGATAAGCATGACAGCCAAACACAATGACAACGTCATCAAATAATCTTCAGTTCTGACAAACTGCTAAATTATTTTAATTTCTGACAACGTTACTTTGTATGTAAACCAAGTTTTAGCAGCAGGTCCCTCAGAGGCAAGTCAATGTCAGAAAACCTAGTCACATAAGTCAGCCCCACTGACAAGTATATCTAAACCCCATGAACAGACCCAAAATCCTCTCACCTCACTCTGTTTGTTCTTCAGCTTCTCCAGCGCAGACTCTAAACCATCATCTGCAACATCAAAAGGCGTCTGACCCTACAAAAATGGAAAGAGCTGTCTGAATAAAAACTGCAGAAAATTGAAGCTGGCTTAAAGCGTGCCTCTAGATTGCTAGATCTACTACTGGAAAGCAAGACAAACACATTCATAAGAAGAAATAATTGCCTATCTTGTATACTTATATGTGTACTTGAAACGGCGCTAAATAGTTGTGTGATCTACAGCAAAGAATTAAGAAGTACAGTGGTGTATAGTAAACACATTTTACCTTTTAGCAGTTTAGTATAAAAAGGATAATGAAAGGACATCGCTTATGCTTGTTATCGGCCTTTGCACTTTGATCTCAGTTTTATTAAATGCAGGTGTCCATTTACACATATTTATTGCCAACTGTAGATAACTATAGAGAGTTGTAGACAAACTCCAATGGCGGTGAGAAAAAGCTCAACACTGCATACAGGGTGCAACAAATTACCTACTTAGGCATAACTGGACAAACAGGTGACAAAGCTAACAAAAGGTCATTATTTCACTGCCCTGCCTTACAATATCAAACCTGTCTCAGATAGAGTTGTGCATTAAAATGTATTTAAAAAAATCAAAAACAAAATTAAAATAGATTGCATCTTACCTGTCCTTAGATAACATACATGCATAAGTTTTCTTTTTAGTTTGTTTTTCCTCTCTATATATTTGGTATTCCTGTTACAAACACATTTACTGTGCCTGGGCTCACTCATTCCACAGTATCCATGGAGGAGCAGAGTTGTCACCCTAGGCTGCGCACCTTATTTGAACATTGAATATGTAATTGTCTTTACATCTCTGTTACATGGGTGACAAGGGATTTGTAGTTTACAGCTTAGAAAGCTGCTAACATTGTTTAAGATTTACCATATTTTTTGCTCCATAAGATGCACTCCCCCCCCCCCACCCCAAAAAAATAGGGGGCGATGTCTGTGCGCCTTATGGAGCGAACATTGACCCGTCGCCAACTAGCTGACACACGCTGACGCTCTTGCATTCTGGGAGTTGTAGTCCACTCCGTGGTGCGCGCTCAAACTCCCGGAGGGTGGAGGAGCAGCACAGCCAGGGAACTACAGCTCCCAGGATCTTGGAGGCAGGGCGCACCAGGGAGTTGGGACTTGGCACCAATGTGACTGGCTCGGGCTGCAACTTTGCTTGACCCCAGGAAAGGAGCAGGCTGTGCAAGGACCTGCTGAGGTGAGAGACCCTGACACCCCCAGGGCCATCCAGTCTATCTCCCCCCCCCCATACACCCCATTTACTCTGCCCCCGTGTCCACCCAGTAACCTCAAAATAGCTCTCAACACTGTGGGTCCTGATGGGAGCAGAGCCTGCCATGGTCTGTGGGTCCTGCTGGCCTGTGTGTCCTACTGGCCTGTAGGTCCTGCTGGGAGCTGGCTATAGCCTGTCTCACAGGCCATGGCCAGCTCCCAGCAGGATTTACAGGTCCACGGCCAGCTCCCAGCAGGACCCACAGCCATTTGGTTCAGAATATTTTTTTTCTTGTTTTCCTCCTCTAAATCCTAGGTGCGTCTTATGGAACAAGAAACCAGCTATATTCTATTCTATTCTATATTCACAGCAAGTGACAAAGACAAGATAAACATGTATTTTCCTGTACTTGAAGAAAATATACTAAGCCTAAAATGGAAAAACTAATACAGCCACCACATCTAAGGACAGGTAAGCTGTAATATACTACATTGTTACTGGGTTTAGATATACTTTTAAGACGTGAGAAATAATGCAACAATGGTTCACAATAGTAAGTGGAAAATGGAAAAAGCATGCAAAGTAAAAGCACCAAAGAAGACATGGCATACGCAGCCGGAGAGGCACCTAGACCTGACACACATTGGATGCATACCACATAGGTGTACAGAAACAGCCATTGCTGAGCTGAGGAAGAAAAAGCAGTCGGTGTATAGTGTGAGGAGACCGCTGACCCCCTTACCACTTTGCTGACAGCCTCCATGTCACAGAGAGCCTCAGACAAGAGCCGGCAAGCTTCCTCTTGGCCCCAATGAGCAGCCCCGTGAAGAGGTGTCCATCCGTCAAAGTCACGGGAGTCCACATCAGACCCCAACTGGATGAGCAGCCTAAGACAGATATGAAGAGTGAGCTGAGCAAGACATTTGAGGCACATAAACGTGTTAAAAAAAATAAGACCAAACACAAGTTGAGTCATACTGAGAAATTGGATGAAAAGATGTAGTGATAATATAAAATGTCACTTAATTGCCCAGCACAGAATATTCCCTAAAATAAAACTAAGCAAAAATAAAAGTCAAATTTATATTTACTATGGTTATGTCACATGGTGGAGTTGTCGCTCTGCACAAATTATTTTTGGACGCAATATTAACATTAGCGTGGTTTCTGTATAAGATTTACAAAAATACAAAAGTCAGTAGCAAATATTTAATGCAAAAACTACTATTATAAAATATGACCGATGAATACTATTAACCAGTCTGTTTTTTTTGGTAATTAAGCAATGTTCTGCAACATTTTCAGCCTGCTGGAGGAAATAAATCTGGTCTTCAATAAAATCCTGCTTCTATCCGCAGTGGTCAAACACTACCTATTGCACACAATGCAGGTCAAAAAAATCCATAGTACTTGTCCATACTGCATCTCTTTCAAGCTCTATACAAGAAACGGGCTTTAAAATGTTGGCCCTTCACAACATCTTTCCACGCACATTCTCTCAATGTTGGCGCTGTTCTCGACATGAGGATACTTGCCTCCATGTGTTTTAGAACCCTTCTGGACCTGGGTCCAGGGCCTAATATTTAAACTTATGGATGTTCAGTTGGGAGATGATCCGGCAGCATATCTGTTCCATTTGACCCCTAAGTTACCCAAGTGTTGTAAATGCTCCCTCACAATACAGCTACTTAGAGCTGCCAAGGCCCGCATTTCGCATTTCTGGAAGCAGTCTATGGCTCCCCCTTTGGGTGTTTGGCCACGTAAACTAGGAGAAATTTACAGAATGGAGGTCATCCTCGCCTCTGCACATGGTAGAAAACAATAGTTTCCCAAAACCTGCTTCTACTGGACAGAATATACTTTTTCCTCCAGTTGTGGTAGACCTGGCTACCTAGAGTAGGCTTAGACCCCTCACCTCAACTGACTATGCTCCCTGATTTTTGGAGTTGCATCATAAAAACGGAACGCTTCCCCACTTGTACGATTTTTTTTGCTGCAGGAGCTGCCTTTTCTGGATTTGGCAGATAAACCTACAATTGTGTTTCCTCTTTCCTCTCCCATCATATCCCTTTTTTTTCTGTTTTTCTCGACTCTGACTTCAGCTGCACAATGCGGCCTCCATAGCGAGGAGAGACTAACACTGGCTGTGTTAACCCTTTTATATATGCTCTAGATCTGTTAATTTGTATACATAGAGATTTCACTCTCTCCTTGTGTCTTGTTTGCCTAGGACTATGTAATGTTTGGGGTCTTCCCCTCTAATGTGGTGTAATTTTTTTCTCTTTGATTTCCTTTTTTTATGGCATATTGTATTTTGCTAAAAAATTGGAATAAAGTCTATATAGTGCACACAATGCAGGTCCAAAAGGTCCAGATACCCAGTGCACACAATGCAGTTCATTACAACCACAGCCCTTACCCAAATCTGTACAATGTTCTAACTGCAAAACTTGACTCGGATGCAGCAATCCTATTCATCATCTTCAAAACTGGCATAAATTATGTGAATTTACCGTAAATTTTAATCTTCACTGACAAATTACAGAAAAAAAAAAAAAAGAATTTCTCCATTCTTGTCTCTGCCACCTGTCTCCTGATACAGTACATTTCAGTGATGTCTCACCTAATGACCTCTGTGTAGCCCTTTGCAGCAGCTACATGTAGAGGTGTAGCTCCAGTGGTTGGGTGTCTGATATTCTCAATTTTTCCATTGTTTAACCAACGTCTTGCATCTCTCAGCATCAGCTCCTCTTCCTCCTTCTTTGCAGCATCTAGATCCACACCTAAACAAACGTAATGTCAGTTATGATTAAATACTGGCTGACCACATTGCAGCATGTGCATCCATGCACTTGCCATGGGCAATATAATGTTAGCATGTATGTGAAATTATTGCAATGAAAATAAAAGCTCTCAAAATATTCATCAGCGCTTGTATGATGAGGACACAATCCCTTATCCACAGTGCACTTTTATTAAACGTGGGTTGGTCCCAGTTTGTTTCCACACAGATACTTCAGACTGTAAATCACCTACCCTGCTCTCCTTGTTGCTGGGGGAGCCCTTTAAATTAGATGTGGGTAAACGGATTTCTATTTAAATAATCGTCTATACATCCAGGCTGACTCACTCCTTCATGCCGAAGTGAAAGCGTTAAAAAGGGAAAGTATGCTGTAATGCTAGTGAGCAATGTTAACCCTAAAATATTTTGTGTGACTTTACGCCTGATGACGTCTTCCAAGACGAAACACCTAGGGCGGGGTTAGCAGGCGTGTCGTCATTGCACGAGTTACCGGAAGTGAAAAAGGTATCAATGCCGTTCTGATGCTTGCATTTGCAAGATTGCTGGATTGTATTTTATACAATGTGAGCATGCACTTTTGGTATTTTAATAAAGTCGTTTTTACTGTACTACCCTATGAGAGTTGTTCATCTCCCTTATATGCATGAGTGAAATTGGTGGATGCTTCCAAGGACGCAGTGAAACCGAACCTTTTGGGTTTTTAGGGTTAAACCCTATATGCGCTGCTTGACCATTCTTTACACAGTGGTCACATTTCTCTGGTAAGGATCTTGTGTGAACACTGTTTGAAGCTTGGATATGCTGGGTGTTTCCCATTTCTGCACTTTCACATTGGAATGAACTGGACGCATGGGATCCGATTATTTTGAGCTGATATTTGGACACAAGACATTCTTAAGGCTGGGTTCACACCTCCGACGGATGCGGCTCGCAGCAGGGGTCCGGTGCGTCCCTGTTCTTCGTTTCAGGGACGAATTAGGGCTGAATTTTTGCCTGAATTCGGCCTTGAAACTGAACCAAAGACACACAGCGTTCCTGTGAAAGCCGCTCCCCAGCCAAAACGGAGATACGTGAACCGGCTCCATAGAGAGCCGGTTACAATCTCCTGTCATGAGAATTGGATATAGGGAAAGCCTAAACTTTTGATATCACTACATGGGCAATACATGTGGACATTAGCACCGATTTGTGGTGTGGACATTAAGACATTTATTTTTGTGATTTGTTATATAATTTTTTAATAGCACTGCACTTTATTCACTTTTGTGTTTTTGTTCTTAATTTTGGTATCACAAAATTCCACAGGTTGGCAATCTAAGCACAGTAATTCCTCTTTTTCTCAAGTAAAAAAATGTTTATTTAACAGGACTTGTAGATTATTAGAGAAAGGCATGCAAGGCCTAAAATCTTTTTAAAGTGGACTATTACACCACCACCCCCCCCCAAGCCCGTACAAGCATTTTTAGCTTTTGGAGGGGGGGGGGGGGGGGTGTAATTGTCCACGTTAAAAAGATTTTTGGATTGGCCACTAGAGGGGGTGTTCCATGGCTCACAGGAATTACTCTGCTTCCCGCTTAGCAACTTATGAGACCATATAGCAGCCACACATGGAGTGCATTTATTTTAGCAAGTCAACTGACTCATGTACTTGCAATGTAAAGTAGCAATAAGGGCTGGTTCATATATATGAGGCTGTGGTTTGCAGCCCTGAGTCCATTGCATTTCTGTTCACCAGTTCAGGTGCAAATTTTTACCTAAACCGGACCCAAAGACACACAGGACCCTTTTCAAAACCGCACCGCGGTCGCCCCGCACGTGTGTGAAACGGCTCTATTGAAAGCCGGTCACATTTACATGTTATGAGAATTGGATGCGATTAAAAACGCATCCAATTCGCATGTATGTGAACCCAGCCTCAAGCACAACTATTGTGAAGCACTGCAAAGCAGGTTCTGTGTATGTAATAAGCAAACATGGCTGGCCACATATACAATTAAAACACATATGGAGTTTTTAAAGCATTAATATATTGATAAGATTACTGACATGAAGCTTATCTGCATGCACATTGAAAGGTTGTACAGTCTCTGGAATCTAAAGTAGGGATCCATAGTTTACGTCAAACATCTTTAACAAACATTGCAAAATCTGATCTTACTGACGTTCCCATTTAGGCTCCATTACTTTTGACAATAGGGGTGTCTGTATACCTCCATCTGCAAAGGTGGACACTTACCTTGTTTCTTAACCTCGCTCTTCAGCAGCTTCTCCATGGCACTCTCATGGGCCACATCCAGGGGAAGTTCACCTTCGCTATTTGCAATGGAAACACTGGCGCCCTTTGAGATCAAGTACCTGTCCAAAGAGTACAATCACACTGACAACAAAGCCATGTGTAAAGACGCAAACAAATTCCAGAAAGAAAATAAAATATCTGAACTGGTGACAGCATTGGAAGTCAGGCAACATCTGCAGTTGGGATAAACATCTTCGAACTTGTTAGTAAGTGAAAGTAAACTGCTTATGTTAACTACAACAGATGGTATCGAGGAAAGTTTTCATGCTAGGATCATTATATGTGGTTCTTGAGTGTTCTCAAAAGCATATCAAGTAAGGAACTTTGGCATTTCTCTGGTGTCTGTTAATTGCTCTGAACATGGTTGTTCGTTTATGTATTCTGGCACTGGAGTTTTAAAGGATGTTAGGGCTGAACTGTAGACCAATTTGGTTAGTTTTGGATAGCGCAAGTCTAGGTTTGACCCCCAAGAGGGACATGTTCCCCCACCAATACCCATATCGTAAATTGTACTTCCCAGATCTTCCCTGGATGTCACTCACGGTGTGCTCTTATGGATAATCCACTAGGGGGCTTGCGACACCTGCATTTTGGAGGTCACAGAGTTTGCCCAACTCCAACCATAAAACAAAGAGTTCCATTTTAACCAGTACACAGGCTGATTTACAAAATCTGGAGCTAGGACATAAGCAGTGAAGCCATTGCCCACAGCGACCAAATCCTTTTTTCTAGTTGGAATGTAGAACCTCCGATAGGCAACAGATTCTGTTTTGTTCTAGTTTCCCTATATCAGATGAACTGCGTCGGACTATTAGGGCATAAATGAGGACTAATCCTCTTATTTTTTGGGAAATGTGACGGAATGAGGCATGCAAATACCTCTGTTCTAAGAGGCTTTACTGAGCTATGCACTGATTCAAAGAGCTTTTAGCAGTTTGGAATAAATGGTTATATAGTTTTAGGCTTTATTTGCACTAAACCCCAGTAGTTCTGGAAGTGAATTTGGCTGTCTGGGTGTAAAGAAATAATTTGCATAGCTCTGCCAGCTGTCCTAAAATGATAAATACCTCTCTGGTTTTGGGGCTTGTTTACGCATGCATTATCCCTCTGAAGGTCGATCTGTGATAAAAAGCTTTCAGAAGGTGTTTGACAAGCAGCGAGGAGGCATTATGCTGCCTCTTTACCGCCTGTTTTTAAACCCTAAAGGCCTGCACCATCATATCGCAACTGCATGCATTGCACAAATAGGTCACATTTGGCAGGTAGTGCCGCAATCATTTTTGCGACCAGTATATGGTTATACCCCGTACAGCTGCTTTTGCTGCTTTGCGAGGATGGCGATAAAAATGCAGCTCAACTGCCTGTTATTACTACCCAAACCCCCCCCCCCCCTTCCTCAAGTGTAAACTAGGCCTTACTGTGCTACACGTGGATTCAGTTGGAAGGAGGTTTACATTGTTTTAGTCTCTTTACCATAACCTGTATGGGTATATGTCTACATCAGCCTCTCTCAACCCTTTTACACCAGAGAAACCCCCAAGATAATGCTCAGTTTCGGGGAACCCTTACTAAAAACCAGGTCATTGGGGCTCAATAGCAAAAAGCTTCTTATATTAGTGGTCGATAAGATTAATTCCCCCACTGGTGTCATGCTGTTGACTCTACCAAGTAGTGCTGGTCCTAGATCTATCCAGGCCCCATTGGATGGGGGGTCAACCAGCCATAGCTCAATGTACCTCTGGAGGAACCTTTGCTTTACACAGAACCCTGGTACACCAGAGAAACCCCCAAGATAATGCTCAGTTTCGGGGAACCCTTACTAAAACCAGGTCATTGGGGCTCAATAGCAAAAAGTTTCTTATATTAGTGGTCGGTAAGATTAATACCCCCCACTGGTGTCATGCTGCTGACTCTACCAAGTAGTGTTGGTCCTAGAACTATCCAGGCCCCATTGGATGGGGGGGTCAACCAGCCACAGCTCAATGCAACCTCTGGAGGAACCTTCGCTTTACACAGAACCCTGGTTGAGACTGGCTACAGAAATTGCATTCCTTGCCTACAACAACCAATCAGATCCTTGCTATCATTCCCAAACACGCTGGTGTCTGACTGGTTTCTATGAACAACACCAGCACTTGTCTCTCAAGTACATTCTTCTGCCACACAATTAAAAATCATATTAAAATTGTCCAAAGCTGTGGAAGAAAGTTATTTTATCCTGCTTCAGGTTATCAGGCCTAAATACAAATGCTGGAAGAAGAGGAAAGTGGAGGCATTGTCCACAGCAACCAATGAGATGTCTGCTTTCAGCTAACCAGTAATATAATCTAATGACTTAAAGTGTTACTAAACCCAAAACAGTAAAATCAGTCTGTATATGCAATAAAGCATGCTTGTTATACTCCCTGAGGAAGGGGTTATCCTCCGGCATGGTGTAAAAAGGCTGTTTGAGCCCGTCTTCTCTAATCCTCCCCTTTTTGTACAGTCCCCAAACCATCTACTGAACAGAGCCTTGGGGGCACTCTGGGCATGCTCAGTTTGGTGTATATTGCTAGAGAGTGTTTTTTTTTTTCTTTGGAGGGTGCATGTGATCAACACAGGGCCAATCAGCAATGTCCAGACAGAGGGTCAGGGGTCCTGCATCCTCACTTTAATTCCAGAAAATGAGATTTCCTGTGTTTTCTAAAGCAACCAGTCAGATTCTATTTGATATGGCTCCTAGTGCTAGCTAGAAATGACAGCAAATTTCTGATTGGCTGCTAAGTGCCACACCCCCACTCCACCGTGGCCTAGTATCATACATCAGTCCTACAACAGTAAATTTTTACTTTGTTATGCTACATATTTATATCTCTGGTTTAACCTCTTCCTGACCAAGTAACACATGTATGCTAGGACAGAATAAACGGGCTTTACGCCAAGCCACCACAGATATGCGTCCACAGAGGTCTGAGGTGCATTCACTGAGCACTTCACTGAGCACACAAGCCAAGCTAGCTCTGGCACATCTCAGTCATGGTTTCTGATTGGGAGCCAGAAGGACAGACTTCTGATCATGTGACCGCTGTGAGAGCCACAGTAGTCACAGCGGTCACAGCGGTCACTTGTTCAGGAAGCCACTCTGCCTCCCTGCATTAAAGCCCACTTTAAGGCTCATGGGTGAGGTGG
The DNA here is from genome assembly GCA_037952925.1 of Lithobates clamitans. Taxonomy (NCBI): domain Eukaryota; kingdom Metazoa; phylum Chordata; class Amphibia; order Anura; family Ranidae; genus Lithobates; species Lithobates clamitans. The sequence continues at coordinate 4,334,620 of JBBGZY010000159.1, forward strand.
TATGAAGAGTTTAACGTAAACCTGGACTGGAGTCAAAGAAAGCAAATAAACACTGCAGCTGCACAGCAGGCACTTTCTGGCTTTACGTTCCTACCAGTCACTACTGTTCCAAAGATGCTGTGTGACTTTTTTTTTCAAAGTCAACATTTGCATATAGGAAGGCAAGCTTCTACCATCCCATGTGCTTGGACATGGAGCACTTCTCCATGTAGGATCACTGTCACCAGGGTTGAAAATAAAAGAAAATCCCAAATTTTGAGTTAACATAAAAAAAAATAAGATTTCTCTCACTTTGGATAGATTTCCTCTTACTTCCTGTAGTGTCTAAGGGACAGGAAGTAAAGAGATAGAGCTAAAAAAAAAACCCTACATGGGCCATATGCATATATGCGGCAGCATTGCGGTGGGCTTTAAGGCCGTGCTGCCAAATAAACTGTATGTGTACAGCTGGAGCTGCCATTTTGTGCTTTGACTGCACTCCTTCGACACCCCTAGCATTGCGACTGCCCTCAAGTGACAAAACTCACTCGCCGCCCCCCAGCACTGCGGCCATGCTCACGCGCTCACTCAGCAATGACATCAGCCACATGCAAATATGTGGCGGTATTGTGGTGGGCTTTAAGGCCGTGCTGTAAAATAAACTATACGTGTACAGCTGGAGCACCCCCAGCATTGCGGCCGCACTCACTCGGCACCCACCTACCACTGCAACCGCGCTCACTCGGCACCCGCCTACCACTGCAACCGCGCTCACTCGGCAAACCACCAGCACTGTGACCGCACTTCTTTAGCAACCATAGCACTTTGACTGCTCTAACCTGGCGCCACCAGGTCAGGTCAACTACAGATTTCAATCACTGATTACAAAGGGAAGCCGGTAGGACAGGCTCTTGATCACATAAATCACTATGAATGTCAATCACTATTATCACGTGACTGAGTAGCCTAGGAAACGCCTCCAGCGTTACAAGCCCCTTAAATGGCTAGTAGGAGGCATTAAACATGTTAAAACGTATATGAGATTTTAACTATACGGTATCAGACGGTACTTGCTATGTAGCTACGTAGTTGCTATGTTTTTTTTGACCCCCAAAAACAGGTTTACTATATACAAACTCCACAAGGAAAAACAGTGTATACAATTATATGAGTAAAGTAATACAGAAGGCTATTAGACCACCAGTGACAGAATGAGAAATGTTCAGCTCCAGTCTAATGACACAAAAAGGTCTAAAATCCCTGTAATTAGCAGATCACCAGGCCTGTAAAGGGTGTTGTTGACAGTAAATGACTTCAAATACCAGGCTGTCATAGGCCTGTGAAGATGTCATCCGTGCACCCCGGTATAACCTGTTACAACCACATACCAGCAATCAACTACGTCATAACTGACATACCCTTTTAATACTTATTCGCCAGAAACATTAACACGCCACAGTGCGCGTTGTCAATCATTTTTATTTGCACTCCGCCGCATGACAACACATTGCAGTGCATTGTGCAAAATGGAGAAAAACCTGTAAAGTGTAGCTAAAGGCAAAACTTTTTATTTTAGATTTTCTTGGAATAGTAAGGGGTAAGACACACTGTCCAGTTTTATTGCTGTGTGCGTCACCGTCACCCATCTTCCTGATCACCAAAGTAACCAGGAAACAAAGTGAAGGTAAATCTAAAAATATGAGGTAAATTTTTCTTGTTCCCATGACAACTATCTAAGAATGGATTTCCCTCACACTGGAAAGATTTCCCCTCACTTCCTGTTGAGTCTACAAGACAGGAAGTAAGAGGAAATCGCCCCACTGTGACACAGATAGTAAAAACAAACAAATAAGTTTTAAGGGCTAGTTTACATATGCGGAGCCTTATGAAGCGTGATTCACTGCGTTTGACAGAAGATGGTGAGGAGGCAGCAATGCTGCCCCCTCACTGACTGGTTTAACCCCTAAAAAACACCACCACCAAACCGCAACCGCATGCATTGTCCAGGACTGTAGAAAGGTCCTATTCATTTGAATGAGTTGCATTTGGCAAGCAGTACTGTCTGCCGAGTATGATAATGGGAATACATTTTCCCTCACTTAGGCCCCTTTCACACAGAGGCGCTTCTAAACTGCCAGTAAAACACTGACCGCTTTTGAAGAGCTTTCCAGGCGCTTTTGAAGAGCTTTTCATTCATTTCAATGGAGAAGGGCGTTTTTTCACCGCCCTGCCAGCGCACTGCCCCAGTGTGAAAGCATTCATTGATTTTAATTGAAATAGTTTTTCGTGAGCTTTTCAGGCACTTTTTTTTTACGTGAAAGCGCCCGAAAAACGCCTCAGTGTGAAAGGGGTCATACAGTATGTACACCCCTGTCAGCTGCCTTTGCAGCTTAAGATCCCTTTCACACTGTGCCGCCCCCGGCGTCAGCAAAAAAGCTGCGCTATTTATACCGCCACTTTACCGTCGTTTTAGCGGCTTTATTCGCCCCCACTAGCGGCTGAAAAGGGGTTAAATCCGCCCGCAGAGCGATATCGCAGCGCTGCCCCATTGATTTCAATGGGGAGTAGCGGTGGAGGAGCGGTGGGTTCACCGCTCCAAAAGAAGCTGCTGGCAGGACTTTTTCTGACGTCCTGCCAGCGCACTGATCCAGTGGGAAAGCCCTTGGGCTTTCCCACTGGAGTGAATGGAGCAGCTGTTTTAGGGCGGTTTGCAGGTGCTATTTTTAACGCTATAGCGCCTGCAAAACGCTCCACTGTGAAAGGGGTCTAAGTGGGAGCAGTTAGGGTGTGGTTAAAAAAAAAGAAAAAAAATTGTCTTAGCTGTACGTTTTTACCACTCCCCAACTGCAAAAGTAAACAAGGCCTAATCCTATTCTCCCCAGAATAGAGCAGTTAGTGAGCGACAAAAAAGTGGCTCAACCGTGTGCAACTGGAAGTGTAAACAAGGCCTTCTCCTACCTTACTCTACCCAAATAGGAAAAAAATAAATAAAAGATTTGGCTTTAGGCCCCTTTCACACTTGTGCAACTTGTCCTGCGACTTGAGACTGCAAAGTCGCATGACAAGTCGTACCCCATGATTTCCAAGGAGTACCGTTCATATCTGTGCAGCTTCGAAGTAGTCCCTGCACTACTTTGGTACGACTTTTATGCAACTTGAGGTCCATAGACCTCAGGATTACACAGGCATTACTTCAAGACGCGACTTTCAGATCGTACAAGTGTAAAAGGGGCCTTGTATTTTCATTGACCATTATGTTAAGCATCCCATTTATTTTGAATGAGCAGAGAGCGCGCCTCAATATAGGAAGGAGGTGCATTTACAACCCATTCAAATGAACAGGCTGTCCAATGCAGCGTACCCCAAAGCCTGAAATTGCATGCATTCAACTGCACAGGGCTTGTGGTGGGAAATGGCCTTTAGGCATTTACAATATTAGAAGCTTTACGTTGTAGGGATTAGAACAATTTTTTTTGTAATTGGACCCAAAAAGCAGCAGAATGGAAAAACTGGCTTTTAAGGCCCAGTTCACACTAGTGCAATGCGATAACCCTGCAAATCCAGTGCGTGTTCCCGCATCGCACCTGAATCGCACAGCGGTTCACACTGAGATCTGCGAACCGCTGCAGGTGTCAATGTAAAGTTAACGACACCCCCAGATCGGTTCGAAGATCGCAGTGCGAACTGTGAAATGGTGCAAGAATCGGATCGCATGGGTGTAAAAACCCATACGATCCGATTTGAGTGCGGACCAAAAAAAAGGGTCCTGCACCATTTTGGTGCGAATGCGATTTCAGCCATACAGTTTGTATGGCTGAAATCGCATCGCACAGACATTGCGTGTGATCTGCACAGCACTGCGGCGCGAATCACATATGATGTCTGGCATCGCACTAGGGCGAACGGGGCCTAAAAGTTGAAGTTAAGCAGCCAAAACAAAAAAAGCTACCAACCGACGAAGCTATAAAATGTCCACCAACACGTGCTAAAAGCAGAAACGGACTTGGAGCCCATCCAAACCCTGGCCCATCCCCCCGCAGCCCACAATGCAATGCTGGTATCTCTCTATGGGTCACTGACGTGCGCAGTTTACATTGTTGGACAGCCACAGCACTTGATTAGGATTGCATGTTGATGAACCACCCTGCGGTGCCCGCTATTAATAATCCAGTGTGAAAACTTTTTATTACTGACGGGTCACCTTTAAGTGGAGTGAAGCAAATGAATGCCGATTTCTGATTGGTTTACATGAGCTTCAAAATGGTGTTTCTGCATGATGACAATAAAGGAACCCTGTGCTATTAGAACTGCTGAGTTCTCTGAAAATGCTATCTGCCTGGTAGTCAAGCTCATCTTCTGGCAATAATACAGTCCCTGATTCAGAACAGAGATGAGATCGGAAGTGTTTGGATCCTAATGTGAACCCACCAGGAAGCTGTCACTGTAATGGGCCAATCATAAGCAACCCGAAGCATTCAACACCTCAGGGCCAGAGGTATGCAGGCCCACGCCCCCGGCTGCAGATGATTGGCCCAATATATTGACAGATTCCTGTAGGTCTCACTCATAGGGGTGCTGACTGGGATCCCCAAACGTATCACTTATGCAGAACAAGACATCGGGACCTACCTATTATATCCAATCAATCTATATTCAAACAAGCAGGCCCTTGCTCCACACACTTGTTGATAGATCTAAAGGAGATTATACAATCAGACTGTAACATGTATGGTGAGCCTCAAAAGTAATAAGCTAACCACTCACATAACAATCTAATTGTACAATTTCTGTAAGAGCTACTAAGAAGTGTGATGTGTACTCCTATTATAGAATTTTTGTAAATCTAAACTGAGATTGTATAGTGTAAGGCCACCATTAGGCTGACCACACACTGTACAATCTACTTTAGATGTACCTACAATGGGGTAGTGCAAAGGCCTGCCTGGTTGGACAAATTAATTGAAGATATGTAGATCTCCATGTGACATAGTTTTGGTGGATTCAAAGTTTACTGTTCAAAGATTGTATGATCAGATTGCAACATGTAAGGGAAGGCCGATTGGCCATACATGGTTCGAATCTCGGCCATTAGTGAGTAGGCTGAATGTACCAAGTTGATTGATCAATCAACTTGGGTACAACCAACCTGCCGGATCCAGATTGTCTTGCACTTATCAGTAGCGGCTGCTATAGCCGCTAGCAATAAAAACGAACTGTCTTCTCCCGGAAGGGACAGCTCCCCCCCCCCCAAGGAGAAGACAATTGCTCAGCGAGGGATTCCCCTGTCAGCACTGTCTGTGTTGATGGGGCAATCGTGCACATTTCTTGTGATCACACACCTTACAATCAAATTGTACAAACTTTTGTAGATCTACCAACAAGTATGTAGTATGTGGGCTTACTTGTTTGGATACAAACTAAATTGATTAGTTTAGATAGGTCCTCAAATTACAGAGAACTGGCAGACCTAAAGGCAATAGTACGGAGATTGTATAGTCAGATTGTAATGTGGGTGGTGAGCCTTAGACCCCATACACACTATTAGATTGTCTGCAGATTTTTGTCTTCAGATTTTAACAAAACCATGAAGTGCAAGGGCCGGCCTGATCGCTTACAAATTGAAACTCTTAAGGTTTGACCTCATATTATATGGTTTTGGTAAATCTGAAGACAAAAATCTGCAGAAAATCTAATAGTGTGTATGGGGTCTTAGGATCATCGAACAAATTGCAATCTAGCTGTACAATGAATTTTAGATTTACCAAGGACCTACCTAATCTAGCCAATCAATCTGTATCCAATCATGCAGACCCTTGCACTACATAGATCTAAAGAAGATTGTACAATCAGATTGTAACATATGTGGTGAGCTTTAGAGCCATGTGACAGCCAGGTAACTAGCATTTTCAGAAGATCTTAGCAATGGATGCCTCCATACTGCTCTCACTCCACATTTCTTTACCTAGTACTTAGGGCCGGTTCACACTACATGCAGTCCAGTGCGTTTTTTTTTCTGGATCAAAAACGCATGGAAAGTAGGTTATATGGTTTTCAATGGCATAGTTCACACCAGTGCTTGCAGTTCCAGTTCCAGAAAATAAAAGCAGAACATGCTGCATTTTTCCTGCACTGGAACGCTATAAAATGCATCAAAAACACAATGAAACACACATGTCCTTATTTAAGGTTAAGAATAAAAAGAGGGGTGAAAAAAATGCACTGGACTGCATCAAAAACGCACTGGAACGCATCAAAAACATGCATGCAGAAAAGCATCTGGAACACATATAGACTGAGTTTCTTTGGTGTGAACTGGCCCTTAAACTTTTAGCCCTTGATCACACTAAATCCGACTTTGAAATCATGCGACTTGACTTAGTCGCACAATTTCAAAGCCACAGGTCAGTGTGACTTGGCTGACATCTCTGCATTAAGTCGCACAGACGTCTATACAAGTCACAACTGAAATTGAAAAAAAATACAGCAGGAACCTTTTTTTCCCCCAAATCGGTGCGGCAACGCAAAGTCAGAGTTGCACCGATTTGAACAATTCCACTGCCGACAGTAAGGTGTGACTTGGACCTGTCAAATCGCACTGCAAGTTGCACCCGTGTGAACAGGGGCTAAAGGCAGAAAGCAATAAATCAACCAAATGGTAATTGTCTGTCCCCGAACCAACCTGACTGCTGGCTAAATGCCTTTTAGGGCTTGTCATCGCTCGCTGAACAAGCCTGACTGCGTTACACTCAGGAGAACTAGGAATGCACACACTCAGCCCACAATGGACGTATATGGAAGAGTCAAGGAGGCCACAGCAAGAAAAAACCTGGATATGTGTATACAATAGAGAATTGGGGGGTGCTGTTACCCCAGACTCACTGTGCAATGGGCACGAAGCCACAGGATGCGGCTGCATGGAGTGGGGTCCACCCCTCGTTATCCTGCTGGTTGACGCTGGCTCCATTTTCAACCAGAAACTGAACCATTTCGATATTCTCATCAATACAAGCCTGGTGGGGGGCAAAGGAGAGAAAAATGACCAAGGATGGAATATCGAGAGACACATAGCAAGCAATACAAACAGTATATGGATGAGGGAGGGGGGATAAAAGTAGCCGGCGGATGAGGAACATTTCATCTAAACACTAAAAGATGCCAGAGGGACGAGGAATGCAAAGAGACCGTAAAGATCTGAAGTCTTCTGCTAGCTGAGAAGAATGTGTGGTCTCCACTAGCAGCTGACTATGAAAGGATGAAACGTTCTTCTAGAAATTACTGGAGGTGCGAGTGTGTGATGTTGTGTCGGCGGCGGCTGAATGCTACCAGATATGGAGATAAGGGCAAGTTATGGGGGCCTAGTACTAAGAACATTGTGATAGGACGGGGGATTTCGTCATATGCGGGTCGTTTTACCAAAGACTGTTTAAAAATACGGGAGGTGAAGGTTCCTAATAAAAAAAAAAATGGACAAACCCAGACTGGCCATATACTAGTAGATTTTCCAATGTCAGCATTGCAGATCATATGGGGAAAATAGAGAACCCAAGGGGCTCATCCTTTGGAATTTTTTTGGCACGGTGGAAAGTCTTTCCAACCAGGTCACTGTTTGGAAGCCCACTGACTGCTCCATTGGATCTCCATCCCGGGAGGGTTGGATCTCCACCCCAGGGACAAGAAAATCTATCAACTGACTAAGGCTGACCATACAAGCAAAAGGTTCTTCTTGTTCAGCAAAGTCCAGACTTCTCCATCCATGCTTAACAGTATGGATGGAGGAATCTCCCACCACTGCCTGGACAGTCGGCAATTGCGGTTGTCAGAATACCCCAACAGCAACCATATCCTATTGACTAGTCAACGTTAGGCTGACTTCTTCTCGCTTGGCACCTTCGATTTCTCAAAGTTTGTTAGTTTCGGGAAGGCCACCCACAACTCGAAGTTTGTCTAAAGTGACCAAATTTCGAGGAGCGTATGGCCAGCTTTAGGTGGGACTCCTGATGAGTTCAACGGCACTTGGAGATAGTTAGTAAATTCCCTGGAGGTAGAAGGGACTACTCAAATCCATGGAATGGGGGGTCTCTGGATTTGATCGATTGAAACGTCTGGATGGATCGGATCGATACGTGTGAACGCCATAACAGAGCCCAGCAATCTGTGGCTATCGAGGGATCAAAGTCTTGTTCTGCTGTGACTGATGGTTCCTCGATGGCACGGCGGAGGGTTACAAGACATTCTGATTCTTGTAGTCCTCCAAACGTAACCTCGACGTGCACCGCCTACAATTTCCCATATAGGTCAGGATCATACGGATGAGACCCCCTGAAAAATCTGCTCCCCCAAATTCTAATCCCGGTGGCTGGTGCAGGTGTCCCCCCCCCCCCTGTTCCCCGGGATGAAGGTCCCCCCTACCTGGTGCAGAGCGGTCAGCCCGTCTACGTTGGTGCCATTGATCGGGGCTCCGGCCGCCAGCAGCTCCCGAACCTCCTCCTGGTCTCCAGCCGAACAGGCGGCCATAAAGACGGCTCCCTGGGCGAAGCGGACCCGGGGCGGTCGGCGGGAGCTGCCGAACTTCAGACATTGCTCCTTCTCCCAGTCCTTCCACCGGGTCAACTGATCCCTTCTCTTCTCCTTAGCCGAGTCCGAGCGGCCACGATCATCCGCCGCCATCTTCCGAGTCCTGCCCGGGGACAGGCGGGAGGAGGGGACCGGGAGAGGCCAGCAGAGGGAGGGAGAGAGGAGAGGCCGGGGGAGGAGACCGGAGGATGGCGGAGGGAGCGGGGAGGGGGAGCTGTCACTGGAGGATGGCGGAGGGAAGAACTGTCACTGGAGGATGCTCCCCACCAATCCCTCTATTACTTACATGGAAGGGTTAGAGCCCCTGGAAAGGGTATTTCTCATTGGGGAGAATAATATAATAACAGAGCGGAAATCATCCAATAGGGTCATCTGATCTGGTGACAACAGCCCCCCATTCACCATGGAGCGTAGCCAGGCCAATTAAGGGGGAGATGTCACTGGAGGATCATGCTCCACACCAATCCTATTATTTACATTGAAGGCAAATCCACCCCAATCCTTCTATTAGTTACATGGAAGGGTTATTTTTCATTTGGGAGAAAATTATAATATAAGAAAATATAATATTAGAGGGGGGATCATCCAATAGGGTCACCTGATCTGGTGACAACAGCCCCCAATCACCCGGGGTCATATCGAGGACAATTAGGGGGAGCTGTCACTGGAGGATGCTCCACACCAGGGGCGTTGCTAGGTCTACAAAAGTTCTGGGGCTAGAGCCCATAGCAGCGTAGTAAAGAAAGCCATATGCTTGGGCGGGCATACACATGTATATACAGTAATATATGTGTGTGTATATCCCCAGAGTGCCCCCCGCTTACATCAGGGTCCCCAGAGAGCCCCCCCCACTTACATCAGGGTCCCCAGAGAGCCCCTCCCCACTTACATCAGGGTCCCCAGAGAGCCCCCCCTTACATCAGGGTCCCCAGAGAGCCCCCCCCTTACATCAGGGTCCCCAGAGAGCCCCCCCTTATATCAGGGTCCCCAGAGAGCCCCCCTTACATCAGAGTCCCCAGAGAGCTCCCCACTTACATCAGGGTACCCAGAGAGCCCCCCCTCCACTTACATCAGGGTCCCCAGAGAGCCCCTCCTTACATCAGGGTCTCCAGAGAGCCCCCCCTTCACTTACATCAGGGTCCCCAGAGAGCCCCTCCTTACATCAGGGTCCTCAGAGAGCCCCCCTTACATCAGGGTCCCCAGAGAGCTCCCCACTTACATCAGGGTCCCCAGAGAGCCCCCCCTCCACTTACATCAGGGTCCCCAGAGAGCCCCTCCTTACATCAGGGTCCCCAGAGAGCCCCCCCTCCATTTACATCAGGGTCCCCAGAGAGCCCCTCCTTACATCAGGGTCCCCAGAGAGCCCCCCTTCACTTACATCAGGGTCCCCAGAGAGCCCCCCTTCACTTACATCAGGGTCCCCAGAGAGCCCCCCCTTCACTTACATCAGGGTCCCCAGAGAGCCCCTCCTTACATCAGGGTCCCCAGAGAGCCCCTCCTTACATCAGGGTCCCTAGAGAGCCCCCCTTTACTTACATCAGGGTCCCCAGAGAGCCCCCCTTCACTTACATCAGGGTCCCCAGAGAGCCCCCCCTTCACTTACATCAGGGTCCCCAGAGAGCCCCTCCTTACATCAGGGTCTTCAGAGAGCCCCCCTTACATCAGGGTCCCCAGAGAGCTCCCCACTTACATCAAGGTCCCCGGAGAGCCCCCTCCACTTACATCAGGGTCCCCAGAGAGCCCCCCCTTACATCAGGGTCTCCAGAGAGCCTCCTCCTTACATCAGAGTCCCTAAAGAGCCTCCCCCTTGCATCAGGGTCCCCAGAGAGCCCCCCCACACTTACATCAGGGTTCCCAGAGAGCTCCCCTTACATTAGGGTCTCCAGAAAGCCTCCCCCTTAAATCAGGGTCCCAGAGAGCCTCTCCCTTAAAATCAGGGTCCCCAGAGAGCCTCCCCCTTGCATCAGGGTCCACAGAGAGCCTCCCCCTTAAATCAGGGTCCCCAGAGAGCCTCCCCTCCCCTTTTGGACTCCTGCAGAAACTCGGGGCTATAGCCCCAAAAGCCACCCCCTAGCGACGCCACTGCTCCACACCAATCCTATTATTTACATTGAAGGATTAGAGCCTCTGGAAAGATTATTTTTCATTGGGAAGAATAATATAATATAATAGTAGAGGGGAAATCATCTAATAGGGTCACCTGATCTGGTGACAACGGCCCCCCATTCCCCGTGTTGCGTAGCCAGGCCAATTAAGGAGGAGCTGTCACTGGAGGATGTTCCACACCAGCACACTGCAACTCCACATCAATCCTTCTATTAGTTAAAATGGAAGGGTTAGAGTCTCAGGAAGAGTTATTTTTCATTTGGGAGTATAATATAAGAAAATATAATATTAGAGGGGGGATCATCCAATAAGGTCACCTGTTCTGGTGACAACAGCCCCCAATCACCCGGGGTTATAGCTAGGACACTTAGGGGGAGCTGTCACTGGAGGAGGCTCCACACCAATCCTAAAATTTTCATTGAAGGGTTAGAGCCTCTGGAAGGATTATTTTTCGTTGAGGAGAATAATCTAATAATAAGAGGGGAAATCATCCAATAGGGTCACCTGATCTGGTGACAACGGCCCCCCCATTCCCCAAGTAAGGGGGGAGCTGTCACTGGAGGATGCTCCACACCAGCACACTGCAACTCCCCCCCAATCCTTCTATTAATTACATGGAAGGGTTTGAGTCTCTGGAACTATGGAATTACTTTTCATTGGGGAGAATAATATAATATAATAATAGAGGGAAATCATCCAATAGGGTCACCTGATCTGTGACAACGGCCCCCAATCACCATGGAGCATAGCCCGGCCCATTAGGGGGGACTGGAGGATGTTCCACACCAGCACACTGCAACTCCACACCAATCCTTCTATTAGTTACATGGAACGGTTATAGCCCCTGGAAAGGGTATTTTTCATTGGGGGAATAATATCATATTATATGGAAAATCATACAATAGGGTCACCTGATTTGGTGACATTGGACCCTATTCACCATGGAGCATAGCCAGGTCAATTAGGGGGGAGCTGTCATTGGAGAATGCTCCACACCAATCCTGTTATTTACATGGAAGGGTTAGAGCCTCTGGAAGGATTATTTTTCATTTGCGAGAATAATAAAATATAATAATAGAGGGGAAATCATCCAATTGGGTCACCTGATCTGGTGACAATGACCCCCATTCACCATGAAGCGTAGCGAGTACAATTTAGGGGGAGCTGTCACTGGAGGATTCCCCACACCAGCACAATGCAACTCCACCCCAATCCTTCTATTAGTTACACGGAAGGGTTAGAGTCTCTGGAAGAGTTATTTTTAATTTGGGAGAATAATAAAATATACTATAATATAATTGGGGAAATCGTCCAATAGGGTCACCTGATCTTGGGACAACGGCCCCCATTCACCATGGAGCATAGACCGGCCAATTAGGGGGACTGGGGGATTCTCCACAGCAGCAAACTGCAACTCCACACCAATCCTACATGGAAGGGTTAAAGCCCCTGGAAAGGGTATTTTTCATTGGGGAGAATAATATAATATCATATCATATAATATGGAAAATCATCCAATAGGGTCACCTAAGCTGGTGACAAGGGACCCCATTCACCATGGAGCGTAGCCAGGCCAATTAGGGGGAGCTGTCACTGGAGGATGTACCACACCAGCACACTGCAACTTCACACCAATCCTTCAATTAGTTACATGGAAGGGTTAGAGCCCCTGAAAAGGGTATTTTTCATTGGGGAGAATAATATAACATCATATCATATAATATTGGAAATCATCCAATAGGGTCACCTAATCTGGTGACAAGGGACCTCATTCACCATGGAACAAAGCCAGGCCAATTAGGGGGAGCTGTCACTGGAGGATGTTCCACACCAGCACGCTGCAATTTCACCCCAATCCTTCTATTAGTTACATGGAAGGGTTTGACCCCCTGGAAAGGGTATTTTTCATTTGGGAGAATAAGGAAATATAATATTAGAGCGGAAATCATCCAATAGGGTCACCTAATCTGGTGACAATGGTCCCTATTCACCCTGAAAAGTAGCCGGACCATTTATGGTTTTCTATAAATGAGCGATCCCCTCTGCCCATAAGAATCTATAGTAGACAAAGCAACCCACCGATATGCCACACACAGGGAAGTGGATTCCAGTTGATATTTGGTGTCCCAGGTGTCACAATGGGAGCAGTGGCTGTGTCCCAATAGATAAAAATTGGACGCCGTGACGGAGCACTCAAGGCTCCAAGGAGAAGATGACTAGTATCCTCCACCACTCCCATGCTAAATTCTGCAAGGTGTGGGGCCGTGGTGGTCTTACACTCTTCCAACTTTGCACCCGACCAGCCTGGGTCTCTCTAACTGAACTTCTCAGCCTTCTGACCTTCTGGGGGAACTTTCTCCTACCCTCTTCTGCCCCTCTTTTTCCTCTTCCTATTCTGTAATCACCACTCACCTCTCGCTTCCCTCTTTGCCATCTGACCCCCCCCCCCCTTTTTTTCCCCTTCCTTTGTGTTCTTATGAGCTTGGTTCGAGTTTCATTTTCCCAAATTTTGTGGACTGCTCCACACCCCAGCCCCTGAGCAATTTAGCTCAGACACCCTATGTTGACCCCTGGCTTTGGCCAGAAGGTTATTGTTGTTTGAAATATGTTATGCTTATTGCTCATATCCCCTACGCAGGACTATTACAGCTATACTTTTTTCTTATATTTCAATAAAAATATTGTACCAGAAAAATATACATTGTCAGTGTACTAATGACACTGGCTGGGAAGGGGTTTGCATCTAAGGCGATCAAGGGGTTAAGGCTCGATTCACATCTATGCATGTTTCTTTTGAGCATTTTTCCAGTGCTTTTTGCTGTGCTTTCCGAATTTTATTACTACAATTTATGTGTAGCACCCTGGAGTTGAGGCAGGGAGTTCCTCAGAAATTTACTTGCCAGGAGTAGTTATCCTGGTTGATTCTTAAAGATCCATTGATTTCTCCCTAAGTTTGGCCTTGTTGCACTTTTCTCTTCTACCACTAGGTGGCTGGGTACTTGGTGGTACTAGATATGAGAAGGGCAACCCAAGGTTAGGTTATGAGTATGTGGGGTGTCTCAGCCAATGGGCAGGGTTTTTTTTAATCCCTTGGCTTGCTGGGAGAACCTATATATTTTGGTGGAGTCAGGTGATCTATGTTCTGTGCCACCTGGACACCATTCTGGGTAGACGTGTGTTGTACTGCCCGGGCTGTTATGTCGGATTTTGGGCCTATAACGGGCACATCTGCTAGGCTGTCTGAGGGCCTATCCAGAAGGAAGATAGCAGCGTAGGGTGGACTGCGCATTTGCAGTCCAACCAGAAGTGACGGTTCTGCTGGCCGGAGAACCTGTCATGAACGGAGGTAGAAGGGAAGCTGTCACCAGTAAGGGACTATCCGCCATATTACAAGGCTTATTATAAGGGTCCACAGTGAGTAAGGCTGGCCATACACTATACAATTTTCTGATTCAATTTCCTTTAGATTTACCTTCAACTATGTAGTGCAAGGGCCTGTCTGATTGCATACAAATTGAAAGGGTTTAGGTTTGACCTCATATTATATGGTTTTGGTAAATCTAAAGGAAAGTTGAACAGGAAAATTGTATAGTGTATGGCCAGCTTAACTGAAGCATGTACCGGAGCAGCATTCTCATTAATCGGGGACGGTGAGGAATCTGGAAACTTCAGTGGATATCAAGCCAGGGACCGGCCAGCGGAGGTGACGCTTGCAGAGCAGCCTTGTGTGTCAAGCCAGGGACCGAGCAGGCAAGCGGGGTGAAGCTTGAGAGATATCTAGAGTGCCAAGCTAGGGACCCAGCAGAGAGGTGTGGGTGATGCTTGAGGAAGGTACCACTGTGAAGATTGGAGAAGCTCAAGGGATTCAGTGGCAGTAAATCATCTAGTCTAGTGAGAGACTGGGAGCTCAGTGGGCTGACGAACTACAAAGAGAGATTGTTAAAGACTGTTGCCATAGGAGACAGCATTCCTACACATGCAGATGTGGCGTCTTGCTGGATGCCTTTCCCTGCATGGCTGTATTCCTATTGAAGTCCCAGAGTCTGCCAATTAAGCTTGCAACTACCTAAGGGTGTCCTGGCCCTAACCTTCTCTTCCCCAAAAAAAGTTTGTTAAGAGAAATAAACTTTCTTTTGATTTCAAGAAGTGTTTGGCACCCAATACCTTTAACTACTCTTCACCCACCATGCCTCACCACCCACTACATACAAAAGGTTGTCAACTATCCCTGGCCCTGGAGGTTCTCATCAGATCAAAGGAGGCCCGGGACCTTGCTATACGTGTTTTGCGTTTTTTTAATGTTTTTTTGGGGGGGGAATATTTGTTGTTGGGCAGATTTAAAAATGCAAAATGCATATTGTGGGAAAATTGTGGGAAAAATGCACTACATGGTTTTCTGCTGATTCTCCATTGAAGACTATTGAACCAAAAAAGCAAACAATGCAGCATTTTGCATTTATAAAAGCCACTGACCCTTTTCAAAAATGCAGAGGCACAAAATTTTGTTCATGTCCGATAGAATAATATCAGATGAACTGCCATGATCGGCTCTCGAAAGCTCTGTACTAACGATCTGATTATCGTATGATCGCTTCGAAAGCGGTATTTTTTGTATGATTTTCTGATCATGTGTATGGGGCTTAACACATCTTTCTGTTTCGTATCCCTGCAGGAGAGAGATCCTTTGCAGGAATAAGAAACAGAGAGATCACTCCCTCTGTACAGATCCCTGTGTTGATTGTCAACACAGGGCTCTGGGTTGTGATTGGACACAGCGGATCAGTAGTGACTCATGGCCGGGACTTTGCTGACAGATTCTGGGTGTGTACAACCATCATGGGTGTCGGCGGGGAAGGGTGCAAACGTGCGCTCTAAACCTGAAAGCAGGTAGCGAAGTGCCAGTACATCGCTTTGCCTGCATGGGCCACCCATCTGCAGTACATTGCCGGTGGGCAGTCCGGAAGTGGTTAATATACTTTTTGGTTACATTATGGTATACACCTTTGGGGAAATTGTTCCTCCAGTTTTCTCACAGTGTGTACTAGGCTTTAGAATGCAATAAATCAAGATACAATCTAATTTATGAAGAAAGCATCTCAGTGCTGCCGATCCATGCAAAATGATTGATAAGTTTCCACCCTGGGTTGAATGAATCCGATCATTAGGGAAGTAAGTGCCATGCACACATCAGTTTTATTATCCAATCAATGTGTAATTTGATCAAATTGAAAAACAATGAAAATTAGGCTTGAACTGAGTTTTTGCCCAGGGTGATGGAATTTCTAGCTTTGCCACTGATTTCAAGCATCCTCATATAAGTCCATGGGGTAAAAGTTACACAACACTGCCCCAAAGAAGATCATGTACTTTTGGAAGCTTCAGGTACTAGGTAGCACAATGCTCATTGCTCATTGAGAATAATGGTATTCACTCTGAATGTTGTGCTTTGGGAATGGTGCAACAAATGCTCAGATGTGAATGGGGGCTAAGAGCCTCTTTATACCATATGCACTGCAGCCTTGCCCAACGCAATCCCAACATAAAGGCAAAGCAAATCGCCTTCATTTTCCAGTTGACACCAATGCTCAGCATAGACAAGCATTGAAAAAAGTAGGATAGAATGTTCTGCATTTTTATCCAGTGTGGCATTTTGTGATGCAATTGTAGCACACCTCACATAGGAGCTGCAATTGAACATGTCCCCCATTCCTGCACAGCCACGCACACCAAATCTTCACAGGCACTCAGAGTCAGAGAACAGTCCAGAGCTTTATATATTGAGGGCTAATAACTTGGATAGGGATGGGAGGTTATGGGATGTCCACTTGACTTGAACAAGAGCTCCGGGGACGACTTCCTATTTACAGTCTCTTATATACAGCTTCCTATATACAGCTCTAGGGATGAACCGGACACCCCCCAGTTCGGTTCGCACCAGAACAGCTCGAACAGGCAAAAAGTTCTAGTGAACATGCAAACCCTATTAAAGTTTATGGGACACGAACATGAAAAATCAAAAGTCCTCACTTTAAAAGCTTATATGCAAGTTATTGCCATAAAAAGTGTATAATATATTATTAATTGCTGGATGTTAGAAAGCCAATGGCACCATATCCCTAAATTAACAAGAATTTAGTAGAAAGAAAGGATGGGGACTTTTAAGGCGCCAAAAAAAAAAAAAAAACATAGGTATATAAAGATATCAAAATGTACTTAATTAAAATTAAAATCATCATAGTACCATCACACAATGTCCATGTGATTAAAGAAACAGCAGTAACTCCTTGCTCTACATGTTTCATCATACAATGGTTTCTTCAGGAGACCCTTGATGAGTACTGCATGTATAATCACTGAATGGTGATAAATATCTTATAAAATCGGAAAATGCAGCTCAAATGTCAGGAGGATATTTATGTAAGAAAGATATATGGTGAAACCACAGAGGAAGACAAAGGGATTCCAAAACAATATGCCTGTCAGTATATATCCAATACCATTGGGTCATTATATATTGGCAAACCAACATAGAGCCCTAAGGATTCTATGAAGGATTTTCATAGCCATTAATATAAATGAACTTCCCAGAGAAGTGTTATCAAGCTGTCATAAGTCCTCAAAACTTTCTGTATAAACATACCTTTCCTTTCCAATTGTAGGCCGCAGCCATAGCTATGAAAATGTCCTTACCAGACCCTTATCTGAGTATGCAGCCTGGAGGTCAGGATGGGGGGGGGACGAGCAAGCGCCCCCACCCCCCTGAACCATACCAGGCCACATGCCCTCAACATGGGGGGTGGGTGCTTTGGGGCAGGGGGGGGCTCTAGGGACAAGGTCCTCTTCCCGACAACCCAGGCGGTGGTTGCCGGGGTCTGCGGGTGGGGAGCTTATCGGAATCTGGAAGCCCCCTTTAACAAGGAGGCCCCCAGATCCCGGCCCCCCTATGTGAATGGGTATCGGGTACATTGTACCCTTACCCATTCACTAAAAAAGTGTCAACATGTAAAAACCACAAAAGACAATTTTTGACAATTCTTTTATTAAAAAAGGAAAAAAAAAAATGTGTCCCGCGATGTATATCCACCGTCAATGACGCCGCCCGACGGACCCGAAAAATGGAAAGAACTAAAAAGCTCCACCTCGATGATAGGCCCCAGGAGACAGCTGTCTTTTCAGATCTTATATAGGCAAGGGCGGGCCACCCACTGACGTAACCGCCCCCATCTGACATCACATGACGTTAAAGTAAAGCACCAGGCACAATTATTTCCCTAATATAAATATGGTATTATGTGTTTAGCTCTGCTGTAATGAAACCTTTTATCAAAGTGCTTTAAAATAATTACTTTAGGGGGCCCGAATGGTAGTGCTCCTTCTATACTTCCACCATACTATGGACATCGGTGCTCTAGATCTTATATAAATTCCTGCTAGTGTCTCTGCCCCGCTCCCCTTCTCCACTTGGCCAGTCACAAAACACAGCATGCCTCCTGTGCCTTGTGTGCAGGACTGGACCTAGCTGGGCTAGAGGACTTGTTCCTGCTTGCTACTTCTGACCAGCTACACAATTTACAACAATGTGTTTTGTAACTCAAATCTCGAAAATTCCTTAAGAGACCAACAGGTCAACTCACAAAGCTTTACTTCATGCGATAAGGTTACCATATTACTCATTTGCATAAATGATTGCATGCGGTAAATTAAGTCCAGTTGACAAAAATATATATATATAAAGATTATGCTGTATTTACCGGAAAAAAAGTCCAATTCACAAACGTACCAAAGAGTAAAAAGGCATGCGATAATTACCACCAGGGTTTAGCTGGCAGTATTACATGCAATATTTTGACAAAAAGCTGCTTGCTAAGGAGCAGGCCGAGAAGCGGTTCCCCACTGACAGCTGAATGTAAAAAAATTAAAAAGAAAACGCCATGGGCCCCCCAAAATCCATACTAAACCCTTATCCGAGCATGCTTCCTGGCAGGTCAGGAAAGGGGGGGACCATTCAGGACCTCCTCCTGAACCATACCTGGCCACATGCCCACCCCAAAGCACCCTGTCCCCATGTTGATGGGGACAAGGGCCTTATCCCCACAATAGTGGCCAGTGATTGTGGAGGTCTGCGGGCAGGGGGCTTATCGAAATCTGGAAGCCCCCTTTAAGAAGGGGCCCCCCAGGTCCCGCCCCCTACCCCCATGTGATTGAGTTTCGGGTACATAGTACCCCTACCCATTCACCAAAAAAGTGTCACAAAGTAATAAAAACACACAGTTTTTGACCATTCCTTTATAAAAAAAAATAAAAAAATAGTGTCCCCCGATGTAAATCCACCGTCAATCACGCCGCCCGCTGGACCCATAAAATGAAACATAAAAACAGCCATCGATGAAGGCTGGCTGCCTACTGCAGGCTCCGCCATCTGACAATTCTTATATAGGTACAGGGCGGGGCATCCTGGCTACATCACCTGGTTGTGTCGTGACATCACCAACTCAGCATGCACCGGTCCGTGACATCACAAGGGGCGGGAATCACCTGGTGACGCTTCGATTGGTTCCCTGCCCGCAGACCCCCACACCCACCAGCCAGGATTGTGGGGATGAGGCCCTTGTCCCCATCAACACAGGGACAAGGTGCTTTGGGGTGGGGGGGGGCTCAGAGCAAAGCACCTACCCCCCCACGTTGAAGGCATGTGGCCTGGTACTGTTTAGGAGGGGGGGAGGGGGGGGGCGCTTGCCTGTCCCCTCCTTCCCTTTCCTGACCTGCCAGGCTGCATGCTTGGATAAGGGTTTGGTATGGATTTGGAGCTGGGTGGACCTTTGAATATGTGGAGTAAGAACAGAAAAAGTACCCATGTTTTAATCTGGTCTGGAAATTATACACATATTGTGGGGTATTTGGAATGTTTTGTATTATGTATATTTCAGGAATACTACACGTATATGTGATTTTGGCTGTCGTGTCTTGTTATGTCTTTTCCTTTTTTTTCAAAAATTGAATAAAAAGAGTTTAAAAACTGATACTCGTTTACATGGGGGGTGAGGGGGGGCAGGATCTGGGGGCTTCCAGATTCCGATTAGCTCCCTGCCAGCAGACCCTCACAACCACCAGCCATGGTTGTGGGGATGAGGCCCTTGTCCTCATCAACATGGAGACAAGGTGCTTTGGGGTGGGGGGGGGTGGCAGAGCAAAGCACCTACCCCCCCCCATGTTGAAGACATGTGGCCTGGTACTGATCAGGACGGGGGGGGGGGCGCTCACCTGTCCCCCCCCTTTCCTGACCTGCTGGGCTGCATGCTCAAATAAGGGTCTGGTATGGATTCTGGGGGGACCCCACACCGTTTTTTCTTTTAATTCAATTGTCGCCTATTTTTTACACTTAGCTGTCAGCTGGGTCATTGGTTGTTAAGGATGCGGCGGCCGGCAATAGCTAATGTGGTAATTACCACTAAATCTAACAAATACCGCATTCGGTATTTAACTAAAAATTCTTAGTGAATCAAAAACTTGCCCAATTGTTACCACATGCAGTATTTTACTGCATTTTATTAGCCGTTATTTAACTCTTATGCCGCGTACACACACTCGGACATTCCGACAACAAAATCCTGGATTTTTTTTCAACGGATGTTGGCTCAAACTCGTTTTGCATACACACGGTCGCACAAATGTTGTTGGAAATTCCGAACGACAACAACGCGGTGACATACAAGACGTTCGACGAGCCGAGAAAAATGTAGTTCAATAGCCAATGCGGCTCTTCTGCTTGATTCCGAGCATCCGTGGAATTTTGTGCGTCGGAATTGTGTACACACGATCGGAATTTCCGACAACAACTATTGTTGTCGGAAAATTTGAGAACCAGCACTCAAATCTTTGCTGTCGGAAACTCCGATAGCAAATGTTCGATGGAGCCTACGCACGGTCGGAATTTCCGACAACGAGCTCCCATCGAACATTTGTTGTCGGAAATTCCGAGCGTGTGTACACAGCATTAGTGAATTGACCCCTAAATCCCACGCCTTAAATTGTGTTTATCTGGAAAGTTTTTGGCCCCATTGACTTTAAAATGGGTATTTGGAATGTTTTGTATTATGCATATTTTAGGAATACTAGATATATATGCGACTTTGAAAATAAATATAATAAATAATGGGTGTACAAAAAAATTGTGAAACCACGTTAGGCACGTTTTTCAGGCGCTCCCATAATAAAAGTCTATGGGCCAAAATGCGCGACCCTACCCCAAAGAAGCTCCTGTATGGCACTTCACTTCTATAAAGCATCCATCTCAAAATTGCCAACATACACTATGCTCAAGTATGAATGGAGGTATGGCCATGTCATTCTAGCCATCCAACTCAACAGCAACAGGAACGCTAAAAACTGCAGAGAGAAATACTTGTATTTGGGGCAATGTGCTACCATTAGCAAATATAAACCAGGATGGGCGTTAGGCTACAGAGATGCAGTAGAGGCAACTACACATTGTCAGACCCATGAATTTGAAGATGACAGAGCTCCGCATGTGCAGGAAAGTAGAAATGGTGATTTTCAAATATAATAAATTGAATGAAAATGACAGATGACACAATAAAAAAAATTGGCTTTTGAGTAAGGGCTGGTTTACACTTGGTGTCCCTATTAAAACATCACTGCTACCTGGGGTCTCTGCGGCCCCGAAACATCTTTGTTTTAGGTGGTGAATAAATGTCCTGTCCTTGATCTTCAATTATGGTGTGCTGTTTATATCTTGGGCTTTGTTCACACAGACAGCAGCCCTTTCCACCCTTCTGAAAAACATAGCTTCCAACTGTTCCTGATTTCGAGGGACTGTCCCTAATTTGGAGCAATGTCCCTCTGTCCCTCATTCCTCCTCAATCCTATTGACCTCTGTATATGCCCTACATCCTACTGATCTCTGTACACTGCCCTACATACCCACTGACCTTTACTGACCTCTGTACACTGCCCTACATCCTACTGACCTCTGTACACTGCCCTACATACCACTGACCTTTACCAGTTACACAAATCCAGTGGATTTGTGTAACTGGAGGAACACAGTTTTTAAATATTTGCGATTTTTCATATATTTGCGATTTTATATATATGCGATTTTTTAGCGATTTGGTAGCAATTTTTTTTCTTACATTGTTTTTTTAGCACAAAAAATTATTTTCTCATATTGATTGAACTTTGTATCAGAGCGCATCAATCTATGTTTTACTGACCTCTGTACACTGCCCTACATCCTACTGACCCCTGTACACTGCCCTACATACCCACTGACCTTTACTGACCTCTGTACACTGCCCTACATCCTACTGACCCCTGTACACTGCCCTACATACCCACTGACCTTTACTGACCTCTGTACACTGCCCTACATCCTACTGACCCCTGTACACTGCCCTACATACCCACTGACCTTTACTGACCTCTGTACACTGCCCTACATCCTACTGACCCCTGTACACTGCCCTACATACCCACTGACCTTTACTGACCTCTGTACACTGCCCTACATCCTACTGACCCCTGTACACTGCCCTACATACCCACTGACCTTTACTGACCTCTGTACACTGCCCCACATCCTACTGACCCCTGTACACTGCCCTACATACCCACTGACCTTTACTGACCTCTGTACACTGCCCTACATCCTACTGACCCCTGCACACTGCCCTACATACCCACTGACCTTTACTGACCTCTGTACACTGCCCTACATCCTACTGACCCCTGTACACTGCCCTACATACCCACTGACCTTTACTGACCTCTGTACACTGCCCTACATCCTACTGACCCCTGTACACTGCTCTGCATAATACTGACCCCCTGGACACTGTTCTACCTACTACTAACCCATGGACACAGCCCTACATACTACTTACACTGGCCAGAAGAAGGATCAGATGTTCTGTTTTCATGATGGACTCCGGCATCAGCCTTGTGGGGGTGACCAATTACTCCCCAGACATGAAAAAAATTGTGAATGAACGTGAAAGACGAGTTTCTCACTGAAGCTAAATTTTAAGGTAAGCTAAGTTTATATTTTTATAGTGACATTAGTTTTATGAGATTTTTCTAAGTTTTCTTTATGCTGTATATACTTTTTTTATTGGGGGCTTGTTAGTTAATTCCGGGTGTCTCTAAAGAGAACCTGTCACCTATATGTTATCACATAGGGGCTATTGGCCAAAATGCACCTACGCCTGAGTAGACAAAAATCCTTGCATCGGCCCTGAGCGAGATATGAAATGCGTCAATATTGCTATTTGTGTGTGCTGATGTCCTGCCAATGTCCAACTTTTAACTGATGGAAATAAAGAAGATGGATTTAGAGCCATTATTTAAGGTGTGCCGTCATCCATTCATATCATTTGCAGTATCTCCGGCACGAACCGAACCTGCGCCCTGTGTTGTGCCTGGACAGTAAGTGGTGGACGGCCTGGAGCATTACATTCTTCCTTTTCAAGGATCCCTACACCTGTTACTATAGTGCAGCGGTAGTAACAAAGCTGTAGTAACAGTAGTCAAAAATAGAGAGAAATACTAAATAGGAAGTCATTTAAAATAATTCTGCAATAAACTATAAATGGGGGGCTAATAGGAGGGAATAATAAAAACTGTCACGTAACACTTGCAAAACATAATCAGTACATGGATAATACAAATACTAATTTTTTGGTGTGACCACTGCGGACCACCCTGTACTATTATACTAGGGGGAATGCAAGAAACAGATGGTGTTCACAGAGGTGAAAGGCTCTCGCACACACATTATGATTATATCACTTTTGATAACAAATCTTTTCAGAACCTTTATAATGAATGGTTCTTTCACACAGAATAATCTAAATCTGATAGCCTGGATATACAGTACTGAACAAATGCTGGAAACAGATCATACGGCTTGGCTGCACACATAACACAAAAGCTTTCATGGGCTTTGCTTTCGTGTTTAGGTTGGGGGAGGGCTACTCATTTAAAATTGTTGTGTCAGTAAAGCAGATCTAAACCCCACAACTATTTTTTTAACATTATAATCTTTATTGAGTTTTACAATTTGGACAGCAAAGTACTAAACATAGAACGTGAAAAAGAACATAGAAAAAACAGTTGTCCAGCTCCAGAATATTGAAACACAATATAGAAGCCAACCTGGACAAAAAGACTGCAAAACAATGGAAGAGGGTGAACTAGAAAGGTTAGTGAAGTAGGAGCGCTTAAAAAATAGGTTTCATGCATAGGCGTGTGCACAGGGTGTGCCAGATGTACCTGGGTACACCCTAATCACCCTGTGCGGTGCAGATTCCCCCTGCTGCTTCAACCCCTTATGTCCCCCTCTTCCCCCTCCTCTCCTGCCAGCTGCTGTTGCGGGTACACAGGGGGATCACTCCCTGTGTTCAGTCATAACTTAAGCATAGTAAATTGTGTTCACTATGCTTCAGTTTGTGAATGAACAGGAAGCTCCTCAGCACAGATCTCTTCTCATTCATTCACTGTTCAGTGCAGCTGAGGTTGCAGAGAAAGGAGCTAGAGAGTCTTTGTCCTCATTTTCTTTCTCTGTCTCAAAATTGAGGTCTGTTTGGACCCCTGATATTTCACCAAAGCCCCCAAACGGGTCTCCTAAAAAAACTGTGAAAAAAAATAATAAAATAAATAAAAATGCCCTACTAACATCATTCAAACGGCACCTTTGAGAATCCTGTGTCCTTTTTTTGCATCCCAAACTATTTTCCTGGCAGTTGTGGCTGAAATTTTAGTTGGTCTAACTGACCGTGGTTTGGTTTCAACAGAGCCCCTAATTTTCCACTTTTTGATTAGAGTTTGAACACTGATGGTTGACATTCTCAATTCCTTGGATATCTTTTTATATCTCTTTCCTGTTTTATACAGTTCAACTACCTTTTCCCGCAGATCCTTTGACAATGCTATCGTTTTCCCCATCACAGAATCCAGAAACGTCAGTGCAGCACTAGATGAGAGATGAAAGGGTCTGTCAGGAGTCCAGAAACTATTTGACCTTTTATACACACCCACTAGTTACAAGCAAACAGATCACAGGTGAGGATAGTTTCCCTTAATAGCCATTCAAACCCCTTTGTGTCAACTTGTGTGCATGTTAGAATCCAGGGAGCCCAGGAGAATATCAGTGTCTAGGGATGAATGCTCTTACAGCTATGAGATGAAGTGTAGAAAGCCATTTCTTTATTGTCGAAAGGAAACACAAAAAAGAGAGGGTGCACCAGCCTAGCGCTATACCTCAAAATCATTTTGTGATAAAAAGAAAAACATGTATCGACTTACAAACAGACAAAGGCTCTAAAGAAGAGGGTACAACTCTCAAAACTTTTAAGATGATTGGGTCCAGGGTACATCCTTCCAAGCCCCAGGAGCAGGCTGAGTGGATTGTGCAACCATATTTTCCTGATGAGCTTTGTTTGGTTTAGACCCCCCCAGTCCTGAGAGGGCAGAAAGGCGTGGTGCTGTAGTATCTGGAGCCAGGATATGGATATGTAGCGCTGGTAGATTTTTAATCTACCGCTGATAGGTACATTTTGTTGGTTACTTGTTAGGTGAAGTTAGATTGGCCTCTGTTCCAGCTTGGCTGAGTTGCGTGTAGTTCCACACTGTGCCGGTGGGTGTCGTTGTCACCATGGGCTGGTGTTGGAAAGGCAATATGTTGAAGTGTATGAGTGCTCCTCTGTCCCGGTGACAACTCGATGGAGGTGGTCCTCCGAGTTGCGTTCCGGGAGATGGTATTTATGGGACAGACGCCATGTTTTGGGGTTCGTTTTTTAGCCACCTGCTGGCCCTCCTGGCCGACAGGTATGCGTTAAGAGTACCACCTCGTGGTCCTCCATTCCGGAGGCCCGCGTCGCTGTGGCGTGTAGGTGGGCCCAGAAGCCTGTCTGGGGCCTACCACAGCAGCAGAGGAATGGTCCTGAGCTGTCTATCCTGAGTGAAGAAGCTGGACAACCGAAGAGATCCCAGGGGAGGACCCGCCATGGAAGGATCATGCAGAGTGCTGGTCTGGAGAGGGGCCTGGTGACTCGGTTGGAGGACGTATCCTGAAGTAATCTTACTGCATAGTACTGCCGGGTTGGCTTAAAGGTTCAAGTACTGTGTCTGGCATTCATCGCAAACCAATACGTCCTGTGGCAGAGGATCGTACGGGTTTTATTCCAAACAAGTCTGTGGCAGAGACTTTTGTTCGTGCTACGTACTGGCTGCTAGGCAAGTGAGAGAGGACTATCCAGGCGGGCAAAGATTGAAACCCACAAGGGGAGTGCATTCAACTACAAGTGATCAATTCCAAAGAATGTTCTAGAGTATACTAAGGAAAGGTATTTGAGCTTCCCTGCAACTTTCCTTCTGCCTCTTTCCTGCCACTTCCTTTATTACTTGTTCATTAAAGCATTGGAAAATATACTCAAGTGTTTGGTGCTTACATCGTCCAGAGGTAAACTCAATGGGACCCTAGACCCGTTGCCGGTGAAGCAGAGGTGTTGAGAGTGAAGGTAACAGCCCGCTTTAAACCAACAGCTCCACCGAGAGTTAGTGATACAGATATGTAGGAAGATCTTATGGTAGACCACCATACTCATGTGCACATGTATTGTTCATCTAGCTTTGAGAGTAAGGTATTGTGGCAGTGTGGTTATGACATTGACGTTAATGGGCACATTTATAGGAGGTGGTGCCTGACAAACTCTGTTAGCCGAGTTAACAATGCCATGGCATTTTCAGCTGTAATGATAGAATTTAGGTGGGCAGTTGGGGGTGGGGGGAGTGGGCAGTAAAACTGCAGTTAAACCACCTGTTTTTACTGCCCCCCTGGCAGCCAGTGTGAAAGAGCTCTTAGAGCGGTGTTAAACACTAAAACAAAAGAATTATATATTGTAGCATACCAGTCGTTAACCACTTCCCTAAAAGCCCATAGTCATATGACGTCCGCAGATGGGATCTCCCATCCTGGGTGGGCATCATATGATGTCCTTGGCTTCCCGGCAGTATAGGGGGCGCGCGCACGTGCGCACCGCGTCCCCTAGTCAGTCCCCTCCCCCTACAGTTAGAATCACTCCCTAGGTAACACATTTAACCCCTTGACCGTCCCCTAGTGTTAACCCCTTCTCTGCCAGTGACATTTATACAGTAATCAGTGAATATTTATAGCACTGATCGTTGTATAACTGTCAGTGGTCCCAAAATAGTGTCAAAAGTGTCAGATATGTCCGCTGCAGTGTCACAGTCACAATAAAAATCGCAGATTACCGTTATTACTAGTAATAATAATAATAATAAAAATGCCATAAATCTATCCCCTATTTTGTAGGCGCTATAACTTTTGCTCAAACCAATCAATATACACTTATTGCGATTTTTTTTTTACCAAAAAGATGTAGAAGAATACATATCAGCCTAAACTGAGGAGAAAAGTTTTTTTCTTTTAAATTGGGATATTTATTATAGCAAAAAGTAAAAAATATTGTGTTTTTTCAAACTTGTCGCTATTCTTTTGTTTATAGCGCAGAAAATAAAAAACGCAGAGGTGATCAAATACCACCAAAAGAAAGCTCTATTTGTGGGGAAAAAATACATTCATTTGGGTACAGTGTTGCATGACCGCGCAATTGTCATTCAAAATGTTATAGCGCTAAAAACTGAAAATTAGCATGGGCAGGAAGGGGGTGAAAATGACCTGTATTGAAGTAGTTAAATGTGATGACTGCTTTATTTTTATTTTCTCAGACTTCCTTTCTGAATGAACATCAGAAACACATTTGGACAGCAGCATTGTCAATTTGGGGAGAGGGTAGTGTTAGATGCATGAGCAGATTTGCCTAACAAATTAAGGCTGAACTTAGTAGCGGTGGGAGGGGGGTTCTACACACACACAAGGAGTGAAAATCTGATAAGGTGACTGGCGGCTGTCAGATGGAAGTGATCTGGTGGCTGTGCAGCCACTGGATCATTGCCACATACCCTGGCAACACTGTCGAGGGGAGGGAGAACAGCAAACGTCTGTTCACTGATCTCTCTTTCCTGCTAAGAACCTGCAAGCAACATGTACGTTCCAGTTTCTGCTATTAATTTCTCTGGCTGGGGAAGAAGATAATGGAGGATAATCTTTGCTCCATAATGCCCTGTACACACCAGCGGACTTCTCGACAAGACTGGTCCGACGGACCAAATCCGGCGGACAATCCGACCGTGTGTGGGCTTCATCAGACCTTCAGTGGACTGTTTCTGTCGAAAATCTGACGGACTTTAGATTTGGAACATGTTTCAAATCTTTACGTCGGAACTCCGCCGGACCCAGTTCCTATCGAAAAATCCGCTCGTCTGTATGCTAGTCCGACGGACGAAAACCGACGCAGGGGCAGCTATTGGCTACTGGCTATGAACTTTCTTATTTTAGTCTGGTCGTACGTCATCATGTACAAATCCATCGGACTTTGGTGTGATTGTGTGTAGGCAAGTCCGTTCGTTCAAAAGTCCGTTGAAAGTCCGTCGGAAAGACTTCGTACCTTTGTTGCCGAAAAGTCCGCCCGTGTGTACAGGGCATTTGCTTTATTGGAAGGCAGGTGAGACATCAGGAGTCTTTTAGGTCAGTGTTTCTCAACTCCAGTCCTCAAAGTGCTCCAACAGGTCATGGTTGCAGACTTTCCATTATTTTGCACAGGTGATTTGATCAGTTTCACTGCCTCAGTAATTACCATAGCCGTTTCATCGGAAATCCTGAAAACATGACCTGTTGGGGCGCCTTGAGGACAGAAGTTGATGTTTCATTAAAGAGAACTTGTCACCAAAAAAAAAAAAAAAAAAAATATATATATATATATATATATATATATATATATATATATATATATATATATATATATATATATATATATATATATATATGTCATGTCCCCTATGTGATGAAAAATAGCTTTAGCTTAAAAAAAAACACCCAAGCACTTAAATGCCCCCAAAAAATATTGAGCCCCGCTTCAACCCCACATACAGGCACACACAAATGTAAATGTTGATTGCACTACAATATATCTAACTATATACATTGTATTGATTTTTTTTTGTTTTCTCTTTTTGTAGATTTGTTTTTAACATTGTGATTAGGTTCTCCTAATCCTGTACTAAACCTTATTGGTCCTAAAGAAGCGGGGCATCCTCAAAACATAAAGTTGATCCAGGGAATATCCGATTGCCTCTCGAGGGATCAGGAAGAACTTTTTTCCCCTGCTGTAGCAAATTGGATCATGCTTTGCTGGGGTTTTTCACCTTCCTCTGGATCAACTGTGGATATAGAATTGTGTACATGGGATTGTATGATTTTTTTTTTTATTGGTTGAGCTAGATGGACTTTTTTCAACCTGATTATCTATGTAACTATGAAATGCGTTGACCCTTTCAAAGGATTAGTACGCTTATTGTTGTATTGTATTTGTGTATAGCTATGCCCATTTTTGTTTTTGTGCAAAATAAAAAAATATTTTTTAGATAATTTTTCTAGTTCAATTTATGGTTAATTCAGTGTACATAGATATGTATATAAAGTCCAAAATAAATGTCAATTTTCTCTTGTACTATATATATATCAGGATAATACCTCTATGTCACGCTTATTAAATAAACAAAAACTCCTTCCCATCAACATAAAACTTTCCTCTGCACTAAGGCCATTATTTATAGTCAACTCTAAACTAATGACCTGTAGGGGCTTTTAAAGTATTGCCAATGCAACATTTAGGGCACACAGTTTTAAGGTTTGACATGTTGGGTATCTATTTACTCAGCACAACCTCATCTTCTACATT
Source organism: Lithobates clamitans (assembly GCA_037952925.1). Lineage (NCBI taxonomy): Eukaryota > Metazoa > Chordata > Amphibia > Anura > Ranidae > Lithobates > Lithobates clamitans. Next base: position 4,364,118 of record JBBGZY010000159.1, read on the forward strand.
TATGTGCCTTAAAATTAACTTAATGTATTTTGTACAGAAATGTTGTGCTTGATAAACTGCTGAAATTATGTGAAATAAAAATCTGGAACTATCAACATTAGGATCTCTGCTCTCAGAAAATATGTTTTGGGGTTTATAAGTAATCTTCAGACCTAAAATTATTTTTTAAACATGTGCAAAAAACACAGAAAAAAAGGCTCTGGCAGCAAAAGGGGTCATTTTTATCATATGGAGAATTGATGGGGAATAGTAGTGTACACAATATAGATAAGGTTCTTTGTGCATAATTTTAAAGCTGAACTCTAGGCAAAAAACAAAACAAAAACGTAACATTTAAATATATTCCTCCATAGTCAAAAAGGATATAAATCCACTTTGTGTGCACAAAAAATGCCTTTGCCAGCTCAATTATTACCTTGTAATAGCAGCAGTGATACCATTACTATGTTGCTTATAGCCTGTGCAGAAACCCAGCAGGCCCACCCACTACAGGCCTCCTATAGAAAACAACAAGAGAGGAGGCAAATATACAGATACCTTAGGGCCAGAATAAATGTAAGAGTTACATCAGTGACAGAACTACCAGAGTCGCAATAGTCCCACTTGCGACGGGGCCCTGGCATTCCGCCACTGTTGGGGAGCCCCAGCGGGGTTGCTAATCACAGGTCTCTGAGCTGAGAGCGTCTCTCTCATGAAACAGCACAAAGCCGGCACCGACAGCTCTCTCTCCCCCTCCGTCCTCTCTCGCATGGAATGGGAGAGGACACAGCTAATCTGCTCCCTCTTCTACCCCCTCCCCTCTCCTGTGTGTGCTCCGTGGGAAATGTGAGCTTGTTATCTTCGCACTTGACTGCCGGCGGAGCACACATAGGAGAAGGGTGGGGGGAGAAGAGGGAGCAGATCGGCTGTCTCCTCTCCCATCCCGTGCGAGAGAGGATGGAGGGGAAGATAGAAGTGTCAATGCCAGCTCTGTGCTGTTCCATGAGAGAGATGCTCTCAGCTCAAATCTGTGCTGAGAAGGCAGATGGCACTGATGAGTACTGACCGGCTGCACTAATAGGGGGCATTAATGGGCACTCATAGGAGGCATTGATGGGCACTGATAGATTTCACTGATGAGCACTGATAGGTGGCATTGATGGGCACTGATAGGAGGCACGAATGGGCACTGATAAGCTGCACAGATGAGCACTGATAGGAGGCATTGATGGCCACTGATAAGAGGCACTAATAGGCACTGATAGGAGGCATTAATAGGCTGTACTGATAGGCTGCACTGATACGTGGCATTGATGGGCACTGATAGGTGGCACTGCTGGGCATTGATGAGCACTGATAGGCAGAACTCATAGGCTGCACTGATGAACATTGATAGGCAGAACTCAGGCAGCATTGAAGAGCACTGATAGGTGGCACTGATGAGCACTGATAGGCAGAACTCATAGGCAGCATTGGTGAGGACTGATAGGTGGCACTGGTAGGCTGCATTGATGAGCACTGATAGGCAGCACTGATGGGCATCGAGCACTGATAGGTGGCACTGATGAGCGCTGATAGGCAGCATTGATGAGCACTGATAGATGCTGACAGGCAGCATTGATGAGCACTGATAGATGCCACTGATGGGCAGCATTGAAGAGCATTTATAGGTGGCACTGATGGACGCTGTTAGGCGGCATTGATGAGCACTGATAGGTGGTACTGATAGGCAAAATTGATGGACACTAATAGGAGGCATTGATGAGCACTGATAGGTAACACTTGTAGGCGGAATTGATGGACACTGAAAAGCAGCACTAATAAATGGCATTGATGAGCACTGATAGGCAGCATTGATGGGCACTAATAGGTGGCACTGATGAGCACTGATAGGTGGCACTGATGATACCATATATAAATATTTAGTGTGACCATGAAAGGTAATATAAAATGCTTAAAACTACCCCACTATGCAAAAGGGTACATATGAAGGTACATAAAAGGTCTACCCTAGTGAAAAAAGTGACTCGTCAAAAAAGTGATACGTAAAAAATCTGTGAATGACCTACTATAAAAATATCATGAATAAAGTCAATAAGAAGTGACTGAATATGTGAATAAAGTGATCATAACACAATAAATAACAATTATAATGTGGGTAAAGTGCAAATAGTGACAAAAATCAGTACTTAAACATAAAAATGTTATGTGAAAGGCAAAGTCCAGAAATAGCTGACAAGTATGTTTTTAAGTTGGCAAGTACGTATTACGTTTAACAAGTCCAAGGATGATCCAAAACACACTTGGGCAGATATTCGCACAGCGTTGACACTCCAAAGTAACTGTGATAACAAGTGGGCCACACCAATGAACAAAAGGAGGCTTACTAGATGCCGATGACCTGGAGAGGCTTATGCCCCCAAGTCATACAGGCTTATAAGTCAGCTGGCTTGATGGATACACCGGACTGAACTGGCACAACAGATCCTGGATCAGACCAACAACTTGGCACAGATGTTTTCAGACATCAACTTAGAGATAGTATTCCAATAAGAAACAGAGGCTCGGTGTTCACAAACCATGCAGAAATAGATAAAAAAAATTGCATAGCTTGATACCGTTTGAAATAGGATTTATTAAAATATGTAAACTCACATGTTAGAGGATCATCAGATAGGCTTCGTATAAATACAGGAACAAGAGCGGTATATGTAAGTGGGTTCTTCCGACGCGTTTCAACTAAAAAGTCAAAATGGGGACAGCCAGAATGTAGACCAGTTGTGCATGGCAACGAAATAGCTTTTTTTTTAATTTTCAAAGCCTAACATAACAAGCTGAAGATAGAAACTGATTGGTTGCCATGCACAGCTGCTCCAGTTTTGATAAATCCCACCCACAGTCAGGGCCATCTTTTTGCACCAGTACCACTGGGCCAGGTGTGGGGGGACCCTGCAGCCCCCATTCAAACAGGGGGAATCGAGTTTGGAATGAATAGTGGGTGTTCAGTGCAGTGGGTGGGGGAAATAACTGGACCCGATCTTTTGTGGCTCTCACTGCAGCAGCTGAAGGTGGACATCTGTTCCAGCTGCTGCAGTGAGAGCCATAAATATTGGACCCACTTAAGTTATTTCCCCTACCCCTGATCCATATTTCCCTTGCTGCCTGGAACATCTCCCTCCCCCATGTGCCGCCACTCCCCTCTTAGCACTTCCGGCTTCCCCCCTCCCCTCTCCCACCGGAAGCAGCTGCAGGTGCACAGGGGGATCTTCAGGATGTAATTAACAGGCCCCTTCCTTTTCGTACTGATCACTCACTGTTTTCAAAAAAATCATAAAAGCAACTGCGCTATAAAGTGAATGCATACATTAAAAAAGTTAAACCAAAGCAGCAACTCCATTGTGAGATACTATACACAGTCAAGCTTCAATTGCACCAAAAGGAGTCAGACAACTCCTTTTGGTGCAATTGACACTTGCTATATTCATTCATAACTGAAGCATAGTAACTGTGTTTACTATGCTTCAGTTAATGAATGAACAGGGAGCTCTGTTTTTCATCTGCAGTGCAGCTGAGGCTTTATTTAGAGAGGATTTTTTCCTCAGTCCCTTTCCCTGTTCCAAAAGTGAGACTTTATGGGTCTGTTTAGCCCCCTGATATCGCACCAAAGCCCACCCCCTCCCCCCTAACAGCATTGTGAAAAAAATAATAATATTAAATTAAAATTAAATAAAATATTGTTTAAAAAAAAAATTAAAAATCTGTAAAAAATCTAAATAAAATTTCCAATCAGACTAAAAAGCCATGCCCAATATGTGGCATAATTTAGCCACACCTACTGCACACCCCAGGTCACCATCTCTCTCGTTCTCTGGTAGGGGCTCCAGCGCATTACTTTGCCCAGGGGCTCATGATGCTGTTATGGTGGCACTGCCCACTGTACATTACAAGGGCTTGGTAAAACAGTAATGGGGAAAGATCAGCTGCAGGCAGACCACAGACAATAAAATTAACAAATCTTTTGCCCTCTACTTGCGTTTTTTTGGGCACAGCTTGCAGAGTTCCGTACCTATTTAAGTAAAGTGTTCCTTCAACTGTAAAAAATGCAGCTGTATGACAGTGAGGCCACACTAGCTGCTGTGCCTCTGTGTATTCCTGTAGTCTCACCATCTTCTGCCCTGCTGCACACCTGTGTACTCTCAGTGTCGCCAGCATTCCCTGTTTCTTAGTGCTCTTCAGTGTCTCCAATGACTCCTGTGTCTCTGGTGACTTCTGTGCTTCCACTGTCTCCACAGCATCCAGATCTGCTGCTGCCTACATGGGTGTGGCAGAGGGTCACAACCTGGGAGCTGATTTGCAGTGAAGAGCATCACCCTTTGCAAGGTGAGCTGATGAACAATAGGCAGCTCCTTAGACCCTGCATCTCAGCCTTTTTTAGGGCTCACACATTTACTATATGTGTAGATGGCATAGAGGTTCTATCTTGTACCTCCTGTGTCCCCACAGCATCCAGCAGTGGTGGCTAGTACTCAATATTTTGAAGGGGAGGGGGCGGCAAATCAACGTCACCCCAACCCCCCCCCACAGGAGACGGATGGAAAGGGGGGGACCCCCCCGCGGGTGACGGACAGGAAAGTGGGCAGCGCCCCCCCCAACCCCCCCCCATGGGAGACAGACGATCAGAGTCCTCCTCTTACCTTAGGAGACAGATGACAAGGATCTGGGGTAGGGCTGCTGCTCCGTGCTGCTGCTACTCTTCACTCATTCGCTATTGTCACACAACTGGGTGGGCCCAGGGAGCAGTGCTCTGCGCCCAGAGCCCACCATCTTTTGAAGCCAATTAGAGCCTCAGGCTCTAATCATGTGCTTAACCACTTCCATACCGGGCCTATTCTGGCACTCCTTTCCTACATGTAAAAATCATAATTTTTTTGCTAGAAAATTACTCAGAACCCCCAAACATTACATATATATTTTTCTTTTAGCAGACACCCTAGGGAATAAAATGGCGGTCATTACAACTTTTTATCTTGCACGGTATTTGCGCAACAATTTTTCAAACCTGTTTTTTTGGGGAAAAAAAAACTGTTTCATGATTTAAAAAATAACAAAACAGTAAAGTTAACCCAATTTTTTTATATAATGTGAAATATGATGTTACGCCAAGTAAATAGATACCCAACATGTCACGCTTTAAAATTGCGCACACTCGTGGAATGCCGCCAAACTTCAGTACTTAAAAATCTCCATAGGCGACGCTTTAACATTTTTTACAGGTTACATGTTTAGAGTTACAGAGGAGGTCTAGTGCTAGAATTGTTGCTCGTGCTCTAACGCGTGTGGTGATACCTCACATGTGTGGTTTAAACAGCGTTTACATATGTGGGAGGGACAAACGTGTGCGTTCGCTTCTGAGCATGAGCTCTCAGGGACAGGGGCATTTTAAATTTTTTTTTTTTTAATTTTATTTTTCTTTATTTTTACTTTCTTTTACAACATTTTTTTATCACTTTTATTCCTATTACAAGAAATGTAAACATCCCTTGTAAAGGAATCAATCTTGACAGGTCCTCTTTATGAAGATATGCGGGGTCAACAAGACCTCACATCTCTCCTCCAGGCTGGAAAGCATGAGATCGGAAAAAAAAATCCACGATCTCATGCTTACCAGCCGTGATCGTGGCTTTGTTTACATCCACGGCCCGGACGTGACGTTTACATCGCGCCCGGGCCTCCGATGGTCATAGAGATGACCGGTGACCAGATGGTGATTAGGGGCCGCGCGCATGGACTAGAAGGGCGGCACACCTGCGCCCCGTATGGATGGGCCACCACTGGCATCCAGTGTCACGTCATGACCCCTTTGCTTTGTATCCAGTATCTTCCTAAATCCATTGCTTTCCGATGCTTTCGTCACCTCCACACAGCCCCAGGTGTGCTCTTGCCTCTTCTAAATTTTGAACAGACCTGGTCTCACTGGTAACAATAATGCCCCGTACACACGGTCGGATTTTCCGATGGAAAATGTGCGATCGGAGCGTGTTGTCGGAAATTCCGACCGTGTGTGGGCTCCATCGGACATTTTCCATCGGATTTTCCGACACACAAAGTTGGAGAGCAGGAGATAAAATTTTCCGACAACAAAATCTGTTGTCGGAAATTCCGATCGTGTGTACACAAATCCGACGCACAAAGTGCCACGCATGCTCAGAATAAATAAAGAGATGAAAGCTATTGGCCACTGCCCCGTTTATAGTCCCGACGTACGTGTTTTACGTCACCGCGCTTAGAACGATCGGATTTTCCGACAACTTTGTGCGACCGCGTGTAGACAAAACAAGTTTGAGCCAACATCCGTCGGAAAAAATCCTAGGATTTTGTTGTCGGAATGTCCGAACAAAGTCCGACCGTGTGTACACCCTATAAGATTTGTAGAGGAAACATGTCCTTTTCATAACAAAACATTAAATATGTTTTAGCCTACGCAAATATTCAAAACCTGCATATATTTCCAGAATGATGGAATACTGCTGATAAAGATGTAATCATCATGGAATCATCTAATCTGCCTGTTTATTTTACCTAATAATGGTTTTGTCTAGAGACGTATTGTCCCAGGCAGATAAGTGTGGACTAAGTGCATTTTTTTCTCTTCTGCCTCTACCACTCCCCAGCACTTTGACCAGTATATTACAGTCTCCAGGATCTGCCTGCGCCTGAATCCTTACGAAATCCTTTGATCTGCCTTGTACATGTGTGCCGCCACAGTCATTCACTTTAAAAGGAAGTACTGGGGAGTAGAACATAAATGTACTGAAAGTGTGCGACTGAACCTTTAACTAGTGCAGCTGCCTAGCGAAAAAAAACAAAACATCCTGGCCAATGTGTGCACATACTCTGCATTCCCATTCATTTCTTTGGATGAACCAAACTACGCTAGATGGTTGGAGCTGCCATGAATATGGCTCGTTTCGGCTGGGTTCACACTAGAACAAGCAGCAGCTCACAGCAGGAGTCCGGTGCGTCTCCATTCACCGCTTCAGGTCCAATTTCAGCCCGAATTTTGAGCTGAATTTGGACCTGAAACAGAACAAAAGACACACAGGACCTCTGTGCCATTCGCACCGGAGCTGCTGTGGAGATGTGTGAACCGGCTAGAAAGCCAGTCACAATCTCCTGCTATGCGAATTGGATGCGAAAAATCCGCATCCAATTTGCAGAGGCGTGAACCCAGCCTTATAGGAGTGAATGAGGTAGCAGCACATTTGCGTAAGAGGAAGAGGAAATGGGGGTGGTTCTGGCGCAAACTATAGTTCAAATGATGCCAGAGAACCTGAGTCTGTGTTATTGTAATGGGTGTGGATCAGGGGAGAGGACAAACCGAGCAAGATGGATGGTGATATCCCGGGGTGAAGAAGAAACGGTCCATAACTCAGGGCAGTCATAAAAAGAAAAAAAGGGGGGGTCAACAAGTACACCCTGGGCGGACTTTAGAGGGACAACAAACCTGAGAAAGTAATAGTCAGAATAACAATATAATCAATTTTATTGAATATAAATACATACAGTACAAAGACATTGACAAAAAGTAATAAAAATCATCTATATAGAAATATACATGATACAAGCCCAGATGTGTCTACGCGTTTTGTATAGAAATTCTTCAGGACATATTCAGGTTTCAGTTAATACACAAAGGGGTTTCACTTGTACAGAGACTTTTGCAAGCTCAAGAACAGTAATTCAAATTCATTCATGTATAGACATCAAGGTCTTAGCAATAGATGTGGATAACCATCAACTGTTTCCATTTACAACCAATATTGGGGTTTAGTCCCAACAAGGAAAAAGCCAATTAATAGCCAGTCATAAATAGTCACACTGCAGCAACCATGAGAGGACAACAAGGAGCCCATAGACCGTATCTGCTCAATGGTCCATATGGAGCAGTGCAAAAATACACTGGGGGAGCTTGAAGTAAAATTGGATGTAAGTCCCCAGGAGGATACAGAGATGTTCCTGAGGGGCAGGTCTCTTCAGGATAGCAGAAGCGCACTCTAAGATATGTAGAAAAAGCGTAAAGAGGCACCTTCTAAGTATGAACTGTAGAAACGTTATGGTACAATAAATAAAAACATTCACATTGAGGTTAAAAAGGATCAGCATGAGGAAAATCTGTCACTTAGAAGGCGCCTCTTTCTTTACCCTTTTTGTAGAAGGAAGAGGACCTGTCCAGGAAGTTTCAGTAGCAAAGGCTGTGTGTTGCAGCAGGCAGGGCTGCACGGTGAAAATCTCAGGAATGGAAAGGAAGGTAAAGTGGAACTTCACTCTCTACTTTTAGTCCTTATGCTGCTAGCATTAATTTGTATCATTTTTTTCCCCACAAATAAAGCTTTCTTTTGGTGGTATTTAATCACTGCTAGGTTTTTATTTTTTGTAAAAAAACAAAAAAACGAAAAAGACTGAAAACTTTGAAAAAAAAACAAAAACAGTTTCATAGTTTGTTATAAAATTTTGCAAACAGATAATAATTTTTCTCCATCATTGATGTGTGATGATGAGGCTGCACTGATAGGTGGCACTGGTGGGCACTGATGGGTGGCCTGAAGGGCACTGGTAGGTGGCATGGAAGGGCACTGATAGGTGGCACTGCTAGGTGACACTGATAGGCAGCACTGATAGGTGGCATTGATGGGCATTAATAGTTGGCACTGGTGGGCACTGATTGGCGGCATTGCTATGCACTGGCAGGTGGCACTGGTGGGCACAGATACTTGAGTGATGCCTCACCCTCTTCGGGACCGCTGTTCCTCTGACACAAGGCGGTGATCGGCTTTTTTTTTTCTGCTCACACTGTCAGCGCGGGCAGAAAAAAAGCTGATTACAGATCTTTTGTTTACATCATGTGATCAGCTGTCATTGGCTGACAGCTGATCACATGGTAAGGGGCCAAGATCGGCCCCTTACTCCAATCTGTGGTCAGCCGAGTCTCAATGACTCAGCGATCGCAGGGCGCGCAGGCAGCTCATGGACTGGAGGACATCATATGACAGGCTCCTGGCAAATAAGGCCGGCGCTTTAACTGTCATTCGGTTAATATTAAAAATGAATTTAATAGCATTTTTGGTTTGTTGTACTCAGATGCAGTGTAGTTCCACTTTAAGTACTTTACTGCGCAAGCTGGTCTCAGGGGGTAGGGGATTAAGTACACTTAACCAAACACAATAAAACAGTGTAGCGCAACTTCAAATGATAAAAACACTTAAAGTGGTTGTTAAGCCATTTAGTGTTGGTGCTACAAGCCCGTTATAATAAATGATGTGCCCCAGTGTATGTGTTTTGTAAAAAATATATAGTTTATTTTATAGCACCGCCCGATGCTTACATGACCGGCACCCTCTCTACTCTCTTGATCTGAAAGCAAAGCGGGAAGGGCCAAGGATCCCCGCTGACGTCTGCCAGGAGTAGGAGTGGAGGAGAGAGGCAGTCGGTCACTGCCTATACCACCTATAGGGTATAAAATAAGGTATTTAGCGGCGTATTTTTTACAAAACACCCACACTGGGGCACATAATTTATTATAACAGAGGAGATTGTAGCACCAACACTAAGTTATGATACCAGCAGGAAGGGAGGGTCGGGGAGCGATCAGAGCTGACAGGCAGGGAGGGAAGGGGGGAGAGAAGAACAAAGGTGAGGTGCAGATGATGGAGGCACGTAAACTGACCAGCCATGATAAACCGTGGTCCATTTACAAGGGGGAGGGCAGAATCAGGCAGGATGAACAAGGTATTTCAGGTGATTAATATAGCCAAATAACACAGCACAAGCACTGTGCTGTATAACATGCTTTGAGGGAACAGGATTTTTTTTTTTTTTAAGGGTAACAAATGTTTTAATGAATCCACACAAAATATCAAGTGAAATCGCACATGCTTTATACAGCTAGCACTGCTCAAGTGCTTTTAATTGTAAGTGCGATTCTTCTTTTTAAACCTAATAAATATTTAAACAGAGAGCACTGGATTGGATGTTTTCTATCTCCTTTTCTTTATGCATGGCTGTGAATTTGGAGGGTGACATCTGGATATAGGAGATTGTTTACATCACAGTTTAATTGATATAATCACTTTACATGGGCTATTTTTAGCTTATTATAAGTTGGAATTGTCATTATTTAGTTGCAATTTCATTCACTAGATATTTTGTATGGATTCATTAAAGCGTTTCTTACCCCACCATTTCATATTCCTTATATGTGACTGCTGTACCATGTACTGGTATGAGAGAGTATCCTGTTCTCTTTGTATCGCTTCCTTTGTGTGAAATCCCTGGTGTTCCTGCCAGTCCCTCTGCTTTCCTATTAAAAACTGACCACACTTAAGGCTCATGCACACTGCATCACAAAGAAGCGGCTCCTACAGGCTTTTGGGCTTTTTTAGAGCTTTTTTCTGCCTTGAAACTCGCCTCTATGTTAACCAATGTGTCCACGCACACTCTGGCTTTATCAGAAGTTTACAAAAACACTACCAAACTTGCATTTTTTGAGAGGTGCTTTTAAGCAGAAAAGACACCTAAGCACCCAAAAACGCACAACAAAGCGTAAAAAAGCATAAAAAGAATGGAAAAATTAGCTGGGGTAAGGTTTGTGAAAAAAATGCTTATGCTCACAGAAGCTCGAAAAAGCTCAAAAATGGCCAATAAAAAAATATGAAAGAGCACAAAAAGCACAAGCTTCTTTCAAGTTTTTAGGCAGAGAAATTAAAGCTCAAATGCCTGTGAAAGCAGCTTTTTTTTTGAGCTGCAGTGTGGGGCCGATCCTGGGTGGGTGCACCGCAAGCTGAGGCAGAGGGGGGGGGGCCCCGAAGCTTAAGTGGCACTTACTTACATTCAGCCGCACATTGCCTCCCTGGTCCCCTTTAATTCTAATCGGGAGGGAGTAGTGGAGCAGGGAGGGGGAGGAGGTCCCAGACAGTGCGCGGAGGCACGCAACGTCTTAATGTCACATGCGTGTGCCGTCTGCACGGGCCCTTTACTTAAGGGAAAACAGTCCATGGAAGGATCCGCTCTATTTGCCCCCCCCCCCCCCAAAGTGCCAGCATCAAAAAGGGCCAGCCAGGCCCGAGCTCCAGCCCCAGCAGCCAGACCCCAGGACCAGCAGCCCAGCCCCGGGAGGACCAGTAGCCAGTTCCAGTACCCATTATTTAAGGTAAGTGAAGTCTTCTAGGGCTGGGCCTGGGCATCAAAGTGCTATTAATATAATATTGCTTATTTTTACTATTGTTCAGGGACACTTTAATGTAGTCTCTCATTGGGCTGGGGGGGGACTCTTTCTATCAGAGACTCCTCCAATGGTCACAGAGAGGGCCTCTGTTAGATAGACCCCCTCCAGGTCCCATTAGACTCTGTTGTAGTCTTTAATGGGGCTGGGTGGGGGTTCTTTCTAATGTAGACTCTCAAATGGACACAGAGAGGACATCTGTTAGAGAGACCCCTCTCCAGGATTTGACCCCATTGTAGTCTCTAATGGGGCCTGGTGGGGGCTCTAACAGACTCTCTAATGGACACCTAGAGCTCCTCTGTTCGAGAGACCCCCCTCCAAGTCCCATTAGGCCTCATTGTAGTCTCTAATGGGGCCTGGTGGGGGCTCTTTCTAACAGGCTCTCTAACAGAGCCCCTCTCTGTGCCCATTAGAGAGACCCCCTTCCAGGTCCCATTAGAGTACTCTGCTTCTTTTCCTGTACTTTGTTTATTGTTAAGAGATCATGGGAATTGTCAATAAATAAAACATTTATTTATTCATATTAAGTTTCTTGTCAAAGCATTCAGATTACAAAAAGTGGTGGAGTCATTGCTATAGAAACATTTGTAAAGGGGAGGCATTAGCAAGATGACCACGCCCATTTGGGGGTGCCAGAAATATTTCTGCATCCAGGTGTCTGTGATCCTAGGATCAGCCTTGTGCATGAGCCCTAAGCAGGGAGTACAGCGTGGTCAGTTCTCTAGCTATGTACTCTCCTCCAATGATTAGACTTGTCCTGACATGCCCCCCTTTTACAGCCATTCACTGGCAAGCGCAGTGTACTGCTTCTTCTCCTCCCCACAGCTCTTATGCAGCTGAGAACAGAGGGAATGTGATCACTTTAAAAAAAAAAAAACATTATAAATACCTTTTTCCCTTTGCTTTTAATATCTATACAAAAATGTTTTGTCTTTTGTTTCTATTTCAATCACTTTAAGTGTTTTTATCATTTGAAGTGTTACACTGTTTTATTGTGTTTGATTACTTTTTGTAAAGTGTGGTGGAATCACTTGTGTTGTGGGAGCAGCAATTTTGTTTTTTTTATTAGCACAGAGGGAGGTTGCGCTAATTGCTTTTGTTTGATTAACCACTTCCCTACAAGGCCAATTCTGACATTTCTCTCCTACATGTAAAAATCATCATTTTTTTGGCTAGAAAATTACATAGAATCCCCAAACATTATATATGTTTTTTTAGCAAAGACCCTAGAGAATACAATGGCGGTTGTTGCAACTTTTTATCTCACACAGTATTTGCGCAGGACTTTTTCGAACGCATTTTTTTGGGGAAAAAACAGTTTTGTGTTTAAAAAAAACAAAAAAAAAAACAGTAAAATTAGCCCAATGTTTGTGCATTTTGTGAAAGATAAAGTTACACCGAGTAAATAGATACCTAACATGTCACGCTTCAAAATTGCACACGCTCGTGGAATGGTGCCAATGTTCGGTACTTAAAAATCCCCATAGGCGACGCTTGAAATTTTTTTACTGGTTACATGTTTTGAGTTACAGAGGAGGTCTAGGGCCAAAATTATTGCTCTCGCTCCAACGTTCGCAGCGATACCTCACATGTATGGTTTGAACACCGTTTTCATATGTGGGCGGGACTTACGTATGCGTTCGCTTCTGCGTGCGAGCACACGGGGACAGTGGCGCTTTAAAATTTTATTTTTTTTTATTGATAATTATATTTTATTTTGACACTTTTTTGAAAAAAAAATTTGATCACTTTTATTCCTATTACAAGGAATGTAAACATCCCTTGTAATAGCAATATGACATGTCAGGTGCTCTTAATAGTGAGATATGGCGTCAATAAGACCCCATATCTCACCACTAGGCTGGGAAGCCTGAAATAAAAAAAAAATAAAACGATCGCCGCTTCCCAGCCGAAGCGGCGCCGTTTTTTTGAATGGAGAGGCCGGGCGTGACGTCATAACATCGCGCCCGGCCTCCGACGATCATAGAGACTCCGGCGACCATCTGGTCCGCCGGAAATCTCTATGTTCTACATCCGGCGCCGGCAGATCCACTCTCCATCTCACCGATCGTAACGGTGAGTCGGAGCAGGCACCGGAGGGCGGCAGGAGGGGGGGGCGTCCCCTCTCGCCTCCCATAGGAACGATCAAGCGGCGGAACGGCCGCTATGATCTTTCCTATGGTGTAGAGATTCGCCGGCTGAAACCGGCAATATCTGAATGATGTCTGTAACTACAGGCATCATTCAGATATACCCGCCCAAAGCCCAGGACGTCATATGACGTGGGCGGGAAGTGGTTAAGTACACTTGAACTTTAACCACTTCAGCCCCGGAAGGTTTTACCCCCTTCCTGACCAGAGCACTTTTTACAATTCGGCACTGCGTCGCTTTAACTGTTAATTGCGCGGTCATGCAATGGTGTACCCAAACGAAATTTGCGTCCTTTTCTTCCCACAAATAGAGCTTTCTTTTGATGGTATTTGATCACCTCTGCCATTTTTATTTTTTGCGCTATAAACGGAAAAAAAATGATATTTTCTACTTTTTGTTATAAAAAAAATCCAATAAATTCAATTTTAGTCATACATTTAGGCCAAAATGTATTCGGCCACATGTCTTTGGTAAAAAAAATGTCAATAAGCGTATATTTATTGGTTTGCGCAAAAGTTATAGCGTCTACAAACTAGGGTACATTTTCTGGAATTTACACAGCTTTTATTTTATGACTGCCTATGTCATTTCATGAGGTGCTAAAATGGCAGGGCAGTACAAAACCCCCACAAATGACCCCATTTTGGAAAGTAGACACCCCAAGGAAATTGCTGAGAGGCATGTTGAACCCATTGAATATTTTTTTTTTTTGTCCCAAGTGATTGAATAATGACAAAAAAAAAAAAAAAAAAAAAAAATTACAAAAAGTTGTCACTAAATGATATATTTCTCACACAGGCCATGCGCATATGTGGAATTGCACCCCAAAATACATTTAGCTGCTTCTCCTGAGTACGGGGATACCACATGTGTCGGACTTTTTGGGAGCCTAGCCGCATACGGGGCCCCGAAAACCAAGCACCGCCTTCAGGATTTCAAAGGGCATAAATTTTTGATTTCACACCTCACTACCTATCACAGTTTTGAAGGCCATAAAATGCCAAGATGGCACAAAACCCCCCCAAATGACCCCATTTTGGAAAGTAGACACCCCAAGCTATTTGCTGAGAGGCATGTCGAGTCCATGGAATATTTTATTTTTTGACACAAGTTGCGGGAATGTGACAATTTTTTTTTTTTTTGCACAAAGTTGTCACTAAATGATATATTGCTCACACAGGCCATGGGCATATGTGGAATTGCACCCCAAAATACATTTAGCTGCTTCTCCTGAGTACGGGGATACCACATGTGTGGGACTTTTTGGGAGCCTAGCCGCGTACGGGGCCCCGAAAACCAAGCACCACCTTCAGGATTTCAAAGGGCATAAATTTTTGATTTCACACCTCACTACCTATCACAGTTTTGAAGGCCATAAAATGCCAAGATGGCACAAAACCCCCCCAAATGACCCCATTTTGGAAAGTAGACACCCCAAGCTATTTGCTGAGAGGCATGTTGAGTCCATGGAATATTTTATATTTTGACACAAGTTGCGGGAAAGTGACCATTTTTTTTTTTTTTTTTTTCACAAAGTTGTCACTAAATGATATATTGCTCAAACATGCCATGGGCATATGTGGAATTACACCGCAAAATACATTCTGCTACTTCTCCTGAGTATGGGGATACCACATGAGTGGCACTTTTTGGGAGCCTAGCTTCATACGGGCCCCAAAATCCAATCACCGCCTTCAGGATTCCTAAGAGCGTTAATTTTTGATTTTACTCCTCACTACCCATCACAGTTTTGAAGGCCATAAAATGCCAAGATAGCACAAAACCCCCCAAAATGACCCCATTTTGGAAAGTAGACACCCCAAGCTATTTGCTGAGAGGCATGGTGAGTATTTTGCAGCTCTCATTTGTTTTTGAAAATGAAGAAAGACAATAAAAACATTTTTTTTTTTCTTTTTTCAATTTTCAAAACTTTGTGACAAAAAGTGAGGTCTGCAAAATACTCACTATACCTCTCAGCAAATAGCTTGGGGTGTCTACTTTCCAAAATGGGGTCATTTGGGGGGGGGTTTGTGCCACCTGGGCATTCCATGGCCTCCGAAACTGTGATAGGCAGTGAAGAGTGAAATCAAAAATTTACGCCCTTAGAAAGCCTGAAGGCGGTGCTTGGTTTTCGGGGTCCCGTGCGCGGCTAGGCTCCCAAAAAGTCTCACACATGTGGTATCCCCGTAC
Organism: Lithobates clamitans; assembly: GCA_037952925.1. Classification (NCBI taxonomy): domain Eukaryota; kingdom Metazoa; phylum Chordata; class Amphibia; order Anura; family Ranidae; genus Lithobates; species Lithobates clamitans. The sequence goes on from JBBGZY010000159.1 coordinate 4,379,716, forward strand.
TCAGGAGAAGCAGCAGAATGTATTTTGGGGTGTAATTTCACATATTCCCATGGCATGTTTGAGCAATATATCATTTAGTGACAACTTTGTGCAAAAAAAAAAAAAAAAAAAATTGTCTTTTTCCCGCAACTTGTGTCACAATATAAAATATTCCATGGACTCGACATGCCTCTCAGCAAATAGCTTGGGGTGTCTACTTTCCAAAATGGGGTCATTTGGGGGGGTTTTGAACTGTCCTGGCATTTTATGCACAACATTTAGAAGCTTATGTCACACATTACCCACTCTTCTAAGCACTTGAAGACAAAGCCCTTTCTGACACTTGTTGTTTACATAAAAAAATAATTTTTTTTTGCAAGAAAATTACTTTGAACCCCCAAACATTATATATTTTTTTAAAGCAAATGCCCTACAGATTAAAATGGTGGGTGTTTCATTTTTTTTTTTCACACAGTATTTGCGCAGCGATTTTTCAAACGCATTTTTTGGGGAAAAAACACACTTTTTAAAATTTTATGCACTAAAACACACTATATTGCCCAAATGTTTGATGAAATAAAAAAGATGATCTTAGGCCGAGTACATGGATACCAAACATGACAGGCTTTTAAATTGCGCACAAACGTGCAGTGGCGAAAAACTAAATACATTTTAAAAAGCCTTTAAAAGCCTTTACAGGTTACCACTTTAGATTTACAGAGGAGGTCTACTGCTAAAATTACTGCCCTCGATCTGACCTTCGCGGTGATACCTCACATGCATGGGGCAATTGCTGTTTACATTTGACGCCAGACCGACGCTTGCGTTCGCCTTTGCGCGAGAGCAGGGGGGGGACAGGGGTGCTTTTTTTTTTTTTTTTTTTTTTTTTTATTAATTTTTTGATTTTTTATCTTATTTTTAAACTGTTCCTTTCATTTTTTTTTTTTTTTATCTTTTTTATTGTTATCTCAGGGAATGTAAATATCCCCTATGATAGCAATAGGTAGTGACAGGTACTCTTTTTTGAAAAAATTGGGGTCTATTAGACCCTAGATCTCTCCTCTGCCCTCAAAGTATCTGACCACACCAAGATCGGTGTGATAAAATGCTTTCCCAATTTTCCAATGGCGCTGTTTACATCCGGCGAAATCTAAGTCATGAAATGCTCGTAGCTTCCGGTTTCTTAGGCCATAGAGATGATTGGAGCCATTCTGGTCTCTGATCAGCTCTATGGTCAGCTGGCCGAATCACCGGCTGCATTCTCAGGTTCCCTGTTGGGACAGGAGAGCCAGAGAAAAACATGGAAGACGGTTTAGCCGCTAGGATTGCTTTTACATGAAAGCCGACCGCTGGCTGAAAAGAATGATACCAAGATGATACCTAAACCTGCAGGCATCATTCTGGTATAACCACTCAAAGTCCAGCAACATACCAGTACGTTGCTGGTCCTTGTATTGTAAACTTTTTTTTCATGCAGCCTGTGGGCTGAACGAAAAAAAGATATTGATCGGTGGGTATGCCCACCATTAGAATACCTCCCTTCATCCGCCCACTTCTAATGATGGGCATACATGCACCATTTATATATGCCGAAGCATGGGGGCATCCTCCCGCAAAAGGCAGGAGCAAATTGCTCCTCCACCCACTACTGCCCCCACGCTTCGGCATATATGCTGAAGTATGGAACTGTGGTGGTGAAATCACCTCCGACAGCGCTGGAGTCACGGCTTTATATATCGTGGGAGCAAACGCTGTTGCTGTCAAGATAAATAAATCCGCGCTGCAACTGAATGGCGTACCTGCTAAGCAAAAAAACAAAGTAACATTACAGTATAACAGTAATACTTACCATACCTGCAAAGCAAATACAAAAAAAACATAGTAAAAAATAAAACATTTAACGCAACCTGTGCCTACCTAAAATATATATATGCCGAAGCATGGGGGCATCCTCCCGCAAAAGGCAGGAGCAAATTGCTCCTCCACCCACTACTGCCCCCACGCTTCGGCATATATGCTGAAGTATGGAACTGTGGTGGTGAAATCACCTCCGACAGCGCTGGAGTCACGGCTTTATATATCGTGGGAGCAAACGCTTTTGCTGTCAAGATAAATAAATCCGCGCTGCAACTGAATGGCGTACCTGCTAAGCAAATGATGGTTAACAAAAAAACAAAGTAACATTACAGTATAACAGTATACCTTACCATACCTGCAAAGCAAATACAAAAAAAACATAGTAAAAAATAAAACATTTAACGCAACCTGTGCCTACCTAAAATATATATATGCCGAAGCATGGGGGCATCCTCCCGCAAAAGGCAGGAGCAAATTGCTCCTCCACCCACTACTGCCCCCACGCTTCGGCATATATGCTGAAGTATGGAACTGTGGTGGTGAAATCACCTCCGACAGCGCTGGAGTCACGGCTTTATATATCGTGGGAGCAAACGCTGTTGCTGTCAAGATAAATAAATCCGCTCTGCAGCTGAATGGCGTACCTGAAAACAAAAAAGTGGTTAACAATAAAAAAGTATAAAAAAATTGCATACCTATAAAGCAAACATGATAAAAACATAACAATAAAACATTGCAGTATAGAATACAATAAAAAAGAGCAGAACAATAGAGAGAGAATAGAGAGAGAGAACAATAAAACGACAACTATTTTTGGTTTTTTTATTTTATATTTTTTTTGTATTTTTATTTTTTTATTTTTTTATTTTTTTTTTAACACTTTTTTTAGTAACTTTAACTTTTAACTGTAACTGTACCAGGTTTGGGTCTCTCAAAATGCGATGGCATCTTGGGAGACCCTGTGTTAGTGTGCCTAGTCTGTGCCGTGCTGAACCCTACGCTAATACTCCACTAGTGTATGGTAGCGTTCAAAACATTCACCAATGCATAGACCAGGATTGTCAGGACAGGAGGGACAACAATACCGGGTGTCACGCCTAAATCCGCGCTTGCTGCAGACACGACATCTTTTTTGGGGGGCTCGTTGGGTAGGGGTACTCTGGAGGACATAAGGAAAATGCCTCCCATGCAGCCGGCTTACTGCATTTGGATTGGGAAGGTGAGGTGGAGCACCATCTGGAAACAGAAGGGCTCTGACGATCTCTTCCTTGAATTTAAGGAAGGATCCAGTCTGTCCTGAAGCTCTGTATAGCACATGAGCATTCAGCAAAGCCAATTGAAATAAGTAAACAGACACTTTTTTGTACCAGCGTCTGGCCTTACGGGCAACTAAGTACGGCGCCAACAACTGGTCGTTGAGGTCCACCCCTCCCATATTAAGGTTGTATTCGTGGACACAGAGGGGTTTCTCCACAACACCAGTCGCCGTAGTAATTTGGGTCGTCGTGTCTGCATGAAGGGAGGTGAGAACGAAAACATTCTTCTTATCCCACCACTTCATAGCGAGCAAATTATTATACTGCAAGCAGGCTCTCTCCCCCAGCCTAAGACGGGACTCTACAAGCCGCTGGGGAAAGCCCCGGCGATTAGGTCGCACGGTGCCACATGCTCCAATCTGATGATCAAACAAGTGACTAAAAAGTGGCACGCTCGTATAATAATTGTCCACGTACAAGTGGTACCCCTTTCCGAATAAGGGTGACACCAAGTCCCACACTATCTTGCCAGCGCTTCCTATGTAGTCAGGGCAGTTTATCGGCTCTACGTGACTATCTTTGCCCTCGTAAACCATAAATCTACATGTATAGCCTGTGGCCCTGTCACAGAGCTTATACATCTTGACCCCGTATCTGGCACGCTTGCTGGGAAGGTACTGTTTGAAGGACAAGCGGCCAGAAAACTTAATCAGGGACTCATCAACGCAGACAACTTGATGGGGGGTAAACAAGTCTGCAAAACGTTGGTTGAAGTGGTTTACGAGGGGCCGAATTTTGTAGAGCCGATCGTATGCAGGGTCTCCACGAGGACGACAGAGTTCATTGTCGTTGAAGTGCATGAACCGCAAAATCTGCTCGTATCGTGCCCTGGTCATGGAGGCAGAGAACACGGGCATATGGTGAATTGGGTCAGTGGACCAATATGACCGCAACTCACTCTTTTTGGTTATGCCCATGAGGAGGGAAAGGCCCAGAAAGATCTTAAATTCGGAGACCGTAATTGGTCTCCAATCTCTGGCAAGGGTGGACTGGGGAATAGTGGCGATGTGTTGACCAGCGTACAAATTGCTTTGGTCCACAATAGATCTATAGAGATCTTCGGTGAAAAACAGCGAATAAAAATCCAGTGGCGTAAAGTCAACTGTTTCCACCTGAATTCCGGGTTGGCCAGTGAAAGGGGGAAGTACGGGTGCTGCAGAAGTGGAAGGTTCCCAATTCGGATTGGCCAATGCAGCAGGAAGGGCACTATGGGCACGACGGGCCTGTGTTCGTCTTCTTCTTGGTGGCAGCGGGACACTACTTGTGCTTGCCACCTCGCCAGCTTGAACTGCACTTATGGGACTCGCCACGTCACCACGTGATACTGCAGTGCTGGATGTACGACCAGGGTGTACTAGGCCGCTGGTGCTTGCCAGTTCACCAGAAGGAGTAGCGGCACTAGTACCTCTCTGCTCCCTACGAGAGCCCTGCGGTTCATGCACTTCAAGGACAGCATAAGTTCGGGGTCTGGTACGCCTGACCCTAGCAGGGACCACAACTCCGTCGTCAGAGCTATCTGTCATGGAGCCGCTGTCCTCTACAGGTTCGTATTCTGAGCCTGAACTTGACAGATGAGTGACTTCCTCTTCACTATCTGTCATACTCAGAATCCTGTAGGCCTCTTCACTAGTGTACCTTGGATTTGCCATTTTGGCCTCTAAATTTAGGGGTACACTAGTGAGACTCACAGGCAAAAAAGCTCCTGACTGTTAGCGACTGATTCAAAGCGCTACCAAAAAACTGTTAGCGATCGCAGGGATCAGGCCTGACTCTGCGACCGCTGCAGTTGTGTGCTTAGTGTTTTGTAAGTGTCAGTTATCGATCGATACTGCACTTGGGTGGGCTGGGCTGGGCTGGGCGCAGGGGCAAAACGCAGGTGCTAGCAGGTATCTGGGCTGATCCCGCTAACACTGTGTTTCAGGGAACCCTAAACTGCTGGGGAGTATAGATCTGATCGGATCAGATATCGATCCGTTCAGATACTATAGCACTAAGGGAGGTGTATGCTGCGTGCGTGGGTTTTAGCGGTACTAGCGCTAACCTGACGCTGCCTGGGGCGACGCAGACCTTATCAGATCCTAAAAACTTAACTTCTATCACCGCCGGGCAATTAGGGGGTTAAACCTTTATAAGGTAATAAACGGCGGGTGCCCTAAAACTATAATAAACTATAATAAACTGTAATAAACTATAATAAACTACAAAAAACAAACTATCTAACCAGCGTCACCCGTAACACTTATACGGTGATCGCTGGTGAAAGGGTTAACTAGGGGGCAATCAGGGGGTTAAAACCTTTAGCAGGTAGTATATGGGGGTCCCTGTCGCTATAAAACACTGACAGCAAACCTATATACTCACCTCCCTAACTAGCGTCACCTGTGTCACTAATACAGCGATCAGAAAAACGATCGCTTAGCAACACTGGTGACGGGGGGTAATCAAGGGGTTAACTTTTATTAGGGGGGGGGGTTAGGGGGTACCCTGGACCTAAGGGGGGGTACCCTAGACCTAAAGGGGGCTAACCTAACTGCCCTAACACTTATAACTGACAAACTGACACCAATGCAAAAAAAAAAAAAACACTGCTATTGGTGTCAGAGTGACAGGGGGTACAGGGGGGTGATCAGGGGGTGATCGGGGGGTGACAGGGGGGTGAAAAGTGTGCCTGCGTGTTCTACTGTTAGTGTAGTGTTGGTGCACTTACTTGGATGTCTTCTCTCCTCTGCGCCGGACGAAAAGACCGGCTCGAGGAGAGATGACATCACTTCCTTTCCCTCTGTTTACATTACAGAGGGAAAGGAAGCGTTTTCATTCGCCGGGAGCGATCGGGAGGGGGTGGCCAATGGATGGCCTCCCCCTCACCTCCCATCGCCCGCGAACGAGAGCCGACCGTCTATGGCACCGGGGGGGGGGTCCGATCGGACCCCCCACCCGCGGGAGGCAGATCACGTACGGGTACGTGATTTTGCCTGCCCGTGCCACTCTGCCGCAGTATATATGCGGTAGGCGGTCGGCAAGTGGTTAAAGGGACTGTAAAATCTATAAATTATAAAATGCAGAAACCTGGAGCTACATACCATTACACTCAAACCCCTTTCACACTGAGGTGGTTTTCAGGCGCTTTAGCACTGGAAATAGCCTCTCCCAAACCGCCTCCCATTGAATCAAGTGTGACTTTTCACACTGGGGCGGTGCGCTTGCGGGACATTCCGAAAAGTCCTGCAAGCAGCATCTTTAGGGTAGTTTGAGAGCGCTATATTTAGCGCTCCAAAATGCCCTGCCCATTGGAATGAATGGGCAGTGCTTCCGAAGCACCGCAACACTGGCATTTTCTAACCCCTTCTTTGGGGTTAAAAGCGGCCCTCTAGCGGCCGAAAAGCGCTGCTAAAATGAGCTGCGCATTACCGCTAATGCATGGGCGGCCCCAGCATAAAAGGGGTATTATGCTGAGAAATTTTCCCATGACTAGTCTGATACCAGTAAAGTGAAACATGACTGATTGCTCTGGGCTCTTCCTCTTTGCACTGCTATAATAAATAAGCAATAATGGCTTGGAAAACAGCCATCAACACAAGCCCAAAGCACATCAACACAGGCTCTAATTCAGCCAAATACATTCTAGGTGCAGGAAAACGGAACCCTTGATTTTTATGTGACTGGAGAGGTCTCCCTGCAGAGGTCTGACATATACCCTGCTGATTCGGATGTATTAGCCCTCCAATCAGCAAAGCTCATAGTCCTTGTTGACTGCAGACCTCTGGCATTGATACAACAGGGGGTATGTATGTCCTCTGCAGAGAGATTACTGCTTCCACACAGAGCAAGAGTCTTGTTTTGATGCATCTGAAAGGTAATTGGCTAGTTTAAGGCCTGTATTGTCAGGCTTTGGACTTGGGTCAAGAGCATCAGTTTGAAATGTTTCAGAACTCAGTGGTGGGTGAATTTGACCTGTTTTCTGTGCTTACTGACCTGCTTTATGTGGGTTTTGCATTACTATAAAACTGTAAAAAAATGCAAAACTAGCTTGAAGCAAAAATCCCATTAACACAGGCCCTAAACTGAGAGTTCAGCCAGTCTTTAATATACCTAAATATAGCAACAAGCAAACCTGAACATCTCCCAGGGACAAATAGTTCCAGAAATTATTCAGGCGTATCAGAACACAATGGCTAATTACAATCTATTTACTGATAATTTGACTGCTGTCTAATATTAGTGAATGGCTAAGTTCACATTTAAAAATAATAATAAAAGCACATGTTTTTGCATGTAGAAAATGTGCATTCATTATTTTTTTTTCAGGAGCTTGCAGAGTATTGCACCCACTATCAGCAGCTGCACTGTCAGGCTCCTGCACACTCTCCCTCCAGCCTTGTGCCTATACCTCTGTACAGGCTTTTTTTTTTTTTTTTAATCAGATAATTTTTATTGTAGACAAAAAACAAAACAAAAAACACAACCTTTTTTCTGCTTCACTATACAAATTATGTTCTATGCATGTGAGGACACAAAGGTAACAATTTTGATGACCAGCCGGTCTTACATATTATATGTTTATACAGTAATATTTGTAACAGCATCGTCAGAAATAAAGATAGGAATACATAACAAGGCAACTACGTTTGTGATTCTTTGGTCTCGTTACATGTTGTGTGTGTCCTCCTTGTGTCTTTGTTCCCCCTATCGCTCTAGAGCCTTACAGGTCCACTGAGCAGGACGGGGACACCGCCATCCCCTAACCAGCGAGGGGCGATGTGAAGTGTTATCACATATTAATCTCTGGATAAAACTAACAAAAACTTTGGCCTCTGCAGAGCACTGACACTATCATAAGCGTTCCCTCCTGGAGTAACCGCATATATAAAACATTGTGTCTTCCCCTTCTCTCGTCTCTAGCACATTGCTCTTGATACTAGATTCTAGGATAGTGTGGTAGCTGGTGTTGTTGTTCTGCCCCCTAGGATTCTATTGTGAACTAGACATAGTGGAGCTAACTCAGGTGTGTCCAACCAGGGATCCCACATATTCCCTCAATTTTCTTGAACGTCCTCTGTGTTTGTATGTAAGTTGTTCTCTAATAAGAGAATCATTTATGGAGTCAATCCATTCTGTGTGTGTGGGGGCTGTCGTAGATAGCCATGTTCTTGCTATTAGTTTCCTCGCTAAGAATAATATCCTGAGGATGGCGGTATATGTGTGGGGTGTGTACTGTTCTCCATCTAACTAACCCATTAGACAAAGTTTAGGTTCAGTTGTAAGTTTGAGGTTCCATATGCTATTGATAGTGCCCACCACTGCTGCCCAATAGCTTTAAAGATTCGGGCATTTCCATAGCATATGGACAAGGGTACCACTGTCTATGAGGCATCTAGGGCAAAGTGGATCCTCCCTCCTGTGCCATTGATGCAGTTTCTCAGGTGTGCGATATGTGCGATGAACAATAAACAATTACGTTTTTGAGAGGAGGATAGTGACACCTTAAGTACATTATTTAGTATGGTGTTCCATTCTTCATCTGAAATATGTCCTATGTCAGCTCCCCAGCCAGCCCTACAGTTCAAAGTCATAGCTTTAGATACATGACAGAGAAGAGAGTTGTATATAGAGGAGATCTGTCCCTTCCGGCATGATGACATAACAAGTTGCGTAAGTACCGTGGCCCTGGTTAGTTCCCATGTGGATGTTATGACCTGCGCCGCTATAGCATGCCTGAGTTGTAGGTACTGGAAGAATGAGGTATTTGGCAGGTTAAATTCTTCGCGTATGGATTGGAAGTCTTGGAGTACGCCTCCACATTATAATTGCGGAATATACTTTACTCCACACCTTGACCAGTTGGGGAAGTCTTGTAATTTGTTTATTTCTAGGTAGTTTTGGTTATTCCAAATGCGGAACCAATTAGTGTAGCCTAATTCTGTACAGGCTTACAGTTACAAAGCTGGAGGAAGAGTGAATGGACTTTGAGGGTGCTCATCAGTAGCCTCCCAGTCCATTGAGAACTACAAGCTGTCCGCTGTGGTGGAAGACAGGACTTGTAGTTTCTTCATTCACAGATTTCTGTGAATGATTGACGCAGCCGTGTGAGCGGAGCAGAGGGGGGCAAGGGAGTGCTGCATATTTACATCTTACACCATAAATATAGGTGTAACATGTAACTAAAAGTGAAATTATCCAAGCCTGAAACAATGAGCTAGAATTGGCCATGATGTACCTCGAAAATGATTTTCTTTACAGCTGTAACTGCCAAGCTGTTTGTTATGAAATACCCTCTCGCTATAAGGCCTCATGCACACTGGACGTTAAAACAACGTTATAAAAACGTCAGTAGCTTTGCAGTGAGTTTTTCATCTCTTTTTCAACATTTTTGCAATATCCTTTTTTAGCGTTTAGCGTTTTAGAGTTTTTCTGCGTTAGCATTTTCTTTTTTTAAGAAAAACATTTTTTTTCAATGGATCAAAAACGGTAAAAAACGCTGGTGAGCGATGTTTTTGAGCGTTTATCAGCGTTAGAGCGTTTTTACAGCTCAAAAACGTCACTAGTTTTTGGGGTTTTTTTACTGCTCAAAAACGCCACTGCCCAAAACTGCTGATAACAGCCTATGTGTGCATGGACACATACCGTAGGATAACATGATGGAGAGTTTAATGACTGTAGAAAAAAACATCTACAGCCAAAAACAGCTGCTGAAAAACGTAAAGAAACGTCCAGTGTGCATGAGGCCTTATTGTGCGCTAATACGAGGGTTTTAATCTAAAGCACAAATGTATTATTTGATTTGCTCTCCAGTGCCCTAAGGACTCACATAGCACAGGTTGAGAAACTCGTCAAAACAATTAAATCTTTTCATTAGAACTCACATGGCAGCATGTGGGTTTAAGGTAATAATGAGAAGTGTTAAGAACATAGCAGTATTTACATCTCTGGAATGCAAACTTAAAGGACGCTGTGGTCTTTAATATCATGATGAAAAAATGATTAGTAGTAATATTTACTACTGCTTTTAATTGGACAGCATGGTTGCTAAGTAGTTTAAATTGTTGCCTTGCTATGCCAAGATTGCAGGCATAGTTGGCAATGGCAAGAGTTTCTCTTTCTGAAGGACAGTACAGAGTGTTTCAAGTGATTGTAAAGGCTTGTTTTTTTTTTTTTTAAATAACAAACATGTTAAACTTACATATACTTACCTCTTCTCTGCAGTTGGTTTTGCACAGAGCAGCCCAGATCCTCCTCTTCTGGGACCCCCCTTTGCTGCTCCTGGCCCCTCCCTCCTTTGAGTGCCCCTCAGCCAGCAGCTTGCTACAGGGGGCCCCCAAGCCGCATCAGAGCTCTGTGTATCCCATTCAAACATGGAGCCACAACCTGGTCCTGCCCCCTCCCCCTGGATTGGCTGACTGACTTTGATTGATAGCCGCAGGAGCCAATGGCGCTGCTGCTCTGTCTCAGGAGAAGTGTACTGGATGACTGAGGGGATCGTGGACATCGCTGGAGAGAGGAGATTGGGTAGGTAATTTGGGGGTGCTACACACAGGTTTTTTTTATCTAAATGCATTCAGATAAAAAACCTTCTGCCTTTACAACTCCTTTCATGATCCCCATATCTTGTGGGAAAACCATGGTCAAAGTCAAAGGCTTTTATTCTGATTTACCCCCAAAAAATATACTGGTAGGTTGACCGTCGTCTGACTGTAAGATACTTTAAAACCTGTTTTTGTATGTAACTGGAGACATTTGGGGGGGGGGGGATTTACTGGAACTGGTGCACACAGAATTCAGTGCAGTTATGTACAATGACCAATTAGTTTTTATTGCCAAAGCACAATTAAATCCAAAAGCAATAATTTATTTTATTGCAGCTCACCAACTCTTAGATGTGATGGCTGCATTTGTTTCTTTTTTTAATGCTTCCTTTCTTCGCTTTTCATCTGGTAATCCAGCGAGTCTGTCTTTCTTTTTCACAGCACAAACTCTCCAGCAGAATGGATCAGTTTACATGGAGCAGACAAACCACTGAAACACTTGCAGGGCTGGTTAATTGTTTAAATACTGCCCCATGTACATATACTGTGGCAAGGCAGCCCTTAAAGAGGAAGTAAACCCTCTTAAAAAAAACCCTGCAAGAAAAAGGCATAATGAGCTATTATGCATAGCATACATGTTGTTCCGGAGTTACTTCCGGGTAGCACGGCTCCGGAGCTGTGCAGGTTTAGGAGATATCCTGGGTAGCTACAGGTAAGCCTTAATATAGGCTTACCTGTAGCATAAGGTTGTAAAATAGGGTTTACAACCACTTTAAGTGCAAAATCACGTACCTGTACGTGATTCCTCTCCTCGGTTCTGGAGCGTGCAAGCGGGCGCGTGCCACTGGATTGGACACAGCAGGACCCAACCAACGGGTCTGGGGGCAGCGATGGCCGCCAGCCACCCATGATTGTTCACAGGAGAGGCAGAACGGCGGTCTGCCCATGTAAACAAGGCAGACGGACATTCTGTAAGGGAGGAAAATGGAGATTTTGTGTTTCTGCTAAGCAGTGCTTTTTAACTGTGGGGGAATGCTGTGACTGGAGGAAAACACAAGCCAGTCGCTCTTCTTGTGTAGCTGTGCAGCGCTGCTCCCCACCGGCCCCTCCTGTCCATTACACATCCTTGTATGTGATGGACAGGAAGAAAGAATTGGAACAGGCGCCGGCGGGGTGGTGGTGGGGGGGGGGGACAGCATGGCAGACAAGGACTCGTCACAGCCACTTTCCTGCTTAGCTCTGCAAATGACAAATACCTCTCTGCCATCTGCCCTGCCCTCCTATAGTTTGCCCTGCTGCCCCCCTGTACACTGCTTATCTCAAGTTTGACCCAAAATTAATCATCTGAAGAAAAAAAGCAAGCACAAGTTTTACAATAAATAGGTAGGTTTTAATATTGATTCAATATTTTTAATGCCATTTCAAAAAATAATTGTTATATCAACAGCTTGCTGATCACACCCGTGAGCTGTAGATCTGAACTTCAGGGGTTCCCAGAGATCTCAAATTTTTTGCCAAGGGTTGCTCCAAGGTAAAAAGGCTGAGAAACACGGATATATAGGCTGAATTGTTGTTTTATTTTTATGCAGTCATGATTTTTGTTTGTATCTGTGATGAATTTGACTAGCCACACAAACCTGCTGTTTTATTGTGTAATTATGGTGATCAAAATCATTTTCTTTTAAATTTAATTGGAAATGCAGCATCAGTTGGTTGTTTTTATGGTAGCAAATTTTCTGGGTTCTCAGCCAGCAGGCACTTTCTCATCTACAGAAGAATAGCATAGCCTTGGTCCTCCCACTCCAGGTAACCACTCTCTTGCCTCGTCTCTGAAGACTCACTTAGGTGTACGTTTATAAAATGGAGAAGTTTTTTCTCAGTTCAGTTCTTGGCAGTTCTCAGAGGAAAATTATCTCCTCTGCAGCCGGTTTATGAAACTGAGAACTTCAGTTCTCAGTGGGAGAACAGAGAAGTGTTTCCTCTGAAAACGGCCGAGGTCAGTGTAAAAGTGGGTGGACTGCCTGTATTCCCGTGAGATATTATGAGATTACGGTGCAGCCGAGTTCAAAAAGTGAAACTAAAGCTTAAAAGAACATGTAATTACATGTCAGACATGTGATAACTAATGAAATACACACACACACACAAACATATATATGTATGTATATATGTATACACATCCTCGAGATTGCCCTGACATCTAGAGGGAGGATGTGTGGCCCTCAGGTTCCATCCTGTCCTGCCCCCCGGGGGGGGGGGGGGGCGCTTTCTCCAGAAGAGCTCCTTGGCCAAGTATTTGATGGTCAGCTTCGGCTGACCTAGAAGAACGGGGTCTGGACATACTGAAAGTCTTCCTGTATCCTCCAATGTACAAGAAAGCAAGTAGTATTTTTGTCTTTACCCTAAAAAAAGTTGTTTTCTTTGAGTCCCAATCCTCTTTAGAATAATATTCTTGGTACTGCTTTCCTACAAAACTGAGGCATGCTGGTAAGTAGGAAATGGTTATCCCGGTGTAGCTTGCTGACGGTTAAAGTTTTCCTCTTGTCAGAAACCATGAATCAGACTGAGACAGAAGTACAGTTAAATCACACTTGTTTAATAATAATAATAATAATAATAATAAAAGGTAAAGCGAGTAAACATAGTCAAAACATAGCCAGAGTTCAGGAACCGGAACGGATAGTCAGACAAGCCAAAACGTCAGGGAGCCAGAGATGAGAATAGTAGAACAGCAAGCAGGATCTGGAGCCAGAAGGAATGTCAGCCAAGCAAGTCTTTAACAGGAACGCAGGAAAGCGTCTCTAGAGATGTGACCAAGGCAAAGATCACCTGGACTGGACGGCTTAAGTAGGCAGGACTGACGAGCAGGATATCAACAGGTGAGTCACTGTGGAGAGAAAGGAGCTGGTAATTAGCCAACAGCTGAGCGGCCAGCTTTGAGAAGGAAGGGCTGAACCCAGCCCTGACACCTCTCTTCCTTAATGGACTTGAAAAGCATTTTACATTAAAACACCAAAATCCTATTTTTATGGGAATGACGTTCTTACATGCTTGCTGGGTCACGGTTTTGAAGGCAAAATGTGCCCTTGAGTGCTTGTAAAAAATACAATCGATATAATCATTGAACAACCCCTGTGACAAAATTGGTTGCTAAATAAGCCATTAGATCTCGGCTGTCAAGCGATTTCAAATTAAAAAAATTCCAGACAAATGTTTTTTTAAATTTATTTATTTATTTTAAGATGTTGAATGGAATGGTGGGTTTTTATTGAAGCTTTTCCATTGGGAAGATGCTTTCTCATTGGGAATATAGTGGAGTCAGTGTGTCAAAGTCCAGTTCTCATCCCTGCTATCCACACTCTCCTGTATGACGGTCAATATTATGGGTCACCTCAGATGGTGCATGTAGGGTGAGCTAGCCTTCAGCAAACAAGAAATTTAGAAAGTTCAGATTAGAGTGTCCTGGGAATTTGAGGGTATCACAGCATGCTTGCATATGTCTCAAGCTGACGGTAGGCACTTTTCTGCCTATGTTCACTTTAAAAGTACTTTTTTTTTTCTATTTGAGTGGCCGTTCCTGCAACAAAAACATCCTCCAGATCAGTTTCTGCATGCATGTTTTCAATGCGTCCCAGTGCGTTTCCGGATGCATTCTAGATGCTTTTTTCTTGTTTTTTTCCACTGTACTGGGGTCCAGTACATTTTTGTTTTTTTTTATACTTTTTACTACGTTCCAGTAGAGTTCTGTACAGGAAAAAGCAGCATGTTGTACTATTTTTCCCGTTAAGCACTGCACTAGCGTGATCTATGACACTGGAACCCATATTACCTACTTTAAAAGTGCACTGCATGTAGTGTGAATAGGCCCTTAGGGCTAGTTCACACCACAAAAAAGTCCTTCAGATCTGTTCCGGATGCGTTTCTACATGCGCGTTTTTGATGAGTTCCAGATGCACTTTTTCTTCCTTTTTACATAGTAGGTAAGGTTGAAAAAAGACACAAGTCCAACCTTTGTGTGTGATTATATGTCAGTGTTACCTTGTATATCCCTGCATGTTGTGGTCGTTCAGGTGCTAAGGTCTAATAGTTTTTTTTAAACTATTGATGCCCCCCGCTAATACCACCGCCTGTGGAAGGGAATTCCACATCCTTGCCGCACTTACAGTAAAGAACCCTCTACGTAGTTTAAGGTTAAACCTCTCTTCTTCTAAATTTAATGAGTGGCCATGTGTCTCCCTTCGCGAAAAAGTTTTATGCCTATTGTGGGGTCTCCAGTACGGTATTTTGTAAATTGAAATCATATCCCCTCTCAGGCGTCTTCTCCAGAGAGAATAAGTTCAGTGCTCACAACCTTTCTTCAGAACTAATATCCTCCAGACCCTTTATTAGCTTTGTTGCCCTACTTTGTACTCGCTCCATTTCCAGTACATCCTTCCTGAGGACTGGTGCCCAGAACTGGACAGCATACTCTAGGTGCGGCCAGACCAGAGTCTTGTAGAGTGGGAGAATTATCGTTTTATCCCTGGAGTTGATCCCTTTTTTAATGCATGCCAATATTCTGTTTGCTTTGTTAGCAGCAGCTTGGCATTGCATGCCAGTGCTGACTGAGCCTATCATCTACTAGGACCCCCAGGTCCTTTTCCCATCCTAGATTTCCCCAGAGGTTCTACCCCTAGTGAGTAGATTGCATTCATATTTTTGCCACCCAGTTGCATCATTTTACATTTTTCTACATTAAACCTCATTTGCCATGTAGTTGCCCACCCCATTAATTTGTTCAGATCTTCTTGCAAGGTTTCCACATCCTGCGGAGAAGTCATTGCTCAGCTTAGCTTAGTATTGTCCGCAAACAGATATTGAGCCGTTTACCCCATCCTCCAGGTTGTTTACAAACAGATTAAATAGGATTGGTTCCAGCACAGAACCCTGTGGGACCCCACAACCCACCCCTGACCATTCTGAGTAGTCCCCATTTATGACCAACCTCTAAACTCACCCTTGTAGCCAGGTTTCAATCCATGTACTCACCCTATGGTCAGTGCCAACAGAACTTCTTTGGTACAGTAAACGTTTATGGGGAACAGTGTCAAAAGTTCCGACTTACAAACAGATTCAATTTAAGAACAAACCTACAGTCCCTAACTTGTTTGTGACTCGGGGACCCCCTGTACAACACATCTACGGGCCTTCCTTTATCTAGACGGCAACTCACCTCCTCATAGAAGGTTAATAGATTGGTTTGGCAAGAAAGATTCTTCATAAATCCATGCGGATTACTGCTAATGATACCATTCTCATTACTAAAATTCTCTATATAGTCCCTCATCATCCCCTCCAAGAGCTTGCATACTATTGATTTTAGGCTAACTGATCTGTAATTCCCAGGGATGCATTTTGGGCCCTTTTTAAATATTGGTGCTACATTGGCTTTTCTCCAATCCGCTGGCACCATTCCAGTCAGTAAACGGTCAGTAAAAATTAGGAACAATGGTCTGGCAACTACTTGACAGAGTTCCCCAAGTACCCTCGGGTGCAAGCCATCCGGTCCCGGTGATTTTTTTAATGTTAAGTTTCCCAAGTCCATTTATAATTCTGTCCTGTTAGCCATGAGGGTACTTCCTGAGATGTGTCATGAGGATAAACACTGCAGTTTTGGTTACTAAAGCTCCCCCAATTCCCTCGTGAAGATTGGGGAGAAGAATAAATTCAATACCTTCGCCATCTCTCCATCCTTTGGAACCAGATGTCCTTCCTCATTCTTTATGGGGCCAAGATGGTCTGTCCTCCCTTTTTGACATACTTAACCACTTCAATACCGGGCCTATTCTGGCACTTCTCTCCTACATGTAAAAATCATCATTTTTTTGCTAGAAAATTACTCAGAACCCCCAAAAATTATATAGGTTTTTTTTAGCAGAACGGCGTTTACATATGTGGGAGGAGCTTACATGTGCGTTCGCTTCTGAACACGAGCTACCGGGGACAGGGGCGTTTTAAAATTTTGTTTTTATTTTACTAAAATTTTTTTTATTTTTACACTTTTTTTTTAATCACTTTTATTCCTATTACAAGCCATGTAAACATCCCTTGTAATAGGAATCTATTGTGACAGGTCCTCTTTATGGAGAGATGCAGGGTCAATAAGACCCCACATCTCTCCTCCAGGCTGGATAGCATGAGATCGAGAAAAAAAAAATCACCGATCTCATGCTGACAGCCGCGATCGCGGATTTGTTTGCTTCCGGGAACCCGGGCGTGATGTCATAACATCGTGCCTGGGCCTTCGACGGTCATAGACATGACTGGTGACCATCTGATCACCGGAAATCTCTATCGTCGTCGTCATCCGGCGCTGACCGATTCTTTCTCCAGGCCCCCGATGGCATGAGAGAGCCCGGAGAAGCACCGGGAGGGGGGGACGGGACGTCCCCTCCCGTCGCCTATAAGAACAGTCCAGCAGCGGAAGTGCCGCTATGATCACTCTTATCGTGCACAGAATCGCCGGCTGGAAAGAACACCTGAGGCCCTAAAGTAGTGAAGTGGTTAAAGAATTTCTTGGGATTTTTTTGGCTCTCCTCTCCGCTATGTGTCTTTCGTGTTCTATCTTAGCCGCCCTAATTGCCCCTTTACATTTCTTGTTGCATTCTTTCTAAAGTCTAAATGCTAATGATGATCCCTCAACCTTGTACTTTTTGAAGGCCTTCTTTGCTTTTATATACATTTTTACATTGGAGTTAAGCCATCCAGGACTTTTGTTTGCTCTTTTAAATTTATTACCCAATGGAATGCACTGGCTAATGCCCTTATTGAATATGCTCTTAAAGCAAACCCATCTGTCCTCGGTGTTCTTTGTTCCTAAGATTTTATCCCAATTTATGCCTTCTAGCAAGGTTCGTAGTTTAGGGAAGTTGGCTCTTTTGAAATTCAGTGTCTTTGTATTCCCCTTATGTTTCCTATTTGTGTGGTTTATACTGAAGCCAATTGATCTGTGATTGCCGTTTCCTAAATTGCCAAGTATTTACACATCCGTGATCAGGTCTGTATTGTTGGTAATCAGTAGATCAAGTAACACTTTATTTCTAGTTGGTGCGTCTACCATCTGACCCAAGAAATTGTCCGGAAAGGCATTTAGGAACTGGCGAGCCTTAGACGAATGCGTGGTTCCCTCCGCCCAGTCTATGTCTGGATAATTAAAATCCCCCATTATGATAACATTTCCCATCCTTGCTGCTAATCTAAATTGTGATAGGAGGTCCGACTCCCCCTCCTCCCTCAGGGTAGGGGGCCTATAGCAAACTCCCAGTATTATTTTCCCCCTTAGCTTTATCCCTTTGGAACTCTACCCATAAGGACTCCACCTCCTCCCTAGCTCCCTTAGTGATGTCATCTCTCACATTCACTTGTACATTATTCTTGATATATATCTATTTATCCCTGCAATAAAGGGTATACCCTTGAATAGTTGCCAGCCAATCATGAGAGCTGTTGAACCAGGTCTCTGAAATTCCCACAAAATCCAAACCCTCCTCATACAACAGTATCTCTAGTTCACCCATCTTGTCCGTCAGGCTCCTGGCATTAATGAACATGCCACGTAGTTTAGACCAGTCCACATACTATCCTCTTATTGGGTTTTTTTTCCGTGATTGCGACTAGGACTTGTTACTATACTTACCTTGGGTTTATGTGCTTTAGTCAACCTACCACTAATGCCCCCAATACTACCCTCTGGAATATTTTCCAGGCTGACTATCTCTACCTCTGTACCCCCCCCCCCCCCCTGTTATCTAGTTTAAAAACCCCTCTAACTTTTTGGCCATCTTTACTCCCAGCAGATCTGCACCGTCCTCATTTAAGTGCAGTCCGTCCCCTCTATAGTACTGGTGACCGACTGAGAAGTCGGCCCAGTCCTCCAGGAACACAAACCCCTCCCCTTACCACACCAGCTCCTCAGCCACTTGCTTACTTCCCTAATCTCACTCTGCCTTTCTGGTGTGGCTCGAAGTACCGGTAGGATTCCTGAGAATACTACCTTGGTGGTCCTTTTCTTCAATTTAGCTCCCAAGTCCATAAAATCGTTCTTTCGGACACTCCATCTGCCTCTGTCATTGGTGCCAATGTGCACCATGACAGCCGGGTCTTCCCCAGCCCCTCCCAGTAATCTGTCCACCAGATGCCTGAAGTTCAGAACCCAAGCACCCAGTGGACAGCATACAGTTCGGCGCTTCAGGTCTTTGTCACAGATTGCCCTCTCTGTCCTAAGAATTAAGTCCCCTACCACCAGAATCTATCTATCCTTTCTCTTTGCTCCCACCCCCCATTCTCACTGGAGGAGTTCTTCCCCTGGCAGCTAGTAGAGTCCCTCAACTCCAGCAGTGCTGGTCCCTGATTGGTTTCATCAATGTCACTCAATAGAGCATACTTATTGCGATGCTCCAGCCCTGTATCGGCCCCCCTGGCACTTTCCCCCTCTATCCTTCCTGACTGTCACCCATCTACTCTTTTCTAGTGCCTGCACCTCTGTCTCTACCTGCCTCTGTGCTGGCCCCTGCCAGGTATGTTCCCGGCTCTCCTTTAGTATGGAGGTTCTTCTCATTGCTGATAGTTGCTTCCCTAGATTCAGAATCTGGGCTTCCAGGGAAACAATGTGCTTACATTTTGCACAACAGTATTCACCCTCAATCAGATAATCAAGGAACGCATACATGCCGCAAGATGTACATCAAGTCGCATCTTCACACCCGCCAGGCATCGTACCTACCACTTTAATGGAGGATTGGGGATTTTACTCTGTGCAAATTACCTAACAACTAGCTTCCTGACACTAATACTCAATACACTACAGAGATACTCAGTAAGACAATACACAGGTACTTGCAGACCCGCGTTCACCCGCACTCCCGACACTCAGGTACTTTTCATCCTCTTCCTGGTTTTTGTTCACTGTACTAGGGTCCGGTGCACTTTTTATGCGTTTTACCACATTCCAGTACAGTTCTGTGCAGGAAAAATGCAGCATGTACTACTTTTTTTTTTCTGGAACTGCAAACACAGGTGTAAAGGTGTGAACTATGCCACTGAAAACCATGTAACCTACTTTCTATGCATTTTGGATGCAGAAAAAAAAAGCACTGGAACACATGTGGTGTGAACTAGCCCTTAAAGAGGAACTTTGATACTAATAAAAAGTTGCAAACAGGCAAGGCTTTTTACAATAGAAAAGACATCCTATGTATCTTCTGCAATAAAAGCTTTAGAATGTACACTGAGCTGTGTATGGCTGCCAGGTACAGCAAAAGGTAGTGTTTTGGGGTTTTGGGGTGTGGGTTGTATTTTCAAGGGAACCTTTACTTTTTCCCCAAATGTGCAAAATGACAGATCCTCCCTAATAACTTACTAGTGCATTAACCACTTCAATACAGGGCACTTAGACACCTTTCTGCCCAGACCAATTTTCAGCTTTCAGTGCTGTCGCAGTTTGAATGACAATCGCACGGTCATACAACACTGTACCCAAACTAAATTTTTATCATTTTGTTCCCACAAATAGAGCTTTCTTTTGGTGGTATTTGATCACCTCTGTGGTTTTTATTTTTTGCTAAACAAATGAAAAAAAGACCGAAAATTTTGAAAAAAATAAAAAGTTTTGCTTTTGTTTCTGTTAAAAAAAATTGTAAATAAGTAAGTTTTCTCTTTCACTGATGGGCACTGATACGGCAGCACCGATGAGGTGGCACCAATAAGCGGGCACTGATATGCGGCACTGATGGATGGCACTAATATGCAGCACAGATGGGCATTGATAGGCGGCACTGATGGGTGGCACTGGTTGGCACGGATAGGCGACACTGATGGGCAATGAAAGGCGGCACTGCTGGGCACTGATAGGGTGGCACTGATAGGCGGCACTGATGGGCATCCCTGGTGGCACTGGCAGTGGTAGGCATTGAAGTGGGCACTGATTGGCAGCTGCCTGGGCACACAGTGGCATTTCCCTGGGGGTCTAGGGGCATACCTGGTGGTCCAGTGTGGATGGCTTCCCTGGTGGTCCTGGGTAGGATCCGAGGGGGGGCTGTGCTGATAAACAATCAGCACAGACCCCCCCCCGTCAGGAGAGCAGCCGATCGGCTTTCCTCTACTCGCGTCTGTCAGACGCGAGTGAGGAAAAGCCGATCACTGGCTCTTTCTATTTACATCGTAATCAGCCGTGATTGGACACGGCTGATCACGTGGTAAAGAGTCTCCGTCGGAGACTCTTTACCTAGATCGGTGTTGCAGGGTGTCAGACTGACACCCCGCAACGACGATCGCCGCGATGCGCGGCCCCGGGGGCGCGCAGCGGCTTGATATTCCTGATCACGTCATATGACGTCCGGTCAGGAATATCAAACCACTTTGCCGCCGTCATTTGATAATAGGGCGGGCGGCAAGTGGTTAAAGGAGACGTATGGGATTTTTTTTTTTCATCATACTTACCAGCTCTAAGGCTGCAAAGTGAGCGATCAAACACGGCTGATCACTCGGTTCTCTTAGTGCTCCTTAAGCAGAGAGCTGGTGACTGTCCGTCACCAGCTCTCTGCTCTTTTCTCCCCCCTTACACTCACTGGAGCACTGGGCTGTGGAGGGGGCGGGAGCAGCTCAGGCTCTCAGTGGCTTACTGAAAAGCTGAGTCGGTCCAAGCATGTTGGCAGATCCCTGATCCCAATAGATGGAAACATTGCAAAAGCACATTATAAAAGCAAAATGCAACCATTCTAAAGATCAATGGTTGGAAACCAGCACTACTGACTAAAAGACACTCCAATGTGACAGCCCAAAAAGCAAAATGAGGCTTATTTACTTAGTAACTATTACATAACGATCATGATACACAAGGCCACCAATAGAGCATATAGGTTATATTGAAACAAAATGTACTCTGCTCCTATTGGTTGCTGTGAGTTACAGCATTTGGGACAAAACAGAAATTCTATTCACTTATTTATTCACAAGTATGATTTCTATGCTTTATTTTTACATAAAGCACAAGGAAAATTAATATTTCTCATCTTATTTTCAAGAATTAGGCACATACACAAAAGTAGATTTTTCCTTTAGCATATACTGCTGAGACTGTTAAAAAGAAAAAAACATCAGCAAAATAAATCAAAAAAAGATGGTTAGAATATCATTTTCATTCAAGGACAAGTTCACCTCTACAAAAAATAAATAAATGCACTTTTTTTTGCAAGTAAAAAAAAAAAATGTATTAATTATTTTTTTTAATGAACCTGTAAAGCATTGCACTGACAATCAGCAGATAGTGGGTGTAATCTCAGTGATGCAGACTCTATCTGTCTGGCCACTCAGGCAATTACACTGTGACAGGAAGACTTCATAAACTACCATAGAATTCAACAGCACCGTGGTAGTTTATTGAGGACTACAAGCCGACAGCTGCAAAGGCTGTTGGACCTTTTAGTTTTCCATTCACAGAGCACTCTGAATGGATGACGTGGCAATTTTTGCAGATTGTGAAAGCTAGCAGGGGGAAGAAGATCCCCCCGCTAGCTGTCAGAATGCGGGATCAGGGGAAGCGGAGGCCAGTGCATCTGTAACATGGTACACCCTGAATATGGGTGCAATATGTAACATGTTACAAAGTAACTTATCCTTTAAGCCTCCATTCACATATGTGTGGGGCCAGTTTCAGTGATAGTTTTCGTAGTGAAAAAAGTCCTCATCTCAACTACAAAAACAAAAAGGTCAGAAGCTCAAGATGTCCTTGTAGCACTACACTAAGCAAAACACAAGTTGTTCCCAATGAAAAAGATTGGTGAATCCGCTCCACTCGCATCTTTTGCAGATTGTGATAGCTGGAGGGGGGGTGTCGCTGAAGAACCCCCTGGTAGCTATGAGCGTGGGCCAATGCATCTGTAAGCTGTTACAAAAGGTGAACTTCTCCTTTAAATTTTGATTGAAGCAGTTTAAAAAAAAAAATAAATAAATAAAAAAACAGTCCAAGTACAATGTCAGCAATGATAGCAAAGTCGCGCCCCCTTTGATTCAGATCACATCTTCAATGGTTGTTTAACAGCTGCAATTTTTATCAAATGGCTTGCAAGGCAAATATTGGATCCCAAATTTTCTTTGGTTTCCACAAATAAATATTCCTTTCTGTAGCCCCCATAGAAAGCAGTGGCTGGACTGTTTTGTGAACAATTCTCCTGACACTCAAGTGTTACAATAAACGAGGACTATCTTTATTTCTTCTAATGCAGATTACAAAATAAAAACAAATGCAACACCTTATTAGCAATTCTAGTTTTTATATGGATCTTTATTCAAATGTGTAGTGGAATGCTAGCAAAAAGCAACATAACAAAATGGCTGAAAAAATGCTGCTACAGGGTCCTTTCAGTGCTACAATTTTGTGAAGGCCTAGGCAAGATATAATAGAAGTCTATGCCAAAGCGCAGCTAACCCGCAGGAGCTCTGTGCTGCACCTGCTATGTGGGTAAACCGCAGCACATCAGTGGAAAAGCAGCCTTTATAGGGGGGCTCAGGACAGTAAGAGCACATTTACATTCGCGGTTAGGGGGGTTAAAACACCATAGTTGGGACAGGTTTTACCACCCCCCCCCACCCACTGGTGTAGCAACAGGGGTCGCCCCATGCTCCAAGGGGCCTATGTGGGCCACCCTGTCACATTCAGTTTTATATTTGGACAGGAGGGGTGCCATACAGTATACAGGAATCGATCCTCTCCATTTTCTGCCTGCAACCGCTGAAAAAGACAGAGTCCTTGTAAAAAGTAAAAAAAAAAAGCTAGTGTTCAAACTAGTATCCAAACTAGTGCCATCCACTCTTTTTGTGATTGTGATTAAACATCCAGTGGGGATTGGTCCCACCGAAAATGATGATCCTGACTGTTTACAATCTTCAATATGCTAAGCATCATAGGTTTACCTGTAGGTAAAAATCACCAAGCGGGGTGTACAACCGCATTAAGTGGCCCCTTGCGCTTCAAAATTGAGCACCCCTGGCCTAGGCTTAGTCACATCTCCACCAAAGGAAACGATCAGCCAGTCCAAACTCTGATCCTAAACTTCAGCAGAGTACATTTAACTAAGTCGATGGACTTCAAGTATACCCTTACTGAGAAAGAAATATAGCCTCCCACTGCTAACTTCTTGAAAATGTTAGGTACCTGTAGGCTGTCGTTGTTTTGGTTCAGCAATAACTGGCTACATGTTCCCTCAAGTACAGTTTTCCTTTTAGACGTGTCATCACTGAAGGGAGTCTGAATCAGCATTTTCTCTAAAAAATGGGTTTCAGTCCCTCTATTACCATCTTTTAACCTAACCCAGCAAAACTATATAGCATTTTGTTAACAACCAAGTACAGGTTCAAGTCATTATTTGTGCTTAGGCAGTCTTGCCTTCTATTCCATTTAAGTCGAATTCAACATAGATTGTAAGTCTTTTAAAAGGTAATAGCATACTAGGTTTTTCACGGCTATCATGGGGCGGCAAAGTTCACCTTAAATATACCACAAGCATAAAGTCTCAGCGTCATTCTGTTTTTTATGTCAACTGCATAACATTGATGCAGTCCTGAACACTTACAGCACTACGTACCCATCTGGGCTTGGCTTAGTTTTAACTGATTTTGAGATCTCAGGAATGAATACACATTTATACAACCCATAATCAAAATAACAGAACATGGTTTGGATATCCGACAGAGTAAACAAGCCCTATGGCGACCACAAGGGCTGTGGTAATCTGTACATACTCTATGTCAAATACTATTGTTTTTTGTCAATAGCCTTTTCAGTGTCTGTGCACCCACTAGTGCTTTCCCCATGGGGTTCAATCAGACTTTAATGTAGTGCCACATCACCAAAGATGGAGAAATTACAGCTGGAAGGATTGGCTGCTATTGGCACTTCCTCCACTCTTTGTACTCAATTTAATAAAGAAGGTTTAAGTTGGTTTATTTAGTAAGATGGTGCAAAAAGCAAAGATAGCATGAGATTTCACCTTGTTCTCAATTTTTCTGATTGTTACTGTATTTTGCTAGTCATCATCACTACCTTACTAAGTAAGCACATATTTCACTGCATACAACGTAAACCAACTAGGAGTACAAGCCATTCCGCAAACATCCCAAGCAAACACTTAAAGAATATCACCATGCCCAGGTGCTTACAATAAAAAGCTTTAAAGAAATTGTATTTCCAGTCTAATTTATTTCCTAAAATGTCAAAAAATAACCTTCTCCTTTTTACTGTTTGCCCACAGGAACTGGAGAGAGGGACACTGCATTAGAACACCAACTTGCACGTGAAACACCCCACAGTTGCTGCAGATGACGTCACATGCCTGGTTTCTGCACAGGCTCTGATGCCACAGTTCACTCCAGCTATGCAGAAAGTTCTTGGGGGGAGAAACCCCTCTTCACAATGCAATTAATGAAAAAAACATAAGGGACAGCTTTCAGCACAGAAAGAGGATGTTGGGGGTAGTAGGGGGGTGGGGTGGGGGTAATAACCTGTACAAATACACACATTTCCATTTGCTGGTACAAGCCCCTCACTGGCCATATCTAGACGCAAAATATATAACTGCCAGATGAGCTGCATAACAAGTTATTCCCTCTATAGGCACTGACAGGATTAATGTAAGCTGATCTCACTGTCCATCAGGCCAACGAAGGCTACTCCCATAAAGGATATTGGAGAAGCCTAAGGGGTAAACATGAAGCAGAGGGTCAGAATCAGTGAATCCTGGTTAGCTCTTCCACTATTTTGATCAAATCGTCAACAGTTGTCTCTCTCTTCATACCGCTACCATCATCAATCTGCAAGACAAGTAAAACATTGTTCAGTTAGTGGATATAAAATTTAATTTTGGGTTGCCTGTAAAAATCTTTTTCTTGGAGTACATCCTAAGACATAGAGGATCGTCATATCTAGGAAATTAGGGTTATGCGGCCACCTTTAGGTGATTGGACACTGGCAAAAAGACAGGAAATGCTCCCCTAGGCATAACCGCACCCAGCTAGGCGAGGCTTCAGTTTTTGTAGCAAGCCATGAAAAGGAAGCGTTTTCTCAGTGTCCCGCTATGTACTTCAAGAAAAGGATTTCATATAAAAATGCCATTTTCTTTATCATAAATCACAGGACACAGAGCATCTTCATATCCATGAAATATAGATGTCCCAAAAGCACTGAATATGAGAGGGCAACATGGCCCACTGGCCCCAACTACTAAACAACAAATTTGAACGTAATGCAGCAGTCTGCAAGACATAGCAACCAAAGGCAGGGGTCCTCAGCAGCTTAACATTCACTTGGCAAAACCATGTAAAGCTGCTACATAGTCTTCAGTTCATACATTTACAAACTTGAGGCTGATGTTGAATAGCCCAAGAAGTACCGGCACTCATGGAAGAATAAGCTGCCACTAAAATTGATGGCACTCTGCCCTTTAGACGATAACCTTGAGAAATAAGTTGACTGACCCATTAGGAAATAGTAGATATGGAAGCTGTGTGACCCTTCCTTGGGCAAGCATCTGACATATTGCAACAGTTGACTTCAGGTAACACATGCTATCACGAACCATATCAAATTATGAAGAGCCTTGCCCCATAACATCTGAGGTTCACGTCAAAGTCAGCAACACAATGCCCTGATTGAGGTGTAACGAAGGAACCAATTTAGATAGAAAGACGGCTGAGGCTGCAGAACCACCTTGTCACGGTGGAACACCAGGAATGGTTTCTTACATTAAAGAGAAGCCAATTCTGAAACTCTGCGAGTCAAAGTAATGGCAACCAGAAATATAACCACCTGTGCCAGGAGGGCGAAAGGAATATCCCAGATGGGTTCAAATAGAGATTTCTGCAACGCAGAAAGTACCAAGTTGAGGTCCCACTGAACCAGAGTCCTTACCGGTGGAACAATACACATGACTCCTTGCACAAAAACGCGCACCAAGGAATGTGAAACAATTGGTCTCTGAAAAGGTGTGAAGAGCCTACTCCCCTGGAGACAGCTGTGGAAATCTGCCTGCCAATTTTTGCAGTCTGTGAAGGACTGCAAATGTTCCCTCACCCTAACAAGTGGAGCGTCTCTTCAAGAGAACATGTTCTCCAGCTTAGTAGCTTTTGGAGTCTATGGTTTGGACTTGGAGCCTGAGGTCCGAAATTGGTGAAAAGAATGCTTTTTTAAAGTAAAAGGAGTGGCAGGTTTTGAACCAAGGGGTTAGCCTTATTGAGCAGTAACAGGGTATTTTTATCCAGTCAACCTCTGGATGTAATCACCCAAGGCAAGGCCAAACAAACATTCTCCTTGAAAATATAAAAGCTTCACATGCTTCTTGCCGAGCAATTCCACTGGCCAACACTTCAGCCACAAGATCAGGTGCATGTGTATAGACAAGACCCCCAGACGAGAAGCTAAGGGCACATAAGAAATCTTCCAGGTTCCTGCTTGCTTGGGTATCTCCACTAATAGGATACCTCTTTCTCTCTTCATACAAGGAGCCCAGACCTTAAGGTTTTAGCACATGCCAACAGCTGCAATTTCTGGCTGTAAAGCTGCCCCCATTACAGCAAATGAGGCTTTAAATAAGGCCTCCAGATGATGGTCTGAGGCATCTTTAAACTGGGAGCTAGTCCACTGGATGCATGAGGGTCTTATTGAGATAAGAGACCGCCAGATCCACCAAAGGCATACTCCATTTTTAGTGAACTTACTCTTCATGGGGTATTGCTGAGTGAACCAGTTTGGTGTAACGAACACCTTGTCCTTTAAATGAGGATGTACAGGAATGAATTTATGATTTTGTACAAGCAGCCACGATTCAAATCCTGTAACCTCTGGAGTAGAGGATTTGGGAAGTGGTAACTTAAAATTAGTTTGGACAGTGTCTGCGAAAAAACTCACAAAAGCCTTTTGGGTCTGAGATGAGCCCTGACCCGGAGGTTCTTCAGAGGTAGATTCTTCTGCATCCCCTTCTTCCAGAACATTCTCATCTTCCTCTACCCCATCCTTCATTGGTTCCTTCTGTTAAGGAGGAGAGGGAAATATGTCTGCTTGCAACCAAGGTGGTCCAAGCCAGTACAAGCTAGCAAGTATTCCAGAAAGCTGCTGCTGTAGCCCCACAATACCAGAAGAGAATTCCTCCCTTGTCACAAAGGAATTGGAGGAAGGTGCCCCAGAAATAACAAATAACAGATAGGTGGTGGGAGTCAGAGCCGCATGGAACATTCAGACCCCCAGGGAATACATTGCATGGGGGCTGCTTCCAGATTCCTTCCTACCTACCTAACAAAGGTATTTGGGACCCCTCACTCAGTACATTCCCCTTCTCTCTGCTGTTGAGACATGGCCTGAAGACACTTATATAGGGATGCTTACTGAGTATAACTGTTAAAGTCAGCTGAGAAGGCACTGTGCCAGTAAGCAACACAGTGCTGGTTACCCACAATGAATGCTTTTCTGCAAACTGTAGTCTCACCAGTAGTTGGTCTGCTGGAATCTGAAGTCCCATAGGGCTCCACACTCCTGCTGCAACTGAATTCACTGTAATGCTGAGACCGCTACTGCTCTCACATGGAGATCCAAGATGGCCGTCGCTAGATCAGTGAAACCCCCCCCCCCCCCGTGATATCACTGGCCCCAGTGAGCATGCGGTCTAATCAGTACCAGTAAATGCAGGGGGTGGAGTAGAACTTTCCCATGTCTACATTTAATAGCCAGAGGGTCCCAGACTTCCCCTAAACTATACTACTGCTAAGTAGCTTTGGAGGCAGCCCAGGAGGCTGTACAGTTGCATGAAACCCCTTCATACTGTTTAGAAAAAAAAAAAAAAATACTTTTGGCCACAAAATTTCTTCTTTATCCGGGCGGGGGGGTTATCAGGTGAATCTAATCTTCACTCTTTGGCTGAGGATCACTGCCCTGGACCCTGTATAGCACCCTACTGGTCAGTAACACAATATATTATCGCACAGGGTCTCATGTTACAGTCATGAAAAGAGATAATCTGCAACTCCTTGCTTGCTCTTTAAAATGTATTAGTCATAAAAGACACAGTGTCCAGACAGCAGATGTTAATGCTTTTGAGCCTTGTTCAGGTTGTAAAGGCCCACAAGGCTGAAACACGTTAACATCTGCTGTATGGACACTGTCTTTTATGGAGAACTAATACAATTTGTAGACTTTATAAAGCAAGCAAGTAGATGCAGATCATCTCTTTTCATGATTGTTATTGCAACGGTGCGACTGCATTTCTGCACCCAGTAGCTCTGGAAGATCTCCTTATTCTACTGGGTTGTAGCACTTGATCTTTACTTTATCTCATGTTACAGGCCAACGCCACTTGTCTAGAGCAGGGTCCAGGTGCCATTCCGTTGAGTGTAGGAAAGCTGAAGGAAAATGGATCTGGATAAAGCATGTTTCCTAATCCCAGATGGAACCGTTGAGAAGCTAGCTACCTTTTCATGCCGACATTGCACCAACATGACCATCACCTAAGACACTAACAACAACAAAAAAAAACCAAAAAACTGAAACCTTGCCTAGTTGGGAGGTGTTATGCCTGTCCAATCACCTGACGGTAGCAGCATAATGCTATCATCATGTATAGGAAGATAATGTGTCCCATTATGTAAAGAAACATATTTATAGATAACATTTAGCACTCGAAAACAAAGAATCATACCTGTAAATTTGCTACTACTTCCTGCATCTTTGACCTACTGATATCTAGGAAGCTCTCAATCAGATCTCCATCTATAAATCCTGTTGCAGCTTCAGTTTTCCTTTCTGTGTGGAATGATCTCCAAGTGATAAATAGTTAAGGATAATGTCTCACAAACGAACAAAAGAGAAAAGTAATTGAGCTTTGTTGCATTACGAGGAACCTGCAATTTAGACTAGATGAGAATATATGACCCATTACAAGAGACATTCAATAAGTTGTCACACAGCCTGTTCTTTATATTGCAATAGTGGAGAACACACAAATTTCTCAGAATAGGGTGAGGTTCCCAGATTTTGAAATATTAACTAACCCCTCAAACTTTTTCAGATGACCTGATACTATCACCAGTGCAAATTAATTTTGCATGCATTCCGAGGGACAATCCACTATGAAGGATCTGGGATTGTTTGCTATAGGTTACTAAATTTTGTCTTTACTAAATAAACCCAATGGAATTAAAGTGCACCTCAACTCAGGCAACCTTATTCTTCAAGCAGTGAGACAAAAATGAGTTGTAAACATTATATAAAACAGTTGCTCTTTTGCCCAGGAACACTTTTACATCCACTGCACAGCTTTTACTGTTCCAGAACCCGCTCCTGACGACATCATAAACGTAATAAAATGTTTAGAAGCAGAAACGGGCAGGTTATGCCTAACAAAACCCCTAATAGGGCCCTTTGAGGCTAAAAGAATGGGGGGGGGGTGTCTAGGCACTGTCACATGTCTGGAAGTGCTTTGCTTTCTTTGGTGGGGAATTAATTTACAGATTTCCTTTATCACATTTACAAAATTAAAACGTATGTCCTATGTATATCTGCATGCCTTTGGTATGTAATAGTGTAAAGCAAAGAAAGCGTGAAAAGTGATAACTTACAAAGATATTCTTAAATGACATTGATGGTGGTAACCTTAAAAAAAAAGATTATAAACTATTGGATGACAGTGATATTTCAAACGGTTTTGTCTAATCAGTATCGCACATCTTCAATCTTGTAACCCGTCAGCCTATTTAAATGGAGAAAGGTAGTCACTTTGCGATTTGGCATTATGTGCACTACACTTAACATGGACCAGACAAAGCAAAGGAGAGACTTGTCTGAGGAGATCAAAAAGAAAATTATAGACCGGCATGTCAATGGTAAAGGATATAAGACCATCTCCAAGCAGTTTGATGTTCATTTGACTTGACATGCCAAGGAATTCTGGAGCAAAACATACTGCTCGGCGTTAGAAAGCTCAGTAGGTCATAGGTCTTTCAACAAGATAATGACCCAAAACACACACAAAACATTGTGGCCTTCTATTACCCCTGATCTGACTTTAAGGCTAGGTTCACACTGCCGCAACCTGAAAGTTGCGCGTCTTATAGTGCGACTTTGCCAGTCAATTTGGAAGCGACTTTGAAGCAACATCAGGGAATACCTGGGTAATCTTCCCATAATGCTAGATTCAAATTACATCAATTAAGATAAGGATCCGGACTTGAAGGCAAATTTCATTAAAGTCTTTGGGCACAAGTCACCTTGATGTAGTACAGAAACCTTTTCTAAAGTTGGAGCGACTTCAGTAGTGCCAATTAAGATAGCTTTCACTGACTAAAAGGGAATTTTACAAGTCACGTGACTTGGGTTCTCACAAGTTGGGTTCCAAGTTGTGGCAGTGTGAACCGAGCCTCAGAAACATACAGGAAGTGGATTAGGAACAGTGGATAAAGGGGAGGATCAGAGCAGACAGGATCAAACAACCTTTTTACACAATGAAGAGGATTAACCCCTTCCACAGTGAGTATAACAAGCATGCTTTACTGCATATACAGACTGATTATACTGTTGTCTGTTTATTATTATATAGGGATGCACCGAATAGGTTTTTTGGTGCTGAAACTGATACCAAAAATGAAAAATACACTCGGCCGAAAACCGAAAATGATCGATACCAAAAATGACTGTTTTTAAAAAATATTTTTATACAGGAGATGGTCAGAGACTGGGGACGCGGTACAGGAGATGGTCAGAGACTGGGGACGCGGTACAGGAGATGGTCAGAGACTGCAGACGCGGTACAGGAGATGGTCAGAGACTGCAGACGCGGTACAGGAGATGGTCAGAGACTGCAGACGCGCTACAGGAGATGGTCAGAGACTGCAGACGCGCTACAGGAGATGGTCAGAGACTGCAGACGCGCTACAGGAGATGGTCAGAGACTGCAGACGCGGTACAGGAGATGGTCAGAGACTGCAGACGCGGTACAGGAGATGGTCAGAGACTGCAGACGCGGTACAGGAGATGGTCAGAGACTGCAGACGCGGTACAGGAGATGGTCAGAGACTGCAGACGCGGTACAGGAGATGGTCAGAGACTGCAGACGCGGTACAGGAGATGGTCAGAGACTGGGGACATGGTACAGGAGATCAATGCAGTCTCACCAGGTATCCTTTAAATGCAGCCTGCCAGTGCCCAGCATTCTACCAGTGCCCAGCAGTCTACCGGTGCCCATCATGCAGCCTGCCTTAGTATGTCAGACAGGATCAGGACAGGGCAGTGTTAGCAAGGCAAAGCCAAGAACAGTGCTCCATCTATGGAGGAAAGCTGTCAGCACACCACATTAGGAGCTGCTTGTCGATATGATCAGCGGAAGGAGCATTTGCACACTGATAATGCTCCTCCCGCTGATCATACCGACAAGCTGCTCCTTAATGCAGTGTGCTGACAGCTTTCCTCCATAGATAGAGCATGCTTTTTCTTTCAGCCGCCTCGTCGAGGATGAGAGGAATGGACTGGGGCTGGACGGGGACGCTCCAGAACGACACCCCTGTACTGGACAGCACCAGGGGCGGGGCCCCGTCCCCATTTCCGGCGAGATTTCCTTTTCGGGCATTCTTTTCGGCGGCCAAAATTTCGGTGCATCCCTAATGATACACGATTTACATAGCGCCAACAGTTTATGCAGCGCTTTACAACACTTTAGAAGTCTGCTTTAGATAGATCTAGTAATACCTGCCATTAGGATGCTATTTTCACTCATTTGGATAGACAGCTCAGCACAGTAGAAGGTATAATAATTTAACTCCAGTATAACCATTAAATCTGCAATCCTACTCCAAAGAAAAAGCTGGAGTATGCATTACACCATCTCTCTCTCTCTTTTTTTTAAATTTGATCTAAAGTGTGTCAAAGCTTTGACAATGCTATCCTAAACACAACTAAAGGACTAAAAAACAAAAACAAAACAAAACACAGTAACCCATGGAATTTTGAAGAAATACCATCTCTTGTCAGCTTTCTCTTCAAGTTAAAAAACAAAACAAAACAAAACTGGCTTTGTTTTGTAAGTGCATGATAATATGGATTGTTTTCTACAAAGGATATAATGAGTGTTCTATTTTGCCTACGCTCTTGATGACTTTGTTGAGCCTATTTTGAACATCAAGCAGAAGATTGTACCAGCTTTCAGATACCGATGTCACAAGACCTGAGAATACACATAGACAAAAAGAAATATTAATATGGACATACTAAGCCATTTAAGCAAACAAAACAGAAGCAGTAAGTTAGACTCACCGATCATCCCATTAACAGTTCCAAAAAGTACAGAACCCTGTGTTGGTGGGGACGTCTCCCCAAGATTTTGCATCACCAGGGAGCCATGACAAAAGACATTGACAAACTCGCCCAGATGAAAAAGTCCAACTTCCTGCAGGTGTTGTCGCTCTTCATCTGTTGTGGCAGCACTAAAAATGTAAACAACAATCTTTAAGTCTCCCTCTAAACGGTTACATTTGTGGTCATATGTTATTCAGATAAGTCAACCTCATATTCGGGACTGCATTCAAGATTTTGCAGTATAGGGTACCTGTTACAATCTTCAAGGAGGTTTGACTAATAAAACAGCCCTTTTGCCATAAGAAGAAACTTAAACTAGCAACTCCATGTAAAAGAAGAGAAATGCCTATCCTGTGGTTAAAGTGTTTAACGTTCATTCTCCTAAAGAGATCTGAGTACTTCTGCTATCTGCACTTCTGGGTGTGTTAAACAGGACGTCCCTCAATGTGTGCAGCAGTTCCCCGCTGACCCCCAAGTCACTACAGGACACCTTTATGTACAGTATGCCTTTTTAACACAAAAGATATTTGTACAT
Organism: Lithobates clamitans; assembly: GCA_037952925.1. Taxonomy (NCBI): domain Eukaryota; kingdom Metazoa; phylum Chordata; class Amphibia; order Anura; family Ranidae; genus Lithobates; species Lithobates clamitans. Next base: position 4,413,286 of record JBBGZY010000159.1, read on the forward strand.
CACTGCATCCAACACAAATCCCAAAAAACAAGTGAATTATTAATCATTTTATAACTTAAAAAATGCAGCGCATAATATATGTATAAGTAAATAGAAACAAGTCATTTGTTTCAAATGAGTGCTTCAAAGAAGAAGATAAAAAATACAAATAATTGAGAAAAAAATCAGCCTGATAGCCTGTGCTAAACATAAAATCAATAATATATGAACAATAATGTCCCACAACCCTGGGAGGTGAATAGACGCCAAAGTTAGGCATGCCCCTGTTGAAGACCCCTAGGTCGAAACACGTTGGGCTCTACACCACCCTCCATGTTGCCCATTTATTTTAATGTATCGTGATCACGTTTTTTTATTGTTAAATGGTGTTTTTTTTTTAGAAATTAAAATACTCCTTTTTCATCTGCACTATGTGGAGGCATGTTTTTTCTTTCCACATACCCTTCCTACAAGTCAAGAGTTGACTTGAGTCCTATCCGAGATGTCTCCCTTCACCTGATTTGCATCCCGGTCTTGCTGTGAGGACTTTCCTGGTGGCCCCCGGAGCTCCAAGCAGATTTGAGCCTGGAAGATTCCAGTGAGGAGATGTCGCCTTCCATGCCCTGAGTGGCATAACGCACATGCGATTCCCTGTCGCTGACATGGGAATCAACGGGATCTGGTAAGAGTTTTTCTACATACCATCCTTTCTACCATCCCTTTACCATTGCCTCATCCCTCCGTTTTGATTGGATTTTCATGAAGTTCAATTTGGGACCATCATCCGAACAACACCTAACTTTGGAGTTTATTCACCTCCCAGGGTTATGGGACATTATTGTTCATATATTATTGATTTTATGTTTAGCACAGGCCATCAGGCTGATTTTTTTCTCATTTATTTTTTATCTTCTTCTTTGAAGCACTCATTTGAAATAATTCACTTGTTTCTATTTACTTATACATATATTATGAGCTGCATTTTTTAAGTTATATTCTCATGGTCTTTGTCAGATTGTATGTAGCTGCTCCCTTTTGGTTTTGTTTTTTTCACGTATTAGCGCAGTGTTTTTTATGCACTTTTTTCCTTATTAATCATTTTAGAAAAGTGGGTGGAAGCAATCAAATCATTCTCCTGCTCCTCTGGCCTAACTGGGCAGGGCCGCTGGAATATAATATTTATTTAGTGTAATAAATTATATTGTGATCTGATCCTCATCTAAGTCACAACAATAGGCAAACACAATGTGCTTAGGCGGATAACACACAAATCATCATTATTGAACACACCCATTGAACATTCACAGTGCTGGAGGAAAAAGTAAACCCTTGAAGTTAAAAAGTTTGTAAAGGCTTAAAATGATTGTAAACCTTTGTTTTTTTAAAAATAACAAACATGTCATACTTACCTCCACTGTGCGGCTTGTTTTGCACAGAGTGCCCCCGATCATCCTTTTCTGGGGTCCCTCGAAGGCTCTCGCGGCTCCTCCTCTAAATCAGGTAACCCCCTAGGAGAAGCGCTCTCCTCAGGGGTTACTGTGCGGGCACGCTCCCGAGTCCATCATTTGCGTCCATAGATACGAATGCCGGACACGCCCCTGCCCCCATAGGATGCATTAAGGTGAAAAAACACAAGGGTTTACGACCCCTTTTAATGTTTTTTTTTCCCCTTAAATAAATAAAAAAAGAAAAGGATTCATACTTACCCGGCTCCCCCTCTCACCGAATGCCCCATAGAAAGTCGCTTTCTATGTGGGCACTTGTGACGGCTCGCTCACAAGTCTCGCTGTATGTGTCCATGAACACAGGCAATGGGACTCGGCCCTGCCCCTCGCTCCCTTTGTCACTGGCTTTGATGGACAGCAGGAGTCAATGGCTCCCGCTGCCTTAGCAAAGCCAGTAAGTGAGGGGAGAGAAGATTTGCAGATTTGCACAGCACTGGATCGAATGAGGGCTCAGGTAAGTAAAAGAGGGTGTCAGGTGGGATCACTGATGCCAAAACATTTGCCTTAAAGCAATTGTTAACCCAAAAAAACCAAAAAAAAACCCAAAAAAAACCCCTGCTCCCTTAAAGCATGTTTTACAGCGCAGGGCTGCTGAGCCCTGACACCGCGGTCAGTTTACGCGATTCCATCATCCGCAGCCCTGCTATCTGTCTCCCATATCTCCTCTGCTCTCCTCCCCCCCTCCCTGCCTGTCAGCACGTACCAGTGCCCGCTCCTGCTGCTCTCATAACTGCAACTAAATAGTCTTATCCCCTCTGTACCATAATAACAAGCGTCCCTGTGCCTGTGTTATGTAAAAAATCTTCCGATCTGTACCTATATGAGCTCCGCTCCCAGCGCTCAGCTGACTGTCTGCTCTCTCTCTCCTCTCTTCCCCGGCTGACGTCAGCGGGAGTGCTCGGCCCCGCTCACTGGAGCTGTGAGCCAGAGAGTAAAGAAAGCCGAGGAATCAGCAGAGCGTCTGGAGCGGAGCTCATATTAGGTACAGATTGGAAGATTTTGTACATAACACAGGCACAGGGACACTTGTTATTATGGTACAGAGAGGATAATACGAATTGGTTGCAGTGGGTTAACCACCAATTTAATATAAGGTACATTACATTAAGGTACAACATGTTTAGGCTTTAGAACCACTTTAATAGCTGCTCGACCTCCTTGAGCAATGACTTCAAGCAGGCGCTTTTGGTAGCACTGGATCAGACCTGCACAACGTTCAGGAGGACATTTTGACCTTTCTTCTTTACAAAAACTGCTTCATCTCAAACACATTTGTAGGATGTCAGGTGAATGGCGCTCGAGGTAATTACACAGCAGAAGTCTAGGCTCTGATTGGGCAACTCCAAAAGGCACATTTTCTTTTTCTGAAGCCAGTCTGTGGTGTATTTACTTCGCTGCTTAGGGTCATTGTCCTGCTGCATCAACCAACATCAACCGACTACTAAGTGTCAGCTGGTGGGCAGCCACCCTGACATTATCCTGTATGATATTTTGGTAAAGTTGGGAATTTATTTTCCCCTTGATGATGGCAAGTAGTCCAGGCCCCAAGGCAGCAAGGCCAAATCATGATGTTCCCACCACTATAATTCATCGCTGGGATGATGTTTTGATGTTGGTAAGCAATGTCCTTTTTGTGCCATACATATTGTTCAATATTATTCCCAAAAATGTTAATCTTGTTTCATTAGTCCACAAAACATTTTCCCAGTAGAGTTACTGGAGCTCTTTGGCAAACAAAATGTGCAGCAATGTTTTTTTTTGGGGGGAGCAGCGGCTTCCTCTGTGGGGTCATTGGCTCCTGTTGCTGTAAATCACAGCAAGTGAGCCAATGAGGAGAGAGGGGGTGGGGCCGAGCCGCGGCTGTAAATGGACACGCAGAGTGGCGCTGATCAGCCAAAGCTATGGCACACATGACTGTAGTGTGAGGCTTGGAAGGTTATTAATCAGCCTAGGGCAAGGCAGACCAATTCTAAAAATAGCTAAAAGCAAAAAAAGCCTTATGGTGGCCATACACAGTGCGATATAACTCACGGATGTCTGATTCGACAAAATGATAGAATCAGACAGGGTTTAAGAGAGAAAGAAATGTCAAGGCCAAAAGATGAGCAACACATAGTAACTGTTTCAATCAACTTAAGTTGATCAGCTGTGGTGGGAAAGAAATCAATTGTACAGGGTTGATAAATGATGCACTGCCACTGATAGACCCTGAATTACTGATTTTTCTTCCAACACAACTGATTGACTTGGGTTTACTGGAACCATCACTATCTGTCGTTTGTCCATGATTTGTTTCGTTTGATCAAAGTCTGATTCAATTGTTCTGTCGTATCAGAAATTGATCAGTTTTATCACAACGTTCATGGCCACCATTGGTAATTCATATTATCTACAAACAGACCTATTCAGCCCTTCCTGCAAATGTCATAGTTGCTGCACGGTTAACCTACACTTAGTATGGTTTTGCCTATTAACTACTCTACAGTTACTGTACTATCCAATAAGATCCCCACTACAAACACTGCAGAATAAGACTTTCTCATTACCTGTCTTTCTGGCATACAAATAAATTAAATGCATTCTCCGCTCCTAGGAAGTTATCATCATCAAGTATCTCTACTGCACTCATCCAGTTGGGATTAAAATCCCGTGCAATCTGTAGGAGCACAGAATACAGAGTCAGATATACATGAACAGAATAGCGAAAAATCATTAATTTATAATTCTCTATAGGCTTTTTTTGGCATAGTTATGCAGAGCTGCTTACCTCTTCAAAGTTTCCTTCCATCGGCTTATAAGCTAGCAACAACACTGAACGCATCAAGTCTCCCACCAGGATGAAATCGCCCTTGGTTTTCAGATACAAAGCCATAATATTGTTGTAGTGATTACATTCTGTACGCAGCTCTTTTTCTGCTGTCCACTCATACAGGCGAACCTAGGTAGAGGTGGCAGTTGTTGACATTAAAAGTACACCAACTATAGCCATCGGTATGCGCAAAAAATTGTAAACTTCTGCACCTTACATAGAAAGCCTTCTTAACATTACAAAAACTTACAACTGTGTCCAGCTAACGACCTACCTGTAACACGCCAAGCAGCTAACCACCTTCCTTACAGCCAGGGTTACATTCTAGTCTGTTCTATTACATTCAATACCCAGAACAATTCAACCACCCTCTAACTTTCAAAAGTGCCTATTAAAAGCTAAACCTGAGCTCTTGCTGCTTGTGTAGAGGGGTATGGGCCACAAGGGGATGAGCAATACCCTTCTGATTTAGCTTAATGTCCAAACCCTATAGAGGCAGGGTCTACGCCCCCCAAAAGTCCCCTGTGAATGTTTGAAGAAAAATGTATTAAACTAAAAAATACACAATAAAATACAGTTTGGAAATAATAACATGTAGTCAAACATAAAATATAAAGAGCAGCACTTTGTTTCTCTGTGTCCCCCAGTTTGCAGAAAAATTCATTTTAACTAAATAGAATTGTTTGGAAATATTAAAGCGGAAAAGGTGAAGTTTCGCTTTAAAGTGATTGTAAAGTCTCGTTTTTTATTTAAATTAAAAACAAACATGTTATACTTACCTCCTCTGTGTATTGATTTTGCACAGAGCAGCCCCTATCCTCCTCTTCTCAGGTCCTCTTCGGCTCTACTGGCCCCTCCCTCCTGTTGGGTGCCCCCACAGCAAGCAGCTTGCTATGGGGGCACCCAAGCTGAGTCAGAGCTCCCTGTGTCTATTCAGACAGAGCTGCGACCCGCCCCCTTTCTATTCTCATTGGCTGACTGACTGATTGACAGCAGCGGGAGCCAAGGGCGCTATGCTGCTGTCTCAGCCAATGAGGAGGGGAGTCCTGGAAGGCCGAGACATTCCTACAACATTGCTGGCGCTAGAGGGACTTCAGTTAAGTATTAGGGGGGCTGAAGAACACAGAAGGCTTTCCTCCTCCCATGCTCCTCTTTCAGAAATGGCATTTTTAGGGGGGAGCAGGAACCTGGTTTTGACAGGTACCCATTTCCACTATTGCTCGGATCTGGCGATCACAGGTCCCAGAAGACTGTGAGTCTATTCACAATGCACAGCGAACCAAGGACTGAAAACAGGTGGAGTAAGGGATCGCTGAGCACAATGCCCGATTCTGGAACAGGGGAGTATGTGTTTATTAAAAGTCAGCAGCTACAGTTTTTGTAGCTGCTGGCTTTAAATTTTTACTTTAATGACTGGAGCTTCTCTTTTAGCATGTTCTCCAACCTGCATGTAAAATAAAGAAGAGCATTTCCCTGTCAGCAGCACTGAAGTCTTTTGCCTTCATTTAGTTACAGTCAGCACTCTCCTCTCTCTCTGCTTGCCTCCTCAGTCTTCTACTCCCCCTCTATACTCTTAACTTCCAGAGGAGCACTGCCTTTTCCTTACAATGGTACAGGAGGGCTCTAGCACATATGCAGCTCTAAACTCTCAGGGCTCATGCACCACCTATATCTCTCCCCCTATGTTATGTTTGCATGACTTCACCATTCTGACACATCTGATTTAATACTCATTTGCAACCCCCCCCCCCCCAAACTGAAACTTTTGTAGAATATACTGTTACCATACAACCCATAATCAGAATGTTAAATGCATAACATCACAAGGTGCCCATTATCCATTATTACCGTGCTATTGATACTGGCCAGCAGCTTCCCATTAAATTCCACCATAGAGTACACAGCTCCTTTCACTTCTTTCTCAGCAACAGTCTGAAGCTTCCCTGGACAAAACACACATTTTATGATCAGTTCAGAGATTCAAAACTCAATACAACACAGAAGCAGAAGTGTCTGATACCCTTCACAACCCATCTAATGCTTGCCTTGATTTTCAAATCTGCATTGAGAAAATCATACCTGGAATGAAATGGGCAACTGCTATCCCTCTGGAATGTATATCTTAATCCTTAAAACACAAGATGTAAAACATACCAGTCTATTTTTTTTATGCTTACCATCACTGTATTGGAAAACCACAATCCTCCCTTGCTTTGGTTCTGCCTCATCCGGATATACCATGGCTGTTCCTACTATAAAATAAGTGCTTGGATCCTTCCCCAGCTTACAGGACACCAAGCTAAGGGTGTATTCATTCTGCAGAAACTGGTGAGTGTGCAGGACTAAAGAGAAAAGAAAAACAAAAGCATGGATTTTCCAGTTTACTTGATGCCTCTTTATAACTAATGTTAAGGTGTAACTAATGTCTAACTTTTTACCTTCAAAAGTGTGCTGGTCTATGATAAGTAGATTGTGAACTTCAATTTCTTCTCCAAATGAGGTTTCATGGGGAGAGGTGCTTCCTGAAAAAAGCTTACTGCTGCTCACACTGGAAGACAATGCCTGTGGGATTCAAGATACAGGCATGTGAAGGCTGCTTAAATGTTCAAAGCCCAGCTCTCAAACCACAGCAACTAAAAAATGCCATAGGGCGTACGTACAGCTCATTAAAAATGGAAGCCTGTTCTAGCATAGTTCTCTTGGGAAAATGGGAAGTAATACATAGTATATGACCCAATGTTTGTGGACACCTACCTATCTGGCCAAAAGTATGTGGACAACCCACCAAATTATTAAAGCGGAACTAAAAGGCAAAACTTTTTTTTTTCATTTATGGATAAAGTATACATAGTAGAAGTGCTCTAGCATGAAGTGATTCAATATACAAACCATATGTACCAAAATTTGTATATTTCAGTTCCCTGTGTCCCTGCCCACAATCAAGCCACAGCTACACAAACTCCACCTACATATTGAAGCTGAGCTGCATAGAGTGGACATTTAAATATTAACTGCAGCATAGCCTGCTGAAAGTTCCTGGCTTTTTTTCACAGAAGCTGTTGGGCACTTCCAGGTTTAACCACTTGACCTCTGGAAGAGTTGCCCCCATTCATGACCAGGCCATTTTTTTCGATATGGCATTGCGTTATTTTAATTGACAATTGCGCGGTAATGCAATGCTGTACCCAAATAAAATGTATGTTCTTTTTTTCCCCACAAATAGAGCTTTCTTTTGGTGGTATTTGATCACCTCTGTGGTTTTTATTTTTTTGGGCTTTAACCACTTCAGACCCTGAAGATTTGGCTGCTGAACGACCAGGCCATTTTTTGTGATTCGGCACTGCGTCGCTTTAACTGGCAATTGCGCGGTCGTGCGACGCTGCACCCAAACAAAATTGACATCCTTTTTTCCCCACAAATAGAGATTTCTTTTGGTGGTATTTGATCATCTCTGTGGTTCTTATTTTTTGCGCTATAAACAAAAAAAAAGTGACAATTTTGAAAAAAAAAAAAAAAAACACAATATTTTGTACTTTTTGCTATAATAAATATCCCCATTTTTTTTTCTCAGTTTAGGCCGATATGTATTCTTCTACATATTTTTTTTTCCCAAAAATATCGCAATAAGCGTATATTGATTGGTTTGAGCAAAAGTCATAGCGTCTACAAAATAGGGGATAGATTTATAGCATTTTTATTATTTTTTTTCCTCACTAGTAATGGCAGCAATCTCCAATTTTGATCGGGACTGCGAAATTATTGCAGACACAGCGGACACTTTTGACACTTTTTTGGGACCATTGGCATTTATACAGCGATCAGTGCTATAAAAATGCACTGATTACTGTAAAAACGTCACTGGCAGGGAAGGGGTTAACACTAGGGGGCGATCAAGGGGTTAACCGTGTTCCCTGTGTGTGTTTCTAACTGTAGGGTGAGGGGACTGACCTACATGAAATGACAGATCATGGTTCCTAGCTATTAGGAACTCACGATCGGTCTTTCCTCACAGAACAGAACAGGGATTTGAGTGTTTACACACACACGTCCCTGTTCTGCCTCTTGTGTCCGTTACCGTCGGCCACGAGCATCGGCACCCCCCTGCTATACCGCTTAAAGGAGCCAACGTATAGCTAGGATTGCTCGTGCCGACCTGCCACAGTATAATGACGGCGGCTGTTTGGCAAGTGGATAAACAAAGACTGACCATTTTGAACAAAAAAAAAAAAAAAAAAAAGTACTTTTTGCTATAAAACATATGTAAAAAATCAAAATTATGTATTCTGCTACATGTTTTTGTAAAAATAAATCCCAATAAGTGTATATTGATCGGTTTGCATAAAAGTTATAGTGTCAAACTATGGGATATATACTGGAATTATCTATTTTTACTAGTAATGACGGCGATCAGCGACTGATATTGCGGCAGACGTTTTGACACTAGCTGACACTTTGTGGGAACCAGCGACACTAACACAGTGATCAGTGCTAAAAATATGCATGGTAACTTTACTAATGACACTGGCTGGGAAGAGGTTAAACATCAGGCATTCAAAGGGATAAATGTGAGCCTAGCCTGTGTTTGTGTGTACTGTGATTGGTGCTTTTACTAAGGGAAGTCATGGATTTTATTTCCTAATTTGCTTTGTTTACACAGGTTCTGTCCTGTGTAAATTCATGATGATCGGCGGGTGCACCTGCACCCGGTGATCGACATCTGCTGTGTTTAGTCACAGCGCGGCCGGGTCACCGGTGGTGTGCACTCCCTACCCAGAAGTGTCAGATCACGTACTAGGTACGTGGTCTGGAGTCGCCTTGCTGCCGTATATCTATGTCTAGGAGGGAGCGAGAGATGGGAAAGTAGGAGAGAGAGGGCTGGGAAAGAGGGGGAGGGAAGAGAGAGCGAGAGAGAGCTAGAGAGAGAGGGAGAGAGAGAGAGGGGGGGGAGTGTGAGAGAGGGAGGGAGAGAGAGGGGGGAGAGGAGAGGAGGGGTATAGGAAGAGGGGAGGTAGTGAGAGGGGGGGGTTAAGGAAAAGGGGGAGGGGGGGGGGTTGGGAAGAGGGAGAGGGGGAAGGAGAGGGGGGTGTAGGAAGAGGAGGGTAGTGAGAGAGGAGGAGGGAGGGAGAAGGAGAGCAGGGAGGGAGAAGGAGAGGGGAGGTAAAGAGGGGAGGGGGCTGTAGGAAGGGGGGTAGTGAGAGGGTGAAGGAAGTGGGGGCGAGTGTAGGAAGAGGGGGTAGTGAGGGAGGGGGGGGGGGAGAGAAGAGGAGGGGGTAGTGAGAGAGGGGAGGTAGGGAGAGGGGGGTTGAGAGAAAGAGGGTGGGTTGATCAGTATGCCTGCTATGTCTCACCATTATACTGTATGAAGTACAGTACATCCCCCACCTACATACACAGGTTTCCTCTCAGAGTGGTCTCACCCCTGTCCGTGTAGAAGGCAGGATGTCACACTCCGATTCATAGCTGCATGCCAGTCCCTCCTCCCACTGTCACAGCAAATAACACTTACCCAGTCCAGGAAGTGTAGTCCACCTCCTTCCTCGGCTCTCTCGGTCCCTCTCTCTCCTCTCAGGACCAGGAGCCTGTTGACACCATCCATCCCGCGGCCCCTGAATCTATCCTGCCCCTTCCACCCAGGAGCCTCTCATAAGCCCCCCTACTGGCCCCGGCCCTCGAACTGAGAGCGTGAATGGTCAGTCCGTCCCTGGGGACGGGCCTTGCAGCTGTCACCAAGCAACCACGGCCAGTGCTGAATGGCACTCGTTCGGCATTGCCTCACCCCCAGGGAGTTGGAAGAAGTTGATAGAAGGGAGAGGAGTGGAGTTATGGGATCTAATTTAGAACATGTGGCCTGGTGGCCCACCGGGCAAATGCCCGGTATGCCCTATGGCCAGTCCGGGCCTGCCTGTATGAATAAAATGAGCTTTAGAGTGGCACCTGCAGACTGGTAATATGCTCCATATTATTCATATGCAATTGCTGGACTACAAAATACACAGTATAATAAAACATCTTTTTTGTTTTAACGCCAACTATTAAAAATTAGGGCAGAAAATATTTACAACACCACTATACATTCTGTTTAGAAATAACAGCAGATAAGTCCTTACTTATGTAATTAAGAGAACCTGCATTTAAAGCAGCATGTAGACTGTCACTGCTGACCTCCTCCTGAAAATATGGATACTGGTATCGGTGCCAATACTAGGCACTTGAGCGAGTATCGGTACTCACCCAAATGCTCCCGATACCAAGACCGATCCTTTAAGGTGCGATTTGCATCAATACAAAATGAATGCATCGCACTGCAAGAAATCGCATGCAATTTCCCCCACTGCTTCTGTGTGTAGAAGTGCCATCTAGAGGGCAGTTTAGAACTCACAAAATTCAGCAGAGGGAGCGCTGTTCCAGTAAGTGGGTAGAGACAGATTAGAAGTTTAAATCAGCAATCATTTATTGGAAAACTTGAGCTTCTGGGGGCGGGCGGTGAGCCCGATGGACGTCCTTTGTTGCCCACACAGTACTGTCTTCATAGTGGAGCACTTCCACCAGCTCCTAGTTTCCCCCAGGCCGATGAACCCTGACTGCAGCTGTCATTCCCGGCTCCATCCATTGATACAGCCATCCATTGGGCTCACCGCCTGCCACCAGGTGCTCCAGGGTTAGAGGCAGCCATTCATTCCACCAGACTCAACAGGGTAAACTACAGTGCCTCACTGGCACACTACCATCTCCCTGCATGGGCTTGTGATCCATCTACCCAATGTCATCAGCCTGTTCAGTTTTCCAATAAATAATTTGCTGCTTTAATCTGTCTCTACCTACTTACTGGAAAAGTGCTCCCTCTGCTGAATTTTGTGAGTTCTAAACTGCCCGCTAGATGGCGCTTCTATATACACACACATACGTAAAACACATGCGATTCATTCCAGTGCGATTTGTGCCAAAATATTTTTTGCGTTGACGCAATTTGCCACGCAAAGTATCGTTACTCGGAACCAGCGAGTACTTGACCCAAAGCATCGGTACTTGTACTCACTGATAAAAAAGCGGGATCGGTGCAACCCTACTTGTAAGATCAGTTAAAGACTGCAGACTGTCAGTCACAGCTCTCTGATCCGCCCCCTCCTCACTCACTGGAGGGTTGGGCTGTGGAGGGGATGGGGTACAGCCGGCTCAGGCTCTCAGCGGCACGTATAACCTTTTTTACCAGCTATACATTTTCCTTTGCTCAGTATAGGTGTGTTTACAGCATAATCAGATAATAGCACCAAGATTTCTTTAAAAGTTGAACAAAAACACTTGTTGCACAACTGCTCCATACTCATCCACATGAGTTGATTTTGCTGAAGGCTACTCTGGCCAATATATAAAATGACCAGGAACATAATTTCACCTGAGTGCTTGCACTTGGTCGTAGAGGAGAGCTTCCGCCACTAGCGTCCTGAACCTCTGTTCTACTAGACAGAACGCCAAAACATTGAGACACCTCCTGATAGCAAATTTTCCTACACGCATGAGAAAGCCATCATTAGTGCAAGTTTACCCATTACATGTAACAATTTCTAATGTATCTCTTCAACAGACCTACCTAGGAGATTCATAGAGTGGTACAGTTCTGATATGCAGTTTCTGGATTTCATCAATAGTTCCAATGGTTAGTGTGCTATTGTTAGCTAGGGCCAAGCTGTAAAGAACAGAACATAGCAAAATACAGAATTAGATTTAATGGTGATTTATTTTCTATGAATTTATTTATGTTTATTTATTTCAGGTACTTATATAGCGCCGTCAATTTTGCGCAGCGCTTTACATATACATTGAACATTCACATCAGTCCCTACCCTCAAGGAGCTTACAATCTAAGGTCCCTAACTCATGTTCATACATAGGGACAATTTAGACAGGATCCAATTAACCTATCAGCATGCCTGGAGTGTGGGAGGAAACCGGAGTACTCAGAGGAAACCCACGCAGGCACAGGGAGAACATGCAAACTCCAGGCAGGTAGTGTTGTGGTTGGGATTTGAACCAGCGACCCTTCTTACTGCTAGGTGAGAGTGCTACCCACTACAGCACTGTGCCCCCCCACATGATAGCACTTTATTTTTGAGTTTTGACAAAAAGGATGACCCTCCAAAATAGGTTAATAAAAATGTATACCATTGTCGTGACACAGTTTTAAAGTATTTACAGACACATTTTCTTTTTGTTTTGGATTGAGTAAGAAAGGTAAAAACAGCTATTACTGTTTATCTAGTATCGGGAAATTTTCCCTCATTTCCTGTGTCATACACAAGAGGGAATTAGAGAAAATCTGCCTACATTACAGGAATTCCTCAGGAATTCCTCCCCCCTTACCTCTTGTCCTGGGGACAATTCTAAAATCTAATTCTAAAACCCACTTTCACTCTCAGTGGCAATGGTCAGCAGTACAAATAGAGCTGTGAACCTCCCTTAAAGGGGACACTGGCTGTAATAAAAAAAAACTTAACAAAGGACCCAAGTCTTTACCATCCTACAAAAAAATCTCTAGCGATACACTTTAAAAAAAGACTAACAGCCATCGGAACCAGCATATTCCAATGCTAAATGTGGGGCCACTAAGATATCACAGTTGCTTCCATCACAAATTGCTTACGTAACATTAGACTGTAGGTAATGCATGTCCCATCACCATTATATTAACAGAAAAGGTTTACCTATCAGGATAACCCTCTGAGTTTAATGGGCACATATAGTTGACTTCCTTCAAGTTAACATTGGAGAAAACAAGTTTATGGTTGCTGCTGTAGATGACAGTCGGCCGATCAGAACAAGCAAATACATTTGTTGTGGACAGAGAACGGAACGTCCTCAACACTGTGGGCTGTGTTCCCAATGTGACCTTTTTTCTGTCACTCAAAAGACCTGGAACAAAGAAAGAAATTACTTTAAATGAGACCACAAGAATGCTAAAGACACTTACATATTGATACCAATATCTTCTATAGTATAAGCAAAGATCCTCTAACAAGCCAGTGGAAATCTAAGATCCCTTCTCTTTTGCATATATTTAGTGGTACAGTTTTTAACTAGTACAGTGAAAACAATACTTGAATACTAAACAAACCACATGTTGATTTGAAAATACTCTTTTTGATAAGAGTAAACATTTAAAATCCGTATTTAATTAGTGGAAAATGATGAATGAAACCTGATCTACAACATTCCGAAATAAACTGATGTATAAAAGAAGCAACACTTCATAAATCTAAATATGCTCTGCACCCAGGAGACACAAGCACTCCTATGTATATAAATATAAAACACCACTGCCACCTTACAAAAAAAGAATACAAAAATAAATTAGAAAATGTCCAATTTTCCAAAAAAATAAAAATTCCCAATTTGAGGTGGTTCTGTGACCCCTTCAGATCATCATAAGCATGTTGTACACTTCGTGTAATCACACTTGAAAAAAACGTCCACAATATGTGCTCTTCATGCCCTCAATTTTCACTAATAATCTTCAGTAACATCCATCTATGTGTGAAAATCTTTCATGACTTATGTGAAAATACCATTCCCTGCAGGCCAGACACTCACCAGATCACCATTTCTCTCATACATTTGATTGGCATAGATGGCTTTTATTAAGAGCACATATTGTGGAAATGTTTTTCACGCGTGATCGAGCGAGGTGTAAAATATACTTTTTCTTTTTTAAAGATATGTTTAATTGATTTTAAAGACAAACTTACACACATACAAAAAAACGTTTGTTGCCCAACGCAGTGCACAGAAAAGGGCTATGCACTCAAACAAGCAATAAATAATACTAGTTGATTATCATCACACACATCTCTTGTGGTTAATAAAAATTGAGTTACAAGGAACTATACAGGTAACAGAGTTTCGAGTCAAGTAACTGAAATGAATAGGGTGGTTAGCATAACCAAAGAATAATATAGCTAGCATATTGACCCTGGGGTGAGAATCAAAGGGCTAGCTATCCATCTGACCCAAATTTTATTAAATGTTTTAGCTCTTTTCTGAGTCTCAAATGTGAGTTTATACAATGGCAAGAGACGGTCGTTGATTAATTTCAACCACAGTGGTCTTGTTGGAGATAAGTTTGGTAGCATCTGGATGTCTTAACATTTTCTTCATTGAAGGCACTCTAATAGGATTGTCCAGAGAACCAAATTGGACACGGACAGCATGTCGGAGCTGATAGTAGTAAAACAATTAGGTGCGTGGTAGGTCAAAGTCAGCGCGCAATTGGTAAATGGAGTTAAAACCCTGTGCAGTTTATAAATGGCACAGATATTTAATCCCCTTAGAATACTATCGCTGTGGATCAGGTGTAGAATATACTTATGTTCGATCTGTAAGGGGGTCACAGCGCCACCTCAAATTGGGAATTTCAGATTTAGAATACTTTATTAATCCCAAAGGGAAATAATATTTTTTTTTATTTTTAAGTGTTACTAAACCCACAACATTAAAATCAGTGTGTATATGCAGAAAAGCTTACTCGTTCTACTCACTGTAGAACCTAAGGGGTTAATCTGCCGCATTGTGTAAAAAGGCTGTTTGATCCTGTCTTCTCTGATCCGCCCCTTCTTCCACTATCCCCAATCCATCTCCTGATAAAACAGAGCCTTTGGAGTCACTCTGCACATGCTCAGCTTGTGTGTGTATCGCTAGGGTTTATGTGATCAGCAAAGGTCCAAACAGCACTTTCCAGACAGAGGGTCAGGGGCCCTACAGCCTCATAGAACATAAATAAAAAAATTGCGCTGCGCTTGATTATATACCATAAGGGGTAATACCCAAAATCACTTGAAAAATAAAAAATAAAGCATCAAGAACATATTTATACACACTACTTCTCACGTGCAATGTGCATACAATATATATATTATATATATGTATATATGAGCAATTTTAAGCGCAGTGTGCATACATGTAACTATAATAGTGTTAAAACATATATACTTGTGCATATACTGAATACCAAAATCCAGTGACAAACTGAAAACATGCAATAACTCATATAAAGTGCAACATGCAAATATCTGTTTAAATATTAAATCAAATTATATATAAGTGCACAGTGCGTCTTAAAAACACAATTGATGAGATCTTTATTGGTGAAATCCTTATATTAGTGTCCAAAATATCCAAATTAAATGTGCATCCATATCCGTAAAAATCAATAAAAGTCCAAATCCTCCAGTGTGCTGAATTCCAGTGTCACAGACAACCGTGATGTGCCTCAGTGCCCCCCCAAAGTGATTGCGCTCACCTTAGAGCGTGTGACACAGTGATTAACTTGTGTCAAAACATGCTGTGTAGCCACCCCCTGGGCTATGTATGGTACGCTAGATACGATCTCCACTTTAGGTCAATGTGGCTCCATAGACATCTGTGCAGTGTGCAGGAGAGGAGATGAACAGGAGAGACTCTCCTTTCCTGCACACTGCACAGATGTCTATGGAGCCACATTGACCTAAAGTGGAGATCGTATCTAGCTTACCATACATAGCCCAGGGGGTGGCTACACAGCGTGTTTTGACACAAGTTAATCACTGTGTCACACGCTCTAAGGTGAGCGCAATATGTTTGGGGGGGCACTGAGGCACATCACGGTTGTCTGTGACACTGGAATTCAGCACACTGGAGGATTTGGACTTATTGATTTTTACGGATATGGATGCACATTTAATTTGGATATTTTGGACACTAAGGATTTCACCAATAAAGATCTCATCAATTGTGTTTTTAAGACGCACTGTGCACCTATATATAATTTGATTTAATATTTAAACAGATATTTGCATGTTGCACTTTATATGAGTTATTGCATGTTTTCAGTTTGTCACTGGATTTTGGTATTCAGTATATGCACAAGTATATATGTTTTAACACTATTATAGTTACATGTATGCACATTGCACTTAAAATTGCTCATATATATATTGTATGCACATTGCACGTGAGAAGTAGTGTGTATAAATATGTTCTTGATGCTTTATTTTTTATTTTTCAAGTGATTTTGGGTATTACCCCTTATGGTATATAACCAAACGCAGCGCAATTTTTTTATTTATATTCTTTGCACGGTTATGAGTACGTGAACTGCGTTTGCTGCTAGATATTTATCTCTACTATTTTTTAATTGTTTGCATATTGAGCATTGGATTATTGTGGCTCGCAAGATTTTTACCTTTAGCCTCATAGAACAGTCAGTAAAATGAAAACTCCTACAAGATTTAACCAGATACTGTTAAAAAAGTCACAAGACTGCTATATACTGCTGAAGAAAAAAAGTTATTTAGCAGTTTTTATTTACTAAAACTATAGCATTTGCATGTTTTGTGTGCTGTGGGAGACCAGATATAGTGAATGCAGGGTCCTGGATTTAGTAACACAAAAAAAATGTTACTTTTAGAATTGTTGTAATTTGTTTTATAAAAGCAGCACTACCTTATGCTTACACTTTTTTTTGCTCTGTTAAACATTACAGCTACATCATAATTCTCTGTTTACCTGTCTCTGTGTTGAGGCTGAAATAGAAGAGAGCACCATCACCCAACGCACACAGCAAGTAGTGACTGTTCTCAAATGAAGTCATAAGGATGGATCTTGGAATAATCTCTGAAAAAAAAGAATAAAAAATGTTAACCTTAATACAGAGCACTACACAGTGAAAGAATGTTGCCTCATTTCACTAAGCTATAGTGACCATTATTTTCCCCAATAATTTTCATTTTCAGCATCAAGAATTAAAAATGATATACTTTCTAAAATGATGATCACAGCAGAAAATATTGTACCGTATTTTTCGGACCATAAGACACTTTTTCCCCCCAGAAATATGGGGGGGGAAATGTTCCTGCGTCTTATGGTGTGAATATAAGACAGGCACCGCCCTCTGCCACCGCTCGCATCGCCTCCCGCCACCACCACTGGAAGAAAGACAGGAGAGCGGGGACATACTTCCAAACCCCCGTGGGCGCCGGGCGAGACAGAAAAATAGGCCACTATGGGCCTGATGGAGGAGGGAGAAGTGCCAGCTGTCCCTCGGGGAGCCCGGCACTATAGAGGCAGAGAGAACCGCAGGGCCGGGGAGCGGCCGGAGGAAGAGAAGGCAGGAGTCGGCTCCCAGGAACGATGGCCGGGGAGGAGGAGGAGGAGGGCGGACCGAGGACAGGAGGAATAGGCAGGCTGCTGGAATAACATCAGGTAAGGCAATGGTCACTCCGCATTTTCTATGGCAATGGTCACTCCGCATTTCATGGGCACTGGAAAATATTTTAGTATAACATTTGGTTCAGAATATTTTTTTTTCTTGTTTTCAACCTCTAAAACCTAGGTGCGTCTTATGGAGCGAAAAATACGGTATGTTGTATTTCATAGAAAATTAAGAAAAATAACACAAATATTTCAACTTGTCTTACCGCCCCCCAGCATCTCCTTGTGCAACAACCGAAAATCTGGCAAACTTAGGATTCGGGCAGAGATGTCAGTCCAAAGGCCAATAGCACAAAGTGAGGACATTGTGTCACTGCCTTTCAGCGGGGTCACATCTAAACAGGCAACTTCATGTTCCATTTCAGTACAGCTGTGCAGTAAACAAATGTGTTATGGAAATGCAAAAGTATAAAAAGGTAAAAAGATAGTAAGGTTGATAAAGAGAAACATGTAGAAAGGGAGGAGAGTAGCAGAAGGGAGGAGAGTGTAACAGAAGGAAAAATAATTTTACTGACATACCTCATCTGTCTAAGTTCTCCGGGGTGGATTTCTAGATGGTAAAGGACTCTTCCCACAGCAAGTAGAACTTGACGGCTGTTGCAGGAACAGACACTGACTTTACGACCCTGGGGCTCCTTCCACTCACTCACCAAGCTCTGGGGGTCTTGAGACACCAGACGCACTGATGCTGAGGTTATCTGTATAGGTGTAAACAGAGATGTTATACCAAGAACAAGCTGATCCACAAGAAGTTTAAATATAATGTTTAAAAAAAAAAAAAGAGGATGAGAAAGAGTCCCCTACCTGAATGAGCTGCTGATGTGCCACATTGCCACAGAAAAAGGTCTGCTGATCGTCAACAAAACCAGCAAGGTCGGTCTCTTCCACCTCTTCTCCAGACAAGGTCAAAACTCTGCAAACAAGTCACAGTTTAGTCTTCCAATAGCGAGTAGGGGCCTAGGGAGAACAATTCTTAATTCACAGCTCACCTGGTCTGTCCAACAAAAGACAGGACCAACGTGTCATCTGTTTCACGACTGGCAGCAACTCTGAGAGGCCACAGGCCTGATAAAGGGAGCACAGAAAATTACACAAGAGTAGAGGAAACAGATTGTACAGCTAACACTAACAATCTGACATTATGTAAAATAGATGAAAAGATAAATCCAAATACGCCAAATAAAATCTATAAAAATCAATGTTCAGAACCAGTTAATGTGTACGAAAAGCCCTAGTCTAAACTATATTGTCCGCTGTGGGGTTAATCAGCACCTTTGATCCCTGGTAAGTCGATGCTGGCATGCTCATGAATGCCAATGCCATTTCTGATAATCCGCAGCGAACCTTCCTTGAACGCTCCAGAGCAGGTAACAAGCTGTAGATAAAAGACAGTGACTTAACCTTAAGGACAGACACCAAACAGTTAACATGAAGAATTAGGGGAAAGATAATCTCACCTGTCCTTGTCCCTGTCTTTCAAGATCCACTACACACATGTCCACAATTGGGCCCAGGTTAGTGAAAGTCTCCATTGCCGCAACGTAAGAGCCCTGCTCAGTACTGTCTACAGTTAGCTAGAAAGAAGACAAAAAAAACCTTGAAAACAATTCCAAAAGTATTTTGCTGGTAAAAACTATTTGCAAATATCTATTTTACATTTTTGACCCGAGTAACTCGAACACACAATATAAAGGATGAATATTCTGTTCCCAAGCAACAGGTCAGTTTTCATCATGTGAATCAGTACATGGATGATGAATCTCCCAATGCAGTCATAAGAGTGGTTTTATTACTGCCAAAATAAAATATTACAATGTAGCCACCTACTGGAAGAAGAGCGATATTGCACTGGTAGGAGTCCTAGTCTGCGATTTAATAAAAATGGATTTTTAGACTTACTGAAAAATCTATTTATTGAAGCTCATTGGAGGGATAAAAGATTTAGAGACTATTGGGTTATACTGCTCCCTACAGCAAACACAGAGGGGCGAGACCCGTGCCTCTCAATAACACATTTTTTGCTCATTGAGGGACACATGATTCAATGACTATTAGAATGTCCAACGGCAGTCCAACAGAAAGATGGGCAACATTAATAAAACCCTAACAGGCCCACACAACAACAGTTACTTGGGTCCACCAGCAGTTCAAAGAACCAACTGATGGACCTAACGCTTGAATATCCACCTGGAAGGGTTGAGAGAACATCTGAACAGAAAAACTGAATATTGAAACAGAATGCAATGATTTGCAAATCTCATATAATGCATATTTTATTCACAATAGAAAACATATCAAATGTTTAAATTGAGAAAATGTACTAATTTAATAAAATAAGGTAATTTTGAAATTGATGATAGCAACGCATCTCTAAAAAGTTGGACAGGGTTAGGTTTACCACCGTTTAACATCCCTCTTCTTTTAACATTGTAAACATCAGGGAACTGAGGTGACCAGTTGCTGGAGTTTTGGGAAAGGAATGTTTTTCCATTGTTGCCAGATATATGATTCTAACTGCTCAACAGTCCTGGGTGTTCTTTGTTTTATTTTTTGTTTCAACATGTTTCAACATGCAATAAATAATTTTCAATTTGTGAAAGGTCTGGACTGCAGAAAGGCTGGTTAAGCACTCGGACTCTACTACTATGAAACCACGCTGCTGTCACAGATGCAGTATGCATTTTAGCATTGTCCTGCTGAAATATGCAAGGTCTTCCTCTGACAAAAATGTCTGGATAGGCACATACGCTGCTCTAAAATCTGATATTATCTTTCAGCATTAAATGGTGCCTTTCCACATGTGCAAGCTGCCCATTCCATACGCACTAATGCACTCCCATACCACCAGAATGCAGGCTTTTGAATGGATCGCTGATAACAGGCTGGAAGGTCCTTCTCTTTAGTCTGGAGGACGCGGTGCCAAAAAAAATGTCAAATTTAGATTTGTGCAAAAGGTGTACTGAAGCGCTGATATAGTGATTAAATATATATCATTAGGAAATACCTAAATAATTAAGCTGCAACCATGCTCACAGTGATCTAACACCTAAAATAATAATGATAATTAACAATATTGTGTATAAGATTGCAATAAATACATAAAAAATAGATACCTAAAATAAATGTGTTCAGTCATCAATAATAAAAGGCATACATCCCCCCTCCGGATTCGAAAAAAGTTATCCAAAAATACCAATAGTCCCAAATTCTACATAATAAAATGGTTCATGGGGAGGGAAAATAAAACAGTTTCTCGGTGTGGTTAAGCAGGAAAAAAAAAAAACACTCCCAGCGGGCTGCCACAGTATTGGTAGTACTCTGCTAATTCATCCCATTCCTCCTCTCGGTTCCTCCGATTATAATAATTCTCCCATAGAATAAAAGAAACAAATCATTGCGCATTGATCAACATATGCAACATACCATCAAAAGCACAGGCGGATCCACTCACATATACTTGTGAAATAACCAGTGCTCAAGAACAATCAGACGCTCGTAACAAATTCCTTCCCTCATACCACATCCACTGTGCTCACCAAAGATACATAAGATGTTGTCGCTGGCTCCCCCCGACGTGTTGCGTCACATGTCACTTAGCTACCCTTGATAAATTATTATTATAATCGGAGGAACTGAGAGGAGGAGCGGGATGAATTAGAGTACTACCAATACTGTGCAGCCCGCTGGGAGTGTTTTTTTTTTTCCTGCTTAACCATACCGAGAAACTATTTTCCCTCCCCATGAACCATTTCATTATGTAGAATTTGGGACTATTGGTATTTTTGGCTAACTTTTTTTGAATTCGGAGGGGGGATGTATGCCTTTATTATTGATGACTGAACACATTTATTTTAGGTATCTAATTTTTGTGTGTTTATTGCAGTCTTATACACATTGACATATTAGTCACCATTATCACTGCTCTATAGGAGCCTGTGCACTTTATTAGGAAGTTAATTGTAGCGCACCATTGTTTGTTAATTATCAAATTTAGACTTGTCTGATCACAGAGCAGTTTTCCACTTTGCAACAGACCATTTTAAATCAGCTTTGGCCAAGAAAAGACAGCAGCGTTTCTGGATCTTGCATTTTTTGATGGCACGACAAATTATGTTCACAGACAGTAATTTTTTTTTAAGTATTCCGGAGCCCATGCAGAATCATGCCTGTTTTAAAAGCTTTTTTTTTGGGGGGGGGTTAACAAACACAACATATCCCGTTCCCTTAAAAGCATGTTATACAGTACAGTGCTTGTGCTGTGTTATTTGGCCCCCTGTAACACCTAAAAAAAAAACCTGGCTGATCTTGCCTTGCTATACCCTCCACCCTGTAAACTGACCACAGTATATCATGGGTGCTGAGCCCTGACACCGCGGTCTGTTTACGTGCCTCCATCATCCGCAGCCCTGCTCTCTGTCTCCTGTGTCCTCTCCCCCCTCCGTCTCCTATTAAATATATAATGCTCCCATCTCCTCTGTTTTGACACAATAAGATCCCCTGTGTCTGTTTTATATAATAAATATGCTCATCTGTACCAAGATTACAGCGGTTTCCTGCAATCACGTGACTCCTCGGCTCTCTCTCCGGCTGACATCAGCGTCAGTGCTTGGCCCCGCCCACTGTAACTGTCAGCTGGGCAGAGGAGAGGAGAGAGGAGGCACCTGAACACTGGGAGCTGATGTGTTATTGATACTGATAAGCATATTTATTATACAACACAGGCACAGGGGGAACCTATTTTTATAATACAGAAAGGATGGGAGCTTTTTACTTCAGTGGCTTAACAATCACTTTAATGTAGAGTACCATCTGAGAGCATGAGGATCACAGCCATTAAATATTGCATTTCAGCCTTGGCCCTTTGTGCACAGAGCTTTCTCCAAATTCTTTGAATCTTTTGATATTATGTACTGTAGATGATATATTTAAAGTCTCTTTTTATTGTTCGATAACTTTGAGAAGCAGTTTGTCACAGATTGGTGACCTTCTGCCCATCTTTATTTCTGAGACATTCTGATCACCTGCCCATCTTTATTTCTGAGTATCTTTCTTGTTCCTCCCTGTACATGAGGTGACTGCATTTGGATTTTATTTCTTCATATCAATAAAGATACCTTCTATGGTGTGCGGCCGTCCAGGATTTTTTTCTTTCCTCAACCTTGTGCAGAGCCAGCACCTGTGAGTTCTATTAGGGCGGGTGTCTTGATACGGATCTGAGAGATTGGAGCGGCAATCTTTTGCTTATGATTTTCCATGTTATTACTAGGGATGGGCTGTCTGTTCGAGTGGAACATGAGTTCAACTCGAACATTGGCTGTTTGCCCGTTCGCTGAATAGCGAACAATTTGGGGTGTTCACGGCGAAAGCCGGCTATTAATGAATTGTCGGTCCCGACAATACACATATAAGTCATTGAAGAATAAAAATAAAAAATGCTTGGGTGTCCCCCAAAATTCCATTACTAGGCCCTTCAGATCTAGTATATATATTAAGGGGAACTCCGCTGCAAATTTTTTAAAAAAATGGCGTGGGGTTCCCCCAAAAATCCACACCAGACCCTTATCCGAGCACGCAACCTGGAAGGCCGCAGGAAGAGAGGGGGGACGAGAGAGCGCCCCCCCTGAACCGTACCAAGCCACGAGCCCTCAACATTGGGAGGGTGCTTTGGAGTAGCCCCCCAAAGCACCTTGTCCCCATGTTGATGTCCCCACGCATTTTTTTTTTATTTTTCAATTACTTCCAATGACTTTTATGTGTATTGTCGGGAGCGACAATTCATTAATAGCCGGCACTAGCGCTACACTTTTAAATGACTTTTTTTCTTTAGAAATGTCATTTTGCTCTCGGACTGTTATAAACACGGGAAGCATGCGCTACTTTACAGGCATACTATAGACACCCCCCAGGTACAAAATTTAAAGGAATATTTCACTTTAAGCATTATTAAAATCACTGCTCCCGAAAAAACGGCCATTTTTAAAACTTTTTTTGCATTGATACATGTCCCCTGGGGCAGGACCCAGGTCCCCAAATACTTTTTATGACAACAACTTGCATATTAGCACTTCTGATTTTTCACATTTGAGTCCTATAGACTTTAACGGTGTTCGCGTGTTCGAATTAATTTTTTGCCTGTTCGCATGTTCTAGATGCGAACCGAACCGGGGGGGGGGTGTTCGGCCCATCCCTAGTTATTACCACTTAGGTTGACAGCTCAACTTTTTGCTGCTCAATGTGTTGCGGTCATCGATTTTAAAATTATATTGTTTTTATAAAACATTTGACGTTTTCTATTGGTTTATGGGTTTATGAGATTTGCAAAGTGCTGAATTGTCTTTATGTAGATTTTACACAGCATCCCAACTTTTTGGGAATTGGGGTTGTACATTGAATTGTAGAACACAATTCTTTAATTCTGCTGCTGGTTTTTTAGGAGCACAAAAGTGAAGTTAGCAATGACCGTGAAATCATTTGGGTCTAAAAGATCAGGCAGATCAGAACACATGTAATATGGAACCCATGTCAGCGCAACTTCACACACAGATCGATGGATAATTAGGAACAAAGTTAAAAATATCAATTGGAGGCACTTTATAATTCGCCTCCAGCGGGGCAATATTTATTGGAGAAGATTTCATGGTTTCCCAGATCTGGTCCCAATCCTCTTGCTCAAAGGTGATACTGATGTCTGAGGTCCACTTTAGTGAGTAGGGAGAAACTTGCAAATAGTTTAGCTATTATAAGACTACAGGGGGGATTTTAAACCGGGGGAGGGGAGGCCCTTTCTTCTGCTCAAAGTATGGGAGGGATCAAGAGGGCGTTGACCCTTCAAGTATTTGCAACAAGTAAACTTTTAACCTGTAGATAGCAGAAGATTAGAGGCAGGAAGGTGAACTCTTTCTGTAGGGTTTGGAAACATATGACTTCCCTAATATCCACCAGTCTATCAGTCTTTTTAATTGAAGTAGTGCCTGCAAGGTAGACAGGCACAGCACAAATTACATCCAGGCAATGAAGAGAAATCTCGTTCTGATGTACTAAGGCCAGACAGAGGTAAAAGGGTAGTCTTACCACTAGAAATCTTCTGGATGTATTTATCCAGGTCATCCCCAAACAGCCGTTCTCCATGAAAGGGGAAACCGGTTAAAAGCTTTTTGCATGGAACTTCAGCTGACCAATGCTTTAGCCACAGAATCCGCGCATGTGTACCAGCAGTAGGGTAAGGCGGGATGCCTGCTGAATAGAATCTTTAATGGCATCTACCGCAAAACATAAGGCCTTAGGCAGGTCCGCCCACAGCTTAACCTGATCAGCAGGAAAACCTTTAAGCCCTTGCTTCACCTGCCCCTTTAGTACCTGACACATGCCAATAACTGCCACAGCAGGTTGGGTTACATCACCAGCCATACTAAAGGAGGACCTGAGTAAAGATTCCAGCTTTTTCTCAGTTGGTTCCTTAAAAAACCTGAGCATTGTCTACAGGACAAGTCAGATTTTTGTTTACACAAGAAATATCCGCATCTATTGCCGGCAAGCTCAATTTCTTGGTAAATTTTTCCTCCATTGGGTAAAGGAAAGCAAATTTCTTAGGAGGAGAAAACAGCTTGTCTGGATGGTCCCAGTCAGCATAAATACGTTTTTCCAATAAAGGATAGACCGGGAAAGTATATGCAGCCTACGGGGATTTTAATGATCCCAAGGAAGAAACTGGGGACCCGGTTAACTCAGAAGAGGGCAAATTGTACGTAGCACGTACGGCTTCTGCATAGCATTGCACCTGCAATTTGAGAACCTGAGAGGCAGAAAAAGACTCTTCCGAATCCCCCAATTCATCCGACTGCTCCTGATCCTTGTCCCCTGATGGAGTAGTATCATCATCATCAGACTCATCTGATCGGGGTTTAGAGCAGCAGAAGGGGACCTACCCCTGCTTTCTGCTCTTCTGCTCGGACGCTGCTATTAAAGTAGCAATTTTTTCCTCTAAACCATTTAATGCTGCTGCTAAAGTGTCCTCAGTGATATATGCAGGAGCTGCCATATTAGGAGAAGCTGCAAAGCCTGACAGGGGCAATGGCTCACCCTGTGCGGCTGCAGGGGAAGATGGAACCAGGCAGGCATGACTATGACACCCCGATCCGGATGGCGACACCTTAGTGCCCCTCTTCAATGCCCTGAACTCCTTCTACGGGAAGGCATAGTCCTAAGCTAGAAAAAAGCAGAGGTACTAGCGCAGGTGCATCAACTGCTGAGCTAGTCTAGCAATACAAACAATATGTTGCCAATTTGCACAGCCTGATGCTGAGTAGGCGTCTTGGTGTGCCTGCATCCAACACACATGGAGTTGCTTACGTACCCCAAGCTGCTGTG
The DNA here is from genome assembly GCA_037952925.1 of Lithobates clamitans. Lineage (NCBI taxonomy): Eukaryota > Metazoa > Chordata > Amphibia > Anura > Ranidae > Lithobates > Lithobates clamitans. Next base: position 4,439,185 of record JBBGZY010000159.1, read on the forward strand.
TCCCTCTTGTATGCAGAGCTCTGGCGTCTGGGGGTTTATTAAAAAAATTCCGCCCTGTGCCTGCGGCTGGCGTGCATGCCGCACGTGCACGCCCACAGTAACCACACCTCCCCGCCAAACTGGCTTCAAAAGCGCGCCCCCTGTGCGCGCGTAGGGTAATGGGGGCGAGAAAAGGGAGAGAGAACGATCCCCCCAACGAGCGCCGTGGACCTTGGGCTATGAGAGACCCCCCCTACAGAGTTGTGGCAGAGCCTGCAGTGGAGGAAGTGAGCCGCTCAACGGACCGGCTGACACTGAGCTTTAGTTTGCCAGAGAGCACGGTAAGTAGAACACCAGGTATGCCTCTTTACTCCCTCCAGTGGCAGAAACAGGTAAGACATGCAGGCAAAACCTTGCTCTTCCGCCAGGCCCGGGTACCACCCATTTTAACGTTTTTTTTGGATGGATCCGGTTGCACAGCTCCTTGACCCCCAGAGGGATCTTTCAGTAGAGCTTTCTTCTTAGCACATCTTTAACCGTGACCAACACCTTAGACACTGGAGAAAAAACGGAGGTACTCTCCTTATGGGAGGGGTTATATAGGGGGGGACTTGTCTTCATTGGGTGTGCCTGTGTCTAATCACCTATTGGGGAGCTATACAACCCATTAAGTAATTAACAAGGCTCTGTGTCTTGTGGTGTACAAAAAAGAAAAGGATTTCTTCTTAAAAGCAATGCTAAAGACACATTATCCCTCAGGACTGCACAGCAACTAATTTTTGAACATCTCACCGCTTGTTTTCTGCAGCTCAGCTTTTACAGAAAATAGGATAGGAGACATCCACTAACCCATTCACACAGTAGCTCAGGGATCATGGCATGAGCTCTAAACAGTGCACAAAAATGGGATCAGTGGGGAGGGAAACAGGACCCTAGACTAGACCCTCAATGTTTGACAGACTAGCATCATGGCCAAATCAGATGGCAATTCGGGGCTTGCCAGAGAAAGATTTTGGAAAGAAAATCGAAAAAATGTACCCCTCAAAAGCAGTGCATCCTCAACCGTGATTGTCAGTGCTTTAATAAGTTGGGAAACTGCTAGATCCACGAAAGGAACATCTCACTTTTAAGAAGACTCCTCAAAAGGGTACAGGGCTGTGAAACATTTTGGTGTGTGCATTTTAAGAGGAGTCTCTCGGTCTCTATAAAGGAGATCTCGGGCCAGCAGGTACCTAGGTCTTGGAAGCCTTAGTATTTCTATGGGATCCCAGACAGGTAGCAGCACTATTAATAACTACAGTATAATCTGCCAATTTTAGAATGGTGCTCACTGCATTAAAGGGGTTGTAAAGGTAAAAGTTTTTTCACCTTAATGCATTCTATGCATTCTATGTCCATTTTACTTACCTGACCCCTCGAAAGTCCCGCGCTCGCCCCCAACAAGTCCGTGGGGGGGGGATTGCCAAGACAGCTGCCGAGGGACCCCAGGTTTGGGGCCACACTGCAAAACGAGCTGCACAGTCGAGGTAAGTATAACATGTTTGTTATTTAAAAAAATAAATATATATATCTTTAGTGATCCTTTAATAAGAGCAAAATTTGTCTAAAGCAGGCCATACATGGATCGAAAGCAGGCCGATTGCATCAACTAATTGAGCAAATTGGATACAACCAGCATGTTGGATTTTTCTACATATGGTTACAGCAAGCGGCTTTAGCCACTAGCAGTAACCATTATATTCTGCTGGCCGGGAATGTTCCCCACGCCCCCGTTGGCAGAATGCAACATCGCAGTGGGAGGCACTGTGCACTGCATTGTGCCGTTTTCCAGACCTGAGTGTACAATGTTATTTAGCCCCAAGTGGGTTCTGAGTGTTGGGCCATGGCACAGACGCTGGTGTGACCCTGTTTCTGAAGTCTAATTTTGTGAGTAGGCCGTGTGGGCTGAGCATCAAGTTACTTTGTAACAAAACAAATTTTCCTCCTTATGTGTCAGGTCTGTGTAAATGAGTGAGATTATGATCAAGTGAGATTATGTAATGTAAAAAAAAAAAAAAAAAAAAAAGTTAGGCACTAATATTATCCTTATTTTCCAGGGCCCTGAGCTAATTTGTCCCTGCCTTACAGAGCAACACATCATATCCCAGACACACCAGGAGCCAGTCCCACTCCATATTACTAACAACTAACGGTTCCAGTGTTTCCTGCAGTGCACCTTTTCATGGTTCTAACAAAGAAAGCCTGGAATGTTGTCCTCTGCTTAAGACCCTACACTTCTGAGTCTTTCTTAAGCTCCATTAGGCATGGCCCCCTCCTCAGTTTTATCCTGGGAGAATTTTGCTGCAGTTCTGCAGGATTTCATGGACGAAATTGCAATCTTGAATGCTGACTGACCACAGAGGCTATAAGTCTCCGAGCCTTCCCCCCGCAGTATTATCTCATCTGCCTGCAGCCTTAGTGGCCTCAGTTTTCTGCTGCTTGTTTACGCTGTCTGATGGCAAGTCTCATAAATCTCCATTGGTTGATATTGCCTTTGAGGAGTTGTAGGCAGCTGCCATTGCTGTCAGACTTAAGCTGACCATAGAGGATACAATTTTCATACCGTCTACCCCTGCTCGATTCTCCCATCAACAGTCACTCTTGATGGGGGAAATCAAGCAATTTTTTTTTTTGATGTCATAATGTAGAGTATAAGATTTCCTATCATTTGAGCCCAGTCTTGCCATAAAGAGTTAATCCAGCTCTGAGCAATCCTCTTTTATTGTTCAGTGAGATGAAACTTGACAAACAGAGAAAAACTTTGTCAAATCCTCCCCCTTGCTGTGAGTGACAGGTGATTTACAGATTTCGTGCACTAGCCTAAGACATGCATTTTTTTTTAATTCCCACCCCACTCCTTTCTTCAGCAGCTCTGCAGGGATTGGCTGTTCTACACCTCAGCATGACTTGGCATGCTGAAGTCATGTGGTTACTTTCCTGTCTTTTCACTGGATGTTAGAGATCATAGCAGAAGTTCAGTGTAAGAAATACACAGGAGAAAATGAATATTGACAAGGGGAGTGTAGAGGTGGGTGGGGAGTCTACTGACATCACGACTCCACCCACCAACACAGGCACTTTTAACCTTTTCTTGGCCGCTAGCAGTAAAGCGTCGCTAGTTTTAGCGGCGCGGCCCCAGCGTGAAAGTGCCCTTAGACCCCTTTCACACTGGGGCAGTTTTCAGGCGCTTTAGCGCTAAAAATAGCGCCTGTAGAGTGCCTGAAAACTGCCTCCCCTGCAGCCCCAGTATGAAAACCCGAGTGCTTTCACACTGGGGCTGTGCGCTTGCAGGATGTGGAAAAAAAAAAAAAGAAAGTCGGAAGCGCTGCACCACAGACATTTTTAACCCCTTCTTGGGGGGTTAAAAATGTCAAGGTAGCATCCGAAAAAGTGCCGCTATAACAGTGGTAAAGTGCCGCTAAAACTAGCGGCGCTTTACCCCTACCGCCCACACCACCCCAGTGTGAAAGGGCTCTTCCTAGGAATTTAGGAGACTGATCAGAGTAAACAAGCAGCAGAAAACTCAGAGGCCACTAAGGATGCAGGCAGATGAGATAATACTGTGGGGGAAGGCTCGGAGACTTAAAGCCTCTGTCAGCCAGCCAGAAATCAAATTGGAATTTTGTCCATGAAATCCTGCATAACTGCAGCAAAATTCTCCCATGATAGAAAAGAGGAGGACCACACCTGATGGAGCTTAGAAAGACTCAGAAGTGTAGGGAACTTAAGCAGAAGACAATATTCCAAGCTTTCTTTGTTAGAACCCTAAGAAGGTCCATTGCAGGAAACACTGGAACCGTTAGTTAGTAAACTGGAGTGGGACTGGCTCCTGGTGTGTCTGGGACCTGATGTGTTGCTCTGTAAGGCAGGGACAAAGTATTGCCTTTTTTTTTTAAGGTTTAATGTTATTTTATTTTCCATTCACATTATAAAAATATATTACATAATCTCACTCTCATTCACACACAGACACGACACATAAGGAGGAAAAATTGTTTTATTACAAAGTAACTCTTGATGCTCAACCCACGTGGCCTATTCACAAAAAGTCTTCAGAAACAGGGTCACACCAGCGTCTGTGCTATGGCCCTAGACTCAAAGCCCACTTAGGGCTAAATAATATTGTACACCCAGGTCTGGAAAATGGCACAAAGCAGTGCACGATGACCAAATGTCACATTCCAAGTAGGCCCTGCAATCGTCTAGTCCAGCGGGGTCAGGGTATGGCCTTCAAAATGACGGCCGATAAGGCAATCTAGATAGCCAAGAGACCATTTCAAGTGGCATTTAGGAAAAATCTTTATTGAAGAAAAAAAGAAAATATCTTAAACAGTGGGGATAAACTGCTATAAAAAAAAAAAGAACACACACTGGTTAAACTTTTCTCACATGTTTGCCAGTGTCCAAATCCTCCTGTGCTGGGCAGTATAACCCAATAATCTCTGAATCACATGTTCCTCAAAGAACAGTAAAGAAAACAGGTGTTAGGGAAGGAATGCCTCTGTCTACTAGGTTACCAGTGGTACCTCACAGAGACCAAAAGCAAGATAGTGTAGTGCATGAAAGAAAAAAAATATGTCTTTTAGATACAAACCTGAGACACAAAGACTGCAGTTTTATCATTACAAGAGGTCAAACTGTTAAAAAACAACAGTATGGAGGCCCATAGTGAGTATGGAAGATTACAGTTTATCCATTCAGATTTGGACAAAACCCCCACAGACACAGATGAAACAATGACGATGAAGTGCAAGTTACAAACGCAACACACATACCTTAACTAGCTGTGAGTCTCCAAGCCGAGAACCCACAAACACTACTCCATTATCCAGGTAAGTAAGACATTCAGCGATGGAGGTCTGTAAAAGGATGAGTAGAATATAAATCAGATACAAACAACCAATTAGGATAACAAATATCTTATTACAATACAGAAAAGAGAATCTTTCACCTCTCCAAGAAGCTCAACTCTTAGGTCCTTTAAAGTGACACTTCCATCCATCTGCTCTTCTTTCTCGAGCAGCAACATGAAAAGACGACCTTCCATATCACCAAGAAGATATCTTGATCCATTCACATCAACACGATTATGGCACACAATTGTGCTTTGCTGAAAAGGACAAAACATTTAAGACTAGGTTCATACTAGTGCAACCGCGGTTTGATCAGATTTTCAGTGCGATTATGTAGTAGAGCTTGGTTGTGTATTTTGATACTACTGCATTTTGATTCATCCCTGCTGTCAGCCAGCAGTGATGAGGCATTGGTTGTTAAGGAGCCTGCAGCTGCTGGCGTCCTAACCACCAGTAACACATCCCTGCTTTGACAGTTATTGGTTGTTAAGGAGCCGGCAACCCTCCCCGCAAAACACCTTGCTCCCATGTTGACGACAAGGGCCTCTTCCCCACAACCCTGGTACGGAGGTTGTGGGGGGCCCTATCAGAATCTGACAGCTCCTATTAACAAGGGGGTCCCCAGATCCCAGCACCCACCTCATGTTAAATGAGTATGGGGTACATTGTACTCCTACTCACTCACCAAAAAGATCTCAAATAAATAAAAAAAACACAACATAGATTTGACAAGACCTCTATTAAAAAAAAAGCCCCCCTGATAGAGATCCATCCTCAATAATGTTGTCCAGAGATGCAAGCCCTCGTCAACCACAATGAACGACGGGCAACAGCTCCGCCCCCCACAGCCACGTAAATAAAGGGTGGTGGGGTCAATGACACCACAAGGGGTGAAGGCAACCCAGTATGTCACTGGGTGGCCCCACCCTGCTGTGATATCATTGACCAAATATGGACCAAAAAAAAAAACTGCCGACACCTGACCGGATTTACTGGGGCGGGGTCAACGACGTCAAAAGGGAGCGGGACGACCCAGGGACAGTTGACCTCGCCCCAGCCAAACAAGTAAGGCTTTGTTATGTTTTTTTTCCTGTGGGTCAACAGCCATCGTTCGTGATTGATGTGGACATCCATCGCTGAAGGACGTGATTGACGATGGATCTACATAAAGGGACATTTTATATATTTTTTCCAATAAAGGACTTGTCAAAACTGGGTTGCATTTTTATTTACATTTGAGTTTTTTTGGGAGCATGAGTGGGGGTACTTTGGGGCACAAAATCTTGCTGCATAACAAAGTAGCACAGGTCCCTTCCCCAAAAATCATATCACAGTTGTGTTGCATCGTTGTGAACTGGGCACCACTGAAATCAATGTGATTATCTTTGTCATGCAATTCTCTGCAACTCAAGACACATCTGAAATCGCACTAGTGTGAACCAGGCCTTATTGACTTTTTTTAGCATAATCTTTTTATCAAATTTCCTATTGTTACTTTAGAGCAGAGGTCGCCCCAAAACCAGACAATGGTACAAAAAACAAAAACAAAAAAAGGCTACTCACCTTAATAATAGGGGGTGCTATTGCCAAATATTTTTCTCCATTATGGTATGTTATAGATTCTTGTCCAATAATAATGGCACCTCCAAAAGGCTCTGGAACTAAAACATATACAGATCTCATACATATACTGCTTCTATACAAATAAACATCATGATTTACAGTAAAAACACGAATCAAGCTGCATGATTTAATAAAACATGTTTCTTCCATATAAAATCTTAGGAAATCCATATTTTATCAAATGTTACTCACATGGGTATCACCCTCAGTTTAGTTTTAACAGCAGTGAAAGATTCACACAGCAATATACATGAACTAACATATGAAAAACTACTGTGGCCTGTGATGGTCAAGAGGTGGATAGGAAAGTAATACATTATTATAGCCAAAAGTTTCTCTACCATATAACCAAAGGAATGTGGACAACCCACCTTTAAAGCTACAGGCAAGTGTGGGAGGTGAGCGCAAACTCTTTTGTTTACAGCTGTAATAGTCAGAAAAGTAGGTGTGAAAACTTTCCAGGAAAAATCTTGCCACCATTGTTCCTCGGCACTATACAAAATATAAATCTAGGGTGGTTAACACCGAAGGTGTGTTCATTGCTACTTCTAACGACACAGAAATTAGTGGGTTGTTCTTGAGACTGAAAAACACTATGGTCTCAGAACTTCACCTCCAATGGGATTTGGCCTTTTTAGAGCAATATGTGTCGGAGAGTATGATCCCACGTAGTCTTAGGTGGGATGTTCACCCACAACAAGGTGAAACCAATCTTGACTCTTGGTTTAAATACTTCAGTGATGCCGGTATTGACTTCCTTGGGTTCCTTATCACTAGGAAACGTAACCGTCTTTTGATTTTGGATCGGGAAGTCAAGGAACTAAAAGGATAAATTGCTGGTCTATAAGAATTCGGTTGAGTATAATACCTTGTCCTCTAATTTACAAGCTCATCTTGTTAAAGAAGACAAGGATCAGAAAACCAAGAAACATAAAAAATACTCTCGGGACATAGGGGATTACAAGGCAGGTAGAGTGTTTGGGTGGCAGAAATCTACCACTGTGCCGGTTCCTGATCCAGCAATGGAAACGAATACCCTCAACCAGAATAATCCAATTCCTCCACTGAGCTTTCTGTACGCCCGAAACCCTTTATGGATAAGGGTCAATCACATGGAGGAGGTCCCCCACCATATAGGGGTCGACTCCCAAGTATATACTCCTAAAAATACACAAAGGGAGAGGGGCCATTATTCCAAGAGTAGGGGTAGAGGTGGAAATAGGGGCAACTATCATGATCATGGGGATTACCACTATTATGATCGGGAGAATTCCTATCATCGGGGATCCCCTGTACGGTATCAAGATCCCCCCTATTATTCTAATCACTCCAACCCACCCTACTACAGACATCCACCTATATCCACGTACAATAGATATTCTCCCTTACGAGATCAACACGAGAATGTCTACCCCTTCCCCGATGCAGGATATGATCCATCTCCCTATAGACATCCACAGCCCAATTCCAATTTTCGGGCTGCTCTGGGTTTTCACGAAGACCCTCAAGGCAAAAAAAAGAGGTCCAGAAACAAGAGAGGATCCCGAGGAGGATCCAGAGACGAAAAGAAAAAGCGAACCAAACGTGTCAAGGGGTGTTTAATCTGAGTGATACGGTCCTGACTCAGGAGGAAAAGATCATTTTGAATAAGGGCCTTAAATTTGCCCCCCATGTAAGCTCAATAAGTTTAACACATTTGTTGACATACATAAGTTTATCAGAAAAAATAATATTCAATGATATATTATTTCTAATCCAACTAAAAACATTGTTAGGGCGGCAACGTTTGGAACGGTTCACTCAGGTTTATCTAACCCTTCTCTTTTTAACCCTCCAACACAACTCCCCCCTACCATCAATATGTTCAGGGATTTAGTGCTAAGGGATTTAGCCAAAATCCCGCCCAAACGTAAATTGTATAACTCCTTACCTCAAACTGGTTTTAAGTCTCTATGTGATAACAAAAACTTGGTGATTCGCCCCACCGATAAAGGTGGAGGCATAGTTCTGTTAAACAAATCAGACTATATGAAAGAGATGTACCACATTTTAGGAGACCATGAAACCTATATGGAACTACCTAGTAATCCCACTCTCAAATATAAAAAGGAATTACAGAATTTGGTATCCAAGGGTTTTGAAACTTTTATTTTAAATAAGAAAGAAAAATCATTCCTTGTTCCCCTTGCGCCACGTATTCCCGTTATATATTATTTGCCCAAAGTCCATAAGGACCCCCTCCACCCTCCCGGTCAGCCTATAATTAGCGGGATCGACTCTGTCACCTAGAGAATAGGGAAATAAAGACTTTTTCCTACAGCTGTCAGTGCGGAATATGCCACCCTATTTGAAGGGCACAAAGGATGTGATAAGATTACTGTCTAATGTTTTTTATTCAGGTGACCTAATTATGGCCACTGCGGATGTGGCATCCCTTTACACCTGTATTCCACACAATAAAGGTGTGGATGCGGTACATTGTTTTCTTAATAGGGATGCCTCTCTTGCCTCTCCCCAGGTTAAGTTTATTGTGGATTTCATTGAGTTTGCCACACAACGCAACTATTTTTGGTTTGACGGACAGTTTTATCGGCAACATAAGGGTGTGGAAATGGGAGCCAAATTTGCTCCTAGCCTGGCCAATTTATTTATGGCCAAATGGGAGGAGGATGTCGTCTATGCCATGGACAACCCACAGCTTTTGTTGTGGGCCCGGTACATAGACAACATCCTCCTCCTGTGGACTGGCACCCACGAGGATTTGGAAGACTTCTTTCGTGTTCTTAACAATGATAGAGGCATAACCCTGACTTTTGAAGCCAGTAGATCTATAATCCACTTTTTGGATCTTGTTATTGAGAGAACTGACCAAAAATTTACATTTAGCACCTATTTTAAACCAACTGATAGGAATGGGTATAGAGGTCGACCGATATGGGTTTTTCTCTGGTCGATGCCGATATTTAGAAATCGCGGTGGCTGATGGCCGATATACGATGCCGATTTTTTTGGGCCGATATATTAGGCCGATTTTTTTTTTTTTCTTTTTTTTTCCCCCTTCATCTCATAAAATCTAACAGTTAGACCCCTTTTACACTGGGGCATTTTTTTAGGCTAAAAATAGCGCCTGTAAAGTGCCAGTAAAACGGCTCCCCTGCAGTCTCAGTGTGATATCCCGAGTGCTTTCACACTGAGGCGATGCGCTGGCAGGATGTAAAAAAAAAAGTCCTGCAAGCGGCATCTTTGGAGCGGTGTATACCGCTGCTCCACCACTCCTGCCCATTAAAATGAATGCGCACCGCTGCCGAAGCACCTGCGTAACGTTTTGGCAGCAGCACTTCAGGGGCGCATTTAACCCCTTCCTCGGCCGCTAGCTGGGTTATAAGCGCCCCGCTAGCAGCCGAATAGCGCCGCTAAAATGACGGTAAAGCGCCGCTAAAACTAACAGCGTTTTACCGTCAACGCCTGCCTGCTCCAGTGTGAAAGCAGCCTTAAGTAATAAGTGATACAGAAAATTTTTTACATTTAAACATTTATTGAACAAAACAAACCTCCAATCAGTTCACTTGTATGTAGAATTTAGATTTTAAAAAAAAAAACTATATCTTAAATATTAAATACACAAAAACAGGTAATCAAAACTTTTGGACGAAAAAAAAAAAATGGGCTAACTTTACTGTTTATTTTTTTTTAATTAGTGTATTTTTTTAAAAAAAATTGCGTTTGAAAGACCGCTGCGCAAATACCGTGTGACATAAAATATTGCAACAACCGCTATTTTATTCCCTAGGGTCTCTGCTAAAAAAAATATATATAATGTTTGGGGGTTCCAAGTGATTTTCTAGCAGAAAATACAGGATTTTTACTTGTAAGCAACAAATGTCAAAAAAGATTTAGTCTTTAAATGGTTAAACTGAAAACTTCTCCACGGAGTTCAGTCTATTGATAAAAAGAACCCGAAGAGATACAAATGTATCTTCTTATCAGATTTGGCAGGCTGCCCAGAGGAGGAGAGAAAACAAACTTCAAACAGCTTGCAATTGACTTCTATTACAGAAGTCATTTGCAAGTCCCGCTGAAGTTATAATCGCGATGCCGATTAAGTAAAAAAAGCCAAATATCGGCCGATATATCGGTCGACCTCTAAATGGGTATATACCCACAGGCAGCTGCCACCATAGATCATTGATTAGATCAGTCCCTAAGAGTCAGTTCCTGCGGTTGCGCAGAAATTGTACGGATTTAAATACATTCAAGATTCAGGCTAATATCTTAAGGGAAAGATTTCTTGAAAAGGGTTATGACCCTTTTGATATAGATAGAGAGATTGCTAATACTTGTGATGTTGATCGTTTTTCACTGTTGGAGGATAAACCTCGACAGGAAAACGAGGACTTTAAATGGTCTTTCCCAACATCTTTTTCCGTCCAATATAAGCAGATCAAGCAAATCTCTGACCACCATTGGGATGTCTTAAAAACTGATAAAATCTTGGGCCCCCTATTGCCCGAAATACCGAAGGTGGTTTTCAGGGGAGTACCTTCACTTCGGAGTAAGTTGGCACCTAATATCAATCCTCCGAGTAAACCATCTTTTTTCCATAATTGGATTGGGTACCATCCGTGTAAAAAATGTTTGGTATGCCAGTTAAAATACGTGCGGTAGGAGAGCTAGTCATAACTTCTTCTCTACCGTAACCGGCCGTACATATCAAATATTTTTGCACCTGTGCTACCACAGCAATAGTGTATTTGTTGACGTGCCCGTGTGGCAAACAATATGTGGGCCAGATTATTAGATCTTTTTCGACGAGAGTGTCCGAACATATAAATCTGATTAAGGCAGGCAGTACCAAACATACCGTCCCCCGGCATTATAGGGAATTTCATGATAGGAACCCTGCAGGCACACAGTTTCTCATTATTGATAAATATGTTGCCCCTTGGAGGGGTGGAGCCATTTTAAGGGGCGTCTCTCGGTTAGAGACGCATTGGATGTATGAGTTGCAGTCCCACTTTCCACAAGGAATTAATGTGAAGTGGGACATCAGCTCATTTATCAATCAAGCTTAATAGGAGTTAGTTCTTTGACTTTCTTTTATTCCATATTTTATATGTTTTTATTACTAATCAAGTTTATTGATTTCTTATGGTTAAAAATATTTTTTCCATTTCTATCGTTAATACTGTCTGACAACTGATTGTACTATTATGATAATTTGGTTTATAATTAATAGTATGCAATAATGACCCTTATTGGTTGCTGTCACTTAGATGTTCAGGCCTAGGACCTTTTGTCATTTTAGGTCCCAATTTGAATTTATCTTTAATCGGTTTAGTTTTGCCTATGGTAAAGTACCCTGTTTATCTAAATACAACTATTGAATTATGGTATTTATAAATTATTTTATTTTTTAATTTTTTAGTTAACGCACGATAGGCTCTCTGGCCCTGGGGTTTTGGAGGGGATCATGTTTAATTTAAATTTTTTGGGATTTAAATATCAGCAGTCACTCTTGTTTTTTTCTATAGATCCTTCTAGTCAGTTCTAATCACAATTGACGTTTTAGTAGGTCTTATTGTTTACCATGGGGAAAGTCACATGACCATCCTCATAAGGAGGCTTGGTTTGCTTCCCATGTGACGCCATGACGCCGCTGTCGTGATCAGTGATGTCACGACGTACGACGTTGACGACACTCGGCTCAGCCTGTTACCCTTGGCGCGTCTGACACGTTCTAGTGTCAGCGTGTCATGTGACTGACCCCGGACTGAGGCTTGGTCTCTTCCGTGTGGAACGTCGTGATGCCGCACTGTCAATGCGGCGTTGTGACGTCACGTCGGAATCAAGAACAAGGCTTAGCTATGTTTACCATAGGCAGCCTCTCACGATCGACTATGAAAACGAGGCTTGGTCCCGTTTTCTATGTACCATTTTTCACGGCCAGTTCTTTCATATTTTTCTATAGGTGTAGATTATGTAAAGATTATATTTCCTGTGTAAGGTTAATACCTCTTGGGCTCTTGGTTATAGAAAGACTATATTAAATTCAGAAGTTTTATTCAACCGGAAGTGATGCGATCTGTTGCACTTCCGGTATTATGACACTTTCAAGAGGGGTCATTATTGTTTTATAAAGCGGTGAGGTGGGGGGGTTCTGCACCCCAGATGACGGCTCTTTAGCAGAAAAGCGTTGGGTGGACCCCTCACAATTACCGCTATTTGAATATTGTGCCTTTGATGATCTTCTAATATGTGAGTTTATTTTTGATAATTTTTTTAATAAACCAGTGCTTACGTTATCACGCTATGTGAGTTTTTTATCTATTTCTCGCATGATATACGAATACCCGTTTGTGGCCTTTATTGGGAGTATAATTTGTATGCCGTGTGGGTAACTGTGGAGGCTCAATTGCCATCTTGGTTTGGAAACCATTGAGGATATCGGAGAAGACCTATCATCTTGACCAGTTGGTCATCAAGCCTTTTTTCACTTGGACGACGTAAGTCCTCCCAAGTCAACAACCTCTGGTAAGCCTCTTGATGCCTTCAGTGACGGCTTTTGAACCACCAACAGCTTTCCTGCCCACTTTTGTTGCTTCCACTTGCCTGTTTGATCCAGCCGATCCCTTAACCATAATATTCAGGTTGACATTGGTCCCTTCTATTTGCCTTCGGTAAGCCCCCTAAGGCCCTCGGTGGTGGCTTCTTCACTTTTATTTCATATCTTCTCAACAACATGGGTGGACTTTACTTTATATTATCTCTAAGTGGTGTCAACCTCATTTGGACTCTTTGGACTTCATTTTATTTATATTATCATTTTCAGATTTATATTATTCATATATGTACACAGTGTATTAAGTAGTTTACACTAATTTTGCATTGTCTGTTCACTTTGTTTTTTAATATGTACACAGTATTTGTACCATAGATAGTACATCATAGTTCTTGATAATAACATCTAACTGTTTGATATACACTTTATACGGTGTTTAAACACCATATATTTAACTTAATTTTTTTGGAGTTTATAGCGCTACACTTTTTTGTATATTTCCTCGGCACTATAAAAAGGCATCTGGAAAATTCAGCGAGGCAGCATTCTCCAAAAATTGAAATATTACTTCTGGCCTTAAAAGTAGACCAGTCACATAGATTATTGGTACACAATTAGAGACTCAAAGCTCTATATCTTTTTTATAGTCATGTAGATTTTAGGATTCGTGACTAGCTTTTGCTTGGAAAGGGATTCTAAAAAGTAATAAAAAATATATATACATAAAATAAAGAAATATATATCAGTAAAATAAAAAGTATAATAGAATAAAAAACACATGTTGTTATACTTACCTGCTCTGTGTAATGGTTATGCACAGAGCAGCCCCAATCCCCCTCCTCCTCAGGTCCCCTGCCAGCACATTTGGCTATTCCCCCGCCAAGTACCCCCATAGCAAGCCGACTGCCTATGAGGGCACTCGTGCGCGCTTGCTCCTGAGCCGGCTTTGTGTGTCCACAAGACACACAGAGTGTGGCTTAGCCCTGCCGCCAGTTCCCTCACTGGCTGCAATTGGCAGCAGCAGGAGCCAGTGGCTCCCGCTGCTGTATCTGAGTCAATGGAGAGAAAAAGCCAAGAGAGCCTCCCCTGAATCAAGATCGGGCTCAGGAAAGTATTTAGGGAGCCGGGGGAGGAGCCACTTGCAGAGGTTTTTTTGGGGTTTTTTTAACCTTAAAGTGGTTTTAAAGGCTCAATGTTTTTTTACCTTCATGCATTCTATGCATGAAAGTAAAAAACTGTGTGCAGTAGCCATCCCAGCCCCCCTATTATTCACCCGAGCTCCCTCTCGATCCAGCAATGTGTGTGAGAGCTGAGCTTCTCCCAGGTAACTCATTCCTTATTGGCTTAAACAGCAGCGGAAGCCATTGGCTCCTGCTACTATCAATCACAGCCAGTGAGCCAATGAGAGTGCAGGGGGCGGGTTCAAGCTATGGCTCTGTGTGCCTTAGGGACATATAGAGCGGGGCTCAGGAGTGAGCACTCACCAGTGACCCCCGGAGCAAGCTGTTTGCTATTGGGGGCACTGACTGAAGAGGAGCCGAAAAGAGGATGATCGGGGGGCTCTGTGCAAAACCATTACACAGAGCAGGTAAGCATGACAGTTTTTTTTTTTTAAATGAAATTTTAAAAGGTCACATTAACTCTGATAATGCATTAAGGTAAAAAACTTTTGACTTTAGAACCACATTAAAATACAGTTTTCTCAGTGAAATTTATGCTTCTTGCATTATTCTGCACTGCAGTATCCTGGCAGAGCTGAGCAGCAGCCAAACCCCCGATCACAAGTGTCCTCACCCAGACTTGTATTGCAGGCAAGGGTATGCCAGACCTGTTCTGTTACCGGATTGCCAATTACTGCCTTATCAGGTCATCACCTGTCAGATTGTCACTGTGCTGTACAGTGGGAGCAGCCGCTCCTGCAAAGTCTCCCAATTGAGAGCTGCTTTTTCTGTGCATTCATGGGGGGGAAAAAAAAAAAACATTCTTGTAGAATATAAGACTCAGGGAGACTTCTGGAAGGGAGATTGCAGGGGGGTTCAGATACAGGATAACTTACAGCTTAAACACAGATTACATGGTCTACTTCTACTAGGTGGATTGTGAATATCTGACAATACTAGAGACTGTAGAGTCTATTTTCAGACAGTCCTTAGTGAAAGGAGAGTACCAGGAAGTCATGAGAAAATATGGTTTCCCTCACATACAAATATCAGAACAAACAAGGTTTTTAAAACATTAACACACCTTCACAAGGCTTTTTTTATGTTTATCTTAAAAAAAATTCAAAAGGACACAAGTCTTCTCAAAAATAAAGGAATTTATATTCAACGGAACTCTCCCAGGTTTCAACATTTATTATTCATAGGAAACTTTAAGTTACCTGCAATCACCATGGATGCCTCAGCTTCAACATTTTCCTGCTTCCAGGGACCTTTGCTAAACTCCTTTTCCCTGAGGGAGACCTCGTAAGTCTTGACATGACGGCCCTGTGGGTCTTGGTACACAAAGCAGATGGTGGGAGCTTGACAGCTATAGAGGAACTTGACATCAATAACGTGAAGCTCCTCCAATCGGATGTTGAAAGCCTTTAACTCCTTATTATCCCTCTCCAAAGGTATCACTTTAAACAAACCATCATAAAGGCGCAGACCAATCATTCGGCAATCAGGGTCAATTATGCCAATGATCCCAGTTTCAGATGGTCGGCCGATGCGATCCTAAAGCCAAAAAAATTATATAAATAAATGGCCAAGAAAAAAAAAGCTTGTCAATGCTAAGTCCACATTCAGCTTTCAACATTACCTGAACATTGCCATGTGCTCGGGTGATGATATCAATGCTGTCCCCAGTTTGTTTATATTCAAGGATACAGGCATTGTACTTGGCTGTCAGTATAAAGAGCAGGTCCTTACTTTCTCCCTGCATATTTGACAGAAAACAAATGGTTTAATAACAGCACAAATTTATTAAACACAAATAGCTGCTTCCAGTATTCAGAACATTTAGCACATATGTAATATAAATCCCTACTGTCGCAGTATTAAACCCAAAAGCAAATATTATATTGCAGCTTACCAATTATTAGATGTGATGACCGTCCTTTTTAAGGATCTTTCTTCTATTCTCACCTGGTGACGCAGCCAGCAAGTCTGTTTTTCACAGCACAAACTCTCCAGCAGAACGTACCCGGTTACACGGAAGAGACAAACCACTTAACACTGGCAGGGGTGATTCAAATGACCAGCTTTTATTTATTCATGCAAAACCTTTATCCCAAAAAGGAAATAAACCTGTTTATTGTAACTGCTGATAAAGTATTAGCTGGAGTTTGGCTTCAATTTGTTAGTGGTTCTAAATCTGCTAATATATTTAACACTTCTCCCCCTCCCCTGTGCCTCACATCTAATGATTGGTAAGCTGTAATAGAGTCAATTTTTGGTTTTGGTCTTAATACCACTTCAACTTATCTGAATACCCAGTTATGGTATGGATGCACATTATAATTTTCTTTCATAATACACAAATATTAAAGTGTATGTCCAGACAAAAAGTTTTCACTAAGTAAGAATACACCAGAGAGACTGCCCACTTATGAGGGACAGAAAATGGGGTTAATCCATTAACACCCCCTCAGGGATTTCCTGTCCATGGCAGGGGCAGAAAAAAAAAAGGGAGTGCTGCAATGGGCCCTAAGGCGGGGCTCCATTTTAGCTGGTCCCATCTTTCCCCTGACTGTTAACTCGCAGGAGAGGGATCCAGTCAGGGTCCCAGGTTGAGATAGATTCAGAAGACTGGGTGTACAGGGGGACAGTGACCTGGCTGCTGGCTTCTGTGCCCTGCAGAAGTCCGGTAGGCAGACCCAGGCTTTAGCAGCAAGTCATTCAACTCTCTATATCTTAAGTTCAAAATGGTGGCCAAGAGCCTCAGCAATGTTCGGATGCAGTAGTTTTGCACCTTGCATGGTTTCTGGCTACTCTTTACTTCAGAATCTCTATGAAACACACAGTAGGGTTCTGGACAAAAAAAAAAGTGGGGATTTTGAATTGTGTTTTTCTTCTTCATATAAAAGGCGAGTTATTCTCTTTTAGGTGCACTGTAGCATTTTTTTTCTAGAATTCTATTGGTCAGAGCTTCAATAGTTTAGTTAAATCCTTTTGTGCCAAGGCACCTCCTAGAGGCCATGTCTATTCTTGGCTTTATGAGCTTGCAGTCCTGTAGTAGCCTAGGCAAAGACTCACAGGGGAGCCCTTCAGTCAGATTAAGCCTCTGGAATGGTACTGTAGCATCCCTTGATACATTTTCCTATCTTTTGCCACAATTCCAGAGATCCATTGTCTGGCAAGTGTCCCTGAAAAAACTTGAAGGCAGTTTACTAGAAACAAAACCCAATCTCAAATCACGACAAATGCAAGTCTGTAATTCGTGTCTCCCAAAGACAGGAGAATCTTTTCAGACAATACGAAATCAGTGGCCTTTGTGATTTAGCAGTGGGTAAGGAGTCTCTTGTTACGGGAATTAAGCCACAAGATCTGTACCTGGGCATAACATATACAGTACTTTCTATAAAAGTGATCCATCTGAGAGGAAAAGAAAAAGATACATACCAAAGTTCTCAGACATAGGGACTTGGATCAAGCATAATGGTGTCTGAACTGTGTAGCTCCCAAGATTGATATTTTTACTTCTACCAAGGTTCTTTTCCTTAAAATGAGCAACCTTCTGGAGGGGTTGGAGGCCCTTAGCCAAAAGGTGGGATATTGCTCTAACCTATGCATTTCCCCCCTCTGCCCAGTCTCTCACTTGTCTTAGGCCACCCATACAGGGTACAAATCTTAGCTGGTTCTTGCTGAACCTGCCAAGATTTGAACTGTTAACAGGCAGGCTGCATGTACCAAGTTGATCGATTGATCAACTTTGGTACAACCAGCCTGCCAGATTCTCTTACGATTATCGTTAGCAGATGCTATAGCTGCTGGCAATAAACACTGTCCTCTTATAGCAGGGACAGCTTTCCCCACATGCTGGGAGCAGACAACTGCTCAGCACTGTCTGTGTTGATGGGGGAATCAAGCAAAATTTCTTTCCTGCAATGTTATGGTTGCAGGAAAAAAAAAATTTGCACCGTGTACAGCCTGCCTTAAAGAAAATCTGGAAGGGGCAGGCAGAAGTCATTGTCAACCCTTGGTGGCCCAGAAGAGCACAGTCCATACTATTTCAGTGCCTGTCAGTGTCAAAAGCAATTCCTCTCCCATGCAGATATAACCTCTGCTGAAGGGACAACTTCTGACTTCAGCAGTACTGACCGCCTGGTGTTTAACCACTTGCCGACCGCCTACCGCATATATACTGCGGCAGAATGGCACGGGCAGGCAAAATCACGTACCCGTACGTGATCTGCCTCCCGCGGGCGGGGGGTCCGATCGGACCCCCCCCCCGGTGCCATCGGCGGTCGGCATTTGACTGGGAGCGTCGGGAGGCGAGGGGGAGACCATCCGATCGTGGCCCCCCCCTCGCGATCGCTCCCAGCCAATGGGAATCCTCCTCTGCCTGTGTGTCGTTTCACACAGGCAGAGGATGTGATGTCATCTCTCCTCGGTCTGGCAGTTTCCGTTCCAGCGCCGAGGAGAGATGACAAGTGAGTGCACAACACACACACACAGTAGAACATGCCAGGCACATATTACACCCCGATCCCCCCCCCCGATCGCCCCCCGATCCCCCCCCAATCACCCCCCCCCTGTCACAAACTGACATTAGCAGTATTTTTTTTTTTTTTTTCTGATTACTGCATAGTGTCAGTTTGTGACAGTTAGTGTTAGGGCAGTGAGTATTAGCCCCCTTTAGGTCTAGGATAACCCCCTAACCCCCCCTAATAAAGTTTTAACCCCTTGATCACCCCCCCTCACCAGTGTCGCTAAGCGATCATTTTTCTGATCGCTGTATTAGTGTCGCTGGTGACGGTAGTTAGGAACGTAAATATTTAGGTTCGCCGTCAGCATTTTATAGCGACAGGGACCCCCATATACTACCTAATAAATGTTTTAACCCCTTGATTGCCCCCTAGTTAACCCTTTCACCACTGATCACCGTATAACTGTTACGGGTGACGCTGGTTAGTTCGTTTATTTTTTATAGTGTCAGGGCACCCGCCGTTTATTACCGAATAAAGGTTTAGCCCCCCGATCGCCCGGCGGTGATATGCGTCGCCCCAGGCAGCGTCAGATTAGCGCCAGTACCGCGAACACCCACGCACGCAGCATATGCCTCCCTTAGTGGTATAGTATCTGATCGGATCAATATCTGATCCGATCAAATCTATACTAGCGTCCCCAGCAGTTTAGGGTTCCCGAAAACGCAGTGTTAGCGGGATCAGCCCAGATACCTGCTAGCACCTGCGTTTTGCCCCTCCGCCCAGCCCAGCCCACCCAAGTGCAGTATCGATCGATCACTGTCACTTACAAAACACTAAACGCAGAACTGCAGCGTTCGCAGAGTCAGGCCTGATCCCTGCGATCGCTAACAGTTTTTTTGGTAGCGTTTTGGTGAACTGGCAAGCACCAGCCCCAGGCAGCATCAGGTTAGCGCCAGTACCGCTAACACCCACGCACGCACCGTATACCTCCCTTAGTGGTATAGTATCTGATCGGATCAATATCTGATCCGATCAGATCTATACTAGCGTCCCCAGCAGTTTAGGGTTCCCAAAAACGCAGTGTTAGCGGGATCAGCCCAGATACCTGCTAGCACCTGCGTTTTGCCCCTCCGCCCGGCCCAGCCCAGCCCAGCCCACCCAAGTGCAGTATCGATCGATCACTGTCACTTACAAAACACTAAACGCATAACTGCAGCGTTCGCAGAGTCAGGCCTGATCCCTGCGATCGCTAACAGTTTTTTTGGTAGCATTTTGGTGAACTGGCAAGCACCAGCCCCAGGCAGCGTCAGATTAGCGCCAGTACCGCTAACACCCACGCACGCAGCATACGCCTCCCTTAGTGGTATAGTATCTGATCGCATCAATATCTGATCCGATCAGATCTATACTAGCGTCACCAGCAGTTTAGGGTTCACACAAACGCAGTGTTAGCGGGATCAGCCCAGATACCTGCTAGCACCTGCGTTTTGCCCCTCCGCCCGGCCCAGCCCACCCAAGTGCAGTATCGATCGATCACTGTCACTTACAAAACACTAAACGCATAACTGCAGCGTTCGCAGAGTCAGGCCTGATCCCTGCGATCGCTAACAGTTTTTTTTGTAGCGTTTTGGTGAACTGGCAAGCGCCAGCGGCGTAGTACACCCCGGTCGTAGTCAAACCAGCACTGCAGTAACACTTGGTGACGTGGCGAGTCCCATAAGTGCAGTTCAAGCTGGTGAGGTGGCAAGCACAAGTAGTGTCCCGCTGCCACCAAAAAGACAAACACAGGCCCGTCGTGCCCATAGTGCCCTTCCTGCTGCATTCGCCAATCCTAATTGGGAACCCACCACTTCTGCAGCGCCTGTACTTCCCCCATTCACATCCCCAACCAAATGCAGTCGGCTGCATGAGAGGCATTTTCTTTATGTCCTCCCGAGTACCCCTACCCAACGAACCCCCCAAAAAAGATGTTGTGTCTGCAGCTAGCGCGGATATAGGCGTGACGCCCACTATTATTGTCCCTTCTGTCCTGACAATCCTGGTCTTTGCATTGGTGAATGTTTTGAACGCTACCATGCACTAGTTGAGTATTAGCGTAGGGTACAGCATTGCACAGACTAGGCGCCATTTCACAGGGTCTCCCAAGATAACATCGCATTTTGAGAGACCCGAACCTGGAACCGGTTACAGTTATAAAAGTTAGTTACAAAAAAAAGTGTAAAAAAAAAAAAAAAAAAAAAACACAAACAAAAATATAAAATAAAAATAGTTGTCGTTTTATTGTTCTCTCTCTCTCTATTCTCTCTCTATTGTTCTGCTCTTTTTTACTGTATTCTATTCTGCAATGTTTTATTGTTATTATGTTTTATCATGTTTGCTTTTCAGGTATGCAATTTTTTATACCTTACCGTTTACTGTGCTTTATTGTTAACCATTTTTTTGTCTTCAGGTATGCCATTCACGACTTTGAGTGGTTATACCAGAATGATGCCTGCAGGTTTAGGTATCATCTTGGTATCATTCTTTTCAGCCAGCGGTCGGCTTTCATGTAAAAGCAATCCTAGTGGCTAATTAGCCTCTAGACTGCTTTTACAAGCAGTGGGAGGGAATGCCCCCCCCCCCAACATCTTCCGTGTTTTTCTCTGGCTCTCCTGTCTCAACAGGGAACCTGAAAATGCAGCCGGTGATTCAGCCAGCTGACCATAGAGCTGATCAGAGACCAGAGTGGCTCCAAACATCTCTATGACCTAAGAAACCAGAAGCTACGAGCATTTTATGACGTAGATTTCGCCGGATGTAAACAGCGCCATTGGGAAATTGGGAAAGCATTTTATCACACCGATCTTGGTGTGATCAGATGCTTTGAGGGCAGAGGAGAAATCTAGGGTCTAATAGACCCCAATTTTTGCAAAAAAGAGTACCTGTCACTACCTATTGCTATCATAGGGGATATTTACATTCCCTGAGATAACAATAAAAATGATTTAAAAAAAAAAAAATGAAAGGAACAGTTTAAAAATAAGATAAAAAAATAATAATAATAAAGAAAAAAAAAAAAAAAAAAAAAAAAAAAAAAAAAAAGCACCCCTGTCCCCCCTGCTCTCGCGCTAAGGTGAACGCAAGCGTTGGTCTGGCGTCAAATGTAAACAGCAATTGCACCATGCATGTGAGGTATCGCCGCGAAGGTCAGATCGAGGGCAGTAAGTTTAGCAGTAGACCTCCTCTGTAAATCTAAAGTGGTAACCTGTAAAGGCTTTTAAAGGCTTTTAAAAATGTATTTAGTTTGTCGCCACTGCACGTTTGTGCGCAATTTTAAAGCATGTCATGTTTGGTATCCATGTACTCGGCCTAAGATCATCTTTTTTATCTCATCAAACATTTGGGCAATATAGTGTGTTTTAGTGCATTAAAATGTAAAAAAGTGTGTTTTTTCCCCAAAAAATGCGTTTGAAAAATCGCTGCGCAAATACTGTGTGAAAAAAAAAAATGAAACACCCACCATTTTAATCTGTAGGGCATTTGCTTTAAAAAAAATATATAATGTTTGGGGGTTCAAAGTAATTTTCTTGCAAAAAAAAATTATTTTTTTATGTAAACAATAAGTGTCAGAAAGGGCTTTGTCTTCAAGTGGTTAGAAGAGTGGGTGATGTGTGACATAAGCTTCTAGATGTTGTGCATAAAATGCCAGGACAGTTCAAACCCCCCCCAAATGACCCCATTTTGGAAAGTAGACACCCCAAGCTATTTGCTGAGAGTCATGTTGAGTCCATGGAATAATTTATATTGTGACACAAGTTGCGGGAAAGAGACAATTTTTTATTTTTTTTATTTTTTTTTGCGCAAAGTTGTCACTAAATGATATATTGCTCAAACATGCCATGGGAATATGTGAAATTACACCCCAAAATACATTCTGTTGCTTCTCCTGAGTACGGGGATACCACATGTGTGGGACTTTTTGGGAGCCTAGCCGCGTACGGGACCCCGAAAACCAAGCACCGCCTTCAGGCTTTCTAAGACCGTAAATTTTTGATTTCACTCTTCACTGCCTATCACAGTTTCGGAGGCCATGGAATGCCCAGGTGGCACAAAACCCCCCCAAATGACCCCATTTTGGAAAGTAGACACCCCAAGCTATTTGATGAGAGGTATAGTGAGTATTTTGCAGACCTCACTTTTTGTCACAAAGTTTTGAAAATTGAAAAAAGAAAAAAAAAATTTTTTTTCTCGTCTTTCTTTATTTTCAAAAACAAATGAGAGCTGCAAAATACTCACCATGCCTCTCAGCAAATAGCTTGGGGTGTCTACTTTCCAAAATGGGGTCATTTGGGGGGGTTTTGTGCCACCTGGGCATTCCATGGCCTCCGAAACTGTGATAGGCAGTGAGGAGTAAAATCAAAAATGTACGCCCTTAGAAATCCTGAAGGCGGTGCTTGGTTTTCGGGGTCCCGTACGCGGCTAGGCTCCTAAAAAGTCCCACACATGTGGTATCCCCGTACTCAGGAGAAGCAGCTAAATGTATTTTGGGGTGCAATTCCACATATGCCCATGGCCTGTGTGAGCAATATATCATTTAGTGACAACTTTTTGTAATTTTTTTTTTTTTTTGTCATTATTCAATCACTTGGGACAAAAAAAATGAATATTCAATGGGCTCAACATGCCTCTCAGCAAATTCCTTGGGGTGTCTACTTTCCAAAATGGGGTCATTTGTGGGGGTTTTGTACTGCCCTGCCATTTTAGCACCTCAAGAAACGACATAGGCAGTCATAAATTAAAGGCTGTGTAAATTCCAGAAAATGTACCCTAGTTTGTAGACGCTATAACTTTTGCGCAAACCAATAAATATACACTTATTGACATTTTTTTTACCAAAGACATGTGGCCGAATACATTTTGGCCTAAATGTATGACTAAAATTGAGTTTATTGGATTTTTTTTAGAACAAAAAGTAGAAAATATCATTTTTTTTCAAAATTTTCGGTCTTTTTCCGCGTATAGCGCAAAAAATAAAAACGGCAGAGGTGATCAAATACCATCAAAAGAAAGCTCTATTTGTGGGAAGAAAAGGACGCAAATTTCGTTTGGGTACAGCATTGCATGACCGCGCAATTAGCAGTTAAAGCGACGCAGTGCCGAATTGTAAAAAGTGCTCTGGTCAGGAAGGGGGTAAAACCTTCCGGGGCTGAAGTGGTTAAATAGGAGATCCTCAGAAGTTGTCTCTCCGATAATCTCTACCCATCGAGTAATGAAATGGGCACTGCAAAAAAATGCATATTTGGAACATTTTTTACGATGTTGTCAACAGCACCCAGAAGTCCAGATTTCTTCTTTGCAAATTCTTTTTTTATTTCAGACAGACAGACTTTCTTTAGAATACATGAGAGCAGCTTCCTGTCCAACACCCTCAACCTGACAAAAAGTTCCTTCCTGGAATCTCTCTTGGGTATTAAGAGGTTTAACCGAAGCACCCACCGAGCCTCTCTCATATTTTTAACATTCAAGACGGCTTTCTTCTTGGCCATCTCCCTGTCCGGAAGGGTGGGAGATATTCAGGCTCTCTCCATGCATAAAATTCTTACTTTAACATATTCCAGGATATGACTGTCCTGTTCTTGGATACTTCCTACATTTCTAAAGTGCAATCAAATCTCCAGATCTTAAAGAAAAATATTCCAGGAAGGGAATAAAGGCCACAAAGCCTCCAAGATCACTATAGGCAGATGGATTACCCAAGTCATCTGTTGAAGTTATAGAGCCATTACGAAAACCTCCTTCAAAATAAGAAAAACTGAAAGTACATTCTACCTGATCGATCACCATCTCATGGGCTAAGGCTGCCGCAGCTACAATCAGAAAATGTAGAACCACAACAGGGCCAAGTTTTCATTCTTTTTCCAGCACTACAGACTGGATGTGGACAGTTTAGGTAGGTCCTCATATGGCATGGATTTAGTAGCTCTAACGTTGACTGTACAGTTTGTTCACTCACAATATAACATGAATAGTGAACCATAACAGTAATTCTCTTTCCACATAGTAAACAGCACAGACCTATTCCCTTCCTTGGTGTTTAATCCTAATATGGTATATTATTCACTGAAGGGATATTGGAATATCCTAAATTTACTAACTCTTTTTCTTGTCCCCTATTGGGTGAGCATTGTCCCCTCCTAGGTTTGCTGTCATGATGACTACGTGAAAAATCAAGTTAGACTTACCGGTAACTTGTTTTCCGTGAGTCTTTCAGGACAGCTCCTCCCACTGCACCACAGGAAACAACTTCCACCAACTTTAAAAGTGAGGATTCTCCCCACAGCTCGTCAGTTGTAGCAGATTACCTCCGGCCCAAGCTGGAACACAATCATAATGTGGTTAGTCACAGCATAAAACAACAAGGGCGGGTCATTGCTGTCCTGAAAGACTCCTGGAAAACAAGTTACCGGTAAGTCCAACTTGAATTTTCCCTAAACGTCTTTCAGGACAGCACCTGAGAGGATAAACAAGACTTACCAACTAGAGAGGGACAACAGCCTGCAGGACCTTTCTTCCAAATGCCTGATCACCACGTAGCCGGCTTACAAATTTGATCTGGGGTGGCACCAGCTTTTTCTGCCCATGTACTGGCCAGAGCTCTAGTTGAGTGTACTCGAATCCCCAGCAGGGGAGACAATCCCATCTGGGAGTAGCTGATTTTAGCCATCTTGCAATTGACCCCTTTGATGCCTGGCGTCCCTTCTTGTTGCCAGAAAAAGAAGACCTAAAGTCTCTTGTTACTTTCAGGCAATGCAACAGAATTCTTCTCACATCAAAGTTGTGAAATAGACTCTCCTTTTCCCCCCAAAGGGTTTGAACAAAATGTTGGCGGGATAATCTCCTCCGACCGGTTATGAATTAACGCTACTTTTGGCAAAAACCCTGGATCTGTTTTTAGTACAATACTATCTGGGTAAACAAACAAAAAAGGTTCTTTTACTGATAGAGGATGCAGTTCACCGATTCTTCTTGCGGATGTAATCTGTTGTAAAAGGTTGCTTTGTGAAGGCTTGCAAAACTACTGACAGATCCCACCTAGGAAAAGGTTTAACAGGAGCTGGTCTGGATCTAGCAAGTGCCTTAAAAAAATCTTGCTACCAAAAGATACTGAAGAAATTGGTCTCTCTAGGTACACTCCCAGGGCGGTCACTTGCGCCTTAAAAGTGCCAATTGCAAGACATTTGTCTACACCACTTTGTAGGAATTCCAAAAGTGACACAATGGGGTTGATTTACTAAAGGTAGATCCACTTTGCACTGCAAATGCACTTGGAAGTGCAGTCGCTGTAGATCTGAGGGGAAAATCTGACATGAAGGGAAGCTCTGCTGATTTTATCATCCAAGCATGTACAAGCAAAAATGCTGTTTTTTTATTTTCCTTGCATGTCTCCCTCAGATCTACAGCGACTGCACTTCCAAGTGCACTTGCAGTGCAAAGTGGATTTGCCTTTAGTAAATAAACCCCAAAATCTTCCAAGGTTCAATTTGTTGAATGACACCAAGTATTGTAGACTCTCCAAACTTTAGCGTAAATCGCTCTAGTTACTTTCTTCCTACTATAAAGCAAAGTGGTTACTAGAGGTTCTGACAATCCTTTGTTCCTTAATAGCTGCTCTTCTGATACCAGGCGGTGAAGCTTAGCTTGGCTGCATCCGAGTAATACACTGGACCCTGAAGTAGTAAATCCTGTCAGAGGAAGCTGCCAGAATGGTTTGGCTGCCATTTGCAGAATGGTGGAAAACCAAGCTCTCGTCGGCCAGAAAGGAGTAAACAGAATTACCGACACTCTTTTTGTATTTTCCTTAAAGAGGAAGTAAACCCTCTGAAAAAATAAAAATACACCCTGCAAGACAAAGGCATAATGAACTAGTATGCATAGCATACTAGCTCATTATGAATTACTTACCTGAAATCGAAGACCCCGAAGTGACCCTCGTTCACGTCCTGCTTCGGCGCCATGATATCCTGAGTGACTTCTGGGTATTGCTGCTCCGGCGCTGTGAGTGGCCGGAGCAGCGATGACGTCATTCGGGCGCATGCACGCGGGAGCTGTCAGTGACAGCATGATCACCTTCACTAATGGCATGCTCAGTGCGCCTGCGCCATTGTCTGCGGCACGCATGCGCCGTAGACATCGGTACAGTATTTTCTGCAAATATTTCCTAAACCGTGTAGGTTTAGAAGATATTGCAAACACCTACAGGTAAGCCTTAATCTAGGCTTACCTGTAGGTGAAAGTTGTCCCTAATGGTTTACAACCACTTTAATACCAACAGAATTAGCTGGGGGGGAAGGGAGAGGCATGATTCTTTTTTAATGGCCTCAGAGATTACTGAGTGTACTGGAAAAGTGCCACTTTTTGGTTCACTAAGTCCTGTGTACATCCGGTCATGCAGAGAGCATACTTTTTTTTTTTTCTCTTCGCCTTAACCCAGTGTGGCGTAAACTGCTTTTAACAGACCATCTACTTGTTCTAAAGACAGTTTGTACTTTGGGGGCGCATCTTCTACCCCTTCATCCAAAACCACTTTGGAACGAGAGGGGGAATGTCCCTCTTGGGTAGGAAGACCCACCTCGGCCTCCCAAGCTGGGATCAATTGTGACCTCTGACAGGATACTGAGGTAGACAGCCGACTTAGGGATGGATTTGTAACAGAAGATTGAATGGTTTCATCCAGCTCTTAACTGATGCGATTAAATCACTGCATGCAGAAGAAGCTTCTTCCTTCACCAGGGAGTCAATGCATATTTAACATAAGTCTTCTTCCAACCCTCAAGTAACTTTGCTTTACATGAAGAGCATTTCCTTTTGACCGCCACGTCAGAGCTTCTAGTCTATCATAAAGACAAAAAACATGGAGTCATCCTAACTTCTCAACAGGCTCACCACAGGTGCACAGGAAAAAGAGATCTATGTGCCCAGACAGCCACCGGCCACCAGGGGGGAGCAAAAAATAAATAAATAAAATAAAAAAAAGGAGAGAGGGACCCTATAGTAAACAGGTCAGTCCTACATGCCTGGGCCTTGCTGGTGCCTGTGCCTGTCCCACTCGCTGTCGCAGCCATCTCCATAATGGTGCTGCAGTGTCCGTCTGTGGCTAGAATGCCGGTTCCGGACTCCATTAGCACCGCTGCGCCAGAACTAGGCACCAGACCTGTTACTCCCTCCGCGCTTCTTCCAGCGTAGCGACACCGCGCGCCTGCTCTACGAGCACCGCCCCTTGCTGGATACCTCACTTCCGGCTGGGCAAGACTCTCAGCCCACAACAAGGTGGCGGCAGCGGCAGCCTGCACTCCACGCGGACGGGTCGATACAAAAAACAAAATAAACCCTGTGCCGGCCTCGCAGCTGCCTAGAGCGCCACGTGTTGGAAGAGAACGGGCTCTCCCCGAGCTGAAGAGGGAGGAGGAGCCCATACATCAGCCACCTCTGGATGTGGTATGGGAGAAACGGCTCTCTGGAGGGAAAAAAAAGAAAAGGTGATGGTGGAGCAGGAACCCAGGTCTCTCAGAACAGCAACAAAGAGCTCCTGACTCCCCACTGGGTGTTCCCCTGAAACACAAAAACTGACGAGCTAAAGTTGGTGGAAGTTGTTTCCTGTGGTGAAGTGGGAGGATCCACTCGCTCTGGTGCTGTCCTGAAAGGCGTTTAGGGAAATAGGGAAAACGGAATTATTGGTAAGAGTTATTCTCACTTCCTGTATTTCTAACAATGGCAGACGGGAGACAGACAGGAAGTGAGGGTAAATCTTTACCATATGTCCTCAATGTGGACTTATTTTACAACCTTTTGAAGACATCCAACACATTCTACATCATTAGGCATCAAAAAGTCAATAATGGAATAAACAAGGTTACCTTGGGTCTGAAAAGCTCCATGACTGCAATCTTGCCATACATCCCAACCTCTTTCACAGGCCGAAGACCCTCTGCCGTTACAACATAAATCTCCAGTCGTGTGTTCTTTGCTATCAGAAGATTCAGGTCATCCTCAGATGTAAAATGACCTGCAAAGTTGATTGGAAACGTGCAATGAAAAGTTAAGATACTGTATACACTCCAGTGAAAGTGGCTACTACCAGTAAACAAGAAAATAATAAAAAAGGTGTTGGCTATAGTAACCAGACTACTGCCATATTTTTTGCTGAGCATAACAAAAAAAAAGCCAAAACTAGAAATGAGCAACAACTCTGACTAATTTATTAAGACAAATCAATTTTATTCTAACCATTAAAGGGTAAGTTTACTTTTACAGAAGATGATCTGTAATCTGTATAGTAAACTAGCAGCGCCTATAAACATCATAAGGCTTGCAATGGTAAGCAATCAATGTTCACCCTAACCAGTGAAAATTTTTTCTTTCTTCTGGGACTATGTTCTCATGGGTCAGCATGCTCACGTGGCCGTGTAGACCAATAACTACTTACCACTGCAAGTATCATGATGCTTACAGGTTAGGAGGTTGCTAGTACAAGGTACAGAGTGAAAAAAAAATAAAATCCTTTAAAAATAACAGCTAAGAGGAAGCCTGTGCTGATCTAGGTATGGGCAGGTGTTTATTCCCCATTACCAAGAGTGTAATACAAACTTAACAGAGTCAGAAATGCAGAAAAAATTATCTTCTCCCTGTATCTGAGATCTGTAAAGTGACAGACATCATATATCATAGGGGCATAAGCAGGTGGTATATAGACCATTTAATGTGCGTAGGGACCATTTAAAAAGCAAATATGCAGCGCCAGTTGAGAGCAGGTTCATGTACTAGTGCTTCACTTCCTCCAAGCACACTGCTGCCTCACCCATAAACAATCAGGTAATATAGGGAGGTTGCACACCATGACAGTAGACTGCATTCTTACCCAGAAGCACAAAAACATGATAGAAGGCTGCAATATAACTTAGACTGGAAAAGTAGTGCCAGTTTACTGACTCTTTTTTGGTGGTTACTAAGGTTTGAACTAAGTAGAACTAAGTAGTAACTAAAATGTGAATATTAAAAGACAATTTATTTTTTTTAATTGCCCTTTAACTATACCTTCCTCCCCAAGTGTAGCTTACATGCCAATACTTACCTAGCCTGCTTACAAGATTTTCACTTGCGCAGTTCTGACTCTGCAACAAAAATATCCTGGCAGAGTCCGATGTCCAGTGCGCAGCTCATCCCTTTAATGTATACGGCTGTTTTGTACTCATAGCAGCCTTTACCCACCCAGTAAAGTAAGTCATCAAAGGAAGGTATACACCAAGTACAAAGCCTGAACCAGATGATTTTGTTGCAAAACCAGTGTGCAGCACCACTTAAGACTGCACAGTAAGGCTCCGTTCAAACTTGAGCAATTTCAAAGTCGTGCGATTTCCCTTGAGACTTTATATTGCAACATTGATGCAATTTTGGATGGGTGCAACTTGGATGCAGCTTTGACTGTTGACTTTGGTTTTGACTGCTGCTTAACTATCGCATTGATAACATTAAGATGTGACTTTTAAGTGTTTACATTGCAGTCTATAATGCACTCATGTCACATCAAAATAGTGCAGGAAGCTTTTTAAAGTCGCTGCGACTTTAAGTTGCATAGATTTGAACAGCTTCCATTAAAATACATGGTCTGCGACTTGTCATGCGACTATGTGTCCAAAGTGGCATGACAAGTCAACAAGTGTGAATGCAGCCTAAGGCTCCCAGAAGCAAGTCAGAAGGTAAGGTGGTCAGCTTTTCAGATTTCTCTCGGGAAAGGCTTACTTTAAAGTGTTACTAAACCAACAACAGTAAAATCAGTCTGTATATGCAGTAAAGCATGCTTGTTACACTCACCGTGAGACCTAAGGGGTTAATCCTCTGCATGGTGTAAAAAGGCTGTTTCATCCTGTCTTCTCTGATTCTCCCCTTCTTGCATTGCCCCCAGAACATGTCTGGATAAGACAGAGTTAGTGGAGTCAGGCTGCACATGCTCAGTTTGGTGTGCATTGCTAGAGAGTTTTTTTTCTTGGGAGAGTGCATATGATCAGCACAGGGCCAATCAGCACTGTCCAGAGGGTCAGGGGTCCTGCATCCTGATAGGACAGCCAGTGCAGTGTGAAAACTCCTCCTACAAGCTTTAACCAGGCACTGATACAAGTCACAAGACTGCTATATACTGCTGATGAGAAAAGGTATATAACAGTTTATAGTTACTAAAATTATTGCATTTCCATGAGCTGTGGGAGACCAGATATAGTGAATGCAGGGACCTGGGTTTAGTAACACTTTAACTATTTAGAGAGTCAGTCTGGGGAAAAAAAAGTTTGCAGCCCATATGCTTGGGGACACCCAATATGCATTAGATATGTTTTAGCAACTAACCAAGAAGCAAACCATGAACAGCAGCACTAAGCTTCTTTACAAAACAACTCTACAATGTCAGTTTCTATATTTTGCTCTTAGAGCCCTTGCACACTGGGGCGGTTTGCAGGCGCTATTGCGCTAATAATAGCGCCTGCAAACCGCCCCGAAAGTGCCGCTGCTGTCATCCCAGTGTGCAAGCCCCGAGGGCTTGCACACTGGAGCGATGCGCTGGCAGGACGGTAAAAAAAGTCCTGCCAGCAGCATCTTTGGAGCGGTGTGTATACCACTCCTGCCCATTGAAATCAATGGGACGGCGCGGCTATACCGCCGGCAATGCGCCTCTGCAGAGGCGCTTTGCGGTGGTATTTAACCCTTTCTCGGCCGCTAGCGGGGGGTAAAACCGCCCCGCTAGCGGCCGCATACCGACGGTAAAACGCCGCTAATAATAGCGGCGTTTTACCGCCGACGCCGCCCCTCGCCCCAGTATGCAAGGGCTCTAAGATTCCTTTTGGAAAGCAGCTCTAGGAAAATCATTCACTGAATTTAATCCATAACAAAAGTGGTGCTAAAGTCAGGAAGCCCACTCAATTTACATGACTGTATTCCTATACAGAACAGCACTTTCAGTGGACCACTGACCAAGACTACAAACTTCCTACCCTGCCCCCCCCCCCCCCCCCCCCCCCCACACACACACCCAAGCATTCTTTCTGGCCAAGCATTATGATTTTATTTTTTAATGCACTGCACCAACATCCATGTGTGAACGGTGCCGTACACATCAGGACAGGCATATAGTGGTCATTACAGGACCTGTTTTTTTTTTTTTTTTAGTTCATTTTGGCTAGCATAAGGAATGGTTAATACCTTTTCTGTTTTTTTGTCATCTGCCTCCAATCAAAACAGAATGTGAGACAAAATCTAGATAAAAAGGGAGGCAAATCAAGTGTTTCCATGGAAAAAAAATCCATTTTCCTGTTTTGCTCAACTAAAAAAAAAAATTCATTTGTGATGACATTTTGGTCATAATAAAAAAAAAAAGTTGAAGTGTATCTAAAGGTAACTTTTTTGGATCGAGTGGGTAAGAGTTTAAGTGGAACTTCAGGAAAAAAAACTGTCTATATTTATTTAGATACGACTGACAGCAACATCTGACACCCAGCAGATACCCAGACCTACTATACCTAGCATTAGAGGTAACTTATCTGGACTAAGCAAACATTTATGTTAGGACAGATTTCTTCTCTTTTCCTTCTGCATCCTGAGGACAGGAGGAGAAGGAAAAACCTACCAAGAACACAGGCAGCAAAAAGTAACCCGATTGGTATTTTAACTCTTTCCTACTGTGTAAATAATAATAATATAAAAAAAAAAAACAAAACAAAAAAAACATACTTTGACTTTACACACAATTTTATCCATCTACTGGGGACACAGACAGCAATAAAACCGTTCTGGCCTCCCCCTCCAAAAATGAAAAGTCAGCAGCTACACATACTGCAGACTACTGACATACCCCTAAATCAGTATTTTTTGCTAGAAAATGACTTAGAACCCCAAAACATTTTTTTTTTAGCAGAGACCCCAGAAAAAAAAAGGTGGTCCTTGCAATATATTATGTCACACGGTATTTGTGCAGCGGATTTTCAAATGCAATTTTTTGGGATAAAATGCACTTTAATGAATTTTAATGCAAAAAATACAATAACCCATTTTTTTTGGTACAATGAGATGCAAGATGGTGATATGCTGAGCAATTAGCTTTGTTATGCTTTAAAACTGAGCACGCTCCTGGAATGGCGACAAACTATGATACGTAAAAATCTCCATAGGCAAACTTTTAAAAAATGTTTTACAGATTACCAGTTTGGAGTAAAAAAGGAGTTCTAGAGCTAGAATGGTTGCGGCGTTACCCAACATATGTGGTACAAACCCCATATACATATGCGTGCACAGCCTAAGTAAGCGTTCGCTTCTGCGTGTAAGCACGGAGGGATTTGGGCGCTTTAAAAAAAAAAAAAATGTACACTGTCCCTTTAATTTTTTTTTTTTCAATCACTTCTATTGCTATTACAAGGAATGTAAGCATCTCTTGTGATAACAGTAAAGCATGACAGGTTCTCTTTATAGAGACACCCGGGGTCTGTAAACCCCAGATCTCTCCTCTACCCTTGAAAGCATGAGATAAAAATAAAAAACATTGATGTGATAGTTTCCAAAAATTTTTAAAATCTGCCCTAAACTGGAAGTGACGTCATGACCACCTTGATCAGGGAAAGGCAACCTCGGCCCTCCAGCTGTGGTGAAACTACAAATCCCATCTGCCTCTAGGAGTCATGCCTGTGATTGTTGGGGTCTTGCAATGTCTCATGGGACTTGTAGTTTCAAAACAGCTGGAGGGCCGAGGTTGCCTACCCCTGACCTAGATCATAGTCGATCTGGTCTCTCTTCCCCACTATGGCCAGCTGCGTGATTTTGTGATTCAAACGAAAAAACACCCACAAATTGACACAAAAAAATAAAAACCCCACATTTTTTTACCTTCAGCTATAAAGCATATCCAATAACGCCAGTCAGTCAGTCAGTCAGTCAAAACAATTCGTGTTGTGCGGAGCCTGGCTGAGTTTAGACTCGCTTTAGGGCTGGTTCACACAACAATTTCTGCGTTCTGGATGCATTTTTGAATATGCAGTTACCCACATTTTTGATGCGTTTTCAATATGTTACAGTGTGTTGTTTCCCTCTTTTTTATTCTCACACTTGAAAAATCTCAAGACAATGTGATTTACAGTGCACATTGTATAGCACATACGTCATCGGCTTGCTAGAGGCTCTGCCCACTGAACTTTCCCTGCAGACAGAAAGAGCAGGAAAAAAATCACAATCAAAACAGCAGGAGTCCTGTGCGTCCCCATTCACCGTTTCAGGTCCGATTTCAGCCCAATTTTTGGGCTAAATTTGAACCTCAAAAGGACTAAAAGATGCACTCGCACCGGAGCCGCTGCGGAGATGTGTGAACCGGCTCCATAGAGAGGCGGTCACAAACTCCTGCTTTGCAAATTGGATGCCGAGAAATCCACATCCAATTCGCTCTGGTGTGAACCCAGCCTCAAGGGTCTTTACATGCTATTTTATGCAGTGGTTTACTGCCACTGATCATTATACACATACTGTTATAATGATCAATGGCAGTGAACCTTTGTTTAATATCACTTTAAAGCAGAGTTTCACTCATTTTTGTGTTTATTAATAGTCAGCAGTTACAAAAAGTGTAGCTGCTGACTATTAATAAACACACACTTTTACCTGTCCCACGGTCCAGCAATGTGGCTGCGGGAAACCTCGCCTCTCCACGGCACCGCATTGCAATTGTGGGCACCCGGCTGTGACAGCTTATGGCTTCACAGCCGGGTGCACACTGCGCATGCACGAGTCGCCTCTCCATTGGTCAGGGTTTGAAACAGGAAAATCTGGATGCCGCACACCGGATAAAGTTGAAAACATCTTCTTTATTGTAAAACTTGGATCATAAAAAACAGGACAATCAGGCGGGTGGTACAGACACAGCTGACGCGTTTCGCGCTCTAGTTCGAGCGCTTACTCATAGCTGCTAGTGCTATGAGTAAGCGCTCGAACTAGAGCGCGAAACGAGTCAGCTGTGTCTGTACCACCCGCCTGATTGTCCTGTTTTTTATGATCC
The DNA here is from genome assembly GCA_037952925.1 of Lithobates clamitans. Taxonomy (NCBI): domain Eukaryota; kingdom Metazoa; phylum Chordata; class Amphibia; order Anura; family Ranidae; genus Lithobates; species Lithobates clamitans. The sequence continues at coordinate 4,473,927 of JBBGZY010000159.1, forward strand.
AAGTTTTACAATAAAGAAGATGTTTTCAACTTTATCCGGTGTGCGGCATCCAGATTTTCCTGTTTCAAACCCTGCTTCAATTTGCATTTAGCCAGCACCTGGGACTCCTCTCCTCTGAAGGATTCACTAACACACACCTGAAAGCAAGTTCTCCTGAGCGGTGATTTATTTTCTCTCCATTGGTCAGGCAATCTTCTGGGACCTGTGACATGTCCCAGAAGATTGTAAGGAAGGAGAGGAGAACTTCCACTCGAGCAGCCTAGGCGGCCCGAGCAGAAGTGGGAGCAGGTACCTGTCAAAACTAGATACCTGCCCCCCCCCCACCACCACAGTGCCATATTTTTTTTGTGGGGGGGGGGTGCTTAAAGCAGAACATCCCCTTTTGGGTGGAGCTCCGCTTTAACTTCTGGCATTGCACACATTAAACACTTGCCTACTGGGCACCTTTACCCCCTTCCCACCCAGGCCAATTTTCAGCTTTCAGTGCTGTTGCACTTTGAATGACAATTGCAGAGTCATGCAACACTGTACCCATACAAAACTTATTTTTTTTCACACTAATAGAGCTTTCTTTTGGTGGTATTTAATCACCATTGGGAATTTTTTTTTGTTAAACAAAAAAAAAGACCAACATTTTTGAAAAAGAAAGTTTCTTAGTTTCTGTAATTTTTCTCCTTCACTGATGTGCGCTGATGAGGCAGCACTGGTGGGCACTGTTGGGGCTGCACTGATAATCAGTGCAGATGTCCCTTCACACTAGCTGATTACAATCTCTCTCCAAAAGGAATGCCGATACCCGGCAAGTGTGTTTACATTGTGATCAGCTATGATTGGAAACAGCTAAGCACGTGGTAAAGAGCCACTGTAATTGGCTCTTTACCCAGATTTGTGATCAGAACTGGCCGACCGCGCTGTAGCCATCATAAGTGGTTAAAGTGAAACTAAACTCTGGTTTAAGAAAAGAAGGAAAAATTTCATTGCAGTATTCTTAACTCCCAGAAGTTCCTCATATTGCTCTCTGCCACCAAATTCCTCTTTTTCTTGCTGCTGTGATCTGACCTCGTGTTAGAAGGTGCCTACGTTTGTTCTCTGTGGTCCTACTGTATGTAGGAACGCAGCCACCCTCCCTTGCTTGCTCCTGAGATGGACTAGGGACTATGGGATGTGTAGCGTGCATAGAGCAGTGCACTAGATCACAACTCAGGTGCACTGCTAGTTCCAAACTGTTTACTATGCTTCAGTTTGTGAACGAACAGGAAGTCTCTGTACAGAGCACTTCCTGTTCATTCATGCTGCAGGGAAAAGAGAATGAGAAATCTAGGTCAATCACCTTCTCTGGCTCAAAAGTGAGATATCAGGGGTCTGTTTGGACACTTGATATTTCACCAAAGCCCCCCCCCCCAATTTTTTTTTTTAAAAAAGGAAAACCAATAACCAAGGGCTAATTCACACAGGTATTCTGGCTGCATGAATGAGTGGTTTGTTCATGCGGCTGGAGCCGTGTTCAGGGCCATACATCTACACTCACCTAGGTTGGGGAGGGGTTGAGCCCCGTCAGGTAAGTTGAAGGGACCCCATGATGAACTTCACAAGCAGATTCATGGGTACTTTAGAAGTTGCAGGAACACCTGTCAAAATTGCAAGGCATGGCAGTGCCCAGTGTTGTTCACATGGTTGTGTTTGCATTGCATCAACAGTGATCCAATGTCTTGTTTGGCTGACTTTAACGCTCCCTACGAACTTAAAGAGGTTGTAAAGTCAAATAACACAATTACTTGTATCCTCTCTGTTTTAGTAAGATATATGAAGTGCAGTGTGTGTTTCTTTTACAATAATAATCCTATATACCTTTTTGCACAGCTCCTCTGTGCAGTCACATGATCTCAATCTGCTCTCCTTCCTCGATCTAAGAACAGCAGCGGGAGGGGCTGAGTTTCCCCACTGATGTCAGCCAGCTATCAGAGGGCAATCGTTTGACTGCAGAGGAATTGTGCAAAAAGGTATTTAGGATTATGAATATCTTCCTAAAACACAGAGGATACAAGTAACTGTGTTATGTATACTGTGGTCTCAACCCTGTCCTCAAGTACCCCAACAGGTTTTCCTTTATCTTGCACAGGTGCTTTTAAAGCAGAGTCAATGGCTTGGTATTAAGGACAGCTATTTTATCAAAGAAAAATTCCCAAAACATGGCCTGTTGGGGGTACTGGAGGGCAGGGTTGAGAACCACTGTTGTATTACACTGGAATCGAGGCAGGAGGAGATCAGCTCTCACACACAGGCTACAGAACTGACAGGAAGGCAGGGAGGGGAGACTGTGTACACACAGCGGGATGGCAGAGGCACGCAAACTGACCACAGTATCATGGATCAGCAGCCATGATTACTGTGGTCAGCACACTAAGGGGGACACAGAAACTGGCAGGATCAACCAGGTATTTCAGATCACAGAAAGGGACAAATTACACTGCAACACTATGCAGTGTAATTAGTTATGCTTTAAAAGGAACAAGAGCATTTTTTTTTTTTAGGGTTAAAACTACTTTAATGCTTCCACTGATGTCAATGTAAATGCGCTGCTCTGCGGTGTTTACAGCATATGCAAGATTCGTTTAGAAAGTGTTGCTGGCCGAGATGCCAATATGGAAATCTATAGAAAACCAACACAGAGGGGCGTCTGACCAGCATTCCACGCCATGTAAACGCATTAGGTGCATTATTGGGCATTCCAATTTCTCAGCATGTCTAAATGAGCCCTTCATGTAACTCTCACTAAGTGACTTGGACTGACGTGTATTCGCCACACATTGGCTGACATTCCCTTCATGCACCACACATGTGGCGGGGACATCACCTGCAGCCAATGTGACCATGACAGGCAGGACACCTGTGAGGATTGTCAGTACAGAGGATGAGGAGGAAGCACACCATGGATGAAGACCAAGGTCAGCCTATCTCCATACACTGTCAGTGTAATGAGGGCGGGAGATTCCCCCCTATACAGAACATTACAGGGTACACAGCTTACAGCCCCGCACCAGGACACACTCCATGGACTGGCCGGGGAGAGCACCGACTCCCCTCCCCGGGCTCACACTGACCTGTCACGCAGGCATTAACCGCAGTGGGCTTCTGTGCGGTCACCACGTAGTTGTAGGACATGTTGGAAGCGGGCCGAGCTCCTGCCGCGGCGATTTACTGAGCGACAGGCGCGAAAACACACCGCAACAGGCCGTCACTTAGCGGAACCGGAAGAGGAAAGCAGAGGGAGGGGGAAGTACTGCTAGAGCGCCCCCATGGCGTATGGAGCCAGGAAACAGGGGCGTCCCAGGCACCATAGAGTGCAAGTGGGGAGAGTGCTTCAGAGGCCATAGAGAGCGGGGAGGGAGGATAGAGCGGCTTCAGCTAGCCAACAAGGTACACAGCTGTATGACAGGAGGGGGGAGGTTAGAATAGAAGTCCTATCTGTATAGGAGGATAGGTGAGGAGAGGGGTAGTCCTGGGTGTATAGGAGGACAGTCGAGGAGAGGGGTAGTCCTGGGTGTATAGGAGGACAGGCGAGGAGAGGGGTAGTCCTGGGTGTATAGGAGGACAGGCGAGGAGAGGGGTAGTCCTGGGTGTATAGGAGGACAGGCGAGGAGAGGGGTAGTCCTGGGTGTATAGGAGGAGAGGGGTAGTCCTGGGTGTATAGGAGGACTGGCGAGGAGAGGGGTAGTCCTGGGTGTATAGGAGGACTGGCGAGGAGAGGGGTAGTCCTGGGTGTATAGGAGGACAGGCGAGGAGAGGGGTAGTCCTGGGTGTATAGGAGGACTGGCGAGGAGAGGGGTAGTCCTGGGTGTATAGGAGGACTGGCGAGGAGAGGGGTAGTCCTGGGTGTATAGGAGGACTGGCGAGGAGAGGGGTAGTCCTGGGTGTATAGGAGGACTGGCGAGGAGAGGGGTAGTCCAGGGTGTATAGGAGGACTGGCGAGGAGAGGGGTAGTCCTGGGTGTATAGGAGGACTGGCGAGGAGAGGGGTAGTCCTGGGTGTATAGGAGGACTGGCGAGGAGAAGGGTTGTCCTGGGTGTATAGGAGGACAGGCGAGGAGAGGGGTAGTCCTGGGTGTATAGGAGGACAGGCGAGGAGAGGGGTAGTCCTGGGTGTATAGGAGGACAGGCGAGGAGAGGGGTAGTCCTGGGTGTATAGGAGGACAGGCGAGGAGAGGGGTAGTCCTGGGTGTATAGGAGGACAGGCGAGGAGAGGGGTAGTCCTGGGTGTATAGGAGGACAGGCGAGGAGAGGGGTAGTCCTGGGTGTATAGGAGGACAGGCGAGGAGAGGGGTAGTCCTGGGTGTATAGGAGGACAGGCGAGGAGAGGGGTAGTCCTGGGTGTATAGGAGGACAGGCGAGGAGAGGGGTAGTCCTGGGTGTATAGGAGGACAGGCGAGGAGAGGGGTAGTCCTGGGTGTATAGGAGGACAGGTGAGGAGGGGGTAGTCCTGGGTGTATAGAAGAGGGGTAGTCCTGGGTGTATAGAAGAGGGGTAGTCCTGGGTGTATAGAAGAGGGGTAGTCCTGGGTGTATAGAAGAGGGGTAGTCCTGGGTGTATAGAAGAGGGGTAGTCCTGGGTGTATAGAAGAGGGGTAGTCCTGGGTGTATAGAAGAGGGGTAGTCCTGGGTGTATAGAAGAGGGGTAGTCCTGGGTGTATAGAAGAGGGGTAGTCCTGGGTGTATAGAAGAGGGGTAGTCCTGGGTGTATAGAAGAGGGGTAGTCCTGGGTGTATAGAAGAGGGGTAGTCCTGGGTGTATAGGAGAAGGGAAGTCCTGGGTGTATAGGAGAAGGGTAGCCCTGGGTGTATAGGAGAGGGGTAGCCCTGGGTGTATAGGAGAGGGGTAGCCCTGGGTGTATAGGAGGACAGGTGAGGAGAGGGTAGCCCTGGGTGTATAGGAGAAGGGTAGCCCTGGGTGTATAGGAGAAGGGTAGCCCTGGGTGTATAGGAGAAGGGTAGCCCTGGGTGTATAGGAGAGGGGTAGCCCTGGGTGTATAGGAGAGGGGTAGCCCTGGGTGTATAGGAGAGGGGTAGCCCTGGGTGTATAGGAGAGGGGTAGCCCTGGGTGTATAGGAGAGGGGTAGCCCTGGCTTTATAGGAGGACAGGTGAGGAGAGGGTAGTCCTGGGTGGTATAGGAGGACAGGCGAGGAGAGGGTAGTCCTGGGTGGTATAGGAGGACAGGCGAGGAGAGGGGTAGTCCTGGGTGTATAGGAGGACAGGCGAGGAGAGGGTAGTCCTGGGTGTATAGGACGACAGGCGAAGAGAGGGTAGTCCTGGGTGTATAGGACGACAGGCGAGGAGAGGGGTAGTCCTGGGTGTATAGGACGACAGGCGAGGAGAGGGGTAGTCCTGGGTGTATAGGAGGACAGGCGAGGAGAGGGGTAGTCCTGGGTGTATAGGAGGACAGGCGAGGAGAGGGGTAGTCCTGGGTGTATAGGAGGACAGGCGAGGAGAGGGGTAGTCCTGGGTGTATAGGAGGACAGGCGAGGAGAGGGGTAGTCCTGGGTGTATAGGAGGACAGGCGAGGAGAGGGGTAGTCCTGGGTGTATAGGAGGACAGGCGAGGAGAGGGGTAGTCCTGGGTGTATAGGAGGAGAGGGGTAGTCCTGGGTGTATAGGAGGAGAGGGGTAGTCCTGGGTGTATAGGAGGACTGGCGAGGAGAGGGGTAGTCCTGGGTGTATAGGAGGACTGGCGAGGAGAGGGGTAGTCCTGGGTGTATAGGAGGACAGGCGAGGAGAGGGGTAGTCCTGGGTGTATAGGAGGACTGGCGAGGAGAGGGGTAGTCCTGGGTGTATAGGAGGACTGGCGAGGAGAGGGGTAGTCCTGGGTGTATAGGAGGACTGGCGAGGAGAGGGGTAGTCCAGGGTGTATAGGAGGACTGGCGAGGAGAGGGGTAGTCCTGGGTGTATAGGAGGACTGGCGAGGAGAGGGGTAGTCCTGGGTGTATAGGAGGACTGGCGAGGAGAAGGGTTGTCCTGGGTGTATAGGAGGACAGGCGAGGAGAGGGGTAGTCCTGGGTGTATAGGAGGACAGGCGAGGAGAGGGGTAGTCCTGGGTGTATAGGAGGACAGGCGAGGAGAGGGGTAGTCCTGGGTGTATAGGAGGACAGGCGAGGAGAGGGGTAGTCCTGGGTGTATAGGAGGACAGGCGAGGAGAGGGGTAGTCCTGGGTGTATAGGAGGACAGGCGAGGAGAGGGGTAGTCCTGGGTGTATAGGAGGACAGGCGAGGAGAGGGGTAGTCCTGGGTGTATAGGAGGACAGGCGAGGAGAGGGGTAGTCCTGGGTGTATAGGAGGACAGGCGAGGAGAGGGGTAGTCCTGGGTGTATAGGAGGACAGGTAAAGAAGGGGTAGTCCTGGGTGTATAGGAGGACAGGTGAGGAGGGGGTAGTCCTGGGTGTATAGAAGAGGGGTAGTCCTGGGTGTATAGAAGAGGGGTAGTCCTGGGTGTATAGAAGAGGGGTAGTCCTGGGTGTATAGAAGAGGGGTAGTCCTGGGTGTATAGAAGAGGGGTAGTCCTGGGTGTATAGAAGAGGGGTAGTCCTGGGTGTATAGAAGAGGGGTAGTCCTGGGTGTATAGGAGAAGGGAAGTCCTGGGTGTATAGGAGAAGGGTAGCCCTGGGTGTATAGGAGAGGGGTAGCCCTGGGTGTATAGGAGAGGGGTAGCCCTGGGTGTATAGGAGAGGGGTAGCCCTGGGTGTATAGGAGGACAGGTGAGGAGAGGGTAGCCCTGGGTGTATAGGAGAAGGGTAGCCCTGGGTGTATAGGAGAAGGGTAGCCCTGGGTGTATAGGAGAAGGGTAGCCCTGGGTGTATAGGAGAGGGGTAGCCCTGGGTGTATAGGAGAGGGGTAGCCCTGGGTGTATAGGAGAGGGGTAGCCCTGGGTGTATAGGAGAGGGGTAGCCCTGGGTGTATAGGAGAGGGGTAGCCCTGGGTGTATAGGAGAGGGGTAGCCCTGGGTGTATAGGAGAGGGGTAGCCCTGGCTTTATAGGAGGACAGGTGAGGAGAGGGTAGTCCTGGGTGGTATAGGAGGACAGGCGAGGAGAGGGTAGTCCTGGGTGGTATAGGAGGACAGGCGAGGAGAGGGGTAGTCCTGGGTGTATAGGAGGACAGGCGAGGAGAGGGTAGTCCTGGGTGTATAGGACGACAGGCGAAGAGAGGGTAGTCCTGGGTGTATAGGACGACAGGCGAGGAGAGGGGTAGTCCTGGGTGTATAGGACGACAGGCGAGGAGAGGGGTAGTCCTGGGTGTATAGGAGGACAGGCGAGGAGAGGGGTAGTCCTGGGTGTATAGGAGGACAGGCGAGGAGAGGGGTAGTCCTGGGTGTATAGGAGGACAGGCGAGGAGAGGGGTAGTCCTGGGTGTATAGGAGGACAGGCGAGGAGAGGGGTAGTCCTGGGTGTATAGGAGGACAGGCGAGGAGAGGGGTAGTCCTGGGTGTATAGGAGGACAGGCGAGGAGAGGGGTAGTCCTGGGTGTATAGGAGGAGAGGTGTAGTCCTGGGTGTATAGAAGGACAGGCGAGGAGAGGGGTAGTCCTGGGTGTATAGGAGGACAGGCGAGGAGAGGGGTAGTCCTGGGTGTATAGGAGGACAGGCGAGGAGAGGGGTAGTCCTGGGTGTATAGGAGGACAGGCGAGGAGAGGGTAGTCCTGGGTGGTATAGGAGGACAGGCGAGGAGAGGGTAGTCCTGGGTGTATAGGAGGACAGGTGAGGAGAGGGGTAGTCCTGGGTGTATAGGAGGAGAGGGGTAGTCCTGGGTGTATGAGGACAGGCGAGGAGAGGGGTAGTCCTGGGTGTATAGGAGGACAGGCGAGGAGAGGGGTAGTCCTGGGTGTATAGGAGGACAGGCGAGGAGAGGGGTAGTCCTGGGTGTATAGGAGGACAGGCGAGAAGAGTGTAGTCCTGGGTGGTATAGGAGGACAGGCGAGGAGAGGGTAGTCCTGGGTGTATAGGAGGACAGGCGAGGAGAGGGTAGTCCTGGGTGTATAGGACGACAGGCGAGGAGAGGGTAGTCCTGGGTGTATAGGACGACAGGCGAGGAGAGGGTAGTCCTGGGTGTATAGGACGACAGGCGGGGAGAGGGTAGTCCTGGGTGTATAGGAGGACAGGTGGGGAGAGGGTAGTCCTGGGTGTATAGGAGGACAGGTGAGGAGAGGGGTAATCCTGGGTGTATAGGAGGACAGGTGAGGAGAGGGGTAGTCCTGGGTGTATAGGAGGACAGGTGAGGAGAGGGGTAGTCCTGGGTGTATAGGAGGACAGGTGAGGAGAGGGGTAGTCCTGGGTGTATAGGAGGACAGGTGAGGAGAGGGGTAGTCCTGGGTGTATAGGAGGACAGGTGAGGAGAGGGGTAGTCCTGGGTGTATAGGAGGACAGGTGAGGAGAGGGGTAGTCCTGGGTGTATAGGAGGACAGGTGAGGAGAGGGGTAGTCCTGGGTGTATAGGAGGACAGGTGAGGAGAGGGGTAGTCCTGGGTGTATAGGAGGACAGGTGAGGAGAGGGGTAGTCCTGGGTGTATAGGAGGACAGGTGAGGAGAGGGGTAGTCCTGGGTGTATAGGAGGACAGGTGAGGAGAGGGGTAGTCCTGGGTGTATAGGAGGACAGGTGAGGAGAGGGGTAGTCCTGGGTGTATAGGAGGACAGGTGAGGAGAGGGGTAGTCCTGGGTGTATAGGAGGACAGGTGAGGAGAGGGGTAGTCCTGGGTGTATAGGAGGACAGGGGTAGTCCTGGGTGTATAGGAGGACAGAGGTAGTCCTAGGTGTATAGGAGGACAGGTAAAGAAAGAGTAGTCCTGGGTGTATAGGAGGACAGGTGAGTAGAGGGGTAGTCCTGGGTGTATAGGAGAGGGGTAGTCCTGGGTGTATAGGAGAGGGGTAGTCCTGGGTGTATAGGAGGACAGGCGAGGAGAGGGGTAGTCCTGGGTGTATAGGAGAGGGGGTAGTCCTGGGTGTATAGGAGAGGGGTAGTCCTGGGTGTATAGGAGGACAGGCGAGGAGAGGGGTAGTCCTGGGTGTATAGGAGGACAGGTGAGGAGAGGGTAGTCCTGGGTGTATAGGAGGACAGGTGAGGAGAGGGTAGTCCTGGGTGGTATAGGAGGACAGGTGAGGAGAGGGGTAATCCTGGGTGTATAGGAGGACAGGTGAGGAGAGGGGTAATCCTGGGTGTATAGGAGGACAGGGGTAGTCCTGGGTGTATAGGAGGACAGGGGTAGTCCTGGGTGTATAGGAGGACAGAGGTAGTCCTGGGTGTATAGGAGGACAGGTGAGTAGAGGGGTAGTCCTGGGTGTATAGGAGAGGGGTAGTCCTGGGTGTATAGGAGAGGGGTAGTCCTGGGTGTATAGGAGGACATGCGAGGAGAGGGGTAGTCCTGGGTGTATAGGAGAGGGGTAGTCCTGGGTGTATAGGAGAGGGGTAGTCCTGGGTGTATAGGAGGACAGGCGAGGAGAGGGGTAGTCCTGGGTGTATAGGAGGACAGGTGAGGAGAGGGTAGTCCTGGGTGTATAGGAGGACAGGTGAGGAGAGGGTAGTCCTGGGTGGTATAGGAGGACAGGTGAGGAGAGGGTAGTCCTGGGTGTATAGGAAGACAGGTGAGGAGAGGGGTAGTCCTGGGTGTATAGGAAGACAGGTGAGGAGAGGGGTAATCCTGGGTGTATAGGAGGACAGGTGAGGAGAGGGGTAATCCTGGGTGTATAGGAGGACAGGGGTAGTCCTGGGTGTATAGGAGGACAGGTAAAGAAAGAGTAGTCCTGGGTGTATAGGAGAGGGGTAGTCCTGGGTGTATAGGAGGACAGGTGAGTAGAAGGGTAGTCCTGGGTGTATAGGAGGACAGGTGAGGAGAGGGGTAATCCTGGGTGTATAGGAGGACAGGTGAGGAGAGGGGTAATCCTGGGTGTATAGGAGGACAGGTGAGGAGAGGGGTAATCCTGGGTGTATAGGAGGACAGGTGAGGAGAGGGGTAATCCTGGGTGTATAGGAGGACAGGTGAGGAGAGGGGTAATCCTGGGTGTATAGGAGGACAGGTGAGGAGAGGGGTAATCCTGGGTGTATAGGAGGACAGGTGAGGAGAGGGGTAGTCCTGGGTGTATAGGAGAGGGGTAGTCCTGGGTGTATAGGAGAGGGGTAGTCCTGGGTGTATAGGAGGACAGGTGAGGAGAGGGGTAGTCCTGGGTGTATAGGACGACAGGCGAGGAGAGGGTAGTCCTGGGTGTATAGGACGACAGGTGGGGAGAGGGTAGTCCTGGGTGTATAGGAGGACAGGTGGGGAGAGGGTAGTCCTGGGTGTATAGGAGGACAGGTGAGTAGAAGGGTAGTCCTGGGTGTATAAGAGAGGGGTAGTCCTGGGTGTATAGGAGGACAGGTGAGGAGAGGGGTAGTCCTGGGTGTATAGGAGGACTGGTGAGGAGAGGGGTAGTCCTGGGTGTATAGGAGGACAGGTGAGGAGAGGGGTAGTCCTGGGTGTATAGGAGGACAGGTGAGGAGAGGGGTAGTCCTGGGTGTATAGGAGGACAGGTGAGTAGAAGGGTAGTCCTGGGTGTATAAGAGAGGGGTAGTCCTGGGTGTATAGGAGGACAGGTGAGGAGAGGGTAGTCCTGGGTGTATAGGAGGACAGGTGAGGAGAGGGGTAATCCTGGGTGTATAGGAGGACAGGTGAGGAGAGGGGTAATCCTGGGTGTATAGGAGAGGGGTAGTCCTGGGTGTATAGGAGGACAGGTGAGTAGAAGGGTAGTCCTGGGTGTATAGGAGGACAGGTGAGGAGAGGGTAGTCCTGGGTGTATAGGAGGACAGGTGAGGAGAGGGGTAATCCTGGGTGTATAGGAGGACAGGTGAGGAGAGGGGTAATCCTGGGTGTATAGGAGGACAGGTGAGGAGAGGGGTAGTCCTGGGTGTATAGGAGGACAGGCGAGGAGAGGGTAGTCCTGGGTGGTATAGGAGGACAGGTGAGGAGAGGGGTAGTACTGGGTGTATAGGAGGACAGGCGAGGAGAGGGTAGTCCTGGGTGGTATAGGAGGACAGGTGAGGAGAGGGTAGTCCTGGGTGTATAGGAAGACAGGTGAGGAGAGGGGTAATCCTGGGTGTATAGGAGGACAGGTGAGGAGAGGGGTAATCCTGGGTGTATAGGAGGACAGGTGAGGAGAGGGGTAGTACTGGGTGTATAGGAGGACAGGCGAGGAGAGGGTAGTCCTGGGTGGTATAGGAGGACAGGTGAGGAGAGGGTAGTCCTGGGTGTATAGGAGAGGGGTAGTCCTGGGTGTATAGGAGGACAGGTGAGGAGAGGGTAGTCTTGGGTGTATAGGAGGACAGGTGAGGAGAGGGTAGTCTTGGGTGTATAGGAGGACAGGTGAGGAGAGGGTAGTCTTGGGTGTATAGGAGGACAGGTGAGGAGAGGGTAGTCTTGGGTGTATAGGAGGACAGGTGAGGAGAGGGTAGTCCTGGGTGTATAGGAGGACAGGTGAGGAGAGGGTAGTCGTGGGTGGTATAGGAGGACAGGTGAGGAGAGGGTAGTCGTGGGTGTATAGGAGGATAGGTAAGGGTAGAGGAGGTGTATTCAGAAGCCAGAGCCATAATACATTCTAGAAAATGAGGTTAGCTAAAGTGGACCGGCTCAAATCAGAATACTAATTGTGTTATCACCTCTGCTGGGATCAATTACAGCCGCTCTGAGTGAAGTAGTGTATGTATGTGTGTGTATATAATATACCGTATATACTCGAGTATAAGTCGTTCCGAGTATAAGTCGAGGCCCTAATTTACCACAAAAAAAATGGGAAAAACTAATTGACCCGAGTATAAGACGAGGGTGAGAAATGCACAGATACTGTAAGTGGAAAAGAGGGTCAACAATGCCCATTTGCAGCATCACTGTGCTCATTTGCATGCCACACTGTGCCCATTTGCAGCCATAGGTCCCCTGAACTTCAAACTCAGTAGTTAAGGGTTCCTAGATGTCCCCTAGCTGCAGCCAAAATTTGGGGTCTCTGAACCCAAAGGGTCCCGAAATGACATTGCTGCAGATGGACACAGTTGACCGAATTTGGGGCCCCATATCTCGGGGCCACTTAGAGCTAAGAACCCCACATTTGGTGTGCAAACCCAGTGGAACTAGCACCATAAAATTTCCAAAGATGGGATTTCTAGCAGCAAGTGGCCCCGAGATACAGGGCCCCAAAAATCAGTTCAGAAAATGTCAAGCACTTTTCTGCAGCAGAGAATGACATTTTCTGAACCGGATTTGGGGCCCCGTATCTCAGGGCCACTTGGTGCTAGGAACCCCAGCTTTGGATATGTTGTGGTACCAGTTCCACTGAGTGTGCACAACAAATTTGGGGTTCCTAGCACCAAGTGACTCTGAGATACGCGGCCCCAAATTCGGTTCAGAAAATGTCAAGCACTTTTCTGCAGCAGAGAATGACATTTTCCGAACCGATTTTGGGGCCCCGTATCTCGGGGCCACTTAGTGCTAGGAACTCCAGCTTTGGATATGTTATGGTACCAGTTCCACTGAGTGTGCACACCAAATGTGGGGTTCCTAGCACCAAGTGACCCTAAGATACGGGGCCCCAAAGTCGGTTCGAAAAATGAAATTTTTTGCTGCAGAAAAGTGCTTGACTCGAGTATAAGTCGAGGGGGGCACTTTCAGCACAAAAAAATGTGCTGAAAAATTCGACTTATACTCGAGTATATACGGTATATATATTTCAATTAGCAGGAACTGGTTATAAGCCTTGTCAGATGTATTTATGCTGTCCTGTTGGAGATTTCTTTTTTACTTCTTTTCCTAGAAAGACATTTTGTGATTAAAGCAGTGGTCCGCCCACCCCATGAAATATTAAAAGTCAGAAGCTACAAATACTGCAGCTGTTGACTTTTAATATATGGACGCTTACCTGTCCAGGGAGCCCATGATGTCGGCAGGCAGGAAAGTTGTCCGCCGCATCCTTAACAATGGAAGACTCATCAGCTGAATGTTAAAATAACAGTGTGGGGTCCCTTGCCCCAATGCATACCAGGCCTTTTGGGTCTGATATAGAGCTGCATGATTCTGGCTAAAATGAGAATCACGATTTTTTTTGCTTAGAAGATAGATCACGATTCTCGCAATGTAACATCTTTCACATTAAAACAAAAAAAATTGGGCTAACTTTACTGTTTCGTTTTTTTTTTTTTTTTTATTCATTGAAGTGTATATTTTCCCAAAAAATTGCATTTGAAAGACCGCTGGGCAAATATAGTGTGACATAAAATATTGCAGCAATTGCCATTTTATTCCCTAGGGTCTCTGCTAAAATATATATAATGTTTGGGGGTTCCAAGTAATTTTCGAGCAAAAAATATTGATTTTAACTTAAAGCGGGGTTCCACCCAAATTTTGAACAATATCTCTATGCATTCTCTTCCTTGCCTAGATGCTGACATGCCGTTTAAAAAAATTTAAATCGCCGTAATTACCTTTTATTTTTCTATTCTTCTTTGCACTTCCTGGTTCTCCTCCCGTGGGAGTAGGTGTGTTTCTAGCCTCTCCCAGACTCCTGGGAGCTAGTCTCAGGCTTCCCAGGATGCCACTGAGCATGTGCGGGAACGAGCGGTGAATGCTGGGAGCACAGCATTCACCACATCCAGGAAATAAATGGTTGTGGGCTTCAAATGCCCACAATGAAGATGGAAACCGCCTGCAGTGAATAATATAAGTTATTCTTTCCGACGAAATCTGACACAGGCGGACATATTACACACAATATGTGAGTATGTAATGCTGAGAAGAAAAGTTTGTGAATGAACTCAAAAAAAAACAAAAAAACGAAAGATAGGTGGACCCCCGCTTTAAGAAAGAAGTGTCAGAAAAAGATTGATACTGATTGAAAGATTGTTTAAACTTCCTGCATTTAAAAACTTGGCAGACTGCCTGGATTATTTATTTACACAGAAGTTCTATCCCTTTGATCTAAGAAGGAAGCTTAGTTACAATGTTTCAAGTTATAAACTTGGCAGACTGCCCAGATGTTTTCTTTTGACAGCTGAGTGAGTAGATAATCTCTCCACTTGTTTATATGAAAGCAAACTCAGCAGGAGAGATTGTCAGAGGAGGTGAATCGAGATCACGATTTTTTAACAATTAATTGTGCAGCTCTAGTCTGATATGAATTTTAAGAGGAATCAAACGCCAATATTTAAAAAAAAAAATGGCATAGGTTCCCCCCAAAATCCATACCAGACCCTTATCCGAGCATGCAGGTCAGGAAGGGGGGGGGGGGCTCCTGAACCATACCAGGCCACATGCTCTCAGGGCCTGGTATGCATGGGAGGGGGGGACCCCTTTGTTTTTGTGTTTTTTTTTTTTTTTTGTTTTTTTTTTACATTCAGCTGTTAGCGGGAAACCCGCTGACAGTTGATGGGTCATCCGTTGTTGGGACTCGGTGGCCGGCTTCCCGGCCCGCTCCTTAGCAAACAGCTATGGGGGGGACTACCAGGCTGTTTGCAACAAATACTGCCAGCAAAGCCCTGGTGATAAATATTGCATGTTTTTTAACTCTCTGTTCTGTTTGTGAATTGGACTTAAAGTGATTGTTAAGCCACTCAATAATCTTGCTACAATCCCCTCTGCTATATGAAATAATGTCCCCCAGAGCATGTGTTTTTGAAAAAAAAATGCCGCTGTGTACCTCATTTCAAAGCGCCGATCAGCGCTCATGTGACCGGCCGCCTCTCTCAATCTGACAGTAAAGTAGGTGGGGCTGGGAAACCCCTGATGATATCAGCCAAAAGGACAGAGGCGGCCTGTCATGTGAGCGCCGATCAGCGCTCTGAAATGAGATAAACAGCTGCATTTAAAAAAAAAAAAACATGCTGGGGACATTATTTCATATAGCAGAGGGGATTGTAGCAAGGTTATTGCATTATGATAGCAGCAGGAGGGGAGGGCTGGGAAGTGGACGGAGCTGGCAGGGAGGGGGGAGAGGACAGAGGAGAGCAGTGGCTGACAGAGGCACGTAAACTGACCGCAGTGTCAGGGCTCAGCAGCCATGATACATTGTGGTCAGTTTAACGCTGGGTTCACATATGAGCATGCAGCGGCTCACAGCAGGAGTCAGGTGCGTCTCCATTCACTGTTTCAGCCCAAATTTTTGGCTGAATTCAGACCTGAAACGGACCAAAAGGCACACAAATCGCACCAAAGCTGCTGTGGAGATATGTGAACCGGCTCCATAGAGAGAGCCGGTCACAATCTCCTGCTATTGCGAATTCCTGCATCCAATTCGCACTAGTGTGAACCCAGCCTTAGCCACTTGCCGACCGCCGCACACCGATATATGTCGGCAATTTTTTCAAAATTGTGCTTGTTTTGTTTATAGCGCAAAAAATAAAAACCACGGAGTTGATCAAATACCACCAAAAGAAAACTATTTGTGGGAAAAAAGGATGCCAATTTTGTTTTGGTGTAACGTCGCACGACCGCGCAATTGTCAGTTAAAGCGGCACAGTGCCGAATCGCAAAAAGTGCTCTGATCAGGAAGGGGGTAAATCCTTCCGGGGCTGAAGTGGTTAAGGGGAAGGGCAAAACAAGGCAGGATCAGCCAGGTATTTCAGGTAATACAGGGGGCCAAATTACACAGCACAGGCACTGTGCTGTATAACATAGTTACATAGTAGGTGAGGTTGAAAAAAGACACAAGTCCAACCTATGTGTGTGATTATGTGTCAGTATTACATTACATATCCCTGTATGTTGCGGTCATTCAGGTGATTATCTAATAGTTTCTTGAAGCTATCAATGCTCCCCGCTGAGACCACCGCCTGTGGAAGGGAATTCCACATCCTTGCCGCTCTTACAGTAAAGAACCCTCTACGTAGTTTAAGGTTAAACCTCTTTTCTTCTAATTGTAATGAGTGGCCACGAGTCTTATTAAACTCCCTTCTGCGAAAAAGTTTTATCCCTATTGTGGGGTCACCAGTACAGTATTTGTAATTTGAAATCATATCCCCTCTCAAGCGTCTCTTCTCCAGAGAGAATAAGTTCAGTGCTCGCAACCTTTCCTCATAACTAATATCCTCCAGACCCTTTATTAGCTTTGTTGCCCTTCTTTGTACTCGCTCCATTTCCAGTACATCCCTCCTGAGGACTGGTGCCCAGAACTGGACAGCATACTCCAGGTGCGGCCAGACCAGAGTCTTGTAGAGCGGGAGGTAACAAGATCCATTTTTTTTTGTTTAGGGTAACAAACACTTTAAGAGGCTACCGCAGATTTTTCATTTTGCGGTAAATACCGCATAACCATAAGTATATTTTTTTGAAATTGGACTTTATTTACTGCATTCGATAATTTATGCAAATTTGACGCATGACCATGTTATCGCATGCGGTAAACGTTAGTGAATTGACCAGTTTGTGTCTCCAGCTTGGGCGCAAAATACAAGTGTAGTCCCCATCCAGAGAAGAATATAAACAGAGCAGCTCCATCTGCAATACTCGTTCCAACTCTGATGCTTCCCCTGTACACTCACCCAGTCACCTATCCAGTGCTGCCTCTTTTCCAGGTTGAACAACACCCAGGGGCTGATTTACTAAGAACAGTGTGTTGCGCCAGTTCATACCTTATTTGGTGCGTCGGATAAATCGTTGATTGGGCATGTGAACCGGCAGACGCGCAAAGCGATAGTAAATATGTAAACGGCAACTGGTGGCAGGGCAAGGCCCCTTTCACACTGAGGCCTTTTTCAGGCGTTTTAGCACTAAAATTACAGCCTAAATATCGCATGAAAAACGCCCCCATGTATCTCAGTGTAACCTTTCATACTGAGGCGTTGCGCTGGCTGTGCGTTGGAAAAAATCCTGCAAACAGCTTTTTTGGAGCATCTTTTTGGCGCATAAAATAGCGCTGTAAAAACGTCTATCCCAATTGAAATGAATGGGAAACGCTGTAAAACTGCCCAGAAGCTGTGGGGAAGGTCACATGGTCAGGTTTGCTGACGCTAACGCTTAAAAACGTGATTAAAACGCATGGGCGTTAGCGCTATTTTTAACGCTAACGCGGCAAAAACACCGTAAAAGTGCGCTAATAACGCTCATCGTTTTTACCGCGGTTTTGTAACGCCTCAGTGTGAAAGGGGCCTAACTGCTGTTTTCTCATTGATAATAGCACACGCCCATCTCATTGGTGTGTCTTGTTAGGCAATTAGTAGGTGTTCTCACTTAATTAACCCTTTTGATGTTAATCTCATTCCTATTACTTCTAATATATCTTTGAAATGTTTTTTTTTTCTATTTTTACACAAATATTTCAATGCATTATAAAGAACAGAAAAGTGTTTCTAAACCCCAAAAATGTATATGTTCAGATCTTGATCTATACACTGCAATTTTAAAAAAAATTAGGAAAATTAGACAAATTAGATTAGGCAAGAGCCTGTTTGATTTCCAAAAATTTGAAATAATTGTTGAAGTGCGTATTCCTATTACCTATTTTGCAGAAATATCAAGTTATACAGAGATTGGACAATCAGATTGCATAGTGCATAACCATCTTAAGTGCCAAATTTGGAATGTAGATGTGCCATGACCCACTTGTATTTTCCCAAGTGGACACAAGAACCTACATCTATACTTACATATTTGTGCAGCACAGTGGTGTAGTGGTTAGCACTAGCAGCAAAAAGGGTCCCTGGTATGGTTGCCACCTCATCCCTTTAAACCCGAACACATATTAATTACACACCTTCTGTGGCTGATTAAGGTGGTTCCTAAACTCACTTGGTGCCTTATCTGCATTTAATTAGCCTCAGAACCTGTGTAATTCAAAGGTGTTCGGGTTTAAAGGGATGAGGTGGCAACTCTAGTCGCTGGTTCGAATCCCACCACGGATACCATCTGTCTGTTGTTTGCATGTTCTTCCTGTGCCTGCGTGGGTTTCCTCCCACAATCTAAAAACATGCTGTAAATCGGATCCTGTCTAAATTGGCCCTAATATGTATTAGGCACCCACACAAACACCACCCCATGTTAAAAAAATGAGTTTTTGCAAAGGTAAACTAAATGAAATCCTCTTATTTTTGCTTGGGGATAGAGTGCAGAGGGATTAGAAGTCTTGTCAGTTTTTGGGGATGTCTGCACCCCTGATAGGGTGAAGACACCTCCCAAATGTTGCCACTTTTTTCTTCAAATTTATTCACTTCCTGTCACATAGCCAAACAGGAAGTGAGGGTAAAACCCTACCAATGTCTTTCCTTGGGCACACACAGGTCAATCTAAATAGTTTCCCCATTAGGTAAATTGCACTCTAGCATTTTTCTCTGTACACCCCAAATTATTAGGTATCTTGGACTTTGGGGTTTATTTACTAAAGGCAAATCCACCTTGCACTACAAGTGCAGTTGGTGGAGATCCGAGGGGGGGGGGGGGGGACATGCAAGGAAAAAAAAAACATCATCTTTGCTTCTACATGATTGGATGTTAAAATCACCAGTGCTTCCCCTCAGATTTTCAGCGACTACACTTGTATTGCAGAGTGGATTTGCCTTTTAATAAACACACAAATACCTAAGAATTTGGGGTGTACACAACAAAGTGCTAGAGTGCAATTTGCCTATTGGGGACACAAGTTAGATTGACCTGTGTGTCCCCAAGGAAAGGCATTGGTAGGGTTTTACCCTCACTTTCTGTTTGGCTATATGACAGGAAGTGAAGCCAATTTTAAGAAAAAGGGACACAAAGGCCAACCTAAAAAAAGACAAGCAGGGTTTCTAACACTCACTTGGTTTCCCTCAAATGCCCAACATTAGAATAGGATTGTCTTGAGCTAGATTTTAGCTTAGTGCTCTAAATCGGTGCTTCTCAACCCTGTCCTCAAGTACCCCCAACAGGCCATGTTTGCAGGTTTTCCTTCATCTTGCACAGGTGCTTTAAATCAGTCACTGGCTTGGTATTTTGGACAGCTATTTTAGCCAAGATAAAATTCCCTAAACATGTCCTATCGGGGGTATTTGAGAACTGAGGCTGAGAACCACTGCGCTAAAATGGAAAATTGAATACTTACCTCTCTGTAATTTCTTTCCTGGTGCCTATCCATGGCAGCATACACACAGCCCATGCATATGCTACCATGAAGGCACCAGGAAAGTAACTTAGACAAATCACACATTTTTGGGATTTGCCATGTCAATCAGCCTAGTTAAGCTGCAGCTGGGACATGTGTTGCATGAAAAGTAACAAAAAACACAAAACATAAAAATTTGCTACAAATTTTATCGGTCAACAAAACAGGACTTGGAAAAGAGCAAGGAAAGCAAGAAAACCACATGTATGTTAACCACTTGAGCCCCGGACCATTATGCTGCCTAAGGACCAGAGGTCTTTTTCCAATTTGGCACTGCGTCGCTTTAACTGCTAATTGCGCGGTCATGCAATGCTGTACCCAAACGAAATTTGCGTCCTTTTCTTCCCACAAATAGAGCTTTCTTTTGATGGTATTTGATCACCTCTGCGGTTTTTATTTTTTGCGCTATAAACGGAAAAAGACCGAAAATTTTGAAAAAAAATGATATTTTCTACTTTTTGTTATAAAAAAAATCCAATAAACTAAATTTTAGTCATACATTTAGGCCAAAATGTATTCGGCCACATGTCTTTGGTAAAAAAAATGTCAATAAGCGTATATTTATTGGTTTGCGCAAAAGTTATAGCGTCTACAAACTAGGGTACATTTTCTGGAATTTACACAGCTTTTAGTTTATGACTGCCTATGTCATTTCTTGAGGTGCTAAAATGGCAGGGCAGTACAAAACCCCCCCAAATGACCCCATTTTGGAAAGTAGACACCCCAAGGAAATTGCTGAGAGGCATGTTGAACCCATTGAATATTTATTTTTTTTGTCCCAAGTGATTGAAAAATGACAAAAAAAAAAAAAAAAAAAAATATTTACAAAAAGTCGTCACTAAATGATATATTGCTCACACAGGCCATGGGCCTATGTGGAATTGCACCCCAAAATACATTTAGCTGCTTCTCCTGAGTACGGGGATACCACATGTGTGGGACTTTTTGGGAGCCTAGCCGCGTACGGGGCCCCGAAAACCAAGCACCGCCTTCAGGATTTCTAAGGGTGTAAATTTTTGCTTTCACTCTTCACTGCCTATCACAGTTTCGGAGGCCATGGAATGCCCAGGTGGCACAAAACCCCCCAAAATGACCCCATTTTGGAAAGTAGACACCCCAAGCTATTTGCTGAGAGGCATATTGAGTCCATGGAATATTTTATATTTTGACACAAGTTGCGGGAAAGTGACACTTTTTATTTTTTTTTTTTTTTTTTTTCATAAAGTTGTCACTAAATGATATATTGCTCACACAGGCCATGGGCATATGTGGAATTGCACCCCAAAATACATTTAGCTGCTTCTCCTGAGTATGGGGATACCACATGTGTGGGACTTTTTGGGAGCCTAGCTGCGTACGGGACCCCGAAAACCAATCACTGCCTTCAGGATTTCTAAGGGTGAAAATTTTTGATTTCACTCTTTACTGCCTATCACAGTTTCGGAGGCCATGGAATGCCCAGGTGGCACAAAACCCCCCCAAATGACCCCATTTTGGAAAGTAGACACCCCAAGCTATTTGCTGAGAGGCATGGTGAGTATTTTGCAGCTCTCATTTGTTTTTGAAAATGAAGAAAGACAAGAAAAAAAATTTTTTTTTTTCTTTTTTCAATTTTCAAAACTTTGTGACAAAAAGTGAGGTCTGCAAAATACTCACTATACCTCTCAGCAAATAGCTTGGGGTGTCTACTTTCCAAAATGGGGTCATTTGGGGGGGGTTTTGTGCCACCTGGGCATTCCATGGCCTCCGAAACTGTGATAGGCAGTGAAGAGTGAAATCAAAAATTCACGCCCTTAGAAAGCCTGAAGGCGGTGCTTGGTTTTCGGGGTCCCGTACGCGGCTAGGCTCCCAAAAAGTCTCACACATGTGGTATCCCCGTACTCAGGAGAAGCAGCAGAATGTATTTTGGGGTGTAATTTCACATATTTCCATGGCATGTTTGAGCAATATATCATTTAGTGACAACTTTGTGCAAAAAAAAAAAAAAAAAAAAAAAAATTTGTCTCTTTCCCGCAACTTGTGTCGCAATATAAAATATTCCATGGACTCGACATGCCTCTCAGCAAATAGCTTGGGGTGTCTACTTTCCAAAATGGGGTCATTTGGGGGGGTTTTGAACTGTCCTGGCATTTTATGCACAACATTTAGAAGCTTATGTCACACATCACCCACTCTTCTAACCACTTGAAGACAAAGCCCTTTCTGACACTTATTGTTTACATGAAAAAGTTTTTTTTTTTTTGCAAAAAAATTACTTTGAACCCCCAAACATTATATATTTTTTTAAAGCAAATGCCCTACAGATTAAAATGGTGGGTGTTTCATTTTTTTTTTTCACACAGTAATTGCGCAGCGATTTTTCAAACGCATTTTTTGGGGAAAAAACACACTTTTTTTAATTTTAATGCACTAAAACACGCTATATTGCCCAAATGTTTGATGAAATAAAAAAGATGATCTTAGGCCGAGTACATGGATACCAAACATGACATGCTTTAAAATTGCGCACAAACGTGCAGTGGCAACAAAATAAATACATGTTTAAAAGCCTTCAAAAGCCTTTACAGGTTACCACTTTAGATTTACAGAGGAGGTCTACTGGAAAAATTACTGCACTCGATCTGGCCTTCGCGGTGATACCTCACATGCATGGTGCAATTGCTGTTTACGTTTGACGACAGACCGCCGCTTGCGTTCGCCTTAGCGCGAGAGCAGGGGGCGACAGGGGTGTTTTTTTTTTTTTTTTTTTTTTTCTTTATTATTTTTTTGCTTTTTTAATCTTACTTTTAAACTGTTCCTTTCATATTTTTTTTTTTAATCATTTTTATTGTTATCTCGGGGAATGTAAATATCCCCTATGATAGCAATAGGTAGTGACAGGTACTCTTTTTTGAAAAAATTGTGGTCTATTAGACCCTAGATCTCTCCTCTGCCCTCAAAGCATCTGACCACACCAAGATCGGTGTGATAAAATGCTTCCCCAATTTCCCAATGGCGCTATTTACATCCGGCGAAATCTAAGTCATGAAATACTCGTAGCTTCCGGTTTCTTAGGCCATAGAGATGTTTGGAGCCACTCTGGTCTCTGATCAGCTCTATGGTCAGCTGGCTGAATCACCGGCTGCATTCTCAGGTTCCCTGTTGAGACAGGAGATCCAGAGAAAAACACGGAAGACGGTGGGGGGGGGGGGGGGCATTCCCTCCCACGGCTTGTAAAAGCAGTCTAGAGGCTAATTAGCCGCTAGGATTGCTTTTACATGAAAGCCGACCGCTGGCTGAAAAGAATGATACCAAGATGATACCTAAACCTGCAGGCATCATTCTGGTATAACCACTCAAAGTCGTGAATGGCGTACCTGAAGACAAAAAAATGGTTAACAATGGTTAACAATAAAGCACAGTAAAGTGTAAATAATTACACACCTGAAAAACAAACATGATAAAACATAATAACAATAACAATAACAATAACAATCAATAACAATAACAATAACAATAAAACATTGCAGAATAGAATACAGTAAAAAAGAGCAGAACAATAGAGAGAGAGAATAGAGAGAGAGAGAACAATAAAACAACAACTATTTTTTTTATTTCATATTTTTTTTTTTTTACACTTTTTTTGTAACTAACTTTTATAACGGTAACCGGTTCCAGGTTCGGGTCTCTCAAAATGCGATGGCATCTTGGGAGACCCTGTGAAAGTGCGCCTAGTCTGTGCAATGCTGTACCCTACGCTAATACTCAACTAGTGAATGGTAGCGTTCAAAACATTCACCAATGCAAAGACCAGGATTGTCAGGACAGGAGGGACAATAATAGCGGGTGTCACGCCTATATCTGCGCTTGCTGCAGACACGACATCTTTTTTGGGGGGTTCGCTGGGTAGGGGTACTCGGGAGGACATAAAAATGCCTCTCATGCAGCCGACTGCATTTGGTTGGGGATGTGAATGGGGGAAGTACGGGCGCTGCAGAAGCGGTGGGTTCCCAATTAGGATTGGCGAATGCAGCAGGAAGGGCACTATGGGCACGACGGGCCTGTGTTTGTCTTTTTGGTGGCAGCGGGACACTACTTGTGCTTGCCACCTCACCAGCTTGAACTGCACTTATGGGACTCGCCACGTCACCACGTGTTACTGCAGTGCTGGTTTGACTACGACCGGGGTGTACTAGGACGCTGGTGCTTGCCAGTTCACCAAAACGCTACAAAAAAACTGTTAGCGATCGCAGGGATCAGGCCTGACTCTGCGAACGCTGCAGTTATGCGTTTAGTGCCTTGTAAGTGACAGTGATCGATTGATACTGCACTTGGGTGGGCTGGGCCGGGCCGGGCGGAGGGGCAAAACGCAGGTGCTAGCAGGTATCTGGGCTGATCCCGCTAACACTGCGTTTTTGGGAACCCTAAACTGCTGGTGACGCCAGTATAGATCTGATCGGATCAGATATTGATCCGTTCAGATACTATACCACTAAGGGAGGCGTATGCTGCGTGCGTGGGTGTTAGCGGTACTGGCGCTAATCTGACGCTGCCTGGGGCTGGTGCTTACCAGTTCACCAAAATGCTACAAAAAAAACTGTTAGCGATCGCAGGGATCAGGCCTGACTCTGTGAACGCTGCAGTTATGCGTTTAGTGTTTTGTAAGTGACAGTGATCGATCGATACTGCACTTGGGTGGGCTGGGCTGGGCCGGGCGGAGGGGCAAAACGCAGGTGCTAGCAGGTATCTGGGCTGATCCCGCTAACACTGCGTTTTTGGGAACCCTAAACTGCTGGTGACGCTAGTATAGATCTGATCGGATCAGATATTGATCCGTACAGATACTATACCACTAAGGGAGGCGTATGGTGCGTGCGTGGGTGTTAGCGGTACTGGCGCTAACCTGACGCCTGGGGCTGGTGCTTGCCAGTTCACCAAAATGCTACCAAAAAAACTGTTAGCGATCGCAGGGATCAGGCCTGACTCTGCGAACGCTGCAGTTATGCGTTTAGTGCCTTGTAAGTGACAGTGATCGATCGATACTGCACTTGGGTGGGCTGGGCTGGGCTGGGCGGAGGGGCAAAACGCAGGTGCTAGCAGGTATCTGGGCTGATCCCGCTAATACTGCGTTTTTGGGAACCCTAAACTGCTGGGGACGCTAGTATAGATCTGATCGGATCAGATATTGATCCGTTCAGATACTATACCACTAAGGGAGGCGTATGCTGCGTGCGTGGGTGTTCGCGGTACTGGCGCTAATCTGACGCTGCCTGGGGCGACGCATATCACCGCCGGGCGATCGGGGGGCTAAACCTTTATTCGGTAATAAACGGCGGGTGCCCTGACACTATAAAAAATAAACGAACTAACCAGCGTCACCCGTAACGGTTATACGGTGATCAGTGGTGAAAGGGTTAACTAGGGGGCAATCAAGGGGTTAAAACATTTATTAGGTAGTATATGGGGGTCCCTGTCGCTATAAAACGCTGACGGCGAACCTCAATATTTACCTCACTAACTAGCGTCACCAGCGACACTAATACAGCGATCAGAAAAATGATCGCTTAGCGACACTGGTGACAGGGGGTGATCAAGGGGTTAAAACTTTATTAGGGGGGGTTAGGGGGGTACCCTAGACCTAAAGGGGGGTAACAGTAACTGTGCCAACACAGTAACTGTCACAAACTGACAGCTAGCAGTAATCAGGAAAAAAAAAAAAAAAAAAAAAAAAAACTGCTGGTGTCAGTTTGTGACAGGGGGGGGGGGGGGTGATTGGGGGGGGATCGGGGGGCGATCGGGGGGGGGATCGGGGTGATTTGTGTGCCTGGCATGTTCTACTGTGTGTGTGTAGTGTTGTGCACTCACATACTTGTCGTCTCTCCTCGGGCCGGAACGGAAAATACCGACCCGAGGGGAGATGACATCACTTCCTTTGCTGCTGTTTAGCATACAGCAGCAAAGGAGCGTTTTCATTGGCCGGCGGCGATCGCGAGGGGGGGGCCACGAACGGATGGTCTCCCCCTCATCACCGATCGCCGCTGGACATAGGACGACCGCCTCGGGCACCGGGGGGGGGTCCGATCGGACCCCCCACCCGCGGAAGGCAAATCACGTACCCTGTACGTGATTTTGCCTGTCCGTGCCACTTTGCCGACGTACATCGGCGTGAGGCGGTCGTCAAGTGGTTAATATGAGACACTAACAGAATACGGTTAACATGAGTTAAAAGGAGTGCGCCCACAAATGGATATCTATTAAGGATTTAAACATTAGTCACAACATCTTGAGGACGTTTTTTGCAAAATAAAGCAGCACAGACAATTAAATCAAAGTGAACAACCTACAAAACAACACACATTGACAACAAATATATTTCTGGGGAAAATATCACCCACCCAAAAAAATACAATAAACCAAAGGCCTCTTTCACATGGACGATCCGTTCAGGTCTGCTTGTCGGTTTTTTTAGGCGGACCTGAAAGGACCTCTATGGCGCGTCGAATGTCAGCGGTGACATGTCCGCTGACATCCGATCCGAAAAAGTGTGATTAAGGAAAAACCTACTTTTCCATCCATCATCGGATCGGGTGACGCCGGAATCTACGGTCCGTCTTTATCCGATCCCCCATAGGGGAGAGCGGCGCTCTGACAGGTCCGTCCCTGCACAGTGTGCAGAGATGGACCTGTCATTTGCCTGCTCAGCGGGTATCAATGGAGCGATCCCCCGCTGAGCAGAGCGGGCTACGGACTCGTCCATGTGAAAGAGCCCTTAAAAAAAAAAAAAAAAAACTTGCTCGAAAACACATCTGTTTTGCAAAGACATAACAAACAAAATACAAAGAGAAAATACATGTGTTACAAACTCGGTAAGGATACCCAAATGTGTACTCTCTTACTGGGCCACACACACCTCTTTTTAGGGCAATGTAAAGAATGCTATCTGCAAGCTTTATATACCATAGGTTTGTGTGCTGAGGCAATTGAAAACACATGCACAGTCCATGAAACACACAAAATGCAAGTTCCCCCAATGTAGAGAGAACTTCAAAGTGGGTACACCTGTTAAGGATGTCCTAAAATTACTAACCCAAAAAACACACTCTCTCTCTCTCTGAGCATGCCCAGAAACATCCAAGTGCTGTTCACCTACAAAAAGCACAAAAAAACTAAAGTCCCTAAGCATGCTCAGACCAACCCAAATGCATTTCACACACCAAAAGGCACAGGAAAAAAAGCAAAGTCCCTGAGCATGCCCCAGACCAACCCAAATGCAGCTAGCACAAAATAAGACACCCCCCCCCCCCCCGTCCAAAATTAAACACATCATCCAGCATGTCCTTAATTAAGGTTAAGAAAAATGAAGGTAGAAAAAAGTACTGGACTGCATCAAAAACTTATCATAAACGCACTGGATTGCATCAAAAATGCACATGCATCTGGACTGCGATACTATGGAGTGAATTAGCCCTAAAGCTAGTAGCTTGGGGGGAGGGGGGGTTACTCTGCCTGTAAAGTGGTGCATCTGTAGCATATATCCAAAATGCTGCTTCAAAGATGTACGGCTTTAGAGAAAAAATACAAATCAACATTGCAGCTGCAAGATTTTAACACAAAACCAAAAATAGCCTGCCCCCCCCCCCCCCCCCAATACATACAAGGCCATTTGGGGCTGTAAAGGCTAAAAATGAGAACCCCCACGTGAAAAATACCACCCCAAAATCTAAAAATATTGTGCCCCTCCCACGCACTAACAAACCCCTAGCCAAACACACAGCAAGCCAGCCCATAAGAGGGGGGTATATGGTTGGGCGCAGAAGGGGCTCAGGCACCCCAAAAGCCAACCACCTTGTTCCCATATTCAGGGGGACAAGGGCCTCTTCCTCACAACCATAGGCTGGGGTTGTGGTGGGCTGCAGACAGGGGGGCTTTACGGAAAGCCCCTTTAAACTAGTGTGTACAAGGTGCTTTGTGGTTGGTATTGGGCTGAGCCCAACATGCCCCAAAGGCAGCCATCTATGTTGAGTACATGTGGCCTTGAATGGTTTGGGAGGGAGTTGGGTGATTGCACTTCTCGCCCCTTTCCTAGCTGGCCCTGTTGTTTGCTCTGAAAAAGGATGTGGTTTGGATTGGTGAAGGCAGCCACACCCTTTGGAGTGTGGAGTTCCCCTTTAAAAGCAAAAGCTAGCCCCAAAGAATTTTATGCATTAGAAGGGGGAGACAAGAGCATTGGAGTGTACAGTTCTCCTTTTAAAGCAAAAACTAGCCCAAAGAAAACATATGCATTAGAAGGGGAAGAAAAGAGCATTGGAGAATGGAGTGTAGAGTTCCCCTTTAAAATCAAAAGCTAGTCAAGGAAATCATATGCATTAGAGTGGGAAGGTTAAATGCCCTTTTAGGAGGAGCCTGAGTAGCGAGAGTCTTTTTACATAATTTTAACAAGGTACATGTCACATGTTGGCAACGTAACATGACCTGTGTGCAAATATTCTTAAAAAAACACATAAAATGAACCAGCGTAAAAAAAAAAAAAGTCAAGTTTAAAGGTGCACCCGTTCAACCCACACAAATGCATTTACGTTGCTTGACGTTTACTAAGATTTTGCCGGCGCAGTGAGTCAACACATTTGAACGAGCGCAAATGCCGCTTGCGCATGCGCAGTGCATAAATTGATCTCACGCAGTTCTTAAAGTACTTGCAGGCTTGTTCAGAAAAAGTTACTTTCTCATTCTATTTTGGGCATATTTGTTACTTGAGAAGTTATTTCTATACTTCCTCACATCACCCCCATAATATTGGCACTTCCAGCTTCTTTTAATTTTGAGTTGAAGATGCCCTGCGCCATGTCCATAGTGGCGCACTGATCGCCTCCTCCCATGCGTCGAGATTACTATAGTAAATGTGGCATAGCGCTGTTACCGGCGCAAACGTTTCGTAAATACCAAAACATATGTTGCGCCTCGCCGTGCGCCTCAACTCATGGTGCAAACGGTTCGTATATCAGCCCCCCAGTGTCATTTATCCCACTTACTGTCAGCTCAAGGCACCAAGTCTCCACCAGTACAAGTACTCACCTCTAAAGATGATCATTCACTAATGGATATAATGTAAGATCTTCTTTAAAACACTATTAAACCCAATAGCAAACATTTATTCTATTGCAGCTTAGAAATTCTTAGATGTGATGGCTGTATTAGTTTCATTTTTAGGCTTTCTTTCCTCTATTTTCATTTGGTAATCCAGCCAGCTAAGTCTGTTGTTTTTTCACAGCTCAAACTCTCCAGCAGAATGTATCAGGCTGGCATAGAAACGCCTGCAGTGTGTGTTCACATTAGAAGGCTGACAGACTGCCAAGATCTACTCACATAGAAAAAAAGCTAACATTTCTGTGCTTCTATGAACTTTGAAAATTCATGTTGAGAAAAATATGATCTACCAAACTCTGAGATATTTAGATATCTCCAAATCAAAAATTTCTATACACCATTCCTAAAGGGGGATACACCATTATCCCAATTATCCATTTTTGAATCAATCTGTACAAAAGATCCATTTGCTAAAGGTACAATTGCATCACTTTATAATCAATTATATGGAGTAGAAAATCTTAATAGACCCTCTTACGTTCAGAGGTGGGAGGAGGACCTGGGACGAACTTTAGAAGACACAGACTGGTCTAACATATGGCTCACATCTAAGTCATCTTCACCCAACATCTTAGCACTGGAGACAAATTATAAAGTCCTAACTCGCTGGTACCTTGTACCCGCTAGAGTGGCAAAATATTCACCGAATACCTCAGCTCTTTGTTTTTGAGGATGCCCAGAAATAGGCACACATTTACACATATGGTGGGCGTGCCCAGTAATCCAAACCTTCTGGAAGGAAGTCTTCGTGATTGCATCTAAAATATTTAAAAAAATAATACGACCAGATCCATATTTAACCTTACTTAATCTAAAACCGGAATAGTTAACACTCTCTCAATTCAAACTTATGATCCAACTAATAACAGCTGCAAAACAAACAGTGGCCAAGGCATGGAAATCTCCTACATTGGTACTAGCAGAAACAATTCACAGAATGAATAATACAATGTCCCATGCTAAGATGGTAGCCATCGATCAAAATCAAATTCCAAAATTTGAAAAACTTTGGCATCCTTGGATAAAACAACAGTTCCTGTCAAATTTCAATGACTCTGTCCTGTTGCCATGGTAACAGATTAAATGACTTACAGAGACACCCATTCTAAGGCTTCAAAGAGAACTAAAAAGAATAATAAACTGACGAGCGGGACAACCTTGTGGACCATACCTCTACCTTTCAACCCTTTTTCTTCTTTCTCTTTCCTTTTCTCCACCTTACGATTAAAGCTCATTATCAGAATTTATTTGACCTATATACACTCTACCTGTAAACAATATGTATAGTAGGTATAAATCATTTAAATACCTACAAAAGTAACTAAGGAAATGATATATATCTTTAATTTAGGTTTACGTGAACCCAATGTTTAATATTTGAAATTTCATGATATTTACCTATATAAACCCTACTGTAAAACAATGAGCTTACTTTATAGATTCTTGTAAACTTACTTTATGTATCTTTATAATATTGTATACTCAATAAACTTCTTTTGACAAGGAAAATTCATGTTGAATTTCTTCCTTCTCTTCCTCCCCATGTTTGGATTATATTCTTTTTTTGGTTTTTACAGGTACCCGCTCCCACCTTCACTCAGGCCGCCTAGGCAATCTGAGCGGAAGTTTAAAACCCGCACCCCCCACCCTGCCTGCGACCTTTTAGGACACATCACAGGTCCCAGAAGACTGCAGGACTATTCACAAAGTGCATAGCAGCTGCAAGGAATCACAGCTGGCTGCCCACAGTTAACATGCCAGTGCCAAGACTGAAAGAGGAAGTAAACCCGTAACTTATCTAATTTTTTTTAAATATATAAATGGTGTTAAAGATTGCTAAGCCAAACATATTTACATTTGTCCTAAACGAGCTTTGTAAATACCTTTTTTATCAGTTTTATTATTTAGGCTTTTATGGGTATCGCCCGTGCCATTCATCCTCCTGTATGCTGAAGCTTTTGTGGATGTCACTTCGGCCCTTAGTTCGTTTCCCTGTGGAAATCTGCGCATGCGCTGTAGCGTCAGAACAAAGCCTTTATCTCGATTGCCCTTACTACGGCAACAGAGTGAACACAATGAGGACGGCAAATCACTAGCAAGTCAGAGAGGATCATACTGCAGGTACTGCAGCATCGCGAGGCTTCGCTCTGTGCTGTTCTCATTGTCAGCTAATGACCCGGCAAGCAGAATATACACAGTGTGCAAGTGCGGGACACGTCACAGCACATAGAAGGACGATTTATATCGAAACCAAAACTGTGAGCGCACTTTCACAGGTAGCGATCAGCTGCCTGTGCTATATAGATTAAAATGAGCTAAAGTAGTAGAGGAGGGTTTACAACCACTTGAAGACGAGTGCAGAAACTGGCCTGGATGAAGACGGCGCTGGATCCTTGGGCAGGGGAGTGTCTGTTTATTCAAAGTCAGCACCTACAGTTTTTGTAGCTGCTGACTTTTCATTTTCGCGCATCTGACTGAAGTTTCTCTTTAATTTCTCCACAATGCCTATGGCTACAGACGTGAATGAGGGCTGGGCTTAAAATGCTTTTACTGCTTTAGTGTACATAGCCTGGAGACAGGTTTATTCTAAGTTTTGTATTTCCCTTTAAATAGAAAATGTAAAAAAAAAAAAAAAAAAAGAAAACGTGGGTAATTATGTGTGGATCAATTACCGTATTTTATCAATGACTAATTGAAGCTTAATAAATGATCCAAGTATCAAAGGTGACAAATAGAAACAAACTGCAGACAAAAACAATCTTTTTTTTCCCAGTGCCCTTACCTGCACCCGGCTTCCAATGAGTTACACATTTTGGAGGACATATGAAAACACACCTAGTTATAGCTATGTATGGGATTGTGCAGCTGCATAATCAAACTGATAATAGCTTCTTTTTTTTTTTTTTTATTTGCTTTTTTTTTTAATTTGATTTTTTTTTTAGGATTAAAAGTGGCTTTTTGTGAAGAGCTTTGTAAGCTACCCAGCATGCACTGTAGCCAGTTGCACAACTCTTGGCCAATCTTACTGTCACGTGTCAAAATTTTCATACTCTGAACCAGGTGTAAAGTTCCTCAGCAATTGTTTCTTCACCGAACTTTCCCATTTCTGAATGTGACCTTTTTAACTCTGTTCAGTAAGTTTTGTCTCCTCTGCATTTGTATGTATATATATGTGTGTGTGTGTGTATGTATATATGTGTATGTGTGTGTGTATGTGTATATATATATATATATATATATATATATATATATATAG
Organism: Lithobates clamitans; assembly: GCA_037952925.1. Lineage (NCBI taxonomy): Eukaryota > Metazoa > Chordata > Amphibia > Anura > Ranidae > Lithobates > Lithobates clamitans. The sequence goes on from JBBGZY010000159.1 coordinate 4,505,416, forward strand.
ATATAAAATATCTCTTGCATGCTTCAGCCCTCATAGTCTTCTGCCACTGTGTATCCAGGGTTTAAACCTTTTTTTTAATTGCTGTATATTCTGTTTTATGGGCTTCTTGGCGCTGTGCATCTTGTACTGAAGAACCCTTTGTCACAAAGAATCTTGTGTTAACTACATTTTGTGATTACACCCTATGTCTTTCTGCAGTCTATCTTGCACCTCCTCCATGCATGGATTACTTTGTCTTCCTAAAAGGAGAAGTCCAGGCTGAGCTTTTTAGGCTGGGCTTCTCCTATGGGTCACAGGAGTACAATTCGTTTTGCACTCCTGTGACCCGTTTTCAGCGGAGAGCGGTCTGAAGTCTGCTCTCCGCTGACGTCGCTATCATTTCGAGGCACCGCGTCATCCCGACTTTCCAAGTCTGGATCCGCCAGCTGCCTTGATTGATGGCAGTCTCAGCGGCTCAGCCTGTGTGCTGCCACTCTCCTCTCACTGCAAAACATTTGTGCTTTTAATCCTGTCACCGTCCATAATGGCACTGTCAGTTCCTTGTTACTGGGCATTATTCAGTGTCAGACTTATTTTACTATGCATTGTAAACTATCTGCCCTCGGTCCCCTGTCACTGTCTGCCCTCGGTCCCCTGTCACTGTCTGCCCTTGGTCCCCTGTCACTGTCTGCCCTCGGTCCCCTGTCACTGTCTGCCCTCGGTCCCCTGTCACTGTCTGCCCTCGGTCCCCTGTCACTGTCTGCCCTCGGTCCCCTGTCACTGTCTGCCCTCGGTCCCCTGTCACTGTCTGCCCTCGGTCCCCTGTCACTGTCTGCCCTCGGTCCCCTGTCACTGTCTGCCCTCGGTCCCCTGTCACTGTCTGCCCTCGGTCCCCTGTCACTGTCTGCCCTCAGTCCCCTGTCACTGTGCATTCTGATTTGTAATTTCTATGTTACTGCGTATTCTTCTCTCTGTCAGTGGGCATTCTGATCTCTCAGCCCCGTCACTGTGCAACCTGAACTGTTAGTCCCATGTCAGTATGAATTCTGATTTGTCAGTCCTGTGTCATTGTGTATTCTGCTATCTGTCTCTGTGCATTCTGATCTCTCAGCCCCCTGTCACTGTGTATCCTGAACTGTTAGTCCCATGTCAGTATGAATTCTGATTTGTCAGTCCTGTGTCATTGTGTATTCTGCTATCTGTCTCTGTGCATTCTGATGTGTCAGCCTCCTGTCACTGATCGATTTGCTCTCAGCCCCTGTCACTTGTACATTCTGATCTGTCAGTCCCCTGTCATGGAGTAGTCTGATCTGTCATTTCCATGTCAGTGTGTAGTCTGCTCTCCATCCCCTGTCTCTGTGCATTCTAATCCACCCCCTGTCACTGATCTTTCTGCTCTTGATCCCCTATCACTGTGCATTCTGATCTGTCAATTCCTTGTCCCTGGGTATTCCACTCTCATACTCCTGTTACTGTACATAATGCTTTGTCAGGCCGCTGTCACTTAACGTGTCCCGGCTGTCCCACATCTATAAGCAATTTGGCCTTTAAGGTCCCTTGTCACTATGCATTCTTGGTCAGGAGTTCCCCATTGCTATGCATTCTGTGTTCATTACTCTGCTAGTCTGGTTTAACTTCACTTCTTTTTGATGTTTCCTGTGACTAAGTTCCCCCTGCTGTCCACCTCCTGTTCCATACCATTTATACTGAAACAAGTACATTTTAAAGTTGTTGCTTTGCATTGTGCTGTCATTGTCTTGACATTATGGCGCCAATGCTGTTGAAAGCCAATGACTGCACATTCCATGTATAATTATCATGGTAATTTGCATCTTGTGCTTTGAGAGTTCTGTTGTATACTGAACTTCAGCTTTGTGATGTAATACCACCTTACAACTCTCGTACCCAGACTTGCAGAGGTTGTTTGTTCTATTTTATCTAAATTTTTTTTGTTTTCTTGTTTTATTAAAAACTGTAAAGTACATGGTGGTTAACTGCAGTGTACACCTTTTTTATTCCTTTTTTGTTTTTCCTACAAGGGTACCAAGTTATGATTTGTTTTGATTTTCTTTTCTTTTTGTTCCCCTCTCTTGGTTGGTTTGAGGGGAGGAAAAGGGAAGAGAAAGAGGGATTGAGGTTTTTTTTGCCTACCCCTCACATTTTTATTTATATATTTTCATGTGACAGTGAGTCTCCAGCTTGTATAATAGTGTAAATTTGCTGTCCCCTCAAAATAACTCAACACACAGCCATTAATGTCTAAACCTCTGGCAACAAAAGTGGGTACACCCCTAAGTGAAAATGTCCAAATTGGGCCCAAAGTGTCAATATTTTGTGTGGCCACCATTATTTTCCAGCACTGCCTTAACCCTCTTGGCCATGGAGTTCACCAGAGCTTCACAGGTTTGCCACTGGAGTCCTCTTCCACTCCTCCATGACGACATCACAGAGCTTGTGAATGTTAGAGACCTTTCGCTCCTCCACCTTCCATTTGAGGATGCCCCACAGATGCTCAATAGGGTTTACGACTGGAGACATGCTTGGCCAGTCCATCACCTTTACCCTCAGCTTCTTTAGCAAGGCAGTGATCGTCTTGGAGGTTTGTTTGGGGTCGTTTATCATGTTGGAATACTGCCCTGTAGCCCAGTCTCTGAAGGGAAGGGATCATGCTCCGCTTCAGTATGTCACAGTACATTCATGGTTCCCTCAATGAACTGTAGCTCCCCAGTGCCGGCAGCACTCATGCAGCCCCAGACCATGACACTCCCACCACCATGCTTGACTGTAGGCAAGACACACTTGTCTTTGTACTCCTCACCTGGTTGCCACCACACACGCTTGACACCCTCTGAACCAAATAAGTTTATCTTGGTCTCATCAGACGACAGGACATGGTTCCAGTAATCCATGTCCTTTAGTCTGCTTTTCTTCAGCAAACTGTTTGTAAGCATTCTTGTGCATCATCTTTAGAAGAGGCTTCCTTCTGGGACGACAGCCATGCAGACCAATTTGATGCAGTGTGCGACGTATGGTCTTAGCACTGACAGGCTGACCCCCCCCACCCCTTCAACCTCTGCAGCAATGCTGGCAGCACTCGTACGTCTATTTCCCAAAGACATCTGGATATGACGCTGAGCATGTGCACTCAACTTCTTCTGTTGCCCATGGCAAAGCCTGTTCTGAGTGTAACCTGTTCTGTTAAACCGCTGTATGGTCTTGGCCACCGTGCTGCAGCTCAATGTCAGGTTCTTGGCCATCTTCATTATAGCCTAGGCCATCTTTATGTAGAGCAACAATTCTTTTTTTTCAGATCCTCAGAGAGTTCTTTGCCATGAGGTGCCATGTTGAACTTCCAGTGACCAGTATGAGAGAGTGAGAGCGATAACAGCAAATTTAACACCCCTGCTCCCCATTCACACCTGAGACCTTGTAACACGAACGAGTCACATTACACTGGGGAGGGAAAATGGCTAATTGGGCCCAATTTGGACATTATTACTTAGGGGTGTACTCACTTTTGTTGCCAGTGGTTTAGACATTAATGGCTGTATGTTGAGTTATTTTGAGGGGAGAGCAAATTTACACTGTTATACAAGCTGTACACTCACTACTTTACATTGTAGCAAAGTGTCATTTCTTCAGTGTTGTCACATGAAAAGATATAATAAAATATTTACAAAAATGTGAGGGGTGCACTCACTTTTTGTGAGATACTGTATATTGTTAGAGATGTATATCTTGACTTCAGATACTTTTAATTTTTGTAATTCTGCTTAAAAACCTGTTTATTACTCATATCTCTATTGCATACAATTCTGTTACAATTATATTGTCTGACGTGTATAACACACAATTGCACAAATTTGATCCCTAGATCTCTCGCTCTGTATTTATTTTTGAAAAAAAATTGTATACATAACAATTTGAGTACTGTCTTTTTCTATTTTTATTTTTTGCGTTAACATCCAAATTTTCAGGAAAGTTATTGATATATATAGATATAGATATATATATATATATATATATATATATATATATATATATATATATACTGTAGATATGTGATATTTATTATGTTATGTTGTATGATCTCTTTTGTATCCGTTATTACAGATCATACTAGACCTACCTAACAGACCCTAGAAATATGGAGGTTTGTAGCCTGTCTTTCATTATTCATGTTTATCTGTTTTGTATACAATACCTGTTCAGCTATGACTGCTTTACTTATTTTATGTTAAAATGCACTTCATACGTCATCTTTACACTGGTATAAGATTTCGGGGGAGATTAACTAAAACTGGAGAATGCAAAATTTGGTGCAGCTCTGCATAGAAACCAATTAGGTTTTAGATCCCGGTTCACACTGCCGCGACTTGTAATGGCACTTGCGAGTTTAAAGTCGCATGACAAGCTGCGATGAAGTCACGCAGGTATTCAAAGTCGCACTGGTGTAAACCGTGCCTAAGCCTGGGTTCATACTGAAGGCGATTGTGCGATTTCAGCTAAACTCCATTTCTAACCTGCATTTCGGTCAGACTTTGGGAGTGATTTCAAAGACATCTGTGTGGGTTCCTGCACAAATGTCTATTGAAATCGCTCCCAAAGTCACCAAAAGTAGTTTAGGAACTACTTTTGAGAATCGGTGCGGTACCATAAAGTCGGCGTCGCACCGATTCGGGCGGTGCTGTTGCCGGCAATAGGCAGCCATTTAACATGTCAAATTGCATGTCTAAACGGACCGATGTGAACATGTGCTCATTGTCGAAGCTTATTTGAACAAACTGAAATTAGAAGCTGATCAGCTACCATGAACAGCTGCACCGAAATCTGAGTGCTCCAGTTTTAGTAAATCTCCCCTTTGTGTTTGGTCTCATGCATATTCTTTTCCAGTTTCGCTACCTGTTTTACCATGATCATATTACCATCAGTAACTTGCACGCTGTCCATTATCCTGCCATAACAAGTATAATCTACTTCTGTGTGTTAGGTCAGTAAGAAGCTCCTGAACTCTGTACCTGGCTGTGTTGATGATGTTCTGCATGGTCTCGCAAGTTGCAATCCTGACCTGAAGGTGCTAGACGGTCATCGTGTCATACTACGTGCAGATCTCAGTCATATAAAGGGACACGTGGCGCTTCTGTCTGGAGGAGGCTCTGGGCATGAACCAGCTCATGCAGGTCATTTTTTCAGAATAATACATACTGCAAATATATCATTGGCTTCTTGTTGATTTGATTGGTAAAATTATGGCTTGCTCTTCATTTTAATAGGTTATGTTGGTCGGGGAATGCTCACTGGAGTTATTGCTGGTCCTGTATTCACATCACCACCAGTTGGAAGCATTGTAGCTGCAGTCAGGACAGTGGCCCATGCTGGAGCAGGTACTAATATCCGGTTTAGTCTGCCTTATTTTTCTAAGTTGTCCCACTGTGCATATGCAGGCTTATCGTGCTATTCAGTCTGACCATTTTTTACCAAATCTTGCAAGCTGCTTATACTATGAAACAACTGGGTATTCAATGCCTAGGCCACTGGTACAATACCAATAAATTAATAATTTTCTAAAAACTAAAAAAGCATATGTTTTGCCCATAGCAAATAAATTGGATTCCATCTGTTGTTTTTTTTACTATCTTTGCTTAGAAAATGAGGATAACCATCTTTTTTTTCTCCTCCCCCTCTAAAGCAATATCAGTATAAGTTATAATTACTTACAATCCCACTGTTCAGTAATCTTTTGTGATTCGGACTGCGGCTACCTATTAATTGGACAAAATTTGCAGTCAATCTGTTCCTGGGCATATACAATGGCACCTGCATCCCTAAAGTGATTGTAAATGCATTTTTTATTTTTTGAAAATAACAAACAGGTTTATACTTACCTGCTCTGTGCAATGGAATTGCACAGTGGCCCTGAACCTCCTCTTCTCAGGTCCCCTGCCGGCAGTCCTGGATCCTCCCCTTCTGGTAAGTGCCTCCGTAAGAAGCCGCTTTCTATGGGGCACTCGTGTGGGCTTGCTCCCTAGCCGCACTGCCTACGTCCATAGACGCAGACAGCGGGATTTGGCTCCACCCCCTGCTCCCTCGTCACTGGCTTTGACAGAAAGCAGCAGGAGCCAATGGCTCCTGCTGCCTTAGCAAAGCCGGTGAGACCAGGAAGTGAGGGGAGAGAAGAGCTGCAGGCACAGCACTGGATCGAATGAGGGCTCAGGTAAGTAAAAGAGGGGGTTAGGAGGAATACTGATGCTAAAACATTTTTTCTTAATGCAAGAAATGCATTAAGATTAAAAAGAAAAAATTAGGCTTCAGAACCACTTTAAGAGTATATACAGTATATAACCTATGCTGACTATACTGCACATATAGTTTGGTAGAAACTGTATATGAATGGCTGAGTGCCGCTGAGCCTGATGCTATTTTGTTCCGGGTGCGATACAGGAAGGTCTTGTATCACACCCGGAATGCAGTGCTGTATATTGTTTATACAGCGCACACAGTGGCAGCGCATGTTAGTGAAGGAAATAGTTGCTGTGGGCCAGCTTGGCCCAAACAAACTTTATAGAGTGAAAGTAAACCTAGACATCCGCTTTAATATGTGATTTGTGTCTGGGTTGAGTTCTTTTACTTTTAGCTTGTAATAGTGTACAATTTAGTAAAATAAAAACACAAACTATCTGTTGTATTTCAGTTTCCTAATGTGTCTTCTCCATTCCTCTTTCTCCCTCCAAGCTGGTGTGCTCCTCCTGGTGAAGAATTACACAGGTGATCGCCTGAACTTTGGCTTGGCTTTAGAGCGTGCACATCAGGAAGGTATTGAAGTGGAGATGGTAGTGATCGCAGATGACTGTGCTTTCATCTCACCAAGCAAGGCTGGAAGGCGGGGCCTGTGTGGAATTGTCTTGATTCATAAAGTAAGATTAACCAATTTTTGACTTATAGTTTTGACAACATGGAATGGTAACAAGAATTGTTCAGTATAGCAGACATACAAATAATTGCATAAGCAGAGAGGTGTAGAGGTTGTTGTACAGATGTATAAATGGAGCACTAGCTATTTTGAGATTAGCAAACACAAGTGGGAGCAACTTTCTAGGTATTAGCATGTTTTGTTGTTAATTTAGATTGCTGGAGCCCTGGCTGAAGAAGGAAAAAGTTTGAAAGAAATTGCTTCATTTGTCAGACAAGCTGCAACTGGAATTGGTGAGCAAAACAACATACTCTCCCTAAACTTCTGTGATGGACCAGCTACACCAATGGAAATTATACATTTCATTAAAATGTTTTTATTTTTAAATTTGCACCAGGGACATGCAATGAATGAAAAATGTCCCTTGTGGTGGAGACTGCTATGGTGCTTGAAATCTTCATTCCTCTGCCCCCCCCCAGATTCCCCCTGCACCTGTCATCTTCTGGTGCTGTGGAGGTTAATAAGAGTGGCTGTACCTGTACCTGTAACAGGTACTCTTGAAAAGTGCTGACTATGTCTGCCCTTTTCGCACGCTTGCTCCATTCAAAGAAGCCATACTATCAGGTTCAACAATGAAAAGTAGTCTATGAATGGTGGAGGTGAATCTTTCATTCATTCAACTGTCCTCCATTCATAGAGCACTTCTCATTGTGGAAACCAATAGTACAGCTTCCTTTCTTTGATTGTAAGTGCTGCACTGGTACAGATTAAAAAAAAACACTAAACTTAAGCTTTAAAAATATGTTGCTAACTGTTAAGGGTTACACTTTTTTTATATATATATATATATATATATATATATATATATATATATATATATATATATATATATAAAATAAGTATGTCAAATCAAAACTTTTGTTTTTTTTCCCCTAGTTTTTGATTAGTATGGAGAGGGATCAGAACAACTGTCAGTTTTTAACTACTATCCGGGACTCTGAGAGATTTATCCTCATTTCCTGTCCTGTTGACATTTTTACTAGACAGGAAATAAGGGTAAATGTACATCTGGGACACAGACAGAAATAAAAATGTAGCATTACCTCTGTACTAAAGAAAGTATTTTTATTTCTGTGTTGCTGTTCGAGAGTTTGCCTCACTTCTTGTGTCAAAATTTCAGCATGACAGGAAGTGAAAATACATTTTTCAAACGGAGCCTCCTATAGCAGAAAAATACATTTTGCCCCCCCCCCCCCCCACCTCCATCCTGTTTTCCTGTATTATATTGGCATATAGTCATATGATCTCTGCTAAATGGGCTGGGAACTGACCTAGACATATGGTAACCTAAAAAGCCTTTTTTGGGTGCCTGAATTTCTGCTGCATATGTATTACAGAGAATTCTTTTTCCAAATATTCATTTTAGGATGAATCAGCTTGTGTTTTCACAAAGGACCTTTCTCTTTGCTTCATTAAAGTGCTGTATCCAATATGTGTCACAAGGTGGTGCTGTGGCATCTATACCAGAGCTAGCATGAGATTTTGCTTCTATCAGTTGTATGTTATTAGCTGGCATTTTATTATAGTAAAAACCTAACATTTTGTTTCTTGGCAATTCACCTTTTATTAGTTTCTCCTCTGTTGTTCTAGGTACCTTGGGTATCAGTCTATCTCCATGCAGTGTGCCAGGATCAGGACCTACTTTTCAACTTGCAGCAGATGAGTTTGAATTGGGATTAGGTAAGAAAATACTTTTATTATTTTGGGGGAAATTAGACCAACACAATTGGGTTACAATGCTGGATTTGATTTTTGGGGATTGGTGACTGAGTAAACACTGCCAGTGGAAAATGGAAAACAAAGAGTGCATATAAGCTACTATGGGGAGATTGAAAGCATTTACAACATTTTTTTGGTGACAGATTCAACTAGTTCTTCTTATTACATTAAACCTTCATTATTTATTAATTTTTTTTTAATTAAAATAATGAACGTTTTTTACTTACCTGCTCTGTGCAATGGTTTTGCTGAGGTTAGGAGGGAGACAGTGGCAAGACCGCACATGACTGGATCGGGATTGAGCTTAGGTAAGTATAAGGGGGGCTGGGGGGATCCTGCTCAGAGTGGGGCATGTCTGTGCTGGGAAGCTATTATAAATATGACAGCTTCTCACATGTGGCACCTTTGTTGCTATAAAGAATAGCAACCAGTGACTCCTCCTCAGTCCCATTCAGCTGCTGATAGGAGATTCCCCAGCTGCCAGCTAAAGGTAAACAGGGGGACAGATATGCTGGTGACTCATTCCCAGCCCAATTCAGCTGCCAGCCAGGAGATTCCCCAGCTGAAAGCTGAAGGTAAACACATGGGCATGGATGCTGGCTGGTGTCATTACCCAGCTGAATGGAGCTGGGAATGAGTCATTGGTTGGCTAGGGAAGAAGGTGCCAAACATGGAGAGGGTCCAGTGTCCAAAAGGTATATGAATTTGTTGGGAGGCACCAACATTTGTGATGTGGAGGCACAACTGTATTATAAAGAGTGTCACTTTTTATGAATTCCAGGGTATATGGTTTTAAAAGGATATGCAAAAGCATAACATCTCTTTTTTTTTTTTTAAGTTTAAAGGGTGAAGGAAAAAATGATGGATCTCTGATCCAAACATCTTTGTGTAGCAAGAATCCCCTTGCTAAAAACCAAGTAACCCTTTCTCTTATCAAAGGCCCGCAAAATAGATCAATATCAAGACTATTCACAGTACCAGAAATACCAGGTGTGAACTGAAGAAACACTGCTAATGAACATAATTATTGTGGTGCTAGCCATTGGAAATGATAGAGCATGTATGACCAGTTAGGCCCCTTTCACACTTGTGCGACCTGAAAGTCACAAGATTTTTGCCACCATTTTTTGATGCGACTTGAAGCAATGCCTGTGTAATGTTGAGGTCTAGGGACCTCGAATCGCCTCAAAGTCGGACCAAAGTAGTGCACATATATGAATGGTGCTCATTGAAAATCATGGAATATGACTGGTCATGCGACTTTGCAGTCCCAAGTTGCACAAGTGTGAAAAGGGGCTTTATGGTCCACTGTTCCATTGAAATAAAAACTGATGTATTTATACATAGTTTGTATTTTTTTTCAAACTGCCACCAACATACATTTAAATTATCTATACCATGTCGTATCGCCAGTTAAAACCGACTCAGGAAAGTACTTTTGCCTTCAGTCAAATCTGCAGTGTCTCTGATTCCTAGTGAACTGGTTGGCTGTTTTCCATAGTTCTGGTAATGGTATTTATTCATGTCTGTTTTTGAATTCATGGCTGAAGTTTTGTTGTTTGTGCAGGTATACATGGCGAGGCTGGGGTACAAAGATACAAGGTGTGTACAATAGGTATCCTCCTTCTTGTTTGTATGTGTCATTATACCAGAATTGTTAAAAATTAAAAACCAACTCAAAACAAAACTATTTTGTATTTTTGGCTGAGTGTGAAGTGATTAGGAAAACATAAAACTTTTACTTTTTTTTTTTTTTTTATTGCGGTCCGGGTCCTTACGCCAGAATGGGAAATGAGGGAAAATCTCTCCATTGCCTGGATTTCAACCCTAAAGAATAAATAAAGACAAAAAACTTTTGTTTTAGTTTTTGGATAGAGTGGAGTGGGATTAGACCCCCTGTCAGGTTTTTATTGTTAAATGTGAACACTGTGTTAGAAAATAATCAAAATTAGACTAAATCATCACACTAGATAGCGCTAATGTTGAGCAACTAAATCATATGGCCAACAGCACATGCAAAGGAAAATCCTATAACAGAAAAAGTCCCTTAGGAGAAAGTCCCTTATAAAGGGCAGTGATGTAAAGTTCAGGGTGTAGTTCACAAATATTAATCAGGTGATCATGAAAACATTCCTCCGCATGCACCTTCCACCGATCACTAGGAAATCCACCCGGTGCAAACACTCTCCCCCTAGGGGGTTAAACTCACCAGAAATGGGGAGTGATAAAGCATTCAGGCTAAAACTTGTGACGTGTGCGCTCCACCTGAGTCAACTGCACAACCAGGAAGTAACCATCGTCTCCTGTGTAGCGGCGCTGACATCTCATGGTGAAGTTTACACACTCTCACTACCTGCCTGCCTGCTTGATTGATTGCTGTCTTTTAAAAGTTTATTTGATGTACGTATTTTATTGAAGGGGTGTTGCTGTTTTTTCTTGTGGAAGGGTATTCAGTCAATAAACGGGATTACGCTATGTGCACCTTTCTTTCCGTTTTTTTTTTTACCTATTATGAGCCCTGAAAACTTGTGACCCTTCATGAAGTGATGTTAACAACAAGCTGCTGACAAAGAGTTTTAGTCTGAATGCTTTATCACTCCCCATTTCTGGTGAGTTTAACCCCCTAGGGGGAGAGTGTTTGCACCGGGTGGATTTCCTAGTGATCGGTGGAAGGTGCATGCGGAGGAATGTTTTCATGATCACCTGATTAATATTTGTGAACTACACCCTGAACTTTACATCACTGCCCTTTATAAGGGACTTTCTCCTAAGGGACTTTTTCTGTTATAGGATTTTCCTTTGCATGTGCTGTTGGCCACATGATTTAGTTGCTCAACGTTAGCGCTGTCTAGTGTGATGATTTAGTCTAATTTTGATTATTTTCTAACACAGTGTTCACATTTTGCATATTTTGTTTGAGACAGCTGCTTTGTCCTTTTCCTGGGTCTCCTCTCTGCTTAACGGCAAAGTGGAGTCTAATTTTATTTATGTATTTATATAGCTGCAAATTGATGTTTATCCACATTTATGCACTCTTGAATGTTCAGTAATAGTTTTATACATCTGCATTTTGGATCAGCATAGTGACCTGGCGCTGAGTAGTGTTTCTGCAGGTCCGGTGAAACACTTGTAGTTTTTTAGGTTTTTATTGTTGTCTGTGTCTCCGTTAAGGAGATTTTTTTTTTCTCCCCTGGACGCCTTTGTTTCAGGGGAGGGAGACACAGCTTAAAAAACACACCTAAAGCTGAGTTTTGCATGAGTGTTTATGCACGTTTGTTAAAGTATTTGGCATTAATGCATTCTATTGTTCAGAATATAAATGTATTCTGGTCATTAGAATGTATTAACGCACAAGCGCGCCTAAACACATCTAGTATTATTGTATGTCCTATGCACATTTATTTACTTTTATTTAGAGGATTTGCATCCGTTAACAAAAGAATACATAACTGTATACATGAGTCAGAGACGGGTACATTATTAATTATAACTACACAGGTTGATAGGATTCAGTTGAAAGTGAACAGTAAAGTCTCCGGGAATTTAAGATGGGCCGCAAAATAGGAATCTATGCCTAGGAGACCTCCAAGCATAGTATATATAAATGTACAAAAGCCAGATAAGGCTATATGTACCTTTTTAATCTGTGCATATCCAAAAGTTATTTAATCATTTATTTTTTCCCCTGTTAGTTTAATACAGAGAAAATAAGAAAGAGAAAGAAGAGGGGAGGAAAAAAAGGGGGGAGAGGGTCACTGCTAGGGGAGCCTGAGAAAAGTAGGTCCAGACCATGATGCAATGAAGAGCAAGGGCCCAGACAATGTTTGGATTAAACGTATTGCAGGTATTCATCAGAGAAGCGAAAGAGATTCCAGTAGAACCATCTGGTCTTGTGTTCCTTGGTTTTGTCATTAAGGGCCGAGGTAAGGTCTTCCAGTTGCTCGATATCATTCACCCTTGCGAGCCATTGTGTGACTGTTGGGATAGATTGTTGATTCCACATACTAGGGATGCAAGCTTGAGCTGCGTTTAACAGGTGCTTAAGTAAAGATTTGTGGTAACGCTTCTTTGATAGTGGTGTGAGTTTAAGCAGTATTGCAGCTGGGTCATCCTCTAGGGAAATGTTGGTAAACTTGTGGATAAGTCATAGCACAGGTTGCCAAAAAGTGCAAAGCTCAGGACCCTCCCAGAAAATGTGTAAGAGAGTGCCTTCAGAAGAGCCACATCAACATTGATCACTCTGTAGTGGAAACAACTTGGCAAAGACCGATGGAGTTCTATACCAACGTGTCATTATCTTGTATGTGGTTTCCTGGTATCTCCTGCACAGGGAAGATTTATGTGCAAAAAAAAGTATACATTCCTTTTGTCGGCCAGAGAAAGTCACCCCTAGCTTCCTTTCCCATTTAACAAGGAAGGAGGGGTCAGAGCAAGCATGAAGTTCCAGAGGTTATTTGTAAGAAGTAGAAAGATCGTCGAATTGGGTCCTTTCCCAGACATAGCTCTTCGAATGCATGCAATTCTCTAGGGAATGGTGTATGTTTAGGTAAAGATTGGAAGAAATGGGACAACTGGAGTGCCCCCCAGTTGTCCCATTTCTTCCAATCTTTACCTAAACATACACATACTGGGGAACAAAGTCCTTGTCACAAGCCAGCCTTTGGCACTTAAGAGTTGAGAGGCACGCTTTGGGCCTTGAGGTGATAATGAGCTGAAGTAGGGATCATTAAGTGCGGGTAGAAATCTTGGATGTCCTATTATCGCCGTCATAGGAGAGGGGAAGCTCTCCAATGAAGCCAATTTAAAAAACCTACCTATTAGGGCTAAGACAGGGCCTATTAGTAAGGGCCTGGTAAGGTGAGATACGTATTGTTTACCTGCCCATGGCAGCACTGCAAGTGGTGCACCTGCCGCTTCCTGCTCCAACATGACCCATAGTTTAAGATTCTGGTGTCTACTCTAGTCATCTGGACTGCCGTGTAGTATAGCGCTGGGTCAGGAAAGCCTATATGCCACCTTTTAGTTTGGGCCGAAGTAACAGATATCTGCTGAGGCGGGGTGTATACCGTGCCACACAAACTGTATGAAAGCTGAACGCACAGAGTAAAAGAAAGCTTGAGGCAGCCTAATTGGTTAGGGATGCAGCAAGTATAGCAACCTGGGCATAACATTCATCTGCAATACGTTGTCTATGCACGTTTAGCGTTTTTTTTTTTCACCCAAACATTCTGCTTCTGAATGTGTAAAGCCCCATACACACTATTAGATTTTCTGCAGATGTTTGTCTTCAGATTTACCAAAACCATGTAATATGAGGTCAAACCTTAGGAGTTTCAATTTGTATCAGGCAGTTTGCACTACGTGGTTTTGGTAAATCTGAAGACAAAAAAAAAAAAGAAAATCTAATAGTGTGTATCGGGTCTAAGTGATGGGGTTTTTTTCTGCCTCTAAACGCCTGTGAATACTTATGTGTGCATAGACACATAGGCTAACATAGAGAGGTGTTTAGAAGCAGAAAAAATTAAAACGTCAAACGCCTGTAAAAGCAGCATTTTTGATGTCCTGTGTGCATGAGGCCTTAAAGATGGTATAGCGTTATAGACTGTCAGATCTGACCCGTAGGTAGGAAGCAGAGCCTGCATTTATAATAGGGAAATATGGCAGCCCCATACTCATTAAATTACAAACTGTACACAGTTTTTCAACTAAAAATTGTAGATATCATTATTTATATTTATATTGGGTTGCACATTTTCACATAAATATCTACAAATTGTAAAAAGACCACTGTTTTTCTTTTAATATGTTCACTAAAGAAACCTACCTACATTTATGGGATTGCGCTCAGACTGTTCCGCTGAATGGGGTGTAAAGCAGACCTATTCAGAGGGATAGCTCATAGCACTTGATAAATCCTACACAATAAACAGCAAATGGGCCTTGTAGATTGCTCCAGCTCATACAGGCAAAGTTCAGACTGCCTCCTAAATGGCCATCAATACGAATCCTGACATTAACTGGTTTCCTTAGTCTCAGTCTGGCACTGCCAGTCAACAGTCTTAGCAACTTGGAAACATCTGACAAATACATGGATATACAAAGTAAAAAAATATATATCTAATTGAGATCATTGGTTTCATGCACAATTATCTCTTTCTTTAACAGATGATGTCTTGTGATGAGGTTGTAAGGATTATGATAGATCACATGACCAATGAAGCCAGCAAATCAAGAGTGGTTTTGCAGCCAGGTGAGTATGAGCAATGAGCTGGCCTTGTATTGTACTCTCACTCTATGGTTAACCAGAGAGCTACATATAGAATGGTATCTTCTACTCCTTTAGATTCTTCTTGAAGCAGAGCTAAACCCATCAATTTAACTGTCTCCCATAACAGTTACATTCAAGGCATGCCTAGAATGATAACTGTTAGTTACTAGTGTGCTTAGGTTAGCTCTCACCTGAGCTGTCAAGCCATCAAATGGCTGGTGTCATAGCTGCTCATATGTGCAACACCATCAGAAACTAAAATTGCAGCTTCATTGGCTGTAAAGGTTTAGTTCTGCTTTATCATCACTATACAGTGAACTATATACTATGCTAATTTAGTAAAGACCATCACTGCATTTGCTTTAGTGAAAGTGGACCCTGCAGTAAAAGATCCACTTACACTTTCTGCTGTGTAGATGTACCTGTAAAGAAAAAAGTTAGATTTATACTTACCTTTCCATTCCTTTACAGCATATTTACACTATGTAATGGAAAGAAACAACAAACAGTTGTGTTTGCTGATTTTGTAGAGGCACCAATGCTGATATTTATTCATTTATTTATTTTTTGCATCAAGTACTGTATATACTCGAGTATAGGTCGATCCGAATATAAGCCGAGGCCCCTAATTTACCACAAAAAAACTGGGAAAACTTATTGACCCGAGTATAAGCCGAGGGTGAGAAATGCAGCAGCTACTGTAAGTGGAAAAGAGGGTCAACAATGCCCATCTGCAGCTGCATGCCTCACTGTGTCCTGTGCATGCCTCACTGTGTCCTGTGCATGCCTCACTGTGTCCTGTGCATGCCTCCCTGTGCCAATCTGCATCCTCTGTGTGTCGATCTGCAGCCACCATTGCGCCAATCAGCGTGACATAAAAACATACGGCGGCCATTCCAGTGTTCAAAAGCCACGCCTCCTCCTCGTCTGTGATAGGCAGAACACTCAGTTTCACAGCAGTCAGTGTTCAGCCTATCACGGACATCCGCTCATCCTCATACCACGGACGAGGATGAGAGGATGTCCGTGATAGGCTGAACACTGACTGCTGGGAAATTGAGTGTTCTGCCTATCACAGACGAGGAGGAGGCGTGTCTTTTGAACACTGGAATGGCCGCCGTATGTTTTTATGACACGCTAGCCGCCCTCTGTCTACATGACATGCTGATCAGGTAGGCATACTGCAGTGACTCGAGTATAAGCCGAGGGGGGCACTTTCAGCCTAAAAAAAAGGGCTGAAAATCTCGGCTTATACTCGAGTATATACGGTAAGTTTTTATTGAAAATATTTTTTTCAGTTGTACAACAAAGAAACAAGATGTACAATGGCCCAAACCAGTGACCAATCTTATTTATTTAACATACTAAAAAGTTGAATTAAAGATTATCACAATATCTGTGTGAATTTCTTCTTTGATAGCTTTTTGTATTTTTTAGGTGACTCCATTATCATAATTGTGAATAATTTGGGAGGCTTATCTTGTCTGGAGTTGCAGATTGTAGCCAGTACAGTTGTACACCTACTGGGTTAGTAAAAGTAATATTTGACCTATCTGATCGTTCTATCAGTAAAGTACTTCCACGTTCCACGATTCTATTTGACGTTAATCCTTTCTTTTTAGAGAGTCGGGGGCTGCGGATAGAACGAGCAATGACTGGATCTTTTATGACTGCTCTTGAAATGAGTGGTGTCTCTCTCACCATAATGAAGACGACAGCAGAGCTTGTGCGGCTCTTTGGTAATAACCGGAATCTGTGTGTATTTTGTTAGCATTGATTATAGTCCCAGAGTGAGACAGTTCTTCTTCTATTTCACCTGATTGTCTGATTTCCCTTTTTGTACTCTGTTTTCACAGATAAAGATACATCTGCTCCTGCATGGCCCCGTGTCCAATGTGTTCAAGTAACAGGTCAGACGCGCACTATTCAGTGTGCTCCTGAAAATGCTCAGCCTGAAAGGACAGAGCCCGTTGGTGCGTAAAGCTGTGTGTTGTGTTTAGAGTGGACCCCTGTATTCATCTATGTATATATAATTTAAAATAATAATTGCATAAGGAGGATAAGTATCAAAAAATGCTATGATGATACTAAACTCTTTACCAGATTTTCTAAAGATCTGTGGAAAATGCACTTCACTGATGGGAACCAGTAGTTTGGTTGACTAGAGACCTCCCTGTCATGCTCAAAGTAATATTAAAGGTTCAGATTTTATTTTTCTAAAACAACAAAATATACTTACCTGCTCTATGCAATGGTGTTGCTAAGAGCAGCCCTGATTTTCCTCTTACTGGGTCCCCCACCGGCACTACCCCTGCGGGCTCTATCCCAAGCCGCACTTGGCACATACAATGCTGCTCAGCCCCGTCCCCTGCTCCCTTGTCACTGGATTTGATTGATAGCAGTGGTAGCAAATGGCTTCCGCTGCTCTCAGAGTCCAGTGAGGAAAGAGATTGAGAGCAGCACCGCTGGACCGAGTTCGGTTTCAGGTAAGTATTTGGGGGGGGGGGCTGCTTCTTAAAAGGTTTTTTTTTTTACCTTAATGCAGAGAATGCAGAATGTAAAAAACCTTTAACCTTCAGAACCACTTCAAGCTCACCATACATATTACAGTCTGACTGTACAATCAACGTTAGGTTTACCAAAACTATATAATATAAGCATCTCCCTAGACCATGCAATCAAGTTGTATCCAGTCAGGCAGATCCATGTGTTACAAAGTTGCTGGTAGATCAAATGAAGATTTTTTTTTTTTTAGACTGATTGTAATGTGTGGTAAGCTTAAGAAGCTTAGTTCCACCCAAAAGTGGAACTTTCTCTTTAAGGCCTCCTCCCCAGCTCCTGTTTGTGAAACTGAGCTTTTGGGGAGGAGGGGGGGGGGGGGCAGGTACCCAATTTTGACAGGTACCTTCTCCCACTTCCTTTCCATTGGCCTAGGCGATAGGAAGTGGAAGTTCTCCCTCCCATAGTCTTCTGGGACATATGACAGGTCCTAGAAAACTTCAGGACCAGTCACAGAGTACAATGGGTACCCGGCTCTGAAGCCGCAAGCTTTCACAGGTGAGGACACGGGGAGAACACAATGTGTGTGTGTGTGTGTGTGTGTAAAAAAAAAAAAATATATATATATATTTCCTATATCCCCCTATATTGTTTTTGATAAAAGATGCACGTCTAAGGGTCTTCTAAAACTAGCCATACTTCCTGCCGACACCACCGATTGTGGAAGACAGTTCCACATCCTTATCACCCTGACAGTGAAAAACCCCCTATGCAGCTGAACGTTAAACCGCCCCTCTTCCAGTCTCATCTTGTGGCCCCATGTCCTCTTACACTCCCTGGGACTGAAAAGTTTCATACTAACGCTGGGATCACCATTGAGATATTTGTATATGGCTATCAAATCCCCTCTCAAGTGTCTCTTCTCTAGGGAGAACAAATTTAGCACTTGTAGTCATTCCTCATAATTGAGGTCCTCCAGTCCCCATATTAATTTAGTTGCCCTTCTCTTGACTCTCTCCAGTTCCAGCACATCCTTTCTGTTCCAGTACAAAATATGACTGGTACTCCGCTTGAAGAGTGAAGGGAGAACCTACCGGTAGAGTTGATGACTGCAGAAAAGTTACAAAATAATCCATTAAAAGATTGATCATTACAAAAGACTGTTGAAGTTTTTTTTTTTTGCATTGGCCTTTCTTTTTGCTGTTTATTACTATTATATTTTCTGAAATAGCACAGTATTGTGCCTTATGATGTTACTAATATACTGATTTTGCTTGTATGTTAGCCATTAATGTGCAGGTCTACCAGCGAGTGTTGAAGCATGTGTGCAGTTCCTTACTGGCGCTAAAAGATGAGTTGAATGATTTAGACCGAGCTTCCGGGGATGGCGATTGTGGAAACACACATGCACGGGCAGCGCAGGGTGGGTATTGCTGTATAACGTGGATTTGATATGGATTTGGCACACAAAATGCTAAAATGTGAAATCTTTGCAGCTATCAGTGAGTGGATACACAGCGGAAATCTTCCCTCGCAGCCATCACGCCTCCTTTCTGCTTTGTCAAATGTATTGTTGGAGAAGATGGGTGGCACATCTGGTGCGGTAAGATCAAACTGAATTAGGAATGTTTACAAAGATACCAATTTGTGCCGTGTCTACTACTATTTTAGGTTAAAGAGGAGTTCCGGCCACCAAAATTTTTTTTTTTCCCAGGCATCCCCTCACACTGCATTAATAACACACATAACCTATATGTGTATATGCTAGTGGATAGTAATCATTTTTTTTTTTTTTTAAACTTACGATTTGGCTGATCCTCCTCTGGCTGTTGCCATGATGAGTGTGGGCATATGAAGCCCAATTGCAACCTCTTCCTGGATACCCGATCGAGAGGTGCATGCTGGGTAACCATCATGCACCTCTCGATCTCGCGCATGCGCGATTCTGCGGCGGCCGTAGCACTGATTGTTTATCAAATTTGCAATAACAACGGGCGGCGACTGATCTGCCTTAAAACATGCCATTTCCTGTCGAGAAATAACGCGATTTTTTCACACAGTCCTGCCCACTGACTCCTGGGAAATGATGACTCACATTTCCCAGGAGCACAGGCAAGGAAAGAACTGATGCGGAGTCGGAAGTGGCAGATTAGGAGCCACCACCTAGCAACAGGGCACTTCTGGTAAGTAAAAAAAAAGTTTCACTCCAAATATTTTTCATTATTAATCAGGGACTGATAAAATGTGAAAAAAATGTCAGGGTGGAACTCCACTTTAAGGACTAAACTAAGCACTCCTGTATTTAAACTATCCACATAACAGATCCTTATTAAACAGTGCCTTGAAAAAGTATTCACACCCCTTGAAATTTTCCACATTTTGTCATGTTACAACCAAAAATGTAAATTTATTTTATGTGATTGACCAACACAGTGTGACATAAATGTGAAGTGGAAGGAAAAATGATAAATGTTTTTCAAGATTTACAAATGTCAAAAAAGTGTGGCGTGCATTTGTATTCAGCCCCCTTTACTCTGATACCCAGAGAAGTAGCCAAGAGGTCCATGGTAAATCTGGAGGAGCTACAGAGATCCACAGCTCAGTTGGGAGAATCTGTCCACAGGACAACTATTAGTCATGCACTCCACAAATCTGGGCTTTATGGAAGAGTGGCAAGAAGAAAGTCATTGTTGAAAGAAAGCAATAAAAGGTCCCGTTTGCAGTTTGTGAGAAGCCATGTGGGGGACACACAAACAGGTGGAAGAAGGTGCTCTTGTCAGATGAGACTTTAGACTGGGGCGGAGGTTCACCTTCCAGCAGGACAACGACCCTAAACATACAGCCAGAGCTACAATGGAATGGTTTAGATCAAAGCATATTCATGTGATAGAATGGCCCAGTCAAAGTCCAGACCTAAAACCACTTGAGAATCTGTGGACGCTTTCCATTCAATCTGACAGAGCTTGAGCTATTTTGCAAAGAAGAATGGGCAAAAATTTCACTCTCTAGATGTGCAAAGCTGGTAGAGACATACCCAAAAAGACTTGCAGCTGTAATTGCAGCAGAAGGCAGTTCTACAAAGTATTGACTCAGAGGGGTTGAATACAAATGCACGCCACACTTTTCACATATTTATTTGTAAAAATTTTTGAAAACCATTTATCATTTTCCTTCCACTTCACAATTATGTGTTGGTCTATCACATAAAGGCTTGGTTCACACTGCAGCAATGCGGGAACCCTGCAAATTCAGTACGGGTTCCCGCATCGCATGTCTCCCACAGGCAGTTCACACTGCCCTATGTGAACTGCTGGGAGTGTCAATACAAAGTTAGTGACACCCCTAGATCGGTTCGCATATCGCAGTGCAAACTGTCAATTCAGACAGGAATCCGATCGCATGGATGTGAACACCCGTGCGATCCGATTCTGGTGCGGACCAAAAAAAAAGGGTCCTGCATGAGTTTGGTCCAAATGCGATGTAAATTCAGCCATACTATCTTTATGGCTGAATTTGCATCACACAGACCTCACATGTGATTTGCACAGCAGTGCTGTGCGAATCACATGCAATGTCTGACATCGCAGCAGTGGGAACCGGCCCAAAATCCCAATAAAATACATTTACGTTTTTAGTTGTAACATGACAAAATTTCAAGGAGTATGAATACTTTTTCAAACCACTGTAATTTTAGAAAACTGCAACCCTTTCTGTAAGTAAAACAAAATCTGTCACTAACCTAATCAAGTCAAACTGATGACAAATGCATAGGCAGAGGGTACCTTCAGTGAAATTCCCTTGCCAAATTACAACTTGAAATCTTTCCGCATCTATGCTTCCCACTCATTCCTTCACTTCACTGTGGCTAGCCGGGTGCAAAGCTAGGGATACCGCTCTTCAAACAATGGGCTGCACACCAATGATGTCACAAAAATCCGATATATTTAATTATAGGCAGCACATACTGGGGAGGATTTACTAAAACTGATGCACAAAAAATCTGGTGCAGCTGTGCACAGTAACTAATCAGCTTCTATCTTCAGTTCAATTGGACATTGACAATAAAACCTGGAAGCTGATTGAGGCTACTATGCATCAGTTTTAGTAAATCTCCCCCACTGTAGCCTTTCACCTTAGGTCCACCCCTCTAATGGTAGCTTTTGACTAAGCTTTTCCTGCAGGGCTGTGTTTTTTAGCCATACATATTAATAAAATCTATAACTTTTGTACACGGACTATCTGTTACTAATACCCCTCTGATGTATTTCACCCAGCCAGGGTTTAATCGTAGAGGTAGAATATCTCTACGATTACAGAGGCGCTCCAGTAAATTGTGTGTTTATTAAAAGTCAGCAGCTACAAAAACTGTAGCTGCTGACTTTTAATAAAATACACACTCACCTGTTCCAGGATCCAGTGATCTGCTCACCCGAGCCGTCCCTTTTCTCAGTCTTCTCTCCCCGGTGCCAGCATCTGAACTGTGGGCGCAACCGGCTGTCACAGCTTGCTGCTTCACAGCCGGGTGCCCACTGCGCATGCACAAGCCGTCCTGTGCATTGTGAATGGTCCCACAGTTTTCTGGGACCTGTGACATGTCCCAGATGACTGCTGGGAGGAAGGGGGAAAGAAAACCAGGTACTCCCCCCCCCCCCCCCCCAAAACCAGGTACTCCCCCCCCCCCCCCCTCTTAAACAGGGCTTAAAGCAGAGCTCCAACCAAAAGGGGACTTCCCCTTTTGGTTGGAGCTCTGCTTTAAGCCCTGTTTAAGAGAAATGCATTAGGGGGTGGACCTAAGGTGGAAGAATGCAATGTATGATGTTCATTATTATTTTTTTTGTTTCAACGTTTTTATTGAAGGTTTTGCATAGTACAAACAATATGACATTTGGCAAAATATCATTACAATCTCGGAATCTAGAGATCTGTTGAGATGTCTTGACAGTTTTGGTGTGCAAATAAAATACAGAAGAAGTATAAGCAAGTGATAACTTATGTAACTCAGTTAAAACAGGTACAACTTTAAGATATCTTTAAACTTTAATGGAACATCATATCCTTTTGAAGGGCTCTGTACTGCCTCGGATCGAGCGTTACTCAGTGACGGGTAGTTAGCCGCATCACCCAAACACCCCCGTCGGGAACTAACTGTGTCTGGGTGGAAGCTTTCACTACCTGGCTTTAAGGTGCCTATTACCAATCTCCTGGTTGTGTGATGCTGTCAACAGAGTGGTTTGGATATTACGTCTCTATCCAGTTAATATCATATGAGTTTTGTGTAATGGTCCTAAAATAAGGTTCTGTCTATGAGGTCAATATTTGATTATGGGGGGAGGGGGATATACATTGGGTAAAAGGGTATAGAGGGGAGGGGGGGGGAGACGTATTCGTGAAGATGTCTCTGGCTCATTTAATAGGTAGACGGTTCTACCCCTCAGGTCAAGCTACTGGGATTCATAAAGGAGTCTACGGTGTTCTGCGGATACCTTAAAATGTAACCAGCATGCCCATATTGTATGAAACTTGGAAGAGGTGTCTCTCGCCTGGTGTATTAAATCTTCCATCTCAGCTATCTTATCCACTCTACGTAACCATTCGGGTATGCAGGGGGGAGAAGAAGACCTCCAGTGAGTGGGTATGCAGAGTTTTGCTGCATTGATCAGGTGTAGGATGAGGGACTTTTTGTATGCCCCTTGTGGGATGGAAGTGTGGTGGAGTAAATATTGGGCTGGGGTAAAGTCCGGGGTGTATGTCGTGATTTGTGAAGTGAGACAGTGTATCTCTTTCCAGTAGGGTTGGATTAGGTGGCTTTCCCACCATATGTGCAACAGTCATCCGTGTGCGCTGTTGCAGCGCCAGCATAGTGGTGGGATGCTGGGGTGGAATCTTTGGATTTTATCGGGAGTTCTATACCACCGTGAGATAATTTTATAGCCGTTTTCCTGTGCACACTCATTCAGAGATCCTTTATGTATGTGGGTGAAGATGTGTTCCCAGTCTTCTTGAGTTAGGTCAGTATCTAGTTCTTCTTCCCATTTTTGGCTGACAGTGTCGTCTTTAGTAGAGATTTTAGCAAATAGTAGAGTATACATATCCAATATGACATGTCTTTGGGGTTCGGATCTGGTGCACATAGCTTCTAAAGGCGTTAGATCTCTGTCCCATCGGGGGAGCGGAGTGGAATTGAGCAGGAAATGTCTGATCTGGAGTAGTGTAAAGAAGGGAATGTCTGTGTCTGGAAATTTGGACAGAAGGGTTTGGTAAGAGATCATCTTCCCTTCGTCGAAGAGGGATCCTGCTCTGATCGAGTGCCTTATGGGCCTGTCGGTATTACGCAATTGTGTCATACCCGGGGGAAAGTCCGGGTTTCGGTCAATTGGGGTCAGAGGACTGGGTGAAGTAGCAATAGCCATCTTATTGCAGACAGTACGGAAGATCTGTAAAGTTGGGCCAATTATAGGATGTGACAAGATCTCCCTCGGGGTTCCGTGAGAGCTAATCCATGGGAGATGATGGATTGGGAATGGGGCGAATGCCTCCTCGAGGCCAATTCATGCCTTAAGTCTGCTGTACAGGTGCCAGTCAACAATTCTGGCCAGATGGCATGCCCAGTAGTACTTTCTTATGTCCGGAAGACCGATACCTCCCTTCAGTTTGGGTGTCACAAGTTTTTCCCATCTAATACGCGGATGTTTGTCAGCCCATATAAATTTCAAACATAATTTTTTATAGGTGGTGAAGAAAGAGGGGGGAAGTTTAATCGGTACCGTCTGCAGCAGAAATAAGAGTCTGGGGAGTATGTTCATTTTCAGTATAGCTGCCCTCCCAAACCATGAAAAAGTGCCCTTATTCCATTCTTGGAGGTCTTTTTGTATAGTCTTAATAATGAGTAAAAGTTTCTGGAGTAGAGATCGTCTAATTTAACTGGTAGCTGAATTCCTAGGTAGAAGATGGCCTGTGCTTCCCATCCGAAAGGGAAGTTATCTTGGCATTGTGCCATTAAGGAGGCTGGTAGAGAAACATTAAGGGCTCTAGATTTAGCAAAATTAATTTGAAGATTGGAGAGGAATTTGAAAAGAGAGAAGTCCTTTAGGAGATTGGGAATTGTGGTCATGGGGTCAGTGAGAAATAAAAGGATGTCATCCGCGTATGCGGCCAATTTATATTGATTATCTTTGATTATGACCCCTTTGATAAATGGGCTAGTTCTAAGCCTATGAAGCAAGGCTTCCAGCGTGAGAATGAATATAATGGGTGATAAGGGGCATCCCTGCCGCGTTCCGTTCGACAGGGAGAAGGCGTCCGACAGGTGGCCATTGACCCTAATTCTTGCTGTTGGGGACAAGTAAAGGGCAAGAATATATTGAAGCATGCGGTCTCGAAAACCCCATTTTGCGTAATGCTTCCATCATATAGTCCCATGCCACTCTGTCGAACGCCTTCTCCGTATCTAGGGAAAGGAAAAAGCCCAGGGTGTTAGATGATGACAGCCAGTGGTATATGCTGATGGCCTTCAGGGTGTTATCTCGGGCCTCGCGGCCAGGGATAAAGCCTACCTGATCCAAAGAAACCAATGTGGGGAGTAAGGGAAGTATGCGGTTCGCCAATATTTTTGCGTATAATTTCACGTCGCCGTTTATGAGTGAAATGGGTCTATAGTTTGAAACCAATGTTGTGTCTCTGCCCTGTTTGGGTATCACAGTAATGTGGGCCTCTAGGATGTCTGGAATGTCAGTGGGGGAGGTGGGCACTGCATTAAAAGTGTTCAGAAAGTGAGGAATTAGCGTGTCTTTGAAGGTCTTGTAATAACTAGTGGAAAAGCCGGCTGGGGCTGGGCTTTTGCCCAGTTTCATTTGTTTAAGTGCTATGATAGTTTCTTCCCATGTAAGTGGTTTGTCTAAATTTGCCGCCTTCTCGTCTGAGATGGGTTGTGGGCCATATTGGGTTAAGAAGTCCTCTATCAATTTCTTTCTGTCTTGGGTGGGGTCCGTCATCAAAGGGGTGGGTAAGTTATAGAATTTGGAATAGAATTGTTGGAATTGGTTTGCTATGCCAGTGGAAGTTTCTATTTTGCGACCTGAGGGATCTGAAATCGAGTGGATGGTCGAGGTAGCTTTTCTGTTTTGGAGGCCCTAGCAAGTAATTTACCCGATTTTGTTCCCAAATTCATAGTAAATTCTTTGAGTAAGGGCGTACTTGCATCTGGTTGATTTTCCTAGTTCCTCAAGAAGGTCTTCTCTGGCCGTCAATAGATCTTTCAAAGTTTTTTCTGCTAGTGATTGTTTATTCTTCTTTTCCAGAGAATGAATGCACTCCGATAGTTCAGCAATATGTGCTTGTCTAGCTTTCCGTCTTTTTGCGACGATGGAAATTAGTACACATTTGTGTGCGGCCCAAAGGGACATTGGGTGGATATCGGAGGAAGCAGTCTCTTGAAAATAGTGCTGTAGGCATGTGGTTATTTTCTCTGTGTTCTGGCTCATTGAGGAGGGAATTGTCCAGATGCCATATCGTTGGTCTTGTGGGAATTAGAGGAAAAGTGATGGTGATGGAGATGGGATGGTGATCCGACAGGATCATAGGGTCTATGGTGGCAGTTAGTAGGGAGTCTAGGTCTGTTTGGGACAGAAAGAAATAATCTATTCTTGTATATTTGCGGTGTGGTGAGGAGTAAAAGGTGAAATCTTTTGTGTTGGGATATAATGTGCGCCAAGCATCATGTAGGTTTAGATTTGCAAGCTGTGTTTTGATCGCGCGCAATGCTCTGAATGTTATGGAGGAGGATCCAGATGAGGAGTCAAGAGATGGGGAAAGGGCCAGATTGAAGTCTCCTCCCACGACCAGCATGCCCCTGTGGAATGAAGTGAGATGTTGGAGGGTATTGCGAAAAAAGGGGACTTGCTGTCTGTTGGGGGCATAAAGGTTAGCCAGTGTGATAGGTTTGTTGTGTAATTTGCCCCTGAGTAAAATGTAGCGTGCATTGGTGTCAAGCACCGTGTCTTGCACTTGAAGGGGACAGCTTTTGGAAATTAAAATGGACACGCCCGGGGGGCGTGGCCGAAAGATGGCAGAGTGAGGACGCACACCTCGGAGCTCTGTGCGGGGAAGCCCTGAGAAAGACCAGTTAACTCTGACATTGAGAACCGGACTTCATGCCAGGGGACCGCAAACACCCGCTGGACTTGGGGGGCCAGAAAGGAGCCGAAATAACCCACTATTTCCTTAGGCAGCACACAGCTTCGTCCCCCGCCGCGCCGGCCAAGATGGGGCCGCCGCGTGTGCCTCCGACGAGCGCCGCCGTCTCATCCAAGAAGGGCACTCAGCCGGGACTCACTGCGGGGGGAGAGAGCCGCATCGGATGACAGGTCAGCATCCCCCATACTGTCCCCTGTGATCCCCGCTACTGACATCCCACTCAGCTGCAGTCTCACAAGGGAGCCAGGCGACGCTGTGGAGGGCTCCCTTAAAGACATTGTGTCTGGCCTCCCTACAAGGCAGGACCTGCAGGAAATGGCGGCGACCATAGTGAATGCTCTGTCCAGGGAACTTCATGACTTGCGTCAACAGGTGGACACAGTGGAGGAGAGGGTCACTGTGCTGGAGTCCTCTGCATCCACATCTGATGCTCGCATTGCTGCCATAGAACAGGAGCAGCGGGGCTTTCGCCGCCATCTTGTTGACATTCAACTGAAGCTGGACGACGGCGAGAACAGAAGCAGACGCAATAACTTGCGCCTCCGCGGCATCCCTGAAGCCACCATGGGCTCAGACCTACGCGCAACTGTGGTGGCTGTCCTTAACCAGGTGCTCGGAAAACCGCCTACTGCAGAGCTAGAGCTGGACAGGGTCCACCGTATCCCAGGACCAAGGACATCCCCGGGATCCTGATGCCACAGACCTTCCACGAGATGTCCTTTGCAGAGTGCACTTTTTTACCATCAAAGAGGAGATCATGCGCCTGGCATGGGAACGTGGCCCAATTGACTTTGACGGAGCAATGATCAGAATTTACCCGGACGTCTCCAGGCAGACAAGAGCAATGCGAGGCCTTCTGAGACCTCTACTGGAGGTAATCCGGTCGGCGGAGGCGACGTATCGCTGGGGTCACCCCTTTCATCTCATCGTGCGGAGACAAGGAACAGAATTCTACCTGCGCTCACCGGACCAACTTCCAGACTTGTTCAGCTTCCTAGCCAAGCCGGCTATAAGTGTCCCCAACTGGTTTGACTACCTGCTATCCTTGGAGGCCCTGAGCCCACCCTTACCCAGGCCACAACGAGTCCGTAGACCGCGCTCGCGCGCCACTAGCCGGGAAACTGTCAGACCTCACCCGAGGTCTTCCGAAGCTTAGCCACCCATCTCAACCCAAGGACTGGTAAGATAAGATGATCGTTCACACTACATCACCTCCCCGGGCACACCAAGAACTCTAGCTCCACACCTACAGGAGGCTGGGGAAACTGTCTCGTTAGACAACACCCCAAGTCTAAGTTGACTGCCATTCATAACACTCTCTCAGGACTTGTGTCCCCAAGTTGTGCCTTTGAACCCCTATGGGAAACAGTAGATTGTCAATTGACTCTTGCTAGCCTTCTCGGGAGGGTGATGGGTTACTTCAGTCCACTAGTAATCCGGGCCTGGTTGCCTGCACACCGCCTCTCCCGTACGAGACCACTGCTGGTGGCCGGCTGGGGGGGGCGGGTGGAGGTGGGGGGGACGGCAACTGGGCTGTTAATCCTGACACATTGAGATGTTGGTTTTTTAGTCAGGTGGGTCCCACAACCTTAGATATTAGCCCTGGAGCCACGGTTTGTCTCCTGGCGTCCCCCCCCCGGTGGTCTGTTAGTTCATGGGTTTGATGGAAGTCTTATCAGCCGCCCGGGGTTCCCCTAGGACCCTTTCCACTCCTTGGCTCCCTCAGGGAGGATAGATAGGTGGCTGCGCGGTGGGGAGGGGGGAGGGGTGGCTATATGGCTTCATGGCTCAGAAATGTATAATAACCCCGGGGAAATGTCAATTGCAGGCAACATGCCTTACCTGTTATACTTTGTTTGACTTATATTACAGTTTATTTCATTATGTTCTCATCTTAATGTTTTACATATATACTACTGGGTTTGATTCTGCCCTTCAGGGCTCACTTCGGTGCTGACGGACATAAAGGTACAGGACTCTGGGCTCTGCGCTGCGGGCTGCGCCGTGGGGCGCCATTGCGGACCTTGCCGGCAATCCCATGTAATTGCGCAGGTAATGTGGTCCGGTGTGGCGTCCGCGGCTCTCCCGGGGACGCGGTCACTACGTGGTCACCACGGTGGGTACCGGGCAGCACCGCGGTGGGTGCCCTCAAGCAAAAGATTATGTTTAGCCCTGTTTAGCGGGGTTAGTTCTCGTATTAGCAACAACATGACCCTCAGAGGCGCTATCCCCTCACATCTCCGCACTATATGTTTACTCAAACTTCTGCCTAAATTCTACTTATCCTCAAGTAGATCTCGACGCACCCCCACATTAGGGCGGTCCCCTGACTGGACACCTTGAGTGTGCAACAGGGGCCCATAGTTAGTCTAAGACAGGAATCGTTTACCCTTCCCACCCCTTCCCCGTCCCCCCCCCCCCTTCTCCACCTTTCTGCTCCCTTCTAGCTGCTCTGTCCTTCTCTCTTTCTGGCATCTGCTTGACGGGGGTTCTCATTGTGGGTGTATCCCATACTCGTACTGCCAACCATTACCCTGCCAGAAGACACGATGGGTCACCTTAAGATCACCTCCCTAAACGTGCGGGGCCTCAATATACCGGAAAAACGCTCACAGCTACTGGCTGACCTGCATAGGGGCAAAACACATGTAGCCTTTCTGCAGGAGACGCACTTCCGTGCAGGTTCTATCCCTAGGCTGACTAATGGGGCCTTTCCTGTAGCATACCATAGTGTCTCTCCGATTTCCAAGTCAAAAGGGGTCAGCATCATCCTAGCTAGGTCGGTTCCTTGGGTGTTCGAGGCACAGCGGACAGACGAGCAGGGCCGTTTTCTTCTTCTAAAGGGAAGGGTGTCTGATGTGCGGGTCACATTCGCGAATGTTTATTTCCCCAATGTAAACCACCCTCAGTTTTTACGCAAGCTACTCTCTGAGCTCCTGGAGTTCTCAGAGGGGATGCTGATCTTTGGCGGAGACCTTAATTTTGCCATGGACCCGACATTAGACGTCTCACGAGGAGCCTCCCACATGTCTTATTCTCGCCTGCGGCGCCTCAAGACGGACCTTCACACCTTGCACTTAGTTGACCCGTGGAGGTTGCTTCACAACCAAGACAGGGATTATACATTCTTTTCCCAGGTGCACCACACCTACTCACGGTTAGACTATTTGTTGCTGTCACATAAAGATCTTGACAAGGTGGTCTCAACGTCCATAGATGTCATATCCTTCTCTGACCATGCACCGGTCCATCTGACTCTTCAATTGGGATCAATGAATAGGTCCCCCCCATCCTGGCGACTGAATGAAGCACTGCTTCAATCAGAGGAAACCCGCGCGGAGATTTTGAACGTTTTACGGGAATACTTCACGGTTAATGAAGGGTCAGTCCCCAACCCCCTTGTGGTATGGGAAGCTCACAAGACAGTTGTGAGAGGTACACTGATCAAAATAGGAACCCGCCTCAAACGAGATAGACTGAAACGCACGGAGGAACTCCTAGCATTATTCGCAAACTAGAGAGAACACATAAAGCTAGTCTTGCCTGCGCAACCCTCCGGGACCTACAGAAGGCCCGTGAAGAACTCTGCACTCTGTTATTCCATAAGACCAAACAAAAACTGGCGTGGGCACGACGTACCATGTTTGAATACTCGAACAAACCTGGATCGCTTTTGGCCAGAGCCCTACAGGGCCCTCGCACAAAAACATTTATCCCACACATACAGTCATCCTCGGGGCGGAAGCTAAATACCTCCTCAGATATAGCAGAGGAATTTCGCTCCTTCTATGCAGGCCTCTATAACTTAGAAAAAACAGAACCCAGGGCCTCCCTTTGGAGGGCAGGCAGTCCCCCCAAACGTATGTAGCTGCCTCAGGCATGCCATCACTACCGGATGAAGTGAGGGAGGAACTGGAAGAACCCCTGTCGGTTGAAGAACTGGGAGTGGCTCTGGCCTCCTCGAAACCGAAAAAGGCCCCTGGCCCTGATGGTTTAACCCCGGTATATTACAAAACCTTCTTTGATATACTGTCGAAACCCTTGGTCACTGCCCTCAACGCCCTCACGGAAGGGAAAGCTTTCCCAATAGATACCCTCAGGGCATATATCTCGCTTATTCCGAAAGAGGGCAAAGATCCCTCACTCTGTGGGAGTTACCGCCCAATCGCACTTCTTAATTCGGACCTTAAACTTTTTGCTAAGATTATAGCTAATAGGCTGCTTCCCCACATACCAAATTTGATTTACAGAGACCAGGCAGGCTTCGTGCCGCTACGTGAACCTAGAGACAACACGATTCGAGTCATCAATCTGATACATGCGGCAAGGACCACCAAAAAGGGCCTTCTCCTGCTGTCAACCGACGCGGAGAAGGCTTTCGACCGCGTTAACTGGTCCTTCATCCGGGCAACTCTAGAACACATAGGCCTTCGCTCATCCATGCTACAGTGGATACTCTCCTTGTATACTCAACCCACTGCATCGGTTAGGGTCAACGAGACAAGATCGAACTTCTTTGATATTCGCAATGGTACCCGGCAGGGCTGCCCTCTCTCCCCTCTGATCTTTATCCTATCCCTAGAACCCCTACTGTGCACAATAAGGGCGAACTCTGACATCGTAGGTTACCCGAAACCCTCAGGTTCCCATAAGGTGGCCGCCTTTGCGGACGACCTTATTTTCTTTCTAACGGAGCCACTCTCCTCTCTCCCCAACCTGCTCCAATCCCTTCAAGAATACGGTACTCTCTCCTCGTTTCAGATCAACTTAACAAAATCTTCTATCATCAACATAACAGTAGACACGGGAACTGCCCAACGTATACGCTCGACCTTTCAACTAAAATGGGCAACCAAGCTTATACGTTACCTGGGAGTTGACATTACGTCCGACCCAACAGAATTATATTCGGCCAATTTTGACTCATTACTGACACGTCTTAAAACTGACCTACTACACTGGCATTCCCTGACACTGACGTGGTTCGGCAGATGTAGTGCTCTGAAGATGACCCTGTTGCCAAGGGTGTTATATCTACTTCAGGCACTCCCCATCCAACTGCCTCCAGCTTTCTTCAAACGCATTGACTCCATGTTCCGGGCATTTGTCTGGTCCCACCGCAAACCACGAATACGACTCCAACTCCTCCATTTGGCGAAAAGCAGGGGTGGAGTGGGTTTACCGGACATCAAAGCCTATTACAGAGCAGCCCATCTAACTAGGTTGGTGGACTGGCACTGCCATGCGGAGGCGAAACACTGGGTTGCAATGGAGGAGGAGGACTCCGGGGGTTTGGCCAGGAGCTGGCCCTGGATTACAACATCACTACCCAAAGATATCATTGAACACCCCACCCTTGGCAGCACTTTAACGGCGATCAGAGATGTATTTCGGCGCTCATCTGTATCCCCACAGCCATCTCCCATGGTGCCGATTCTGGGTAACCCAGAGTTCCTACCTGGTCTGCAGAGCCCGCAATTTAAGCGACTCGCAATGAGCACCAGGCTATGCTTACACGATTTCATGGAACCCAACGGCCAACTTTCCCTGAATGTCGGGGCGCTAGTAACTGACCCCCCCCCCTAGACTTCTGGAGCAGCTTACAGCTGCGGAATTTTCTGCGCAGCTATCTGCGGAAACCAGGCATTACC
Source organism: Lithobates clamitans (assembly GCA_037952925.1). NCBI lineage: Eukaryota > Metazoa > Chordata > Amphibia > Anura > Ranidae > Lithobates > Lithobates clamitans. Next base: position 4,537,694 of record JBBGZY010000159.1, read on the forward strand.
CGCAAACTAACCGAACTTGAGCTCATTTGCCATCGTGGGGAACCGATACGACATTGCCTTTCACTGATATACTCATCCCTAACACAACCAGAGGAAGGATACGTACCCCCGTTTCTCACTAAATGGGAGGAGGAACTGGGAACCCAATTCACTGAGGTACAGAGACAAAAAATTCTCTATTTTGCCCAGAAATCCTCCATTGCGACTAGGGTGCAAGAAACCTGTTACAAAATTACGACACGCTGGTACAGGGTCCCTACCATTCTACATCGCTTCTCCCCTCAGGTGCCCAGCCTCTGCTGGCGCTGTGGGGCTGAAGAGGGGACGATGTTGCACATCTTTTGGTCTTGTTCCAAACTTGCTCCTTTCTGGATAGAGGTGGCCCGCACAATCGGACACCTCACAGGTGTCTCCCTGGAGGGGAACCCGGCAGCCTGTCTGCTCCATCTGTCAGAACGACCCATCAAAAAATATAAGACCTCTCTCACCATCCAACTCCTGAATGCAGCAAAGGCATGCATTCCCCTGTGCTGGAAATCGGAGAAACCACCGGCGAAATCCCTGTGGTTTACGAAAGTAAATGAATTGAGGGACATGGAAGACCTTACGGCTACCCTACACAACAGGGAGGAGATCTTTAGGGAAACCTGGAGACCCTGGCAACACTTTATATACACGGAAACATATCTTCAGGAAATGGCGCAATCCAGTTAACTGAATAAACCGATTATACACCTCAGGCAGGGGTCAATATACCTCATATCTCATATTCCATATTCTCTTCTTTCTGCACTCTTTCTCTCTAATATCTTAACTTCTCGTTTCCAATTCCATTCCCTTCCTTTCTCCCCTCCTTGCCCCCCCCCCCCTCATTATCCCGTTTTACTGTTTAACTTCGCCCGGGGGCATCAGTTTTCATATAACGCATTCTCATACATGGGTTTCCTTATGGCCAGATACAAAGAATATCCTAAGACCATTTACCTTCTCATGTGGTCCCATGTATGGACTTCGCAGCCTTTCCGCTCCCTACCTTAATATTTCTATTATTTTACTACAAGAAAACACTATCTATCACTGAGTGATGCAATCTAACACCTCAGGGAATACGTACCGAATCAAGCAACGAAGATGATAGTGCACCTCACAGGTCTCATACTTTGGCAGGAATGTTTCGCCGGGGTATAATCCCCACGTACTTGGACGGTGGTGCAAATGTCAGTTACCATATATCTTGTCCTTACTGTCTCTGTTATCTCTGACCGCAAACTTACTCTTGTATGTTGTATGCTTGGTTCTGATACTATTATGTAAATCAATATGTAACTGATTGTACCCACCCAGTGTGAAAATAAAAGAATTAAAAAAAAAAAAAAATGGACACTCCCTTGGAGTTGGTGACATCGTTCGTTGCATGAAATACCGTAGGATATAAAGAGTTGTGAAGTTTGGGGATATTGTCCAATCTGAAATGCGTTTCCTGGAGAAACACCACATCAGCCTTGGCCTTTTTTAAAAGCAGAAAGCAGCTATGACCTTTTTTCAGGGGTGTTGAGTCCTCTGATGTTTAGTGAGTATAGCTTGACCTGAGGGGATGGACCCCCGGCGCCGGGGGGAGTCATAAGGTAGTGCTGTTTTCACTGTTTGAATGAGCAGAAGGTGTTGAGTTAGCAAGGGGGCCTGGGGAGGATCGAGATAGGAGCGTGGAATATAGGTGGGGGTAGGAGGATCGTACTCCTAGTCTGAGATCCGAGAAGGTAGGGGACCAGTCCTATCTTCTAGAGGAAAGTTGTCGGAAGGGTACAGAGTGAAGGTGGAGAATGCCGACCCTAGGGAGGCCCACTCCACTCTACACTACTGTGAGGGGGTTGGGAAAGACCAGTCGGGGAAGAAGGAGTTGTGTACCAGGGTGACCCGCCGCTGACACCTCCATCGACAGGTATATAGGTAAATATTTGGGAAGCGTGCAGCATGGAAAAATATAACGTTGCCAGAGGTCAGGTTCTATAAGTCAGGGGACCCGGACAGGCGATCAGAACTGCCACATTAGTCTGACGGGATGAATGTCACAGGGGACATAGCAGGGTTTGAATCAGTCTGCAGTCTGATCAAGACAATCAAGCTAAGGAGAAGCCCGGAAGGAAGATTGGTATATCTGTATGTTAAGTCTCAATAAAACATACACTGTACGTTTCCGACTGTTGAAATAGGAATACAAGGTGAGCCTTAGACCAAACTTTATTATTTTCTAGCATTGTGGAATGAATCTGCACGGATAACGTGTGAGTGTGTTCCATAATTACGAAGGATAGATGTAGGTTTGGTGCAACCTTAATTATCGTGGGTGAGCAAAATGGCTACCAAGTGTTCGGTGGCTAATCAGGGTCATTTATCCCCTTCTTTGGAACTGTAGGGGAGCCCATTAAGTTATCATTTTTACCTGAAATGTAGCTATTGTCAAGGGTAGGGATTCAAGACGCCCTCCTGTAGTGAGGATCATAAAGCTGCCCCTGTGACATTATGATAAACCGATAACCCTGTAGCCAGCGATTGGAGATTATGTCCTTACCAGGTAGGGTCTATGAAATAAATCTGGAATGCATAGCCGAGCAAGCCTACTGGAGCCCCCAAGGAAGGCGGTGGCGACCCCCCCCCCCCCCGCGCGCGATTCACAGTGATCGGGGGGGGGGAAGGAACGGGGCTACCCCAGGTCCGATGTGGGGGCCTGTACCGTGTATATAAGTGTTTATAAGTGTTGGAGGGGGATCCTTCAATGTATAAGTTTCCCCATTTGCGGTTACAGGTTGAAGAGCTTATAAGGGGGATTCAGCAAGCCCGCTCCTGCTAATCTTGCGATACCCGTACATTCAGAATCAGCTCCAATCGGGTGGGAGGCCTAATATTGTACCATATTCCACAGCATTTTCATACCCACTGTTCCATTTAATAAAGAGACATAGGCTTATCAGAGTTCAGGCTGTACAAAACCTGTAAACCTGAAAACGAGAAGAGCAAACCTGAACATATTTAGCTAATGTATCTGTGGGTATACGAGTCCTTAATCAGTACAGAAGGTCTGGTGTTTATAAGAAGGGCACTGTGTCTCCAGGAGGTGGCAGGACAGCAGCATAGTTGTCAATTGTGTGTTCTGCCTATTCCTGTAGAAGACTGCCCAGAAAAAATAGTCAATACTCCCATGGGGCCTTGGCATTTTTTTTCTTTTTTTTTTTTTTCTGCCCATGCAATCTCACCCAGGAAATATTGTTCATTCAGCTCAAGGCAAAAAAAACAAAACAAAAAAAACAATAGGACACGGGGCAGCCGTGTTAGTACAAAAAACGTGTAGGCTCAAAACAGAACAACACAAGAAAAGATGAGCATGAAAAATGAGCATGAAAAATAATCCCCAAAAAACTGAACATTGGTTGATTGGTGATCCACTACTTAGTTCCCTGGAGACTGATCGCGATTCGGCCCGAAGTCCCGTCTGGCCCTCCGTGGTCACGGGGAATCGGTTGGGCTGTGTCCGTTGTGGGAGCTTCTGGTGGATGCGTGAGACCTGGATCCTGAGGTGGATCTGTGCCTGCGGTATCGAGTGTCTTGAGCTTTCATCGGTTCCTCTCGATGGTGTTCCCTGCTGGGCGGTGGACGACGGTGGAACTCGGCATACCAATTCGGAACCTCCATCACTGAGATATCGAGGATTTCGCAAAAGGACTGTAATTCTTCTGGGACTCCTAGCAGTGCCGTGCGGCCTTGGTTGGTGGCAGAGAGGCCAAAGGGGAACTTCCATCTATAGTGGATGCCCTTGGCACGCAGAACATCAAGTAGCGGTTTCAGATCCCTTCTGTGCTGCAAAGTGATGCCCGAGAGGTCCTGTTATATGTGGATGTCAGCGCCTCCATGTGACAGTTGGATCCTGTTCCTTGTTTTACGGAGTATGTCTTCCTTCAGCTTGTAGTCCACCAGGCAGCACACCACATCTCTGGGGGGGTCTGTATCTCTCCCCCTGGGTCTAAGCGCGCGATGGATGCGCTCCATTTCCACTTTTATCTGCGCTGGTCTGTCTAATAAGTCATTAAACAGGCTAGTAATGGCGCCTGTAAGTTGTTCAGCTTCTACTGCTTCGGGAAGACCCCTGACCCGCAGATAATGGCGCCTCCCTCTGTTATCGAGGTCCTCCACATGGCGCTGGAGGTCTCTCAGTTGCAGAGTGTGGGTATCAATCTTCTGGGTCACTCGGCGGAGGACCGTTCCATGCTGGGCTGCGACCTTTTCCACCTCCTGCACCCTGTCAGCAATGGCACGTATATCTAGGCGCAGGTCTGCAATGGCCGCTGTCAGAGTGTCCTTAATATCTGCCGCCACCGTTCTCAGATCAAGGAGGCTGGGATGTTGTTGGTGGGCTGCATGATCCCCTGGCTCTGATGTGGATATGACTGGCATGGTGTGCGATTGGGATGCCACTGTGTGCTGTGAGGGACTCTGGCGGGACGTCGCCATGTTGTTTCTCTGGGTCCTGAACAGCTCGGGGAGATTTTGGCTCAGACCGCTCATTTGTCTGCGCGGTGAGCGGGAGGCGGAGGAGTTCCGCGATGCTGTCCCCATTGTTAGGCGTGTGACAGAGCGGTATGAAGCTTCCGTGAGAGCAGGGAGGATGGATAGTGGCGGGAGCTCTTCTCTCAGGTGTCCATCTTCCCGCGAGGTCAAGCCACGCCCCCATGATGTTCATTATTAACTTGTCTGATTCTTGTGACACCCCTTGTCAAAATGCTAAGTAGATATGTACAGCTAGAGCTACATGCAAATTTGAGCTTTTCCTGAAGATGTCAAGTGTGGTCTATCCTCCTCTTGCCCCACCAAGCTTGGATGGCAGTCTAATTTACATATAGAGTACCTAAAGAGGCAGAAGAGTGACAGACCTTATCAGTAAAAAAAACAAAAAAAACAGCCTGCTTATGTAATGATCCACCCAAAACTGAAATTATGTACACGTGAGCTTACACCAGGATAAGGACCCTCCCTCTGCCCCAGAAGATTGGGTGTTCAGGAACTATCTGCCGCATTGTGGATGAAACAAGTTAGTTTCCACTCACCACTTCTCTAACACATTAGATTAGTAACAATTGTCTATAATGGAGATGTGAAATTCTAGCTTTCATCATGCATGTAGATGTGTATTTACTAATATATAGTTTGTTCCTTTAGCTGTATAGTCTGTTTTTGATGGCTGCAACTAGACCCTTGGAGAATGACTCAGGAGCAGAGGCCTGGGCAGCTGCAATGGATGCTGGGATCGAAGCCATGAAAAGGTAAAAGGCAAAGACTGCAAGGAGGAAATATCTAAAGGAACAATTGTCAGTGTGTCAATTATGGTTTGTGGATTTTAATAGAAAGATGAAAGTATAGCTGAGATTACTCCATCCTGATCCATCTGCAGATTTGGCAAGCAGCTGTGGGGCTCCACAGACCCTAGCAACAAGTAGCTAGCTGTATTTCAGGAAAAGTGGAACTGAACTCAGAAAGTGAAGGTCTGCTATGTTATTTGGAGGATTTAGAAATGTTAATTTTGCCTTGGCAGTACCCTGAAAAAATATACCCATTGTCTGCAATTCTTCCTTTTAAAAATAGCAGTGCACTTCCTGCTATGTGACACTGTCTAGGCAATCCTGTACTTACAGCTTCATAGCTGTACATCTGCAGTGTGAGATTTACTAAACCCACAACAGTAAAATCAGTGTGTATATGCAGTAAAGAATGCTTGTTATACGCGCTGTGAAACCTAAGGGGTTAATCCTCTGTATTGTCTAAAAAAGACTGTTTGATCCTGTCTCCTCTGATCCTCCCCTTCTTTTAGCGTCCCCCAAATCATCTCCCAGGTAGTACAGAACCTTGGGGACAAGCTGCACATGCTCAGTTTGGTGTGTATTGCTAATAAGTTTTTTTTTTTCTTGGGAACGGGCATGTGTTCAGCACAGAGCCAATTGGCACTGTCCAAACAGAGGTTCAGGGTACCTGCATCCTCATAGAACAATCATGGGAGAATGAGCACTTCTACAAGCTTTAACCAGACACTGATAGAAGTCACATGACTCCCACTGTATATACTGCTGATGAGAAAAGGTATTTAGCAGTTTATATTTACTAAAACTATTGCATTTCAATGTTCTGTGTACTATGGGAGACCAGATAATGTAAATGCAGGGTCCTGGGTTTAGTAAACCAATGCCCTAGCAATCCCCCACTATATTAGTATTGCTAATATATACTATAAGTATAACCCTGTAATGTTGACCTTGTGGTGTTCTCACTGCCACATCCTGACAGAGCAGGGCAGCGTTCAAATGCCGCTGTGTTGTCATGAGAAGCTGTGTATGCTTCAGGCCAAACTACCTTCTGCTGCATAACACCGCCCCAGGCTCTAAAAATCAGTCATACACAGCAGCTGCAGGTATTAGTTCCCAGAGAGTTCATCAGCTCTCATATTCATTGTATAGGTCACAAGAGCTATGAAGCCACACTTCCAATGTTAGCACTGAAATCAATCAAATCAACTAAAAAAAGTTTATAAACATGGTATATTCCACACCATAAAATGTGATCTAAATTCTAGTGAGTGATCTTCCAGTAAAGCACAAAATGCCACCACCACTGTGGCTTTCCTGAAGGCGCGGTTTGCGAAACTAGACGGAAGCCTCGGGGGCATCATCACTTCCAGCTTACTTCTGAGGTCACGTCCAAACTGAACTTCCTGGTGGTGGAACGCACACCGATCCCAGGAGGGAGAAGTGGCGGCATGTAGACCATTAAAGCTGTATACATTTGTAGAGTGTGCTGAGAAACAATACTAATGATTATAAAATCACTGTGAGTGACAATAACCCATAAAATGAACTAAAACATAAGAGAAAAAGGGGGTGTATACCCCAAAAGGGATTAATGAGTCACAAATAATATTATACTGGTGAAAGAATAAGATGATGATTCGGAGCACCTACAGTGTTATAGTGGCACCTGAATGAGCCTATATTTCACACATGGACATTATATTCATTATGTCACATTTCTATGTTGTGTATTTTACACTGCAATAGATTGGTTTGATGGATACACAATATAGTTGAGTTGATCTCAACTACATCCACATTAGTTTGATTTATATGGTGTTATTTACTTTTACTCAATTTGGTGCTTTTAGGCTATTCAATATATATTTTTTCTATTTTTATTTTTATGTGGTTTTGAGGTCACATTTACCTTGATAGATGTACTTGAGTGTAAATTTATCACTACAGGTTACACGTAGTCCATTTTTCATTATTCTTTCACCAGTATAATATTATTTGTGACTCATTAATCCCTTTTGGGGTATACACCCCCTTTTTCTCTTATCTTTTAGTTCATTTTATGGGTTGTCACTCACAGTGATTTTATAATCATTAGTATTGTTTCTCAGCACACTCTATGAGCGCCACACTTTCCCGTTTCACTCACATTTACAATTAGTCTGATTGTTGTGTTGGCTGCCTTTTTCCTTTTGAGTTGGCGCAGCATTTTCCACATTTATCTGTATACATTTGTGCCGAGTCAGGGCATAGTTACATGTACTGTAAGACCCCGTTCACACTGGGGTGGTTCGGGCGTTAGCAGTACAGTGCCGCTAGTTTTAGCAGCGCTTTACCGCTGTTATAACAGTTCTTTTCGGCTGCTAGCGGATCGCTTTTAACCCCCGCTAGCGGCCGAAGAAAGAGTTAATAGCGCCCATGTTGTGGTGCTGCCAAAGCACTTTGCAGGCGCTTCGGCAGCGCTGCCCACACTTCAATGGTCAGGGCGTTTTGGGAGCCGTGTATACACACCGCCCCCACACCGCCCCAAAGATGCTGCTGCAAGCGCACCGCCCCAGTGTAAAAGCACTCGGGCTTTTACACTGGGGTGGTTTGAGAGGCACTTTACAGGCGCTATTTTTATTGCCAAAAGGCCTGAAAAGCGTCCCAGTGTGAAAGGGGTCTTAAGTGCAATACTCTTTGTTATCTCAAAATCTAGTGCAATAAAATACTATACCATAATATTTTCTTCGGCTTACTTTATTGTGGTCATCTCCTTTTGAAGGGAGAATGACTGACAGATATAGGACAATATTGGAAGATCTGATGGTGAGACTGGGATATTTGATGACCTCTCCAAATCCATCACAAAGTTCTTATTGACCTTCATTCATTTAGAGGTCACTGGAGTGACAGTGTTCACTTCTCACAGTGGTGGTGGCTTTTGGTGCTTTACTGGAAGATCACTCACCAGAATTTAAGAAGATCACATTTCATGGTGTGGGATATACCACATTTATTTATGGACTTTTTTAGTTGATTTTAACATATGGTAATAAGGTTGTATTAGCACCGTTTACTTTTTTGGGTTTAATGTTATAATAGTATTTTACTTTAACCATTTCGCGCCCGCGCTATAGCCGAAAGACAGCTGCAGCGCAGACGCTAACTGCCGGGTGGCCGTCCCTGGACGTCCAGCTGTTTACTTCCGCGATGCGCACTCCCGCGGGCACGCATCGGGAAAGTTCTGTGCTGGCCGTCTCACTTGGACACAGCCAGTCACAGATCGCCGTAAGCGGCCAATCACAGCGGCTGTTTACAGCGCGATCGCAGCTTCCAATGGGAGAGGATCTCAAATGTAAACCTATGAGATCATCTCTCATTGCCAGCTCTCCCTCCTCACACAGAGACCGCGTGTGAGGAGGGAGAGCGACCTGTGCTAAAGATTGTGAAATTGTGAGTTTACAAAAACACATATACAGTGCCCACAGTACCTGCCAGTCCCATCTGCCAGTGCCACCTGCCATCAGTTCCACCTGCCATCAGTTCCATCTGTCAGTGCAACCTGTCAGTGCCACGTGCCATCTGTTATCAGTGTCACCAGTGCCAGGTATCAGTGTCACGTGTCATCAGTGCCATGTAAGAGTGCCAGCTATGATCAGTGTCACTTGTCATCAGTGCCTTCTGTCATCACCGAAAATGGCTAGAAGATTATATTCAGCTGAGGAGGCGTACAATATTTTTGCGGGCGACGAGAGCAGCGGAGAGCTCTCCGCTTCGGATTCCTCCTCATTTTCAGATTTTGAGTACTGGTGAGGAGGCAGTGCCATCCACCAGCACCGCAGTACCTCGGCAAAGGCCACGTACCAGTGGGGTGTCACCTCAGTCCCAAAGGGTTAGGTCCAATTGCAGCCTTCCCTATTCCCTTCAGAACCCCTTGTGGCTGCCTCCTAATTCAGGAGAAGCCAACGTTCCCCCTGTCACTGCCCAGCCAGGAGTCCAGGTGGTCACAGAAAATTTTTTCTCGATAAAATTTTCCATTTAATTTTTACTGAGGACATGCTTGCATCAATTGTGGCCCAGTGCAACCTGTACGCACAACAATTTATAGCAAGTAACCCAACATCCTTCTATGCCCGTCCCTACGAGTGGAGAGCCCTAACAGTGGAGGAGTTAAAAAAATTTTTGGGCCTCACATTCTGTATGGGACTAAACAGAAAAAATGAATTACGTTCGTATTGGTCTACCCTCCCCATCTATCTATCTGTTCCGAAACCTTCACAGAAAGAACACTCCAGCATGTGGCACCGTAAGGATGAACCGGAAGGGCTTTCCTCAAAGCCTCGTCAACAAGAAGTTAAGAAGAGGGGAGGCGGCGAGCTTACGGAATGAGGAAATTCTGGCTGTGAAGTGGAGGGACAGAAGGGAAGTCTACATGCTTTCTTCGATCCACAACAATACATTTTGTTGAGATCACCAGGAGGAATGGCCCAATCCAAAAGCCAACATGAATTCATGAATACAACATGTTCATGGGGGGTGTCGACTTCAACGACCAGATGCTCAAACCCTACCTTTCCACTAGAACAGTGGTTCTCAACCTGGGGGTCAAATGTTGATTTGCCAGGGGTCACTGAATCCTGGGCTGTTCCTGAAGCCCGCACCACTCTCCCAGCCTTTTTGCGGTCGCTCAGCAGGGCTGTCCCTGGAGCCTGTGACTGCCCAGTTGGGCTGTTCCTGGAGCCTGTGGCCATCCACTCAGCCTCTTCACAGCCGCCCATTCAGTTCACAGCATGGCTGGGGGGCGGAGACTAGCGGTCAGCTGACTGGTGAGGAATGTGAAGTGGGAGGGGCTGGAGGAGACCCTATCTCCTGATTTCGACATAGGTGTCACTGCTATGAGACACCACAAAGTCGGAGACACGGTGAGTAACACTACCTGTGATTATAGTTGCCATTAAAAGTCCCCACTACAGTTCTCAGAGGACCTTGCTCAAGAGCACCTAAGTTGGCTGATCAGAACTCCCCCCAGCAGTGCCACTCAAGCCATTCCCCCCACCTGCCCACCAAGTAGTAAGAGAAGGAATAAAAATAGAGAATACATGTAAGGGAGAGGAAAAGAGGAGGAGGAACAAAGAAAAAGGGAGAGGAAGAATAAAAGAAAACAAGAAAGATAGCTAGAAAGAGGGATGGGGAAAAAACCCCCAAGAAATTAAGATAGAGAGAGATAAAAGGGAAAGAAAGGAATACAAAGAGAAAGAGTGGTACATCCTAAAATGTACCATAAAGGGTTTTAATATTGTACAAGTGGAAGGGACTCAGGGAGCGCTAAATGTCCGTGGGTGAGGGGCGCAAATTACTTGTCTTGCCTTGGGTGCTGGCAACCCATGCTATGAAAATAATTTTACTGTTGGGGGTCCCCACAACTTGGGAAATTTTATCAAGGGGTCACGGCTCTAGAGGGTTGAGAAACACTGCACTAGAAGAACATACCAGTGGTATAAAAAAGTTTAAATTTATTTGTTTAATTTGGCCATATACAACACCTATGTAATCTATCGCAACTCCACTGAAAGACCCAAACCCTTCCTTGGCTACCAGGAGGAAATCACCACTGCCCTTATATACCCGAACGGCCCACCAGAAAACATTAGATGCAATGTGATTGGCAGACTCTCTGAACGCCACTTTCCCGATTAAAATCCCTCCCAGACCAACAGGCCAAAAACGTCAGAAAAAATGCCGGGTGTGCTCCAAACGAGGAGTGAGAAGAGACACCACTTATCATTGTCCCCAATGTCCTTCCCAACCAGGCCTCTGCATAGTTGACGGCTTCCGCCGTTACCATACTTCACTAAATTATTAGCGAAGTATGGTAAACATAACCCTCACTTCCTGCCATTTACCTTCACACCCCTTATGCCTCTGCTTGCTCTGTAACTGACCTTGGCTTGTTATTTGACCATGCTTCTGCCTACCGATTCTGTTTATATCTCTGCCTGATCTGGAACTGACCCTGGACTGTTTGACCATGCCTCTTGCCTGCCTCTTGGACTGATCTTGTACCCTGCCAGTGGACTAGTGGGATTCAGAACACAGGGGTCTCACATATGTGAGGGGCTCCAGAATTGTTTTTCTGGATGAAGAAAACAATTTCATTTGTTTTCTCATTCCTAGATTAGGGTCTGGAGATTTGGAGGCTTCAAAGGGATTTGGGTGGGAGAAGCCTCTACCCCTGTCCCCATTCTGTCCTGAACGAGGCCCTACTTCTGCTTGCTGCCTGTAGGACCTATGCCATCATGCCTCTGCCTGTTGCATGAACTGACCACACCACATGGACCTGCCTACTACCAGGACCAATATATTGGCACTGCTGACAATCTCTGCCTGCACTGACCCTGTACTGACTATGGACAGTATTCCTGCCTGTTGCCTGGAAAATTGCATTCACTTTTGCTGACCAAGTCCCTGCCTGCTGCCTGGACCAGTGCTATCCTCCTGTGTACAACTGCGCTACTACAACCACAGGTAATCTTTTGTTTATTCTTTGCTCAGCATAATTTATTTTGGGGTGTATTTCTTGGTATGTGAATTCTATGTGTCCCTAGAACACCTGATGGTGTTCCTTGCATGTTGGGCCTCTGTATGTGGCCAGGCTGTGTAAAAGTCTCACACATGTCGTCATACTCAGGAGGAGTAGCAGAATGTATTTTGGGGTGTCATTTTTGCTATGTACATGCTATGTGTTGGAAATATCTTATAAATGCACAACTTTGCGTAAAAAAAACGCGTTTTCATTTTTTTTCCCACATTTTCCAAAAACTTCTGGAAAAAAGTAAACCGTTGAAAAGACTCATTATGCCTCATAGATTATACATTTTGGTGTTAGCTTTCCAAAATGGGGTCACTTTGTAGGCGTTTCCATTGTCCTGGTGCTCCACCGCCTTCAAAATTGTAATAGGTGGTTGAGAAATGAGATGTGTAATTTATGCTCCTAGAACGCCTGATAGTGCTATTTCAATATTGGGCCTCTGTATGTGGCCAGGCTGTGTAAAAGTCTCTCACACATTTGGTATCGCCATACTCAGGAGGAGTAGCAGAATGTATTTTGGGGTGTCATTTGTGGTATGTACATGCTATGTGAGAGAAATAACCTATTAAAATTACAATTTTGTGGAAAAAAATAAATAAATATCTTCATTTTGCAAAGAATTGTGGGAAAAAAATGACAACATCAAAAACCTCACAATGCATCTTACTAAATACCTTGGAATGTCTACTTTCAAAAAAGGGGTCATTTGGGGGGTATTTGTACTTTCCTGGATTGTTCGGGTCGCAAGAAATGAGATAGGCCGTCAGTAGACGTATGATTAATTTTTTATGATTTGCACCACAGCTTGTAGACTCTCTAATTTTCACACAGACCAAATAATATCCACTAATTGGGGTTATTTTTACCAAAGATATGTGGCAGTATAAATTGTGGCCAAAATTTCTGAAGAAAAATTAATAATTTGCAAAATTTTATCACATAAACTAAGAAAAATGCGTTAGTTTTTTTCAAAATTTTCGGTCTTTTTTAATTTATAGCGCAAAAAATAAAAAACCCAGAGGTGATCAAATACCACCAAACGAAAGCTCTATTTGTATGAAAAAAGGACAAAAAATTCATTTGGGTACAGTATTACATGACTGAGTAATCGTCATTCAAAGTGTGACAGCGCTGAAAGCTGAAAATTGGTCTGGGCAGGAGGGGGGTTTAGGTGCCCAGTTGTCAAGTGGTTAAGGAAGGCAGCTTCATTGTTTATTTCATAGGGGAGCAGGCGCCTTTGTATGGTTATTATTCCAAGCTGCAGGACACGTATTCATTTTTCTTTCTGTGCCCACTTAGATATGGAGGAGCAGAGGTTGGCGATAGAACAATGGTAAGTTCCTTTTCAGCATTTATCTCTGCTCATTTGCCTCTCCAATATTTTACACAATATGGTTTGTATTGTAGCTAGACTCTCTGTGTGCTGCAAACAGTGTCCTCAAATCACTAAAAGACCCTGGCTCTGATGTAATGGAGATCCTCACCAATGCAGTGAAGGTAATGTTTATAATCAGATATACGGTATGTTGAAGAGCAATCTCTGGTAATGTACTGTGGTCACCTAATGACATTCTTTACAGAGAGCTTCTGATGCTGCAGAAGACACAAAACACATGACGGCTGGAGCAGGCAGGGCCAGTTACATCGGATCTTCTACTCTCAACCGACCAGACCCTGGAGCCAAAGCTGCTGCTGCCATCTTGAAGGCTATATGGGAGGGGTTAAAGGAAAATGCTTAGAATATGGTTTCATTGTCATATTAACATTAATTAACGTTAATGTGGCTTCTGCTTTTCCTGCTGATTTATCCAGTTCTCCCTTTCATCTTTTTATAGTTAGCAGTTTTTCAACTCTTGCCAAAGATTTTTGCTTGATGTTAGAGTGGGAAGAGTTAGAATGTCCGTCTGGTTTTATAACTTTGGTACGATGACTTCCTTTTGCTGTGGTGACCTCTCCCAGACCATTGACAAATTACATATTGTTGTATCTGGGAGTGAATGAAAGAAATCCTGTGTGCAAATGCAAGCAGGTTCCAAGGTTATAGAAAATCAGTGAGTTTCTGCTAAGTACGTTTTCAAAGTTGATTTAAAGTGGGGTTCCACCCAAAAAAACAAACATATCTAAATAATTCTAAAAAAAAAAAAAAAAAAACATTTGGATATTTTTTTTTTTTTACTTACCTCTAAATGCCTGTTGCTAGGTGGTCCCTCGTAGTCTGCCCCTTCGTCTGCCTGGGCTGGTGACATCACTTCCCCCTGGCACAGGAAGGGCTCGGCTCTTCTCCCTCCCTCCTGTCAATCATCTGGGACCCATTGCAGGTCCCAGGTGATTAAGCGGCCAATCACGGCGCTCGGCGCCGCTCGCGCATGCGCAGTGGGTGCCAGGCTATGAAGCCACAGCCCGGCGCCCACAGTTGAAATGCCGGCGCCGACGAGCGGAGGGGGGGGGACGAGCGGGGCTTCGATCCCCCGCACCGCTGGACCCAGGGACAGGTGAGTGTCCAATTAAAAGTCAGCAGCTGCAGTATTTGTAGCTGCTGACTTTTAATTTTTTTTTTTTTTTAATGGCCCCCCTGGGTGGAACTCCTCTTTAAGGGTGAGTTCTCCCTTTTGATTTTCTTCTGGCTTGAAACTTTATTTGGTCTTTTTTTTTAGAAGCAAACGAAATGGAGTACCAAATATTTCCGCCCATAGTTAAAGTGGAACTTCAGTCATTTTTTCAACTTTCCATCTATTAAATCTTCTGCCCGTGTTGTTTTTAACTTTGGATAGCAAAACATTTTTTTCTCCCAGTAAGTAACTTATACAGCCCACTTTCTGTTTCTTGTCTGGTAAAAAGCCTAAGCTTATGACATCATGCACAGCTCTCTCTCTTCTCTCTCTTCTCTCTCTCTCTCTCTCTCTCTCTCTCTCTCTCTCTCTCTCTCTCTCTCTCTCTCTCTCTCTCTCTCTCTCTCTCTCTCTCTCTCTAACTCTTGTGAGAGTTTGCCAGGAAGGGAGGGAGGATGAGTCATACGAGGACCAATGAGAGCTGCAGGTGTGCCTCTGTGTAAATCCAGGAAGTGAACAGGCAGCAGCTTCAGCTGCCCACAGTTAAAATGGATGCAGTCAGACTCGATGGAGGGAGATCTATGCAGCATATTTAGCAAGTACAGAATCGCAGTATATATAAAATAATTTTGCAAAGAGGTTGGAGGGAAGCTTCAGAATGGCAAACATGTTTTTATTACAAATTATGTGAGCAGACTGTAGTCCCTCTTTAAAGTTTCATCAGAAGAAACACACAATTGATTTGTTTTGTTGTTGCTTTTAAAAAGTAACAAAGGATTACAAGACCAAGCATTCCAGACTTACACTATGCAAGTGTAAATCACCAGGTGTATTAGTATAATTTTGTTGAGGTGGCAACATATATATTACTTAATGATCGTTTGGAAATTGCTCTCTAAACATGCATACTTTTCAATTAGAACCAAATGTACACTTCAAACCAAACTGTGCAGTTGACACTTGTAACATCAGCCAACATAATATTTTCTGCTACATTCCTGACATCATTCCAATAAATAAAACTGTTGAAATGACATGGTGTTGTGATTTATTCACCGAGGAAATATATATATATATATATATATATATATATATATATAAAAAGTGTAATTATTTTATTAACCACTTCCAGGCCAAGGATGTCATATGAGGTCTTTGACTTTGAGTGGGGATATCTGAAGGATGCCTGCAGCTGCATATCATCTTTTAGAGCCGGCGATTCTGTGCACATAAGAATGATCATAGTGGCAGATCAGTCGCTTGTTCATTCATTCATTACAGGTGGCGGGAGGGGACAACACCCCGGTGCTTCTCCCGACTCGCCTGTACGATCGGCGAGTAGAAGAATGAATCCGCCACTGCCAGAAGTTGATCATAGAGATTTCCGGTGACCAGATGGTCCCCAGTCATCTCTATGATCTTTGGAGTGGCATTTATGACGTCACGTCCGGCCGACTACAGTAAACAAAGCCAAGAACTTGGCTTGAAAGAAAGATTGTTTTTTTTTTTTAACTCTCGGTCTTTCCAGCCTGGAGGAGACCCCAGATCTTTCCAAAAAGAGGACCTGTCAGGCACCATTCCTTGTAAAAGGAATAAAAGTAATAAAAAAAAAAATTAAAGAGTGTAAAACTTACAGTAAAATAAACAATAAAAAAAAAAAAAAATGTAAGCGCCCCTGTCCCTGTGTGCTCACGCACAGACGTGAACGCATACTTAAGTCCCGCTCACTGGATCATTTCTCTTTTTGGACCATTCTCTGTTATCCCGAGAAATGGTTGTGTGTTTGAAAATCCCAGTAGATCAGCAGTTTTTGAAATACTCTGAACAGCTGTCTGGCACCAACCACCATGCCACGTTCAAAGTCAATTAAATCCTCTTTCTTCCCCATTCTGATGCTCGGTTTGAACTTCAGCAAGTTGTCTTCACCATGTCTAGATGCGTAAATGTACTTAGTTGCTGCCGTGTGATTGGCTGATTAACAATTTCTGGTACCAAGCAATTGGGTGTACCTAATAAAGTGTCCAGTGAGTGTATATTTATGAATAAAACAATTACCCAGAATTCTCACCAGTGTGAGAGCGAAGGGGTGGGAGACTTGACAAGTATTTGAGAGGTCCTACTCTTCAGGTCTGCATTCTATACAATTCAAGTGAGCATCTACTCAGTAGATCTTGTGGGAAGAGAAGACAACACTGGTGTGTTATAGACATAAAAATGAAAGCCGCTCAGTACACGCAAACAATTATAAATGTGTGCTCACAGACTTGTGGCGGTCATAGTCTAATGTCTAACAGTAAAGTTAGCCCAATTTTTTTTTATATTGTGAAAGATAATGTTACACTGAGTAATTTGATACCCAACATGTCACACTTCAAAATTGCGCCTGCTCGTGGAATGGCGACAAACTTTTACCCTTAAAAATCTCCATAGGCGAAATTTAAAAAATTCTACAGGTTACATGTTTGGAGTTACAGAGGAGGTCTAGGGCTAGAATTATTGCTCTCGCTCTACCGATCGCGGCGATACCTCACATGTGTGGTTTGAACACTGTTTTCATATGCGGGTGCTACTCACGTATGCGTTCACTTCTGCACGTGAGCTCGTCGGGATGGGGCGCATTTGAAATTTTTTATTTTTTTTTCTTATTTATTTTACCCTTTTTATTTTTTTTATTACTTTTATTCCTATTACAAGGAATGTAAACATCCCTTGTAATAGAAAAAAAGCATGACAGGACCTCAAAAATATGAGATCTCAAATTTAGACTAAAATGCAAAATAGAATTAAAAAAAAAAAAGAATGGCCCTTTAAGAGCTGTGGGTGGGAAGTCACATTTTGACGTTGCTTCCGCCCTGCAATGTTATGGAGACGGGTGGGGGCCATCTTCCCCTCACTCGTCTCCATGCCTAGCAAGGGTGAAGATTTGATCGCCTCCGCCGCTGCCGACGACTCTGGTAAGCGGCGGTGGGCACGGGAGGGGGGGGCGGCCCTCTCCCCCTGCCAATAAAAGTGATTTTGCGGTGAATCCGCCGCAGAGACCACTTTTATCTTAAACTGGACCGCTCACTGAAGGAGAGGATACCGGGGGTTATGGCAGCTAGCTGCTGCCATAACAACAATATTCCTTTTCAAACAGCCAATGTGTAACGTCGGTGGGCGGTCCGGAAGTGGTTAAAGCACCCCATCCCTCCGTGCTCTCTCACCAAAGAAAATGCATACGTAAATCGCGCCCGCAAATGTAAACAGTGTTCAAATCACAGGTGAGGTATCGCTGCGATCGTTGGAGTAAGAGCAATAATTCTAGCGCAGAACCTCCTCTGTAACTCGAAACAGGTAACCATTAAAAAAATATTTTTAAAGCGCCGCCTATAGAGATTTTTAAGTACCATACTTTAAAGCGTGACATGTTGGGTATCTATTTACTCGGCGTAACAATCTTTTACATTATACAAAAAATTAGGCTAACTTTACCTTTTTTTTTTTTTTTTTTTTTAATTCATTGAAATGTATTTTTTCCAAACAAATTGCGTTTGAAAGACCGCTGCCCAAATACAGTGTGATATAAAATATTGCAATGATCGCCATTTTATTGTCTAGGGTCTCTGCTAAATATATATATACCGTATTTATCGGCGTATAACACGCACTTTTTTCCCCTTAAAATAAGGGGAAAATCGTGGGTGCGTGTTATACGCCGATCCCTGCTGTTTTGTGATCTGTCGGAGCGATCGCCGCCGACATTCACATAGCTTGTATTTTTAAACATGGCGCCGCGGAGTTCGGAGGGACTCGGCGGCGCTCGTTCAGCTGAAGGAGCGCCGCCGAGGACACAGTGACTGGGGGGAGCCGAGATACACATAGCCGAGGGTTCTCGGCTTTTCTCGGCGCCGTTCACAGTCACGCCCAGTCCCGCCATTGGACCTGTGTTATGTCCATCATAGGGACTGGGCATGACTGTGAACGGCGCCGAGAACCCTCGGCTATGTGTATCTCGGCTCCGCCCAGTCACTTTGTCCTCGGCGGCGCTCGTTCAGCTGAACGAGCGCCCCCGAGTCCCTCCGAACTCCGCGGCGCCATGTTTAAAAATACAAACTAAACGTTTGTATGTCGGCGGCGACAAGGCTGCACTGGGGGCAAAGCTGCACTGGGGGCAAAGCTGCACTGGGGGCAAAGCTGCACTGGGGACAAGGCTGCACTGGGGACAAGGCTGCACTGGGGACAAGGCTGCACTGGGGCAAAGCTGCACTGGGGACAAGGCTGCACTGGGGACAAGGCTGCACTGGGGCAAAGCTGCACTGACAAGGCTGCACTGGACACTGGGGAAAGGCTGCAGATGAACACTGATGAGGCTGCATTGATGGGCATTTAAATGTAAGTTTTTTTCCTTAAAATTCTCTCCTAAACTTGGGGTGCGTGTTATACGCCGATAAATACGGTATATATATATCAGGGATTCTAAGTAATTTTCTAGCAAGAAATACTGATTTTAACTTGTAAACAACAAATGTCAGAAATAGGCCTGGTCTTCAAGTGGTTAATGATGTACTTTCGATCAGAACCATTCAAGTGTGCCCTCTCAATTTTGGCTACGTGGCCCCAGTCTGTCCAGAACAGGTAACTGTAAAGAGAATAAAGTTAGAAATCATTGCTACCAGGCCTGCATTCGAGTTCAGCCTGAGATGCTTCTGAGAAAATTCAAAATTTACTGATAGTCAATGACAGTTCAGCAGGCGGTTGATTATATGTACCCAAGTTGCATACAAAACACCTCAACAGGGTAACAGACAAGACAAAGTTGTCAAGGTGTTTATTTTTTTCCTAGTCTATTCACAACTATAAAAAAAAAAAGTTAGAATTAAGAACCAGAGGTTTTGAACACAAAATAATCTTTGGTTGCCACCTTTCATACAAAAGATGGGAAAGGGACTCAGATCTGTTGTTTACCGATCCACAGAGAGAACAAATCTTGTACTTTGCACATTGCTCCACAATAGCCGATAGACTCCAAGAATCCGGGTATAAAGTGCTAACCCGCTGCCAAGATAATGGAACCATGCTACATATGTTCTGGATGTTTCCCCACATCCGCCCCTTCTGGGACACGATTCAGGACCTTATCTTCAAATTGACCAATATACGCTTGGAAGAGAAGCCCAGGACATGTATTCATCCTTTTTTTTTTTTTTTTTTTTATTAGAGAGAGTCCCATTGGGGGGCTTCGGTGAAATATCAGTGAGGAAGAGAAGCATAATTTCAGCTTCTGCAGGAGGAAAATACCGATCAGATCCACCAGGTTCCAGGGGTTGGCAAGGAAGGATTGCAGTCTACCAGTCAGTTGCCCGTGATCGACAGGTAGATTGTGATCTACGGGTTGATGACCCCTGATTAGGATGTGCCCAGGAACATCTGACACATCCTGTGCACACGCCTATGAGTATGACCAACATATAGAGCCAACAGACTAAACAAAGCTCTCTGAATGAAAGGTTCAATGAGACTCTAGTGTTAGACATTTTTCCAAATATTGAATTTATAAGAGACACCATACACTTGGTGAGTAGTTTTATGCATTTTATGTATGCCCTCATTTTTTGTTTTTCTTTCTGTTTACCTACATAGTTACATAGTAGGTTTGGTTGAAAAAAGACACAAGTCCATCAAATGTGTGTGATTATATGTCAGTATTACATTGTATATCCCTGTATGTTGTGGTCGTTTAGGTGCTTCTTGTGATGGTGACAGGTGGGATGGTGTGATGGTGACAGGTGGGATGGAGACAGGAGGGATGTTGTGATGGTGACAGGAGGGATGTTGTGATGGTGACAGGCGGGATGGTGTGATGGTGACAGGAGGGATGGTGTGATGGTGACAGGAGGGATGGTGTGATAGAGGCAGGAGGGATGGTGTGATGGAGGGATGGTGTGTTGGTGGCAGGAGGGATGGTGTGATGGAGGCAGGAGGGATGTTGTGATGGTGACAGGAGGAATAGTGTGATGGTGGCAGGGGGGATGGTGTGATGGTGACAGGTGGGATGTAGGCAGGAGGGATGGTGTTGGTGGCAGGAGGGATGGTGTGTTGGTGGCAGGAGGGGTGGTGTGTTGGTGGCAGGAGGGATGGTGGGATGGTGTGATGTAGGCAGGAGGGATGGTGTGATGGAGGCAGGAGGGATGGTGTGATGGAGGCAGGAGGGATGGTGTGATGGAGGCAGGAGGGATGGTGTGATGGTGGCAGGAGGGGACGGTGTGATGGTGACAGGAGGGATGGTGTGATGGAGGCAGGAGGGATGGTGTGATGGTGGCAGGAGGGGACGGTGTGATGGTGACAGGAGGGATGGTGTGATGGAGGAAGGATGGTGTGTTGGTGGCAGGAGGGATGTTGTGATGGTGACAGGAGGAATGGTGTGATGGTGACAGGTGGGATGGAGGCAGGAGGGATGGTGTGATGAAAGCAGGAGGGATGGTGTGATGGAGGCAGGAGGGATAGTGTGATGGTGGCAGGAGGGATGGTGTGTTGGTGACAGGAGGGATGGTGTGATGGTGACAGGTGGGATGTAGGCAGGAGGGATGGTGTGTTGGTGGCAGGAGGGGTGGTGTGTTGGTGGCAGGAGGGGTGGTGTGTTGGTGGCAGGAGGGGTGGTGTGTTGGTGGCAGGAGGGATGGTGTGTTGGTGGCAGGAGGGATGGTGTGTTGGTGGCAGGAGGGATGGTGTGATGGTGACAGGAGGGATGGTGTGATGGAGGCAGGAGGGATGGTGTGATGGTGGCAGGAGGGGACGGTGTGATGGTGACAGGAGGGATGGTGTGATGGAGGCAGGAGGGATGGTGTGATGGTGGCAGGAGGGATGGTGTGATGGTGGCAGGAGGGATGGTGTGATGGTGGCAGGAGGGGACGGTGTGATGGTGACAGGAGGGGACGGTGTGATGGTGACAGGAGGGATGGTGTGATGGAGGCAGGAGGGATGGTGTGATGGAAGGATGGTGTGTTGGTGGCAGGAGGGATGTTGTGATGGTGACAGGAGGAATGGTGTGATGGTGACAGGGGGAATGGTGTGATGGTGACAGGTGGGATGGAGGCAGGAGGGATGGTGTGATGAAAGCAGGAGGGATGGTGTGATGGAGGCAGGAGGGATGGTGTGATGGTGGCAGGAGGGATGGTGTG
Source organism: Lithobates clamitans (assembly GCA_037952925.1). Taxonomy (NCBI): domain Eukaryota; kingdom Metazoa; phylum Chordata; class Amphibia; order Anura; family Ranidae; genus Lithobates; species Lithobates clamitans. Next base: position 4,559,316 of record JBBGZY010000159.1, read on the forward strand.
ATGGGGGCAGGAGGGATGGTGTGTTGGTGGCAGGAGGGATGGTGTGATGATGGCAGGAGGGATGTTGTGATGGTGGCAGGAGGGATGTTGTGATGGTGACAGGAGGGATGGTGTGATGGAGGCAAGAGGGATGGTGTGATGGAGGCAAGAGGGATGGTGTGATGGAGGCAAGAGGGATGGTGTGATGGAGGCAGGAGGGATGGTGTGATGGAGGCAGGAGGGATGGTGTGATGGAGGAAGGAGGGATGTTGTGATGGTGGCAGGAGGGATGGTGTGATGGAGGCAGGAGGGATGGTGTGATGGAGGAATGGTGTGATGGTGGCTGGAGGGATGGTGCGATGGTGACAGGAGGTGATGGAGGCAGGGGGGATGGTGTGATGGATGCAGGAGGGATAGTGATATTGGCAGGAGGAATGGAGGCAGAAGGGGACGGTGTGATGGTGGCAGGAGGGATGGTGTGATGGTGGCAGGAGGTGATGGAGGGGATTTTTTTATATTGTGAAAGACAATGTTACGCCGAGTAAATTGATACCCAACATGTCACGCTTCAAAATTGTGTCTACTAGTGGAATTGCGACATTTACCCTTAAAAATCTCCATAGGCGACGTTTAAAACTTTCTACAGGTTACCAGTGTTGAGTTACAGAGGAATGCTAGAATTATTGCTCTCGCTCTAACGATCGCGGTGATACCTCACATGTGGTTTGAACACCGTTTTCATATGCGGGTGCTACTCACGTATGTGTTCGCTTCTGCGTGCGAGCTTCGCTTTAAAAATGTTTATTTATTTTTTTTATTTTTTTTTTACTTTTTATTTTGAAACTGTCCTTTTAAAAAAAAAAAAAAAAAATTGAGTCACATTTATTCCTATTACAAGGAATGTAAACATCCTTTGTAATAGAAAAAAAGCATGACAGGACCTCTTAAATATGAGATCTGGCATCAAAAAGACCTCAGATCTCATATTTACACAAAAATGCAATAAAAAATAAAAAAAATAAAAATTTCTCCTTTTAAGAGCATTGGGCGGAAGTGACGTTTGACTCATTGTGTAATTTTTTTTTTTTTTTTGATTTTTCAATCACTTGTGACAAAAAAAATAAATATTCAATGTGCTCAACATGCCTCTCAGCAACATGCCTCTAGGGTGTCTACTTTCCAAAATGGGGTCATTTTGGGGAGTTTGACATTATAGCACCTCAAGAAATGAGGTGGCAATTATAGACTAAAAGCTGCGTAAATTCCAGAAACTGTACCCTAGTTTGTTGACGCTATAATGATAAATATACGCTTATTGAATTTTTTTTTTTTACTTGAGACATGTGGCTGAATGCATTTTGGCCTAAATATATGACTAAAATTAACTTTATTGTATTTTTTTTATAACAAAAAGTAGAAAATACATAATTCTTTTTCAAAATGTTTAGTCTTTTTTAGTTTATATCGCAAAAAATAAAAACCGCAGAGGTGATCAAATACCACCAAAACAAAGCTCTATTTGTGGGGGAAAAAAGACGCAAATTTTGTTTGGGTACAGCGTTGCATGACCGCGCAATTACCAGTTAAAGCAGCACGGTGCCAAATTGTAAAAAGTGCTCTGGTCAGGAAGGGGGTCAAATCTTCCGGGGCTGAAGTGGTTAACATCTTACAGGCTGCATTCACACCTGAGCGTTTTCAGCTCGTAAAATACCAGAAGTAAAACGCCTGAAAAACACCCAACAAGCAAAAAATGGAAAATTTATATCAAATACTTACCGTAATTTTCCTTTCCTGATGGACTCCATGGCAGCCTAAGTATGGGTTAATCCCGCCTCTCATACCTCATAGGACCCCACTCCCATAAATCTTTGCTTCTAGACAGAGACTGTGTTCCGTAACTTAGCCTACTCCAGCAACTGGGAGGGAACTCCTGCTGCCATGGAGTCCATCAGGAAAGGAAAATTACGGTAAGTATTTGATATAAATTTTCCGTTTTCCTGACAGACTCCATGGCAGCCTACGTATGGGAAATAACTAGCCATACACACCCGGGTGGGCAATTGCTGGTTTAAAGAAAAAAGGTTTAATTGGCACCATCAACAGATAATACGTGCAAACCAAAGTTAACCGTAGACAAAGAAGCCGGTTCTACACAATAGTGTGTCATAAAAGTGTTAATTGATGACCATGAGGCCGCTTTACAGATTACGTCTGGAGGCACATGTCGGGATGCTGCCCATGATGTAGAGACGCTCCTGGTAGAATGAGCGGTTACCGCCTCCGGAGGAGCCAAACCCTTAGACCTGTAAGCCCATTGAATAGCTTGAACGATCCATGCTGCGATGGTTCTAGAGGAGGCCCGTGAACCCTTGTTCTGTCCGTGAAAAAGTACAAACAGATGATCAGACTGGCGGAAATAAGCAGTGGCTTCTAGGTATTGCTTCAGAATCTGTCCAACATCTAGAGGGTGAACATCAGAGTCCTCAGTGGATCTGAAAGTAGGGAGGACAATCTCCTGATTTTCATGGAAGATGGTTGTTACTTTTGGATTCGATCCTAACATGGGGATCAAGACTACACGATCTGGGAAGAAGGTAAGGAAAGGTTCTTTGTATCCTAGGGATCCAATTTCAGAAACTCTCTTGGCCGATGTTATTGCCACTAGAAAGACCACTTTGAGAGAAAGCTCTCTAATCGATGACTGATCCATATGCCGTATCTCCTTTTCTGAGAAGAAATCCAAGACGAGAGGGAGATCCCATTTAGAGAATCTTGGTCTTTTCTGAGGCCTAAGCCTCATTGCTCCCTTGAAGAACTGCCTAGTAAGGGGGTGTCTGGCCCACGATATGCCTGTAAAGGCTGAGATTGCAGAAATCTGGACCCGCAAGGAACTCACCGATAGGGACAGATCCAGGCCAGTTTGTAGAAAACCTAGAATGTCCTGAATCCTTGGATTACTACAGGATCCATTGGTGGAAATCACATAGTCCGCAAACTTCGCCAAATCCTCTGATACACTCTGTTGGTGCCCGCTCTTCTGGCATTCAACAATGTAGCAATAGCTGTACTTGGACAACCTAGTGCTTCCAACCTTCTCCTCTCAACCACCAAGCCATCAGATGGAGCTGGGATGGACAAGGGTGAAGAGACGCTCCCTGCAGCAGGAGATCTGGTCTGGACGGGAGAGGGACCGGCTCTCGGTAACTGAGCTGCATCAGGAGAGGAAACCATGGCCTGTTGGGCCAGAACGGAACAACTGCCAGCACCTCGACATTCTCCCACCTGAGCCTCGAAAGGAAACGAAGAATGACTGGAACTGGGGGAAAGGCATAGGCCCTGTGGAATTTCCACTGGTCCGTCAGGGCATCCACTCCGAAGGCCTGGGGACAGCGACACCTCGTGTAATATTTCCCCAGCTTGAAATTGCATGGGGATGCGAACAGGTCCACTTCCGGCATCATCCCTAGAGACAGGAGCCAATCGAAAACTTTGGTGTGGAGGGACCACTCGTTGTTGTCCAGGGTGACTCTTGAAAGGAAGTCTGCTTGGACATTTTGAATTCCTGGGAGATAAACAGCGGATAGATTTGTTAAGTTCGTCTGGGCCCAGGACATGATCGGGCTTACTTCCCTCAGTAAGGAGAGACTGCGGGTGCCCCCCTGTCTCTTGATGTATGACACTGCGGTCGTGTTGTCCAGTCTCAGGAGGACTGAGGCTCCTGATATCAGATGGAGAAAGGCTTGAAGGGCACGGAAGGCAGCTCTGAGCTCCAGGACATTTGAGACTATCCCTTGGGATGGGAAGTCCCACCTGCCTTGGGCTATCTCCGTCAGACAGAGAGCGCCCCATCCTCTGTTGCTCGCATCCGTTGTCACTGTAATCCAGGAGACAGGTGCTATGGAGTGACAATTGAGGAGGTTCTTCCATAGCAGCCACCAGGGGAGGCCCTCCCGCATGGAGGTGGTTACCCGCACCAGATGGTCTCGAGACCCTGGATCCCATTGCTGGAGAAAACCCTTCTGAAAGGGCCGCATTTTCCACTGCGCCCACCTCACCATGGGGGCTGTGGCTACCATAGTGCCGAATATTTTGAGACACTGAGAGGCTCTGAGGAGAGTTGCTGACAATGCTAGGCGAATTCTCTCTGGAATTACCGGAATCTTCTCCAAAGGAAGAGAGATGGTGCTCTCCACTGTGTTGAATAGGGCTCCGAGGAACACTAGAGCTTGTGTCGGAACTAGGTGACTTTTCTCCCTGTTCAATAGCCAACCAAACTCCGTCAGAGTAGATATGACTTGATCCCGATGTGACAATATCTGTTCCCTGTCCTGCGACAGTAGGAGTAGGTCGTCCAAGTAATGGTGTAACCGAATGCCTTTTACTCGGATTAGAGCTACCACAGCCAATAAGAGCTTCGAAAACACTCGAGGCGATGTTGTGAGCCCGAATGGGAGACAAGTGAATTGGAGATGCCTCTGGCCTACTGCAAATCGGAGATACCTCTGGAAATCTTTTGCGATCGGCACATGAAAGTAGGCGTCTTTCAGGTCTATGGAGACCAGCCAATCTCCTGGTTGTACTGTTTGTCGGATTGTCAGCAGGGTTTCCATCTTGAATTTTTCCTTCTTGATGAAGGAATTTAGATGTGTCAGGTCGATTACTGGTCTCCAAGAGCCAGTCTTTTTGAGGACCATGAAAAGGGGGGAATAAAGTCCAAGAAATCTTTCTTCTGATGGAACTTGAATGGCGGCCCCCTGGGCAATCAGTGAGTCTGTATACGATAGAAGAATTTGTCTTTTTTCTTCTGAGTGCGGAAGGACAGTAGGCACAAACCGGTGGATTGGTGAAAACCCAAGTGTGACCTGAGGAGACCGTTTTTACGGTCCAGTAATCTTGAATCGAGGCTGCCCAGACGTGCTGATACCGGAGTAAACGAGCTCCTACTTGCACTACCTGGACAGGCGTCGTATTAAAAGGACTTGGAAGTCTCCCGACCACTTGACGGGGCTGACTTTGAGGATTTTTGGCCTGAAGGCTGGCCTCTCCTCCAGTTTTTCCTAAACTCCCGACCAGGTCTGTAGCAACGAGCATCTATAGCGCGTTCAGGCTCTTGTCTGGGTTGAGTCCTTCTTTGGTTAAGGATGCGACGGTCCTGAGGTAAGAATCCTGACTTGCCCCCAGTAGCACGGGAGATAGCAGAATCCAGTTTGTTTCCGAAGAGTGAGGAGCCTTCGAAAGGAATCCTGCACCAGGCCTGTTTAGAGGCAGGGTCTGCAACCCATGGACGTAACCAGAGGGCACGTTTTGCTGTAACTGATGAAAGCATGACACGTGCCACGAGACGAATGATGTCAATGGATGCTTCTCCCAGGAAGACCGAAGCCAGCTTCAGCTCATGTACTGGAGATCTCTTGAATAAGTCCTCAGACACACTTCCTAGAGCTGCACCCACATCATCCGTCCAAGACTCCATAGCTTTTGACAAAGCTGCGAGGGCCAGAGCCGGTTTACAAGCCATCCCTGCCGTGATATAGATACGTTTTAAGTCCGTATCAATCTTCCTCTCCAGACCATCCTTGAAAGAGACGGTATCCTCTAGAGGGAGCGTAACATGTCTCACCAGCCTCATAAGAGCTGCATCGACAAGGGGGGCTGATTCAAGATGTTTTACTTCATCATTCTTGAAAGGGTACATCTTTGCAACCTTGGAAATTAAGGAGTTTTTCCTATCAAGTTTACCCCAATCATCCGAGATAATTTCACCCAGTTCACCCAGGAAGGGGAAGTTTGGGCGGTCCTTCTTAAGGTGCTTAAAGTATTTCCTCTGTTTAGAGGGTGCTTCTACTGGCTCTTCCCATCTCAATGCATCTTTAACCGCTCTGACCAGCTGGGGAACCAGGGAGAAGTCAAAACCTGCCCCAGGTTCAATTATCTCTGCTTCGCTGTCCGAGGAACCGCTAAAAGAGAGACTATGATGAGATGGGCCTGGAACTTCGGACTCAATTTCTTCAGCAACTGGAGCTATAACAGAAGGAGGAATTACTGCCCGGTCAAAATCTGCTTTGTTAAGAGATTCTTGGACCACTTTCCTGACCAGAGCTTCCACTTGCTGGTCCTCAGCTCCTCTCTCCTTCGTGGCTCTCGAAAAGCACAACTCACAGAGATTTACCCTCTGGGACCTGAGTTTTACATCCCCAGCAAGCTTTCCTCTCAGGGCGGGGGGAATGATGGCTAGATTTAGACCTTGACCCCTCTTTGCGGTGTCTGGAAGATGACCTAGTACGTCTAGAACCCGACGTAGACTAGTGATGATGAGACCTAGACTGGTCTTTTTCTTTATGTGCCGATAACTGTGGTTCAGACCTAGAAGGGCTGCAGGGGAGAAAAAGAATACTTTGTTCCTAAATATTACCCCAACCAATACAGGCAGAATGAAAATAAAAATACTTCATCCTACCTGCGGTGTAAGGGTTGGCCACAAGGGGGCGGTGACACATCCATGGCGACAGAAACAAAAGACTGCAAACAATCAATAAGAGACAAATAACTATGTATACTTTCAGCTTTCTCTTTCCCCTATTTGGAGAAAGAGACCTAGACACAGGAAGGTACAGCAAAGCTCCTTACCTCAGAAGCCAGAGAGATGGACACAGGGAAGCCGCTGCCTAAGCGAAAGAGCAACCCAAACCATAGCTGTATGTGACAGCTATTTGAATCTGCCGCCTGTGATGACGTCATCGCGGCCACAGCGTCCCTACGCTGTGACCGACGCCGCTCCATGGCGCTCGCGCGCATGCGCAGTCGCCGTCATCACGCGCGGACTGCGCAGGCGCGAACCAAGCCTCGATCTCAATCGAGACTTCGCAGCTGCGCAGTCGGAGCGGGGAAGCGGCGGACTGGAACGCAGATGCGTCCCAGCCGCCATGGCCACTAGGAAGCAATTTAAAAGACAAAACAACCCACACAACAGGCTGCCAAAACTCAAAAACAGAAGAGCATACATTACCACGGCACCTAAGGGGATCCATCCTGGAAATGGGAGCAAGAGGAGCGCTCACCGCACGCCCGGGGTAATCATGAAGGAGGCCTCCCGCTAATAGCTGGGACGTTTGGCCGAGATGCCGCTTCCCAGCCAATGGCCGGTATAATCAGCTCTTCCAGGCATCAGAGTGCACCCCGTATGTCCGCCCTGCTAATAGCTGGGGAAGCTGGACTTCAGTAAGACACCGCCATCATCAAACACGTGCGAACCACCAGGACTGGATCAACAAAACTTTCATAAGGTAAGATACACCTTGGTCCTAGGAGGAGGACAAAAAAGGAACACAGTCTCTGTCTAGAAGCAAAGATTTATGGGAGTGGGGTCCTATGAGGTATGAGAGGCGGGATTAACCCATACGTAGGCTGCCATGGAGTCTGTCAGGAAACCCATTTATTGCAATGGCACCTGTTCACATCTGAGCGTTTTGTCGCCTGAAGCTTAAAAAAGTACATGAGCTTCTTTTTAGGCAGATTACAGGTGTTTTTCTGCTTTTTTTATATTGGTGACCTTTTGACCTGTACAAAATCGCGGTAAAAACGCTCAGGTATGAATGCAGCCACAAAGAAGAAGCGTGATTGGCTGACTATAAGGGGAGGAAGTAGGTTGGATTTTTTTTTTTTTTTTGCAAAACTAAACAATATCCTTATTTTTCTGTAAAAAATCAATACTCATCCACTAGGAAATGGCCCTGTTATTTATTTTTTATTCATTCCTTACTTTGTTTTTCTGCTTCCTTGTACTGCAACATCCTCCATGAGCTCCCACACCTCTCATTTTCCCCTTCACTTCTGTTTGTTTGGAACAAGCAGTGCACGTTCGTTGCAGTTATGTACACTGCCCCATGTGCCAGGGCTGGTGCAAGGATTTTTGACACCCTAGGCAAAACCTCATTTTGCCGCCCCTGACTGAGATTTTTGCAGTGCCTCTCCACCTATTTCTTCAGCTGTGGTCCACAGGCCTGCACTTACGGCTCTGGACCCGGTCTGAAGACAAATAGTGGTGGCACCAGCTTGCTTCCTCATGCCAGCCATGGTCTGCAGGTATATGCATACCTCCCAACTTTCTGAAAGGGGAATGAGGGACACCTATTAGAAAAAGTATGCAGGCATAGGACACGCCCCCTGCTACCCCCCCCCCCCCCCAGGAGAATTGTACAAAAGAAATTGATCAATATAATCCAGTTATATTGGCTTTTGTAATTTACAAATGCAGCAGTTTAGAAATCAGATGAAAGGTTTAGCTCTGGGAAACACTTTTTGACAGATAAAAAGTACATTTTTATATACAACTATATATAGATCTGACCAACATGAGGGACAAATGAGGAGGAATGAGCGACAGAGGGACATTGCTCCAAATCAGGGACTGTCCCTTGAAATCAGGGACAGTTGGGAGCTAGGGTAGGATATGGACAGGCTAGGGTAGTATGTAGACAGGCTAGGGCAGTATATGGACAAGCTAGCTGTATAACTGCCTGTCCATACGAGCAGACAGATACACTGACAATGCTCTATAGCAGTGGTTCTCAACTCCTGACCTCAGAACCCACTAAGGCTGGATTCACACCTATGCAGTTTTAGTGCTTTTTGCATTTTGCAGATTTGCACTACAGTCCATTTAACATGGTTTCCTATGGAACACGATCTGTAGTGCAAATCTGCAAAATGCAAAAAAGCACTAAAACTGCATAGGTGTGAATCCAGCCTAACAGGCCAGGCTTGCAAGATAACTGAAATACATCACAGGTGATATCATTTGCTGCTCAGTGATTGCAGTATTCTAGTCTGCATCTCCCCAAGGTAATACTTAAAAGAGAAGTATGTTTTTTTTTTTTTGCTAATCCTACTTGCCTAGGTGGATGGAGCATCAGACCAATGCTGCAGCTGTCCCCCAGCGTCTCTGCACTGAGAACCGAGCCACGAACGCCACCGATGGCTCGGTTCTCACTCCTCCCCGAGCAGAGCTATGCTGACTGTCAGTCAGCATTGCTCCTGGTCTGCTTCTCCACGCTCATTGGAGCAATGAGCTGTGGAGGGGAGGGGAGCGGCCATCTCAGCAGGTCGCTGAATCGCTGAGACTGCCATCAATCAAGGCAGCTGGCGGATCCAGACTTGGGAATTCGGGATGATGCGACTGATGGCAGTGACATCAGTGGAGAGCAGACTTCAGACCCGGTGGCAGCACGTCCATTAGGGGCGCCTGGGCGCCACCCCCTCTCTCCACGCCACCTCCTATATGTAGGCTGATCGATGCTTCCAATCTCCAGAAGGAGCACAAGTGTGAGAACATGGGCTGTGCGGCGTCTATTTATACACATCACTGTCTTCTGATTGGACAACTAACCCACACCCCTTTTCATGATTGGTTTACTTTAAAAAAAAAAGCGGCATTTTTTAAATGCCCGCCAAGATCTGCCCGTTATCTGTGTTAGTAGAGTTACCTTCTTTGGGTGGGGTGGGGTGGGGTGGGGTGGGGGAGGGGAGTTCCTCCACATCATACAAGATCTCCATATTACCAAAAAGAGAAAATATTATTCATACCCATTTTTATAAGCAATGATTAGAGACTCTTCTAAGAATCAGGAGCTCTGACATTGGAATGCTCGTCTCCATAATACAGGAAATCCTCCTCCGATCTCACTGCTCGGATTATTCCGTTCTTTAGTGAATAACAAGAAGAAAGGTGACTTGTACAGCTTGTTTCATCCGGCACAATTCTGTACTAAATTGGGGACAATAGCAGACAATGAATCGCGTCCTCCCTGCTCCGGACACATCTGGGATCGGTCGCTGTTCTCATTGGTTTCTATCAGATCCATGTGGATACAATTCAACTAAACTGCTTCCAATGTATTCTCTATGGAAGAGCAACACTGACACCTGCTGGTGACAAGATAAATGACTTCTGTGCGGGGATTTAGGAAGCGCTATAATAAGATTTCATTGTTTTCTTTCCGAATCCCCCTTATAAGACATATAGGTGATTACAACGTGATCTTTGGGAACAGAATTAGAAGTCATACCGGGGAATTTGAGGGAATGAACACAGGGCGACATCTAGACTTCATAATCAATCAGATGAATTTACATAAAGATTTTGTCAGATAATTCACTAAAAACATTCTTTGGACCATATTTCTCATGATATCTTCGTCATGTTAACTTCACAATGAAATCACAGTTCTGATATGGTGTGTGGGAGTCGCTTTTACAAGAACCATTGTGTCCTGTTGGGATGATGGGGGTGTTGGGGATTTGTTTGGCGCTGCTCTGTACGACTTTAACACTAATTATTATTAATAACATGAATATCATAGAGGATATATATATATATAGTGCCGGACTCAGCAGTTTACACAGCTCTTTACAATAAAAGGGGGGACAGTACAATCACAATACAGTTCAATACAAAAGAAAAAGGAGGACCCTGCTCATGGAGCTTACAATCTAAAGAAATGTTTTTATATTCAAAAATGAGAGACTCCATCTCCGTGTAAGAATTAGAAACATTGAGATTGGATTATGTATGCCGATATCTCAGTAAATTAGATGACAGAGGAGGGAGGGGGGATAAAAGGGGACAATGCTCCCTGTAATCTTCACTTTCCAATCTGTGTATTGTAATCTGAGGCACCTGAAATATACCAAATACTCTTTATTAGAGAAAATACACACACAGCTATATAGCGAGAGAGATGCAGACCAGGAAAGCCAATGTTTGCCCAGCTCATGATCTAATCCGTCTCTTCCCCCCGATCTAAGGTGAGTCAATGATTATGTATATATGTATTATCCTTGGACTCCATAAAAATAATTACTGTATGACAAAATGTAATCAAACACAATGTGATGTATAAGTAATAATTCTAAGCAGATGATCCCTAAACTAATCCAAGAATATAAGCATCCCCCTGTATATGTGTCTCCAGACATTAGCATGCTTTGTGGAGTCTCACATAAAACATAGTAAACGCTTAGGTGAAAATGATGTATACAATAGAAGATTATATATGTGTCATTCTTATATACATAAATATCCGCTTTTTAATTTATGGAAAAAAAGCTCCCATGTATTCTCTAAGGAGGAGCAACACTGACACCTAGTGGTTATAAAAAAAAAAAATCCATGCTTCTATACGGAGATCGGGGAAGATATACAATGCGATTGGATAGTTTGTTCCCAATCAGATCCTCCAATATTCATTGTACAGACTGGGTCTAGGAGGAAATAAAACGTCAGGAATTCCTGAATAAAGGGAATCTGCAACACCAGCTTGTATTGGGATGGATCTCTTACAACTTCATCAGATTGTAGAAAAATTGTCATAATCGGTTTATTCTTCATTTAATGTATTTAGAATTAATAATTGCGGTAAAATGTGATGAGAGCTCATTGATGGAAATGGTGGGTGGCTCTTAGAAGAGCCTTTGTGTCTTGTGTTGGGATGATGGGGGATTACTTGGCGCTGGTGTACTTGGTGACGGCCTTGGTGCCCTCGGAGACGGCGTGCTTGGCCAGCTCTCCGGGCAGGAGGAGGCGGACGGCGGTCTGGATCTCCCGGGAGGTGATGGTGCAGCGCTTGTTGTAATGAGCCAGGCAGGAAGCTTCGCCGGAGATGCGCTCGAAGATGTCATTGACGAAGGAGTTCATGATGCCCATGGCCTTGGACGAGATGCCGGTGTCGGGGTGGACCTGCTTGAGCACCTTGTACACGTAGATGGCATAACTCTCCGAAATTAAACAAAAATAATTCCCCTAGTGGACTTTAAAGGCACAAGTAAACAGATGTGTAGAGAAGTATTTTAAGTAGATAACCATAAGTAAAAGACGGAATGCGATTACATATATTTATAACTAATGATACCAATGCGTTTGCACCCGACGCGTTTCAGAGATATTTTAGCCTCCTTCTTCAGGGGTGGTTGTAAGCTTTAACAAAGGTTTATTGATATATAAATATTGGCTACGCATTCCAGAAAGATTTAAAAACAACGATGTTGACACATACTGCCCATCAAGCGCGTCTTCCAATCGTGATGTGTACAACTTAGTTTGGTGTGCCCAAAGTATTCCTATAGCCTTTGTCAGGATAGAAGTAGCTAAGTATGGATATATAGAATGATTTTACTTCCTTGTGATAGGAAGAGGGGCCCATCAATCAAGGGCATACAACTAATTTGGATTTGGAATCACACTGAGGCCAAATGCGGGTCCTGATAGGTCCACTGTACAGAGTTCGAAAAAAAGGGGGGGGTATCGACTGACAATAGGTGTAAATCAGATGGGTCTTGGATAGAGTATGGATCAATAGCTCACACCGACAGCGTCCGACAGCCTGTAAATGTATTATTGGGGGATCTGCTCATCTTACATGGACTGATAGTCATTGTCCTTCAAACGTTAGTTCTGCTGAAATCAGCCCTATTATACCGCCAAATCTGATGAGACATTGATCCGAGAAATATCATTGGCGCTTTATTTTCAAGCAGATTCATCGATTAGTCTGGAATAGAAATTGATTCAGAAGATTGTTGAATCATGTAAAGTATGTTTTTCTCTGTTACTAGATTTATAAAAAGTGAAAGGACTGGTAGAAATCATGACACTCCCAGATACATATGTACAATGAATCAATAAAACAAACAGATCGGTATCCACTTTGTAACTAGAAATCAGCAAATTGTTAACAATGTTTCTAAGTAATTATCTGCAGAGTATTGAATGGCTTTATCTTAGAAACATAAATGCGACTTTTTTTCCCCTTTTCTCTAGTAATCCTTTTATGAATATGAAATTGTTACTAACAATAGTAACTGGTGATTTGTCTTCTCTGTGTAATCTCCGAAAAAGAATTAGAAAACCGTAATAAAGGAAGAATAGGTGTGTCATCAGATCTGTATAGGATCATGGGTCTGGCCTCTATCAGATGTAGCAATAACGGATTTCCCCCAAATTACAACCAGAATAATAATAAAATATATATATATATATATATATATATTAATGGACTGGTAGAAATCATGACGCTGCCAGATACATACATGTACAATACAAAATACATAATCAGATCTGCATAGGATTATGTAACTAACTGAAAAAAAAAAGATGCCAGAAAAATATATACCGTACTACGAATCAAAGAAAATATTGCGCTTCTGATTAATTACATCCGTTTCTATGCAGCAAAATATTTAGAAGCTTCTAAATAAATTAAATTATCTGCAGTGCAATGAATAGACCCCGCCCCTTTTCAGGTCTCCAATCGGGTCCGCTCAGCTTTACACCTGGGAAGGAGAGATGTGGGGGGGGGGGGGGGGATTTCTTTGTTTCCTTACCAACATAATCTTTATAAATATGAAAAATTGAAAACGGGTGTTTGTTATGAAGCGTTAAATATTTTTGTTCTATGTGTAATCTCCAAGTACACGTGCGATGTCTGACCATACACCGTTCGATCCTTTTTACTAAAGCTACGCAAGAACACAACTAAATTATTAATCCAATTGGGTAGAAAATGGATCTATAAATAGATTGTACAATCAGCACTCAGGATGATGTAGTGATTTCTGGAGATGGATGCGGTATATAGATCTTTGTATGAGAAGGTAGGTGGCCCTGAGAAGGACCTTTGTGTAGATGAAGTGGGTAGGTGTCTATGAGGGTTTATCCTCCGAATCCGTAGAGAGTGCGCCCCTGGCGTTTGAGAGCATAGACGACATCCATGGCGGTGACGGTCTTCCTCTTGGCGTGCTCGGTGTAGGTGACGGCATCGCGGATGACATTCTCCAGGAAAACCTTCAGCACTCCGCGGGTCTCCTCATAGATGAGTCCGGAGATGCGCTTGACACCCCCTCTGCGGGCCAAACGTCGGATGGCGGGTTTGGTGATGCCCTGGATGTTGTCCCGGAGCACCTTCCTGTGCCGCTTGGCGCCTCCTTTCCCCAGACCCTTCCCTCCTTTACCGCGACCAGACATGATAAAAATTTTCTGCTCAAACAGAAACTGAACTCAGCTGCCTGCCTGCCCTCCTTATATACAGCCTGAGCGGATCTGATAGAAACCTTCCTGGGAAAGAGGCGGAGTCACACCCATTCATTACCAAAAAAATAGACAATGTCATTCCTTTAGAAGGCTCCTAAATATTCTGTTGTATTTAGATACATTCATGCAATAGCAATACATTGCCAGAAGATGAATTTATTCTTTCTTGTCAATTATTTTCTATTTATACCTGGAGATTACACGGAGAACATGAATCTTTAACACTTCGTAATAGAAACACAATCAGCAGTTTCAATTGTTCATGGGAATTTCATATTTATAAAACATTATTTTGAAAAGAAAACAAAGAAACGCATTGCTACCAACATCTTGTCTTCCTGGGTGTAAGGCTGATCGGACCTGATAGGAGACAGGAGAAGAAGGGGCGGGGTCTAGTCATTTATTACACAGCAGAGAATTTCATTTATTTAGAAGCTTTTTTATTAGTTTGCTGAATGGAAACGGATGGAATTCATCAGAAGCGCAACATTATATTGATTGATCAATTGTGCATATTGGTCTGGCATGTCATGATTATTACCTATTTCTTTCAATAATGCCATATTTCCCCGAACTTTATATAGGAAGAGAAAAATATGTACAATCTGCTATATGTATAAATGATATATCAGAAAGAGAGAGCGAGAGAAGAAAATTTATATATATATATATATATATATATATATATATATATATATATATATATATATATATATATATATATATATACTATTATATTATATCTCTAGATTTTCCCATTTAGTATTCTGCATTCCGGGAACTTGGAATAAAAGAGAACATATGGAAATGTTTTACATTATTCAATAATCTTCAGAATCCATTTCTATTCATTCCGGGCTAATCAATAAAAATAAAGTATTGATGATATTCCTCGGATAAATGTCTCATCTGATGATCTCAGTGTCGGATTTGGCGGTATAATAGGGCTGATTATTTCTGTGTAAAGTTGGTCACTATTCAGGCGGCAAATTTGAAAGTAGCAATTTTGAAATCTGAGCCAATCAGAGCTGTGGGCGTTTCCTTCATCAGCCAGTAATGTCTTTCTTATGAGAATTTCAAAGAAATATATTCTGAGATCTTTCCCTGTTTTCAGCCCAGAAAATACTTGTTCTGTAGACTTTTCATTGATCTCTATAGAAAACATTCTCTAGCAGGGCGGATTCTGTATTGTCAACTAAAAGAAAAGACTAGAAGAAATGTGACATTCATATTTCCAATGGATTTATTATTCTTGGTTAGATAAACTGCCCGACAATTCGCGTTGATCGATGTTCCCGGGGGAAGAGATATCAGATTTGAGTGTCGGATTATTCTATCTGAGATCATTGTAATGTTCCATAGAATTCCGGCGGGAAATTTGAATGTATCAATTTCATATTTGCACCAATCACGGTTCTGGGTGATTTCTTCGGATACAATGTATTGAGTGTGAAGGAGGATCTGAGATCTGTGTTCCTTTCAACTGGGGGGTGTTTGTTTGGTATTTAATTTTGAATGATCGCTGATCTCCAGAAGATATTCAGCAGAATTAAAGGATTGAGGGCAATAAAAACCAGTCCCTGATTAAGATCACATCGTTCCTTCACATGAAATGCAGTAAATAATACAAATCATAGAAACTCTGAATTGCTGTTAGGACGGACAGACATGGAGGGGTGGATGGTTTTGGTTGGAGGGTTTAGCGGCGAGGAGACGATCAGCATAGAAAGATTGGAATGAAAAGAGATGAGAGAATGATGTACTGTGATCACATTTCCTCTCATTACTCCTCACCTCTATTACAAGTCTGAGTGTGATAAGAAGACAAAGGGTTTGTCTTTACAGGGAACTTTACCTGACAGTATTAATAATATATAACTTAATAGGAGAATAGGAATAGAAAGTAGGTATGTCCGGCTCTATGTAGAGAGATGTGGGTGGCATGTTTGTGAGGCAATGCTAAAATAATAACATTGATCTTTAGATGAGAAGTATCGTAGATCGGTCAGACTGGGAGGGGGATGAATAAACCTTCCTTCTATTCCCATCCTGATTCCAGATTTATTGCGGAGATCATCTCCACTTTCTGGCTGTATACATTCCCTATTCACCTCCTTGTACCGCTCACACACCCAAGTGTTCTACCAGGAATGACCACAAGGTGGCAGAGCTGAATAAACACTTATGCCGCACTCACACATTGTTACAATAAAAGATCCTCCACAATCTCCAGCCTTACATTGTTACTTTATCTGAAATCACAAGTTGGGAAGATCGTGGAGTTCTTAACCCACAACACAATGGGGGAAAGAAACAAGAAAAACGAAACATTGTATTTACTCCATCAGTCCAGACAAATCTTTGTCTATTTGTATCTATTTCAATCATCAACAGCAGATCAATGTAAATAGATAAAGCCATACGCTGCCTGATGGGTAAATGACACAAAATATGTACAAAATATCATCTACATACAAATCTGATCACAATATCACCTCGGACAGCACACAGTCCTTTATAGAAGATAGAGGAAGATAATTGTCCCTAGGGCATTGGACATGTTTATCACCTTTACTAATATCTACACATTTATAGGTGAATTTACACATGATCTCCAATCCTGGAAACCATTTTATTCCCATCATTCCCCCCAGTGCCTGAAAGTTTTTATAATTGTATTATCGTCATTAGGGGATTAAAAAACGTAAAGTGATAATATTAAAAGGTGGAGGTTCAATTGAGTTAAAAATACAAGATGTGCATATTGCAAAGTGAATGTTCAGTCCAATCATTTTTTATTTTTTTTATTTTAAAGTTTTGGATTTACATGAGAAAAGGTTACAACCTCTGTCAAGTTCTTACTACTTCAAAACATTCCATATAGAGGTGCGGGGCTTCAGTGGTAAACTTGCAAACTGCAATGTGTGCTCCCCATACACTCTACAATGTGATTTCCTCCTCTAACAATCTCATAGAGCAGCTTACCAGACAGACCTATTTTTTTTTTGTGTTCTCTGTTAAATCTCCGAATAATAATTAGAAAACCATAATAAAGGAAGAATAGGTTTGTTATCAGATCTGTATAGGATCATGGGACTGGCCTCTATCGGATGTAGCAATAACGGATTTCCCCCATATTACAACTAGAATAATAATGTAAAAAGATATGGGAATGGACTGGTAGAAATCATGACGCTGCCAGATACATAAAAGTATGTACAATAAAATACATTATCAGATCTGCATAGGATTATGTACCTGGAAAAAAAGATACAAATATATAATCATCATGACATGCCAAAAAATATGTACTATGAACCAATAAAGAAGATATTGCGCATCTGATGAATTGCATCCGTTTTCATTCAGCAAAATATTGAAAAGCTTCTAAATAAATGAAATTCTCTGCAGTGTAATAAATGAATAGACCCCGCCCCTCCTCATGTCTCTATTCGGGTCCGCTCAGCTTTACACCCAGAAAGGAGAGATTTAGGGAAACATGCATTTGTTTCCTTTTCAAAAAATTCTTTATAAATATGAAACAAATTGAAACTGGTGTTTGTGTTATGAAGTGTTAAAGATTCATGCTCTCTGTGTAATCTCCAGGTACACGTGCGATGTCTGACCATACACTGTTCGATCTGCTTTACTAAAGATACACAAGAACACAACTCATTTATTTATCCAATGTTGTATCTAATTGGGTAGAAATTTGATCTATAAAGAGAGTGTATAATCAGCTGTGTAGCCTAAGAGGCATTGCCACCCTTGCTGATACAAAAAGGTGGTTACTATCCGCCCCCACCTGTAACTGGTCACTGCAGCAAGGAGCATTGCAAAGCAAACACATAAAAATAAGACATTTCAACGTTCAACTTACCGACCAGCCTGTGACCAACCAAACTGTCCTGTCAAGCAGTATGTGGCAAAGACAGGGGTTTAGTTGCACACATTTACAAATGCATGCGTAAGCCACAGAGCCACGGCAAGGCACCCCATTTTTCTGTGGAACCTAAGAGGCATTGCCAACATTGGTAGTAGATGAGTGTATGTAGGTGGGAGCAGAGGGTACACTGGGCATGGGGGAGTGAGGGCAGAAACTTGGAGGGAAGTTCCACTGGCCACACTCACCCCCCTACCCAGGGTTGTAGCGTCCCTTCTTGGTGGTAGATGAGTGGGTGTAGCAGAGCCTGAAGCATTGTCACCCTTGGTGGTAGATGATTGCATATAGGTGGGGGCAGGGGGTATTACCAATATGCTGGGCATGGGGAAGTGAGGGCAGATGAAACCTGGGGGGAAGTTCCACTGGCCACACTAACCCCCTACCCAGGGTGGTAGCGTCCCCTCTTGGTGGTAGATGAGTGGGTGTAGGTGGGGGCAGGGGGTATTACCAGTATGCTGGGTATGAGGGAGTGAGGGCAGATGAAACTTGGGGGGAAGTTCCACTGGCCACACTCACCCCATACCCAGGGTGGTAGCGTCCCCTCTTTGTGGTAGATGATTGCATATAGGTGGGGGTATTACCAGTATGCTGGGTATGGGGGAGTGAGGGCAGATGAAACTTGGGGGGGAAGTTCCACTGGCCACACTCACCCCCTACCCAGGGTGGTAGCGTCCCCTTTGTGGTAGATGATTGCATATAGGTGGGGGTATTACCAGTATGCTGGGTATGGGGGAGTGAGGGCAGATGAAACTTGGGGGGAAGTTCCACTGGCCACACTCACCCCCTACCCAGGGTGGTAGCGTCCCCTCTTTGTGGTAGATGAGTGGGTGTATTGAGTTATGAGGCAGTTGATCCAGAGGAAGGCGAAAATCCCCAGTAAAGCATGATCCAATGTGCTCCAGCTGGGGAAAAAATTCCTTCCTGATCCCCCGAGAGGCAATCGAATATTTCCTGGATCGGCCCTGTGTGTGGGGGAGGGCGAGCAATTGGAGCCCCACCCTCGGTGGTAGGCGAGTGGAGATGTGGGTGTCAGTGTGTGGAGAGCGGGGGAGGAGGGACCATCCCCCACACAGAGCTCCGGAGGGAGGAGCCATTGTCCGGACTACAGCCGGGTCACGGCGTGTCTGTGTGATCTGCCTCTTCTGTTCAGGCTCTAAAGGAACTACAAGTCCCAGCAATCTGGGAGTTGTAGTTCCTCAGAGGCTGAGCAGAGGAGGCAGGTTCCCCGGACACACAGACACGCTGTGACCCGGCTGTAGTCCGGACAATGGCTCCTCCCTCCGGAGCTCTGTGGTGGAGATGTTTCCTGGATCGGCCCCGTGTGGGGGGGAGGGCGAGCAATTGGAGCCCTACCCTCGGTGGTAGGTGAGTGGAGATGTGGGTGTCAGTGTGTGGAGAGCGGGGGAGGAGGGACCATCCCCCACACAGAGCTCTGGAGGGAGGAGCCATTGTCCAGACTACAGTCGGGTCACGGCGTGTCTGTGTGATCTGCCTCCTCTGTTCAGGCTCTAAAGGAACTACAAGTCCCAGCAATCTGGGAGTTGTATTTCCTCAGAGGCTGAGCAGAGGAGGCAGGTTCCCCGGACACACAGACACGGTGTGACCCGGCTGTAGTCCGGACAATGGCTCCTCCCTCCGGAGCTCTGTGGTGGAGATGTTTCCTGGATCGGCCCCGTGTGTGGGGGAGGGCGAGCAATTGGAGCCCCACCCTCGGTGGTAGGTGAGTGGAGATGTGGGTGTCAGTGTGTGGAGAGCGGGGGAGGAGGGACCATCCCCCACACAGAGCTCTGGAGGGAGGAGCCATTGTCCGGACTACAGCCGGGTCACGGCGTGTCTGTGTGATCTGCCTTCTCTGTTCAGGCTCTAAAGGAACTACAAGTCCCAGTAATCTCTGTCCACATGAGGAACTACAACTCCCAGCATGCACTGTGTAAGTGATGGGGGTTCTGCTCCCAGCCTGGAATAAGATGCTGTAGGACTACATATCCCAGCATGATTTTCTCTATGGAGATATTACAGGTCCAGTGATCTCTACATACCCCAGTCTGCTCCCCGGCCCCTCCCCCACCTCAGGGGGAATTGCACTCCCCCAGTTCCAACCAGCCCTCCCCCATCCTGGGGGGAGGGGACCCACCACCTGTGGTGGGAGAGGAGTGTGGGGTGCAATTACCCCTGAGGAGGGGGAGGGAAGCAGGCTGGGGTATGTAGAGATTGCTGGGACTTGTAGTACATCTATAGAAGAAATCATGCTGGGATATGTAGTCCTGTAACATCCTATTCCAGGCTGGGAGATGAACCCTCATTACTAACACAGTACATGCTGGGAGCTGTAGTTCCTCATGTGAAAAGAGATTGCTGGGAGTTGTAGTTCTTCAGAGACTGAGCAGAGGCGGCAGGTTCCCCGGGCACACAAACACGCTGTGACCCGGCTGTAGTCCGGACAATGGCTCCTCCCTCCGGAGCTCTGTGGTGGAGATGTTTCCTCCTCTCCGCTTTCCTCACACTGACGCGCTGCCTTCCCCCGCTCAGCTATTTATCTGATCAAGCTTTGACGTCAAAAGTGTAACGGCTCCAGCCTCCAGCTCCTGATTGGCTATTCATCCTCTAGTCACGCGCTGATCACGCCCACTCCCACCTGAGCCGTTAGGTCGCTCTCTGCGGGAGTCACGTGTTGCACGTAACGGTCAGAACGAGGCCACGTGACTTCACAGGGGTAGAAGCATGAAAGCTTCCCTGCAGCTACTGCGCATGTGCGCCTCACAGACGGCAGATGGTAAATAAGCCGAGGTGATGATTTCCATGGAAACCATTAGCCCCATAAATGCCAGACACTTGAGTCTCCGCCCCCTGCAGGTTCTCAACCTATCTCCTGCAGGCTGCTGCTTGAGTGGGCGGGATGGGGGTGTAGCCTGGAAGAGGGAGGAGTTCCTGGAGGTGCATTACTTTCCAGGCCTGAAACTCCCCCTCGTCAGTGTTGTGTTTGGTCAGGGTGAGTAGGAAGCTTTCTTCAGCTCTTCCTCCCTGAGTCCTGACCTCTGACCCCCCCTCCCTCCAGATCATACTGTCACTGCTCTGTGATCACTGAACTCCAGGCTTTGGATGCTGGAGGGGGTGAGTGGGGGAGGGGAACAAAGTCACAAAACTTTAGGATTTTGAAGAGAGGTGAATATGAAGCCAGCCTAGAAGTGCAGAGAGTTGTCACTGCAGTGCTGAGCAAGAAGCCAGTGAAGACATCTCTATGTCTCTCCATCTGCCAGGAATCTCTGCCCAGCCATTTCTATATCCCATCCCTCAGGTCCCTGTATACTTCACATAACAAACATTCCTCATCACATTTCCTTGTATTTCGCACATGGAGGAACCCGTTCACTTGAATGGGCCGCCATATATGTGACAAACACATTGCATTTGGGGCGCCATTAACAATTATTGGGCACCACAAGTTCTTTGCGCATGTGAAGTACATTTCCGGAATGCGCTGCAGATTGCCCGTTACCTGTGCACTTTGTCACACATTCAGGTGACCTCAAATGTCAATGTGGCCCAATGTCTCGTATACACTGCTAGTTTTCTTTTGATTTGGGGGGGGGGGGGCTGTCAGGTAGGTTGTAGGGGGCCCCGTGATTTCTAACAGCGGCCCTGCGTGACCAATGGGGTGCCATCTCCTCCTCATGTACCCCGTGTGTCATGTATGTAATCTGTGACCCTCCCGTGTGTCATGTATGTAATCTGTGACCCTCCCGTGTGTCATGTATGTAATCTTTGACTGTCCCTTGTGTCATGTATGTAATCTGTGACTGTCCCGTGTGTCGTGTATGTAATCTGTGACTGTCCCTTGTGTCATGTATGTAATATGTGACTGTCCCGTGTGTCATGTATGTAATCTGTGACTGTCCCTTGTGTCATGTATGTAATCTTTGACCGTCTCATGTGTCATGTATGTAATCTGTGACCATCCCGTGTGTCATGTATGCAATTTGTGACCATCTTGTGATCATGTATGTAATCTATGACTGTCCCGTGGTTCATGTATGTGATTTGTGACTGCCCCTTGTGTCATGTATGTAATCTATGACTGTCCCTTGTGTCTTGTATGTAATCTATGACTGTCCCGTATGTCATGTATGTAATCTGTGACTGTCCCTTGTGTCATGTATGTAATCTTTGACCGTCCCATGTGTCATGTTCTATGGTAGAAATCCCCACACTGCCCCCTATAGTGCTGGAAACACACTACATCACCTTCTCTGATCACCTCTACACAGAGGCACTAGGAAAGGCCTGCTGAATGTGGATGTGTGGTGGTGAGAGGGGGGGATGGGTCCCTCAGTACACATCATAATACACATATTATCATTACATATAATATCATATGGAAATGGAAGGGGGTGTGGCTGATATGTCCTAGTTAGATATGGCACCTCATCCCAATGATTATTAGAAAAAAGGAACAAAGGGAATGGGGATTATCACAGTGCAAGACGACTCAAGAAATCATTAAAAATAATGTATTTTATTACATTGATATTGTAGACATACAAAACATACAAAAAATTCATTAAAATCAAATAAGAAAAGGAGAGCACATTATTATTACTACTAGCCAGAATGGTCTTGGCCTGCTAAAATTGTGCGTCAATTCTTCCCTACATGTTTCGCCAAACCATTGGCTTCTTCAGGGGAATAAGACGTGACCAATATAATAAATGTAGCTCTAAGAGGAAATTGAAAAATGCAAAGAATTAAACATAGATAGTACATAGCAATATGATTTAAATATGATGTGCGATAATGGAGAAGCAACATGGCATGAGGAGTCCCCCCCCCCATGAAAAAGAACCACCCCACAACCCCAAATGACAATGCTCCCCTACCTACACCGATGTCATCAGTCGGCCGGGTCAGGACAGAGACCGCCCAGAGGCAGCAGCCCAGTTCCACCACAGTGTGGCTGCAGGGGGCAAAAAGGAGAATGGGTGCATACTAGGATAGAGGAGGATTGAAAAAAAAACATTTAAATCAACATGGGAACCAAACACATCCCATGTATAGGGCTAACATAGCCTCAATACCTACCAATGATAGTTGAAAAACTGAAGTCCAATACTAGGGCGCTGGAGAAACCAATAAAAATCAGATTGTGCAATAGGAAACACTTAGATTGAAGCTGTGGTATCAGAAAACAAAAAGGGAATTGCTACTATGAAAGAAGTGATAATTGGATATAAATCGAATAAAATCACAAAATGATCTCCAAAAGTAGACCATCATTTACACTTACACAGGACAAAAACGATGCATGGCTAAGCTTCCAAATCAGATAAAGTACTGGAATTGATTTCTCACTGTAGACTGCCAGGCAGACTCCCAAACACTACACAGAGCGTAAAGGAAAAATCGGCCTTAAGCAGAAACAACTAGGAAAGAAAAAATGTAAAGATCGGATAACATAATGAAATAAGATCCGAAATAACAAGAGGTGAAGAATCCAAGAGCATGCCCTATAGATGACACTAACCTTGTATGTGAACAAAAAGCATGGCAGAGCCCCAGAGTCCAGTGATTAGAGAGCTGGAGATGTCGGCCTTTATACCCCCCCACCCGGTCGGCGTGGGACATCACCGATCGGGAGCGGACGACGGGGGACCATCACGCATGCTCAAAGACCAACGTCAAACAGCCTACAGTGCCCAGAATGCTGAACGAGACATGTGACCCAGTCACGCGGCGCAAGGAGCGTGGGCAGGACGCCCAGCAGTGTGGAATCAATGGATGTAACCAGGGCCGTCTTTAATATTGACTGGACTCTGGGCAAACATTTTTTCTTGGGCCGCCCCAATGCAATTTCGCTCTCCACCTGCTCTGAGTCTACAATAAATAGCAGCTAGACTCAAATCAGTTTACTGAATCAGATCAGGCAACGATTGTGATTGGTTGCCAGAGGTTACAGTGTATCATTAGTACTCACTGACTGTCTGCTAGAGGTTACAGAACACATTATGGCTCACTTATTATTTGCTAGAGGTTACAGCACATGACTTATGCTTGTTGATTGGTTGCTAGAGATTACTGTACATCAATACTGCTCACTGATTGGTTGCTAGAAGTTACTGGACTTCCTTACCACTCACCAATTGGTTGCTACACTGTCCACCAATGTAACTGAGACATTTAGCCTGCGGTCACATGTGTGTGTGTGTGTGTTGGGAATGCATGCAAAATTGCTTTCCTGACACCACAGAAACGTGCTGCCCTTGTTAATGACACCCTCATGCATCTGCTGAGATGTACGTATTCACATCCACCACACGGTGCTGTGGCCCCATGTTGTTTTGAAAAGGGTTCTACCTCCAATTTGCTTACCTTTGCAGAACAGGCTGATGTTAGGCTGAATGACCACAGTTGTAGGTAGGACTATCAAGCATGCCCCTTTACATGCCAAGTGGGCACCATTCAGCAGAAGTGATGGTGGATATGACCTCAGGGGGGCATGATACACATATGAATGCCACCTCTATTTACATAGCAATGCTGGTCAGCTGCTATTTACATATTAATGCTGTCACTATTTACATATCAATGCAGGTTATTTACATGTAAAAACAGGGTCTGCAAGTGAGTCATCTGTACATGGTAATAGGCAGAGCTGGACAGCATTAGTAACAGAACTTCACACTGAGATATTAAGACACAGTACAGGACTTAAACTTCAAGGGGCAAGGGAATTTGAACTGGGATAGTTGGCAAGTATGAGGCAGCTGCTTTGGGCCCCACAACAATGATGGGGCCCAGGGCAGATGCCTCTTTTGCCCTGCCTTAAAAATGGCCATGGATGCTACTTGACACTATAGACAGCATCATGATCGAGATCCTACTGGTACTCAATTCTTGATTATAGATCAATACATTGCCCCATGGAGGGGAGGAGCCAATAAAAGAGTTTCTAGACTAGAAACTTTCTGGATATACGAATTACAGACCCACTATCCACAAGGAATGAATGTGGAGTGGGACATTAATTTGTTTATAAACCAATCCTAAAGGAAAGACTTTTCCATTATATTCATTTTATTTTATATTATATTTTATTTTTTAATATTCACTTTGTATTGGATTTACCTTAATTTGACTGCATATGGCTATTTTTATATTTTCCACTTTATGGAGAAAATATATTTTTAAATGTGTATTTTTATTAAGATTTAGATATTTTCATTAATATTAAATCTATACTATTCGGGGGGCGTGGCTGACCATGGCGGAGTCCGGACGCTGATTCCTGAGCTCCCGACACACGGAGCTATCCCCACGGCCGTTTTTCTAGCCGAGACAGTCACCCGACTGATGCCCAGAAGGAGGAGGTCCCAGAGCGTCCCGCGGCCCCGAACATCGGTGGTAATCACCCGCTACTTTGGCTCCCGGGACCCAGAAACTCCGGTCCTCGTGGAGTCGGCCACAGCCAACATGGCGCCGGCGCCTCCGACCACAAGCCGCGCATCGGCGAACAGACCTTCCCCACGATCAAGCCTCACCGCTTCACCAGGGGCTCCCGCAGATGAGGTGAGAGACTGCTCTCCGATCCCCTCACCAAGCCTAAGCCTGTCTCCCTCACATGCCGCCGCTGAAGACAGGCACGATGCTGTAGATTTACTCCCTTTAGAAGCCCTGAAGCAGATCCAACACAGCTTAGCCACTCTCCCTACTAGACAGGAGCTGGATAGCTGGGCTCAACGTATTGAATCCTCCCTCAAGAGAGAGGTGGAGGATCTTCGGGCTCAGGTCACCCACACTGATAATAGGGTCACTACTATTGTCTCTGATCAAGCTTCGCAGGAGACCCGCATTACTGCTTTGGAATCCATAGTGTCCCACCATAGATCCCAACTCCTCCAAGTCCGACTAAGGTCAGAAGATATCGAGAACAGGAGCAGGAGGAATAACATTAGGATTCGGGGTTTACCGGAAGCTACGGCTCCTGGGGACCTTGCGGTAACTATTACGTCCATTTTTAACTCCTACCTCGATAGAGCTCCGACCACAGAAATTGAGTTGGACAGAGTACACAGAGTGTCTCCGGGCATGACCCCTGCTAGCGGACGCCCAAGGGATGTTTTGTGTCGTGTCCATTACTATAAAGTGAAAGAACTGATCCTTCGGAAGGCTTGGCACAGGGGTCCTATTGACTTTGACGACACTTCTATTCAACTCCTGCCAGGTCTGTCCCGTGCTACCCTAGGGATGCGCAGGGCAGTTAGACCCCTCCTAACTGCTATACGCGAATCTGGAGCTACATATACCTGGGGCTTCCCATTTCATGTGCAAGTGAAGAAGGAAAATTGCCAATTCACCCTGAGGTCACCGGACCAACTCCCTGAGCTCTTTTTGTCCTTGGGATCTGACCCGATCCCCGTACCCAATTGGTTGGATGTCCTTCTTGATGATCCGGTTCCACAGATATCCAACCCCTTGCCCCAAAGGCGCAGAAGGTCCCGTTCCAGCGGTGCGGTCTCTGGTCAGGCTCACATCCATCCTTCTGACCCGGAACTGTGACAACCATCATGTGCCCTGTGATCTTCCCAGGATGACCATGCACGGTCTTACTTACAGCCTGAATCCCTCGGTCATGAATCTTTGCTCCCGCTGGCTACATCCTAGCTAACTTTAACCTTACAGGCCAAGTTACACAAAGAACCAGAGTCACATGTCTAAGCGGAGTGATGGGCAGGTTCTATATGACATTCAGTTAATATGGGGTAGCTTTGTTTTCTGTTTCCAGCTCATCCCCTTCCAGGTTCCTCTGCCAGAGGGATGGCACATAAGGACTTGCCCCTTTCACCCCAGCTCTCCTGGTTGTGTGGCCTGATCAGGGAGGTTTAGGGGGCATTCCATAACTTGTTAAGGTTACAAATACATTAAGCTGTTTTCTGTTGTATTTTTTAGTTCCGTTTTTCTTTATGTTATCCTGCTACAGCGGCCATTGCACTGCTCCCTGCAACATATATGACAATCGCAGACTCTTTCCCTCTCAAACGGTTGGTATTTGGGTCCCGGAGATCCTGCCAGTCCCTAAATAACTGAGTATTCGGTTTCTTTTATATCCCTCACATTTATATTGGCAGGGAGTGGTTCAATGGCTAGCTTCAGGCCCCAGTCAGATCGCTATGTTTAAGGTCCCCGTGACTTACTGTTACTTCACCTTGGCCCATGTGTGTTGTCGGGTTCGCCACGGTCAACACTTCCCCCACATAGGCCCGCTCTCCACCCGCGTTTTTAGGTGGAGACCATAAATTAGTCTTGTGTTTACCAGAACTTTCTGGTACAAGTGCATTTATTGTTGTGAATTTGTGCTACCACCCTTGAGGGAGTTTTCCCAACAGGTGGTCTACTTATCTATCTTTCTTTCCCTCTTCTTCTCTTTCTTTCTCTTTCTCCTTTTCCTTCCCCTCTCTCTCTCCCCCCCCCTCCCCCCCCCCTTTTTTTTTTTTTTTCTTTTAGGGAACACTTCGTTCATCACCATGCCAAAAGTTACCTTGCTCTCCCTGAATGCTCACGGGCTGAATATCCCAGAGAAGAGGTCGCAGGTGCTAGGTGAGATTTGGAGAAATCGTGCCCACGTAGCCTTCCTCCAGGAGACTCATTTTAAAGCTTCAAAACCCCCAAGATTCGGGAACTTCAGGTACCCTTTTGTTTACCACAGCTGCTCCCCAGACTCTAAATCTCGAGGGGTAAGTGTTCTCATCTCTAAAAATGTGGCTTGGTCGATGTCAGCTGTCTTCAGTGACAAACTGGGACGTTACATCTTTGTGAAGGGATCTATCTATGGGCAGGTTGTTACCCTAGTCAACATCTACGCCCCTAATATAGGTCAGGTGGGCTTTATTGAGGACTGCTTGGACAAACTGACTGACTTTGCAGAGGGACAGGTGATCTTGGGAGGAGACCTAAACGTAGCTTTGGACCCCCTGTTGGACACCTCCACGGGTTCCTCGCATCTGTCGTACATGGCCCTTCGTCGGATTAAGAAAGCCCTGACAGCTGTTCACTTGGTGGACGCGTGGAGGATTACACACAGCGACACTAGGGACTATACCTTTTTTTCGTCCCCTCATAACTCTTACTCGAGACTGGATTATTTTCTAGTACACCAATCGGCCCTTCCTTTAGTGTCTTCCAGCAGTATAGGGGTGAGATCCCTCTCAGATCACGCACCAATTTTACTGACACTCATGTTAGGAGGGGGGCGGCCACATCAACCAGGGTCTTGGCGGTTAAATGAGAGCTTAATCCAGAAGCCACCATATGCAAAAATGGTGGAGGAGGAGATTAAGGCTTACTTTGCAACCAATAGAGCTTCGGTGTCCTCGCCTTGCTTGTTATGGGAGGCGCACAAATGTGTAGTCAGGGGAGTACTTCTAAAATTGGGAGCTAAAGTCAAGAAAGACAGTCAACGAGAGGTGGACTCTCTCTTGGAGCACATTGGGGTCCTGGAAAAGCAACATAAACTATCTCTAGCCCGAGACGTAGCCGTAGATCTACAAAATTTACGTAACTCCCTTAATTCTCTCCTGATGGCTAAAGCAAAAACCAAATTCATGTACTCACGGAGACAATTCTATGAATTTGGAGGTAAACCTGGCAGACCCCTAGCCCGTGCATTACGTGATACCACGGCACGTTCCTATATCCCCTCTCTGACGTCCCCGTCGGGCCAAAAAATCTTCAAATCACAAGAGATTGCCAACTGCTTTCGCAGCTATTACGAGAAACTTTACAATTTGACCCCTACGGTAACAGAGTCTACATCACAGACTCACAACTCGTTAATAGACGAATACCTGCTCACTTCAGGTGTTCCCACGTTGACGTCTCAGGAGAGGGAAGAAATGGAAGACCATATTACAGAACAAGAAGTGCTCAAAGCCATCAAAGGTATGGAAGTATGCAAAACACCGGGACCCGATGATTTCCCCTTGCTTTATTACCAGACATTTGCATCACATTTGGTGCCGCGTTTTGTGCAGGCCTATAATGCGCTCCTGGATGGGACCCCACTCCCTAGGGACTCCTTATTTGCTCACATAGTTCTGATTCCTAAAGAGGGTAGAGATGCGACAGACTGTGCAAACTACCGCCCAATATCTTTATTGAATACGGATCTCAAGATATTTACAAAAATATTAGCTAACCGTCTGATCTCCTTTGTCCCCAAATTAATCCATTACGACCAAGTAGGTTTTGTCCCAACCAGGGAAGCCAGGGATGATACGATTAGGGCCTTGAATCCTATCCACTTGACCCGGTCCAGGAAAACTCCAATGTTGCTGATTTCAGCTGACGCGGAGAAAGCCTTTGCCTGGGTCAACTGGCTCTTTATGAAACGCACGTTGAAGCATCTTGGCCTAGGGCCCCATATGTGTCAATGGATAGAGGCAATTTACTCCCAACCCTCAGCAGCAGTCCGAGCCAATGAAGCAATTTCAGCCCCCTTTCCCTTGAGCAACGGGACAAGACAGGGATGCCCATTGTCACCTTTAATATTCATATTGGTATTAGAACCCCTGCTAGCTCACATTAGGAATGATCAAAATATAAAGGGCGTCAGCACCGGCAACGCACAGCATAAAGTTGCGGCTTACGCCGATGATTTATTATTTTTTGTGACAAGTCCCGTCACTTCCATCCCCAATTTATTACAGGCGCTCAAAACATACTCTGCTCTCTCTAATTATAAAATTAATGTGCACAAATCTGAGGCTTTAAACATTAATTTACCCAAGGAGACTCTCAATATTATTCAACAGAATTTCCCCTTCTCATGGGCTCGCCACAAAATGAAATATCTGGGCGTTTATCTTACCCCTCAGTATCAGCAGTCTTCCAAGAGAATTACGTTCCCTGTCTTGCCTCTCTACGTCTAGATCTCCAGCGCTGGCACAAGAATACTTTCTCCTGGTTCGGAAGGAACAGCATTTTAAAGATGGCGGTTCTGCCAAAATTATTATATCTCCTCCAAACATTGCCAATAACGGTCCCAAAACACTTCCTTCGCTCTGTCAGAGGGGAATTTTTGAATTTTCTATGGGGCTACAAAGTAAAAAGATTGTCTCATCATATCTTGTCCTTACCAAAAGACCAGGGCGGCTTGGGGTTCCCAGACCCGTTTAAATACTACCAGGCGGTTCATTTAACTAGAGCCCTAGACTGGGCCAAACATGCCTCAGAGAAGGAATGGGTGGGGGTGGAGCAGGCATTGACATCTCTCCCGCTCCCAACTTTGATGTGGCAGACTTCTACCTTGCCAGTACCCCTGAAATCCCACCCTTTGATTGGGACTACTGTGTCGGTGGCAGTAAAAACGGGTTGTGTCACGTTGGTCTCCCACACTCCCTCACCTTTGTCACCGGTAATTGGCGCTCAGGAGTTCCCATGTAGTCTATCGGGGAGGAGGTTTAGGGAATTTCTGATGATCAACAGATTTAGGTTTCAAGACTTCCATCACGAGGGTCGATGGTGTAACCATCGAGGAAATACAAGCAATGCGTTCGCCACCTTTAGATAGATGGAGAGCAACACAGATCAGACATTTGCTTACCTCCTCACAGTTCGTGCCATCCACTAGTCATTCCACGTCTGCTTTTGAGAGGCTCTATCTGGATCCTACTCCCCTCCGTCATCTACTGTCCTTAATGTATGGGTTTCTAGTCGACCCCCAGGACGGCTTTATACCTCATTATATACGGAAATGGGAGAATGATCTGAGTCGAGTCTTCTCAGAGGAGGAGAGAGAACAAATTTTATACTTTGCACACCGTTCCTCAATGGCGAACAGGTTCCAGGAGGTTGGGTTTAAGATAATGACTCGTTGGTATAGAGTGCCCAAGCTTCTCCACAAAATATACCCTTCAGTTCCTTCCTCCTGCTGGCGTTGTCAGCATCCTGACGGTTCGTTACTGCACATTTTCTGGACATGCCCCCGGGTTCGTCCCTTTTGGGAAGCCATTAGGCGCATAGTTCTTAGACTGACGGACATTACACTTGCAGATGATCCGGCTCAGTGCCTGCTCCACCTTACCCCGATGTTGAGACGTCATTATAAGAAATCCCTCTTGATACACCTTCTAAATGCCGCTAAAATTTGCATTCCGCAAAAATGGAAATGCTCAGACCCCCCGTCAGTGGATAGCTGTGGTGAATGAAATTAATCTGATGGAACAATTGACGGCTGCATTACAACGTAAGTAGGAAAATTCAACAAAACCTGGTTTTACTGGCACGATTTTCGATTCTCTCAGGATTACAACACCTTTGTGACCCCCTCAGTAGAGCTATAGTGACAGAGCATGTTTCTCTCTCCAAGGGCCTCCGCCTTCGTCACTCCCCCCCCCCCCTTTTTTTTTTCTCCTACCCCCCCTCTCTCCCCTTACTGTTCTCACATCCTTTCTCTCTTCTAAACCCGCCTCATCTTATCGGTTCTCACCATGTTCATGTTTTCTTCCCTTTCTTCGGATTTACGAACTGTTATGTCTTCTTCATTATTTGAAGAACCTGTTTGTGTACACCTGACTAGGGGCGAGCATATTGTCTTTTCATTGTACATTGTAGTACTTTAGGTTTAATGTGGGTGAGCTGGCGCTATTTTTGGCGCCAGCCGACTTGCCATTTTCATATAGTATGTTAATGCTTTGTCTTTGGTTTATGTATCAGCCTGCCCTCAATGTACAAACTGTCAGTGTTGGTCTTGTTTTGTCCTACCTGGTGTACTCAATAAAAACACTTTAAATGAAAAAAAATCTATACTATTCATATTATTTTTGTATATGAAATAATGCACTACCTTATTTATATTTTATAATTTTTATTTTCTATATCTTTTGGTAATGCCATCTAGTGGATTTTTTTCGGTATCATCCATAAACAGATTTTTACTTTTTGGAGCCCTGCCTATGTGTTTTCACCATAAAGTGGGGCATGTGATGATATCTGAATAGGATATTTTTATTGTTTTTTGTGCCCATCTTTAAACTGGCTGAACGGTCTCGTCATGGGATGCTACTCAGGTCGAGGCCTGATTCAGCATTTGGATGTGGGTACCGTGACATTTGTGATGTGGCTGCGTCCCGAGTGGCCGCGTCATCTGACCTGGAATAGTCCCGTCATGTGTTGCTACCCATGTTGAGGCTTGGTCCAGTTCTCGGATCTTATGTTGCGACGTTCGTGACAAAACAACGTTGCAAACGGCCGCGTCATCTGACTAATTCTAAAGCGAGACGTGGTTTTATCTCCTGGTTACAACGCTACGGAGATCTGACGCAGTGACGTCACGTTTGAGCCTCATAACGAGGCTGGGATCCGTTTTTATAATTTTTAATCCCTGCTTTTAAATTTTTCTAATCCATTTTTCTGTTTACATTGGGGAGCTTATGTGTGGCCTATTGCTTCCCACACACATATATATATGTATTTATGGACTACAACTATTCCTATTAGATTTACAAGGTTTAAGACACCTAATTTTGATCAACACTTCTGGTCTAACAACCGGAAGTGACACAAATAATGTTTACTTCCAGTATTATGCATTTTTCATGTGGGGTCATTAGGGATTTATAAGCGGTAGTGTTTGTGGGGTCTGCACCCCAGATGATGTCTTTTTAGTTGAAACGCGTTGGGGTGGACCCACACATATATACTGCTCTTGTTCCTGTATTTATTAAGCCTATTTGAAGATCCTCTAACATGTGAGTTTACATTTTTTCAACTTTAATAAACCCTATTTAAACAGCATCACGCTATGGAAATTTTTTATCTATCTCTGCATGGTTTTCGAACACCGAGCCTTTTGTCCTATCGGAATACTATCTCCAATTTGATTTTTGAAACCGTCTGTGCCAAGTTGGTGGTTTGATCCAAGACCTGTCATGTCAGTTTAGCCCGGTGTATCCATCAAGTCAGTTGACTCACATGCCTGTATGACTTGGGGGGCATAAGCCTCTCCAGGTCATCGACATCTGGTAAGCCTCCTTTTGTTCACAGGTGGTGGCCCATTTGTTATCACAGTTTCTTTGGAGTATCAACGCCGTGCGAATATCTGCCTAAGTGTGTTTTGGATCATCCTCGGACTTGTCAAATTTATATGTACTTGTCAAATCTAAAAACATACTTGCTAGCTTTGTTCTTCATATTCACATCATAATTGTTATTTATTGTGGTATAATTGTTTTATTTATGTATTTAGTCACTTTTTATTGACTCTACTCACGTTTATAGTAGGTCATTCATTGATTTTTTGCATATCATGTTGTTTATTTAGCATGAGTCACTTATTCAGCATGAGTCACTTTTTTCACTAAGGTAGATCCTTTATGCACCTTTATGTGTACCCTTTTGCATAGTAGGGTACTCGTTTAGTACTTTTTTACCTTTCATGGTCAAATTTAATATTTATGTATGGTATAATAGCGCTACACTTTTTTACACCTACTAAAATCACATATTGCACATGCCGTTACAGCTGAAGGAGTCTGACCCGTTCCGCACAATATAAATGCTGGGGATACGCAGGTCCGTATATTAAGAACACGTTGACCGTGTGTACATACATGTAAAGGAAACATGTGCAGAACAGGCATATTAAACACATTAATTGATAAAATATCAAATGCATAAAAATGGTATAAAAGTTGATTAAAAATCAAATCTTGGATCAATATCATAATAATCATAAAAATCATACTTAAAACTAGAAAGACCTGGCCATCAAATGGTTAACTGTGTGCCTTGTTTACATAGGTAAATCGCTATTCTGCCTGTGTACTAAACAATCGACGCATGCCAGCGGTACCCACCACCAGTGGTGCGCGTGAGCGCCCCAGACCTGGAAGTTCCAGATCACGCACTAGGTACATGATTTGGCGCAGAGCGGCCGCCCTGACGCAGTATACCTATGGTGGGTGGTCTGCAACTGGTTAAGCAGAGGCCCTAGAGAATAAAATGGTGGGTGTAGCAAATTTTTTTATGGATATTCATAGAGAAAGGTCCCAAACACTGCACAGCTACCAAAGCCTTTAGAGAACATGTGAAAGCAGCCTGAGCCAGCTTCATCCAAAGTCACGCACCCAAGACGTTTAACCCCACCCACGGGGCTTAATTATGGAGGTGAGGAATTAGATGGGGCCCTGCCCAACCAGACCCCATCGCAGAAAACACAAGATGGATTTACCAGAGCGGAGACCTCAAGTTTTAGGAGGTTGCAAACCCAGAAGAAGGCCAAATACGTACATGTATGTGATAATGTCTGTACCTGCCATCCGCTCGCAGTATATTTACTGTGAGCCGTGGGCAGGTGGCTAAAGTGTAAACGAGGCTACAAATTTTTTTGTTTTTAGATTTTTTTACTGGGTCCAATCGGGAAGACCTCTCACTTCCTGTTTTGGTGAAAACGCTAGGATTTTGGAATTCTAATGTCTAATTTTGGTGATAGGGATGAGCCGAACACCCCCCTGTTCGGTTCGCACCAGAACCTGCGAACAGGCAAAAAATTTGTTCGAACACTCGAACACCGTTAAAGTCTATGGGACATGAACATGAATAATCAAAAGTGCTAATTTTAAAGGCTTATATGCAAGTTATTGTCATAAAAAGTGTTTGGGAACCTGGGTCCTGCCCCAGGGGACAAGGATCAAGGGGACAAGGGGGTCCCCACGCCATTTTTTTTTTTTTTTAATTTTGGCCGGGGTTCCCTTTAATATCCATACCAGACCTGAAGGGCCTGGTATGGAATTTAGGGGGACCCCCATGTGATTTTTTTTTTTGGATCGGGGTTCCCCTGTGGGGAATTCCCATGCCGTTTTTATCAATGAACTTTTATGTGTATTGTCGGACCGGCAATGCAATAGCCGCGAGTAGTTTTAAACAACTTTTTTTCCTTTGAAATGTCATTTTGCTGTCAGACTGTTCTAAACACGGGAAACATGCGCCCCTTTACAGGCATACTATAGACACCCCCCAGGTACGAAATTTAAAGGGATATTACACTTTTATTGTTTCACTTTAAGCATTAATAAAATCACTGCTCCTGAAAAAACAGCCATTTTTAAAACTTTTTTTTGCAATGATCCATGTCCCCTGGGGCAGGACCCAGGTCCCCAAACACTTTTTATGACAATACCATGAATATAAGCCTTTAAAATTAGCACTTTTGATTTCTCCCATAGACTTTTAAAGGGCGTTCTGCGGCATTCGAATTTGCCGCGAACACCCCAAATTGTTCGCTGTTCGGCGAACTTGTGAACAGCCGATGTTTGAGTGGAACATGAGTTCGACTCGAACTCGAAGCTCATCCCTAGTTGGTGACATTAGGTTTGGCTATGCAAACACTTGTTGATTTAAAGCACAGGTTCAAACCGCTGATGGACCGCTCCATGTACATATACTGCATCAAGGCGGCCCTTAAGCGCAAAATCACGTACTTGTACGTGATTTTTTTTCTTCGGCTCTGGGGTGTGTGCCGGCATAGCCCCGTTCCCGCTGTGATTGGGCCCAGCAGGAGCCAATCAGAGGGTCCTGCAGACCCAAAGTCCGCGGGAAACCCAGTGATCTTTCCGAGACAAGGCAGAACGGCGGTCTGCCTATGTAAAGAAGGCAGATCGCTGTTCTGCTAGTAAGAAGGACAGAGATCTTGTGTATCTGCTAAGCACCAAAAGAAAGCTCTATTTGTGGGGGAAAAAAAGGACATCAATTTTATTTGGGTACAGTGTCGCATGACCACGCAATTGTCAGTTAAAGCAACGCAGAGCCGTTTTGCAAAAACATGGCCTGTCATTAAGGAGGGGTAAACCTTCTGGAGCTAAAGTGGTTAAAGACAAGAAAGATGCAGCATATAGTGGACATAAAGAGGGATTATACTTTGCTCTCTAGTGGCTTTTACTTTCTCTTCATTCCAGCTCTGCAGCCTATGCAAGAATGTTCAGTATTCAACACTTGCAGGATGGTTGGATGCCTGTCTCCCCTGCTGCATTGCTGTGGCTTCATCCTCCAACTGCTCTTTCAATAGAGGACTCAGCAGTGACATAACAATTGGAGGAAGGAGCCACATTGTGTGGTGGGGAACAAAGGCATACGACACACCTGGGAGGGAGTGTTGAATGATTTGCAGACTGACAGAGTCTGTGGGGCTGAAAGAGGATTGCTAGGATGGGTTGTTGGGGGAATGGAGAATGAGGTAAGCAAAGGTTATTTTACTCTCCCCTAGCCTGAATTAGCAGTTAACCCTTGTAGTGAGGGCACAGAGCTCCACTGCAAGTGAGAATGTTTTGGGTTACTATCTTTAAAGAAACATGAATGTTAACAAAATGAGGTGGACAGCTTCTGCAATGCCCCCCCCCCCCCCCCCCCCCCTAGAAGCCGCTGGCAGGGTAATCACCATAATCCTGAAATGAATCCAGAATGGATGAAACATTGAGGAGCTGAAAGAAGAGATGTAATCCAGTACCATGTGTGGGCCTTTGACCTCCTCTAGCATGCAGTGCACACCTTCTCCTCTCCCCATGTGAGTGCAAAGGAGGAGAATTCAAGCCAAGATAATTCAAGATATTTTGTGTACAGAAGTGTGTAAGAAACGTGTTCATACGCCTCCTGCTTCCCTCCTATCCAGGCATATTGTCAGGACATGTAGTATGTTATATAGGACATGTAGTGAAGGCATACAGTACTGTCAGGACATGAAAGGAAATTGTATGACACGTAATGAAGGCATATTATTGGGACATGTAGTAAAGGCATACAAGTGAAGGCCCCCAGATCCTGCCCCCCCACGTGAATGAGTATGGGGTACATCATACCCCTACCCATTCACCTGGAAAAAAAAGTGTCAAAAATAAAACACACTACACAGGGTTTTAAAATAATGTATTGGGCAGCTCCGGTGGTCTCTTCCTTCTCCGCGCTCTCTTCCCGCTATCCGGTTATCTGCTGTCGGGTTCTTCTGCTGTTTTGCTAGCTCTTGCCTGGTCTTCCCTGTCTCCTTCTCATTTTGACAGGACGCTCTCTCCCGCTGTAAAACTGTGTGCACGGGGCGGGGCCTCCATAGGCATGGGGCGGGGTCATCGGGTGATGTCATCCAGTGACCCCGCCCCCTTATGATGTCGCCCCTCGGGGCATGATGGGACGGTGGGCGGGGGTCATCAGATGACATCACCCGGTGACCCCGTCCCATGCTTATATAAGCTTGCACGCTGCATTACAGAGGGGGAGAACGTCGTGTCAACATCAGAAGAAGACCGGGCAAGAGCTAGCAAAAGAGCAGGCAAAAGAGCAGAAGATAGCTCTGGAGGCCCGGCACAAGACTCCAGACAGAGGGAGAAGAACCAGAGAGCGGAGAAGAGTGAGCAATAGCTAACAGAAGATATCTCTGGAGGCCCGGGAGAAGAACCAGAGAAGAGGGAAGAAGACCGGGCAAGAGCTAGCAGAAGATAGCTCTGGAGGCCCGGGAGAAGAACCAGGGAAGAAGACCGGGCATGGAGCTAGCAAAAGAGCAGAAGATTGCTCTGGAGGCCCGGAAGAAGGACCAGAGAAGAGAGTAGAAGACCGGGAATAAGAGATAGCGGAGGAGGCCTGGCACAAAGCATAAAGGCAGAGAAACGCTTAACGAGGGTTAACGCTGTATACCAAGAACCAAGCAGACCGCTCCTAAGTCCACCGGAGGGAGGGCATAATACCCCCCCACACCGCCATCCTCATCACCCCCCCACACAACACAAAGGCTCTTCTCGGAGCCACCACATCCTCCTCACAAAGAGCTCCATACTATCTCATCACCACTACATCATACAAATACTCCTCACCACATCTCTACACCCCCCATCACACCGCACTCACATCTCTAACATTTCTAAGATGATTACAAAGTAACAATTCACACTTCTCTAGGAAGGAGATCTTTTCTCGTGCCGATCTCTTCCCACCACAATACAATATATAGGAGAGGAAAACAAGACACCTTCCTAGAAAGATTCTCTTCATATCTCTAGACTTCCCTCATCATTACCAGGAGATCGGGAAAGAAAACCCGTTCAAGAGAAATACAAAGTCATCTCCTCCCCTCCTGTACACAGATCCCGGGATCACCTCTTTCTCAGCTCCGGTGTAGAAATCCTACAACTGACTAGTAAGAAATCTCACACTCACTATTCATTCTTCTGTATGAAGACGAGATTTCATCTCCCCGATCTATCACAGGAATCTCTCCTCTGCTATTCTGCAACTTTCTCCAATCTACCCCTCACACACACACCGATCACATTGTTACACCTTCCCATCAGCACATCTTACACTCTTCTCTATTTCTTCTCATTCATTATCTACAAAAGACAATTATTGGCACCCTGGAGAGAGTTGTACATTTCTCATTCCAAGCGTCAAATTATTTTATATGTCAGCCAATCAGCAGATAGTGATCTGTACGGTGAGTGCAGAACTCCATCATCTGCAAACTGCACAGCGATGAGATTTCGGCGAGCAATTTGAAAATATTCCGATCAGTCAATCACAGCCTCTTGTGGTTCCTGTGTCAGACAATAAGATCTTTTATATTATCATACAGGGAGCTTTCTAAAAGCGGGGCCGGGAGATCAAATTTTAATCCAAATGTGACATCGGGGCTGCTAATCCTCTTCATATTATTTGTGGGTGAAAATATGGAATTCTATTCTATGACAGTGAAGAGTCCATTCTCCGCATAACACAATGTTTTTGTTGCTGATCATTCTAACATGTCCGATCAGTACAATAGTAAACTGGACCTTGGTGTAAAGAGTTGGGAGGCCCCTGCCCTAGCCACTTTCGGACCGCCCACTTCTCTTAAACGCACAATTTTTTTTGTGTCATTTTTTTAAACGACTTTTTTTTTTTTTTTTTTTTGCATTTTAGTCTAAATATGAGATCTGAGGACTTTTTGACCCCAGATCTCATATTTAAGAGGACCTGTCATGCTTTTTTTCTATTACAAGGGATGTTTACATTCCTTGTAATAGGAATAAAAGTGATCCAAATTTTTTTTTTTAAACGGTGAAAAAATAAATAAAATAAAGTAAAATAAATAATAATAAAAAAAAATAAAAATTTTAAAGCGCCCTGTCCCGACGAGCTCGCGCGCAGAAGCGAACGCATACGTGAGTTCATGAAGACGGTGGTCAAACCACACATGTGAGGTATCGCCGCGACCAGTAGAGTGAGAGCAATAATTCTAGCCCTAGACCTCCTCTGTAACGCAAAACATGCAATCTGTAGAATTTTTTAAACGTCGCCTATGGAGATTTTTAAGGGTCAAAGTTTGACGCTATTCCACGAGCGGGCGCAATTTTGAAGCGTGACATGTTGGGTATCAATTTACTTGGCGTAACATTATATTTCACAATATAAAAAAAAAATTGGGCTAACTTTACTGTTGTCTTATTTTTTTTTTCAAAAAAGTGAATTTTCTCCAAAAAAAGTGTGCTTAGAAGACCGCTGCGCAAATACGGTGCAAAAAAAAGTATTGCAATGACTGCTATTGTATTCTCTAGGGTGTTAGAAAAAAAAACAATATATAATGTTTGGGGGTTCTAAGTAATTTTCTAGCAAAAAAACCTGTTTTAAACTTGTAAACACCTAAAATCCAAAACGAGGCTGGTGTTAAAGTGGCTAGAGAGAAATCTATCACTACAAATGACCAAGATTTACTATCAAGATTTGACCCACCATAGACTATAATTGGATGTGCCACAAAGTAATGATTACTGAGCTTTAGGGGTAAAAAATGTTGACGGATTCTCTACTTAGTAAAAAAAAAAAAAAAAAAAAAAAATATTATATATATATATATATATATATATATATATATATATATATAATTTTTCTTTTTCTTTATACAGTATATTTTCTGAGTAGACTATATAGATAGCTGTGTGGAAAAATGTGGCAATAAACTTAGAGTATTTGAATGACAATATATTTATCATGATGAAATAATGATACATCACCACCAGAATAAACGACTTACTAGTCTGCTGTGTGCAGTGGCTACAAACTTACAGTTGTCATAATGAGCAAAGATTGATAAATAGTACATGAAATATGACATGTTCTCATCAGATGACACCTTTGTATCTCTAACAATCTCCCCCATCACATCACACAAGGATCTCAGGTCTCCGGCTGATGTTTTTGTTCCAGGCTCCTTCTACTCAGCTATAGATGAGCAGAGTTCTGTATTAGAGGGAAATGTTTCCTGATCTTCACTCTTCACTCATCTAATGTGAAGATGATTGTAGTGGGAGATGTGAGAAGATTGTTTTCTGATGAGAATGTGTGTAGAAAAGCAGGTAGAAGGAAGAATGGGGGACACACTCAGGAGGATGGATGTGTTTGCAGCCTCTGTGTTCAGCCTCCTGAGCAGATCATGAGAGCGGTAAGTGACAGATCGATAAGTGACAGTCCAGTGAGCAGATCGGGTCCCCGATGAAGATTGGACATCCTTCCATTTCTTATTATAATCGTTTTTCTCTCGAAACACAACAAGAGAGAGAAGATTCCCCAACACTGGAGACAGTGGGCATGTCTAACGTGTAACCAATAGCAGTGCAGAAGGCAAGTACTATATCAACCAATAGTAGTGCAGAACGTCTCTATATAAGCCAGAGCACCACACACTGTATTTATCTATTTTCAAAACCTCGTTGAGCATCATGATGGAGACTGAGAGCGCCCCAGCCGCCGCTCCTCAGGCGGAGCCCGCCGCCAAGAAGAAGGCGACTAAGAAGGCGGCAGCCGGAGGAGCCAAGAAACGCAGCAAGAAGCCGTCCGGTCCCAGCGTGTCCGACCTCATCGTCACAGCCGTGGCCGCTTCCAAGGAGCGCAGCGAGGTCTCCCTGGCCGCCCTCAAGAAGCTCCTGGCCGCCGGAGGATACGATGTGGACAAGAACAACAGCCGCCTCAAGATCGCCATCAGGGCGCTGGTGACTAAGGGGAGCCTCGTCCAGGTCAAAGGACATGGAGCCTCCGGATCCTTCAAGATCAACAAGAAGCAGCAAGAGGGCGACAAGGCCAAGAAAGTCACCAAGAAGAAGCCATCGGCTGCGGCCAAGCCCAAGAAACCTGCGGCCGCCAAGAAGCCAGCCAAGTCCCCCAAGAAGAAAGTCCCCAGCAAAGCAGCCAAGAGCCCCAAGAAGGCCGCCAAGAAACCGGCAAAGGCTGCAGCTTCTCCCGCCAAGAAGGCGACAAAGACCCCCAAGAAGCCCAAAGCTGCAGCCAAGCCGAAAAAAGCCACCAAGAGTCCGGCTAAGAAGGCGGCTAAACCCAAGACAGCAGCCAAGCCCAAGAAGGCCGCTCCGAAGAAGAAATAAAGGCGGATAACTCCTTCATCTCCACCCCCCAAAGGCTCTTCTCAGGGCCACCTACCTCCTCCTAACAGAGCTACACCTACCTACCTACACCCACCTCCTCCTAACAGAGCCACACCTACCTACACATACCCACATCGCAAATGGCACACAGCGCTCCGCATGTCATCTCCTCTACTACAGAAGATCTAATAGGGGACACAAATCAGATATGAGCGCTGATTGGCTGCGGGACAGCCGATTAATATTGTATTCACTTATTTCATTCTCGAATGCGTTCGTTATAAGGAGAATCGTTCTAATGATCGGCTACAAGACTCCTGTGGTATGAGGAGAATGGAGTCTTTTCTAAACATTAATTACATATTCATAGTTCTATATACACTTCACATCCCGATGTGACTTTGAGGAAACATTTGTTTTTCCAGCTCGGTATCTAATCTTATGATCCTCGTATTGGCCGTCAGATAAAGCGGGCTAATTCGGATTGGTTGTAGCCGGACATAAATAAATTGTCCGCCAACATTTTAACATATTTGCAGCAACCGTTGATCCCCCAGATGGGCGATAATGAATGAATTTCCAGATGAATTGTTTTCCTCTCCAGTCCCGGATGTATTCCTCCCTGTAGTGTGAGCCGCCCCGGCAGAGATGTCTGATCTCCGGCGATGAGGGTTGTAGTATGGGAGGAGGTAGTAGAGGACATCCCTGAGCCCCCCATAGTGACGTGTCCATGTGGGCTGTGTAAGATTTACCCCCCAATCACATGTAATAATCTGATCCATCTTCAGATCTCTAATGACTTGACAAACATTCTCTTGTTACTTGGAATAAGAAATTGTCGGGTTTCTAGAAAATGTAATGATTTGTCTTGTGTGAAAGAATGTGAAGTAGAGACACAAAGATTGTACAATCTGTTCACAGGAACGTTTTGGGAAGTATTTGTATGATGTAGTGGTGATGA
Organism: Lithobates clamitans; assembly: GCA_037952925.1. Lineage (NCBI taxonomy): Eukaryota > Metazoa > Chordata > Amphibia > Anura > Ranidae > Lithobates > Lithobates clamitans. The sequence goes on from JBBGZY010000159.1 coordinate 4,601,660, forward strand.
GATAGTATGGAGCTCTTTGTGAGGAGGATGTGGTGGCTCTGAGAAGAGCCTTTGTGTTGTGTGATGAGGATGTTGGTCGGGGGGTGTATTAGGCCCTCTCTCCGCGGATGCGGCGTGCCAGCTGGATGTCTTTGGGCATGATGGTGACCCTCTTGGCATTCATGGCGCAGAGGTTGGTGTCCTCGAAGAGTCCTACGAGATAAGCCTCGGAGGCTTCCTGCAGAGCCATGACGGCGGAGCTCTGGAAGCGCAGGTCGGTCTTGAAGTCCTGGGCGATCTCTCGGACGAGGCGCTGGAAGGGCAGCTTGCGGATGAGCAGCTCGGTGGATTTCTGATAGCGGCGGATCTCTCGGAGAGCCACGGTTCTGGGCCTGTAGCGGTGAGGCTTCTTGACTCCGCCGGTGGCCGGGGCGCTCTTGCGGGCGGCTTTGGTGGCCAGCTGCTTGCGGGGAGCTTTCCCTCCGGCTGGACTTACGAGCGGTCTGCTTGGTTCTTGCCATGGCTGTATAATACATGAATCTATCCACGCCCGCCGAGGCCACCCCCTATTCATACATCCGGCCCCTTTCAGGATGCCGGGCGCCTGAATTACAGCTGCAGGGGTTTTTTTTTTAAAGCACCTGATTAGAGCCATAGGCTTCAAAATAGGGTGGGCTTGTGGCGCAGAGCATTGCGCCATGAGCCCACACAGGTGTTAGAAAATTCGCTGTTGAAACACTGATCCTCAATCCGGCCAATCAGAAGCGGGTGTGAGACCGAAAAGAGAGGACTCACGATTGGCCGCCAACGAGGAGGGAGGAAACGGAAGCCGTCGCCGCCATAATAACCTGTGGAGAGCAAGGGAACGGGAGGCTGCCGCCGTGATGTCCCGTGGAGAGCAAGGGGACGGGAGGCCGCCGTGATGACCCATGGAGACCAAGGGAACAGGAGGCCGCCGCCGCCGTGGAGAGGAAGGGGGATGGGAGGCAGCCGCCGTGATGACCCATGGAGACCTGGAGACCAAGGGAATGGGAGGCCACCGCTGTGGAGAGCAGGGGAAGCCGCCAGTGAAGCAAGGTAGTGCCACTGACCAACCGGGGGGGGGGGGTTGTGTCTCGGTGGCATACTGTTGCCACCCCCCAAAAAAAATTACCACCGGCCACCACTGATAGGCATACTTAAAAATATATAACATTTATTAGAGTTATAACAACATATTAGACACACAACGGATAAAACACATGAAAAAGTGCAAAAGTCAAGCAAACTACGTATATCTTGAAAAGCAGTTATGACACCATCTGAGTCAGCTTATGTGACCCATTTTTAACTACCTATGGGAATTGACCTGCCTATTTGCTTTACTCAGAATCTCCCTAGGACCCCCATTGTATCCTTGAAGCCCTGGTTTCTGGATGGATGGTGGACCGGGGAGGTTTTAATCACTTTTGCACGTTTACATGTATTTTATCTTGTGTGTCTAATATGTTGTTGTTATAACTCGAATAAAAATGTTGTTATATAATTTTTAGGAAATGCCTATAAAGTCCATTCTTTCAAAGCCCTAGTATACTGTATGTTATTAAATTAAAGGACGTGGCACAGCCTATTACACTGTCCACAGCGCCACCCTGTGGCGACAGCTTCTATATACATTGTTCACATTGGCCAACTATAAGCAGGAAGAGGAAGACGGATATTTTATTTTGATCATTAGGGGTTTGTTGACACTGCCCACACATCAAACTGGAACGTTTAGTGTGCAGGCAACTGTCTATTCCGATCGCAGTGAGCCAGCCACGTTTTACTGCATCACACGGATCCCTTTTCTTTCTTTTTTTTTTGTGTGAACTGTATGTGAAGCACACAAAGGGACAAGTCATTCATGTCACCATAGAGCAGTGCAGTGTGTTGAGCTGCTGTACAGTAATATGTAGTGCCTTCCTATGCGTTACGATACAGTGCAGCATGTCTGCATTTTACCGCGGCTCCAGGCTGCATTGCAGAGCACACAGGGCACATAGATAACAACTGTGTGACTGGCGTTCTTCCAGTGCACAAAAAATGCCAGTCACAGTACTATGTGTGAACCGGCACAGAATTTCTTCACACCGTGTCCGTTTACTGCACAACAACACACATGCATGGTGTGAACAGGGCACATAGAATACAATAGTTTCCTATGGGTACTGCTGTACTATAAATGTGTGGAGGTGTGCAGCAAAATGCAGCTCAATAGACATGATGTGAATAAGCCCTTCTTTAGTATTACAGCACTGGACGGTGCTCATGGGATACCCCTTTAGTATAATGGAAGGACTTCTCACTGCCATTGCTGGAAGAATGAGGATTTGCAACTTTCTTAAAGCGGAGCTCCGGTCGTTTTTGTGTTTATTAAAAGTCAGCAGCTACAAAAAGTGTAGCTGCTGACTTTTAATAAACACACACTCACCTGTCCCAGGATCCAGCGATGCGGCCACCCGAAGCCTCGCTCCTCTCCCTCTCTTCTCCGGTGCGCCGGCATTGCAAGTGTGGGCACCCGGCTGTGACAGCTTGCGGCTTTACAAGCTGCCCTGCGCGTCTTGAATGGTCGGGCAATCTTCTGTGACATGTCTTAGAAGATTGCAGGGAGGGAGGGGCAGAGGAGAACTTCCACTCGGCACCACGGCCCGAGCGGAAGTGGGAGCTGGGTACCTGTTAAAACTAGGTACCTGCGCCCCCCCCCCCCCAAAAAAAAATGACATGCCAAATGCGACATATCAGGGGGTCAGGAGTCCTTAAAGTGGAAGTTCCACTTTTGGGTGAAACGCCGCTTTAAGTGCGGAAACAGGAAAATGTGCGGAAATAACACGGCTTTGTGAGTTTTATTATAGGCTCTTGTAAGTTTTTTCATTTCAGGAAATAATAAAAATATATATATCCTATTACAAAAATAAAACTATTTTAAGTGATACTAAAGTATCAGTTTTTTTTTTTCATTTAAAAATAACAAACATGTTATACTTATCTGCTCTGTGTAGTGGTTTTGCACAGAGCAGCCCAGATCCTCTTCTTCTCGGGTCCCCCACAAGCCCCCCTGGTCCCTCACTCCTCCCGAGTCCCCCCACAGCAAGCAGCTTTCTATTGGGGCACCCGAGCTGAGCCGTGCCATTGCTCTGTGTGTCCATTAAGACATGAAGCTGTTGCCAGGCCCTGCCCCCTCTCTCCTCATTGGCTCCCTGACTTTGACAGCAGCGGAAGCCAATGGCGCCACGCTGCTGTCTCAGCCAATCAGGAGGGAGAGTTCCGGGCAGCCGAGACTCTCCTGCAACATCATTGGATCGAGATGGGGCTCAGGTAAGTATTGGCGGGGCGGGGGGGGGGGGGGGCTGATGTACACAGGTTTTTTTTTTTTTATCTTAATGTATAGAATGCATTAAGCTAAAAAACCTCCTGACTTTGCAACCACTTTAAGCCTGCTTTGTTTACATGTGATGGTCAGCAGTGAGAGATTCCATCATTTGCTCTGCTAGCAAGGTGAGATTTATAGAACTGAAATATAGAAAAATAAAAACAGAATTGAAGCCTAACAATTTAGTCACCGATTTGTCCGTTGAGCGGGGTACCTCCACAACTAATCAATGTCAACAAAAAGCAGCACAGGGGGAACTGGCAAGGTTACCCTAAACAGAAGTTGTACAAGGAGGACCAACCATGGTGTACAAATATAGAAAAAACTTTTATTGAAAAATACACAGATACTTGGCATAAATTTTGTCCAAAATGAACAGTACCCCCCCAAACATTGTCATAGAAGGTGCTACAGCCAGGACCTGTCACACACACAGATCACTACTCATAGCAGGCCTGCTTCGTGGCTCTCAAAGCTATAGATTGAAAAACGGGGGGGGGGGGGGGTTCAGGGACATACATGTCCTCACCGCGGCTTGTGTATATCAGTGAAAACACTGGTGGACAGCACAGTCACCTGTGTCCCACAGGGTCACAGTGTATCGCTTGAGATAAATGAAGCCACGAGGCAATAAAACAAATACTGAATGCTATATTCCCTTCACAGTTTAGGTAAATAGCTGGGTAGATCCAACACTAGATACTGGGGATAATGCAGCAAGTGTGCCCAATGTGTAACATTCAGTCTAAGGTCATAGATAACGACAGTCCATTAAAGCGGTTGTAAACCGCTGCACTTTTCTTTTTTTTTGTTACCTGCAAGGCAAAGGCATAATGTGCTAGTTTGCATCACATACTAGCACATTATGTGAAACTTAACTCAGAACAAAGCCTTCCAGCGATGCGAGGTCATCGCTGGAGAGGGCGTCCATCTATAACCGGTCTTGCTTCCGGGTTCACGTCCCTGGCTCTGTGACTGGCCGGTGCCGCAATGACGTCACTCCCGCGCATTCCTGTGGGAGCCGCCAGTCACGTCACACTGCTCTGAAGAAACAGCACAGGCGCCTGTTCCTTCAGCGGGCATGCACCAGTGATGTCACTGGCTGCATGGACAGTAAATATCTCCTAAACTGTACGTGTTTAGAAGATACTGTATTTACACTACCTAAAACTTAAAGATGGAGGTTTACTTCCTCTGTAAGTTATCCAGTAGGGCTTAATAGATAGATACAGCAGATCGCATATATCCAAAGCCGGACAGTTCACGTCTGTAGTTAGACTCATCGTCCCAAAACTTAAGATACATGGATGAATTGAAATGCCATGCTGGCTGTTGGGAAATTAAGCATATAGCTGGTAAGTAAATCCCATAAGCTGAGTGCTGTAACTGAGTGGCATCAGGTTCAAGGTATAAACAACTGGAGACGTGCCCTAATAAGCACACAGTCTAATACTAACACATCAGGCTCTTGGATAGCGGGTGACTCCAGTCTTACTAGACGAGCTCCCACACTCAAAGAAGTTATATAACTCAACACATTGTCAGCTTATGGGACTGCGGTATGGGGTAAAGGAGAGTATATGGGGCATGCATGGAGTGCACTATGGGGTAAAGGACAGTATATGGGGCATGCATGGAGTGCGCTATGGGGTATAGGAGAGTATGTGGGGCATGCATGGAGTGCACTATGGGGTAAAGGAGCATATATGGGGTATGCATGGAGTGTGCTATGGGGTAAAGGAGAGTATATGGGGCATGCATGGAGTGCGCTATGGGGTATAGGAGAGTGTATAGGGCATGCATGGAGTGCACTATGGGGTATAGGAGAGTATATAGGGCATGCATGGAGTGCGCTATGGGGTATAGGAGAGTGTATAGGGCATGCATGGAGTGGGCTATGTGGTAAAGGAGAGTATATAGGGCATGCATGGAGTGGGCTATGTGGTAAAGGAGAGTATATGGGGCATGCTTTGAGTGCGCTATGGCGTATGGGACATGCATGGAGTGTGCTATGGGTTATAGAAGAGTATATGGGGCATGCATGGAGTGCGCTGTGGGGTAAAGGAAAGTATATGGGGCATCCATGGAGTGCGCTGTGGGGTAAAGGAAAGTATATGGGGCATCCATGGAGTGCGGTATGGGGTAAAGGAAAGTATATGGGGCATGCATGGAGTGCGCTATGGGGTAAAGAAGAGTATATGGGGCATGCATCGATTGCACTATGGGGTATAGGAGAGTGTATGGGGCATGCATGGAGTGTGCTATGGGGTATAGGAGAGTGTATGAGGGATGCATTGAGTGTGCTATGGGGTATAGACATAGGTGTGTGCAGGGGGTGTGCCTGGGCACACCCTAATCACTGCATGAGGTGCAGATTCCCCCTATTGCCTGGGCCTCCCCCCGTGTTTCAGAATGTAGAGTGGGGGAAAGGGGCTGGTAAATATGTCATTTAGTGGTCCCCTTCTTTCCTAAATGAACACACTCAACTGTCTCCTATGCTTCAGTTTGTGAATGAACAGGAAGCCTCTCAGTACAGAGAACTTCCCACTCATTCCCTGTCCAGTGCAGCTGAAGCTGCAAAGTCATGTGTGTTTGTGCTTTGGGGCGCACACCCTAATGCGGCTTTGCACACCTATGGAGGATAGGAGAGTGTATAAGGCATGCACGGAGTGTGCTATGGAGGACAGGAGAGTGTATGGGGACACATGGAGTGTGTATGGGGTATGGGAGACACATGGAGTGTGATAACAGTGTGTAGATGCCCATCCCCCCCCCCACTATCACCCTGTCCATGACCTGTACTCTGTTATTAGCAATGCAGTGCCTATCATACAGCACACCACTGCTCCCATGTATAAATGGAGGATTTCTTCCTGCATTAACCCTGCAATTGCTGGTGCTACTCCTAACTTCATTTAACCCCTTCCAGACCTCCTGTTCCGCCGGTGGCAGGGGAAGAGATCCTGGCATTTCTTCATATAGCAGAGTGGGAGGAAATACAAAACAGCTGCCCGCAGTACCCATATCCAATATGGCCGCCATCGGGAGAGCGTCGCCGTGCGTCGGGATCACATGGCTTGGGATCATTGTTGTCATGGCATCGCTCACAGCAGGATGATGGCGGTGGAAGTTTAGCTTGTATGATCGGGCCTTGGAGACGGCGGGCTGTTCACTACAATCGCGTGTGTATCCATGTCTTCTCCTGTATATTATGTGAGATCAGGACTGTCCTCCTCCCCTACCCCCTGTAATGGCAGTGTCTGCTTCTCTATGGGGACTGGTGTCCTGTGTGAGCTGTGGGTTTAGTGGTGTGCTGGGACTATTAGTGCTCCAACAGTCAGAGAATGACAGATCACATCCTTTACTCCTCCCCCCAGCTCTGTGTTCTGCAGGATGATCAGACAAGCTGGGATGCATTGTTTTCTCCTGCATGCTCCTGTGTTGTATTGTGTGAATGACCCCCATACCTATGAATGTGTAGGACAAGCTGCTTTCCCACCATACGTATTGCTTTCTGTATGAAGGAGCCCTCACAGGTGTGCCTTACACCTTACACACGATCGGACTTTTTCACAACAAACATGCAAATTAGCTGTTTTAAGGCAACATCCGACCGAGTGTATGCTACATGGGACAAACTTTTTCGGTTTTCATCGTACAAATGTTGGGTGTGCGAACAGACAAACTTGGCGGCAACAAAAGTCCGATGGAGCAAAGTCCGATCGTGTGTACGCAAAACCATCGGACTTTTGTACAAAGTACAATCACGCATGCTCAGAACCAATGCAAAAGATCAGACAACAATACAGAAGTTGACCAAAGGGTGGCGCCGGAGAATTGAACGTTTTTTTTTGAAGTGTCATCAGTACATTGAAACGTCACTACGTTCGTGTTTGTTGCCTGAAAAGTCCTGCCGTGTGTATGCTTAACAAGTTTACGGCCAACGCCCTTTGTGCAGAAATCCACAGGAAAGTTTGTACAAAGTCCTATCGTGTGTATGAGGCTTAAGTCTCTCTTTCGTGGGACAGATCCGCTGTGTACGAATCTCAGGAATGAAGTTTTGTACATTAAATAGCACCTTTAAGGGGCATTCACCTCTGCAAATGCACCCTGCCTCCAATTAGATGCAAGAACCCCAGTGGTAGGGCCAATCACTCACATTGCAGAATGAGCGTTTACACGAGAGCGGCCGCGATTAGCTGCAAGAGCCGGCAGCCTCCCATCGCTTTCAATGGGGCCGCCCCTTACAGCTATTTGCTGGGGCTCTTGCACCTAATTGGAGACCGGGTGCATTCACCCCCCCCCCCCCTCTATAACAGTCAGTTTTTTGGGGGGAACACACCCCCACACTCCCTAGGCTAGAATGACCTATTCACCTACCCTCAGCCCCCTGAGCAGGTCCTTTTAACTAGAACATGTGGCATTTTTGTGTGTTGCCATTATGCGGCCCAACAAAACCAGATTGGTGCAGGCAAATACACCCAACAACCACTTTATTAGGTACACCTTGCTAGTACCGGGTTGGACCCCCTTTTGCATTCAGAACTGCCTTAATAACAAGGTGTTGGAAACATTCCTCAGAGATTTTGGTTCATATTGACATGTGAGCATCACACAGTTGCTGCAGATTTGTTGGCTGTATATCCATGATGCGAATCTCCCATTCCACCACATCCCAAAGGTGTTCTATTAGATTGAGATCTGGTGACTGTGGAGGCCATTGGAGTACAGTGACCTCATTGTCGTGTTCAAGAAACCAGCGGTGAGATGATATGAGCTTTGTGACATGGTGCATTATCCTGCTGAAAGGAGCCATCAGAAGATGGGGACACTGTAGTCACAAAGAGATGGATATGGTCAGCAACAATACTCAGGTAGGCCGTGTAGTTTAAACGATGCTTAATTTGTACTAAGGAGCCCAAAGTGTGCCAAAAAAAAAATACCCTTCACACCATTACACCACCACCACCAGCCTGAACCGTTGATACAAGGCAGGATGGATCCATGATTTCATGTTGTTTATACCAAATTCTGACCCTACCATCTGAATGTTGCAGCTGAAATCGAGACTCATCAGACCAGGCAACGTTTTTCCAATCTTCTATTGTCCAATTTTGGTGAGCCTGTGCGAATTGTAGCCTCAGTTTCCTGTTCTTAGCTGACAGGAGTGGCACCCGGTGTGGTCTTCTGCTGCTGTAGCCCATCTGCTTCAAGGTTCGATGTGTTGTGCTTTCAGAGATGGTATTTTGCATACCTTCGTTGTAACAAGTGGGTTTTTGAATTACTGTTGCCTTTCTATCATCTGGAAGTCTTCCCATTCCCCTCTGACCTCAACAAGGCCAGGTATGGCTGCCCAGAGGGGGTTATCCCTACCCTCCTGAACTCTAGAAGAATGAGCATTAACAAGGTCTATGAACGAATATGGACCAGGTTCACGGACCACATGTCCTCAGGGCCAACCCTTGTAGTGCTCCGGCAGTCCAGGACATTCTTAGCTTTCTGCAATCAGGTACAGACCTATCCCTTTCAGTTAGCTCACTTTGAGTACAGGTATTGTACTTGTTCTGGATTTCCTTTCCCAGCTCGGATCAGATCCCGATAAGCCACTCTCAGTGAAAGATCTTACTCTCAAGACCACCTTCCTGGTGGCTGTTACTTCAGCAAAAGAGTTTCTGAAATTAGAAACCTGGGTTTGAAGGAGCCTTTTCTAACTTTCTTTCCAGACAGAGCTGTGTTAATTCCCATGCTGAGGTCAAATCTAAAGTGACCACAATTTTCCACGAAAATCAAGAAATTATGCTCCCCACCTTTAGATCAACAGAAAATCAAGATGTCCATCCCCTTCATGTGGGGCAAACTCTGCAACAATACCTGGAGATCACGGCTCCCTTTCGGCAATCAGATTTTTTTTTCATCCTTCGCCACGGGAATAACAGGAATGCGGGCCTTGGTTAGATCCATTGGAGCATGGATTGTGCAGACCATTCAACAAGCTTATAAAACAAAGGGCTTGGCTCCTCCAGACTCAGTAACGGCGCACTCAATGCAGAGTATCTTGACTTCTTGGGAAGCTTTAGGCCATGTTGCTCCTGAAGTTATCTGTAGGGTGGCTTCCTGGTCTTCCATCAATACATTTGTGTCTCACTATTGTGTTGAGTCAGCTTATCTGTCAGTTTTGGTTTGCAAGTACTGTCAGTTAACGGTGTTAATTAAATTTTCTTTGCTCAGCATTTCCCTACCCGGGTGTGTACGGCGAGTTATTTCCCACACGTATGCTGCCATGGAGTCCGTCAGGAAAACTGAAAATTTCCTATCAAATACTTACCGTAATTTTCCTTTCCTGATAGACTCCATGGCAGCAGGAGTTCCCAAATGCCTGGAGTAGGCTAGTTACGAAACATGGCTGGTAGCCCAGACCAAAGACTTATGGGGAGAGGTGTCCTACAGGGTAGTTATAGAGGCGAGGCTAACCTACACGTTGCTGCCATGGAGTCTATCAGTAAAAGAAAAGTATTTGATAGGAAAGTTTCTGTTTGTATGCGCCCCCCCCCCCCCCCCCCCCTCCGGTCCCCTTCCCCACTTCCTGAGATGGGCCATGGCCCAATCTCCCGGAAGTTCGGCCCCCTCCTCCTTCCCCCTGCTGGGTCAATTAGAAAGTGCAGCGCGCTTCGAACATGCGCAGTAGGGAATCAGGAGTGAAGCCTAAAGTCTTGGTAAGTGCCCTAATATTAAAAGTCAGCAGCTACAGTATTTGTAGCTGCTGACTTTTAATATTTTTGTCACCCAGGTTGGACCTCCTCTAACTGTGTAAGTTGCAACCAAAAAAATGCAGTGTATCTTTATTAATGTGTTCTGTTCCCCAGGGGACAAAGTACATGTAGTACTTTTATCCCATCTTCTATGGGATAGGCTAGCTGTGAGTTTGGACAGGGTACTACTCTGCCACCCAAGGCCATCTGAAAACACAGCTAGCAAGAAGATGGTTGCTTTGACAGATCACACTTTTCTCCATCTCCAAGCATTTGTCTGCTTGCCTGGACCATTTAGCTGACAAGCCCCCCTCTCCCTGCATTCCTAGTGAGATGCTTGACTTGAGCATGGAGACGGAGAAAAGTGCCGCCTGTCAAAGCAGCCCTCTGCTTTCTAACTGCGTTGTATGGCCTTGGAGGGAAAAGAGGAGCACTCTTTGACCTCACAGCTAGCCTCAGACAGCACATAAGAAGATGGGACAAAGTACTATGTGATATTTGTCCCCTGAAGAACAGAATACATCTGTCATCACCATTACAAGTTCCTTTCTGTACCCAGTTCTGGTTTCCATTTTGCTCCCCTTGTCTCCATATCTTACATTCCATGTCTCTCTTTGCAGGTCAGTGTATTGGAGGATGCTGCAGCCTGGGAACTACAGCCTAGTGCTTTCCCTGCAGTCCCTGCTGCTGATATATGACTTATTTGTCAATTCATTCTCTGAGTTGCTGCGTTCAGCTCCAGTTATCCAGCTTGTGCTCTTCATGTAAGTCATGGTTGTCTTTTTTTAATAAACATCAATTATTTCTGAAGCCATCATGGTTATCTTCATGTCCTTTTCTGTTTCAGATTGCAGGATGTGGGCATCCTATTTGCAGCCATCGTCTTGTTTCTCATGCTGTTTAACACCTTTGTCTTCCAAGCTGGTCTCCTGGGCCTCCTGTGCCAGCGATTTCAGGTCACCGTCATCCTGTGCGCTCTTCATTTAGGGCTCAGCGTGGCATTACACGTATGGCTCGTGGTACGATCCTCTTTATTACAAGGTTTCTGTTTCTAAAGAATTTATTGAAGATGATATGTGTAACATCCGATTTGCTGTACATTTTCCTTTTTAGAACTTACGGTGGAACACAGAAAATGCCTTCATTTGGTCTGATGGGCTCCAGGCATTGTTTGTTCTGCAGAGAGTCGGTGAGTCTGTGTGCATTTGAATGTTAGTATATAAGTGTTAAATAGACCCGATTCAGGGCAGAGTGACAGCGTCTGTGTAAAGGGGCCACGCCACTCCAGATCACTGATTCTGATTTTGCCAGTGCCCCCCCCCCCCCCCCCCGGCTGCTTTTCCCACTGTTACAACCACCACCAGAATACCCAGTTTCTGTAGGTGTCACAGCCTAGAGGGGGCAGTCATGTCACCCCTCCATCATGAGAATAAAGCCTGGCACACACTGCTATTTTTTTTTGTTTAGCCCAGCAGGCTGAACGAAAAAAACTGACAGGTCAGGTTGGAGCCGCTGTACTAACAATCCGATGCTAGTACAGCGATCTACCCTGCTGTTCTATTGTGCCCCCCGCCAGAACACTCCAGTCAGTGCTCTCAGCTATTGACTAAGAGCACAGATCAAGAGCCAGTCGGCAGACCCTTTTTGGTCATGTTTTTTCAACAGAAGGCTTCTGTCAGACTGGCTGCAAAACACACGGGCCGAATGTCAGCCCGTTTCTATGGAACCAGCTGACATTCGGTCCCTGTGTATGGGGCTTAAATTGGTTCTAAAGGCAGGTTTTTTATCTTAATGCAATGCATTAAGATAAAAAACCTTCAATGTGCAGCAGCCCCCCTAATACTTAGTTAAGACCATCTTGATCCAGCGATGTTGCACAAGAGTCTTGGCTGCCCGGAATTCTCCCTCCTCATTGGCTGAGGTAGCAGCGGGGTGCCATTGGATCCCACTGCTGTAAGTGAGCCAATGAGGAGAGAGAGGGCCGGGGCTGAACCACGGTTCCGTGTCTAAATAGACACACCACCGAGCAGCGGCTCGGGTGCCCCCATAGCAAGCTGCTTGCTGTGGGGGCAGAAGAGAGGGACCAGGAGCGCCAGCGGTTTATTTTTAAATGAAAAAAAAAATGAGACTTTAGTATCGCTTTAAGCTTGGAATTAGCAAATAGATGCTAGGCCCTAGCACTGCATCATGGGAGGAGATCACATGCTCCCTCATACCTGGAAACACCAGGTATTTAAAGCTGCCAGTGACAAAGGAGGGTCAGGGTGAGGTGTCATTTGAGAGGTGTGAGTATCAGTGGGTCAAGCTAGGCACCTGCTTTCTATTTCACCACCATTACATACTGCTGAGAAAGTTCAGTTTTATATATATATTTTTTTAAACCCACACTGTTGCACAAAAACTAAACGCCTAAGTAACAAAAAAAAAGTGAAAAAACACACACAAAAAGGGCACCTAAGGGTGTGTCTCTAGTTTACCTCCCAAAGAGGCAGAACTCTACCCTGACCCCTTGGGGGAGGAAGGCTCATGACAGGGGCAAGGTTCAACATTGTCCACCTAGCCAAAAGGCCTGGTGGACCCCTCTCCGTATGGTGAGCCAAAGATGACCACTAAGTATTAGGTGAGGGGCTCCCCTGAAGAGAACCCCCCCCCCTCGGTTTAGGGGAGGAAGGAACCTGATGGCTACACATTCTCACCCCAGACTTCAAAGTAGGCCTGAGGAGCCACACTCTCCATCATAATGAGAAAAAGAAACACAGACAAAAGCGCAAGTGACAAAACGGTGAGAAAAATAAATAGTGTCAGTGCACATACTAGGCTTTGCAGCCTGGTAGCAAAAATTGCCCCAGACTTAGCCAAAAGGCCTAGCCCAGAGAGGTGCTGTGCAGAAAAAAAGCATCAAGTGACATGACCGTGTTCTCATTCTCATGTGGGTTTCCCAGGCCAATGTGAATCTAAGCACCCTGGGGCAACCAACTCCCAGGGGGCACTGACACCACAGGTTCTCTGGCTTCCCAGTCCATGGCCAGACCAGGTAAGCCCGTTCAAGTCAGGAGGCACTGGACCCCCCCAGTCTTCCTGTGGGGATTAATCCCATGCCCCACATCCTGTGGATGCCCCGCTTCGGTTCCAGCCGGTCCAACCTTCAGAGCCGCCCATCACACCAGCAGGGATACCATACAGCCAGCCATTTCTACCAAAAGGTCAAAATAGAGGCGCAGCACCCCTTACTGGACACTGATGGGAACAGATACTACACTTGATCTTAGCCAAAAGGCAGAGAAGCGAAAAAAGCTGAGTTATATTACAATTGGTGATTGCAACATGGTCTTGGTCAAGCAGCTGGATGTCAGTCTATCAGTGGTGTTAGGACCGCTGATAGACTGACATTAAGCCACTTCCAAGCACAACTCTGCCTGCAGCGGCCGCTGACCTGTCGATCTCTGCATCTCCCTGGAGGTTATAGGATGACATGCACACTATCATCTTTGACAGAGAGAGTGCAATATTCTCATTTATTATGTGACTTTTATACAGTTTGCACTTAGGTGGAGGTCCCCACTTTGCATGTCTTTTCTTGTATGTATTAGGTTTAAGGGACCTGATTTAGGGGAGCAGCCAATTCATTTGTTCCCTTCAATACCCTGTAAAAACCCCAATTGAATCCCCCCCCAAGCTGTCATTGGGGTCTCAGCATCGCCATAGTTTTTGTTTTATTCTTCTACAGCAGATTTAGAACTAAGATATTTTCTATAACTTTTTTTTTCTTCTCTTTTTCTTTACTAGAGGTTGTTAGGTGGTTTCTGTGAGGTTAATCTCTTCAGTTTAATCTTCCAAAAGTATACTTAAAATAGAAAAAAAAATCTAAAGGTCTCTTACGTCCTTGTTTAATCTCTTTATCCATTTGAGTCAGTGGAGGAGACTAATTACGGATACGTTTCTGCTATGTAACCAAACTACAGCATTACCCATCTGACTACCAGGGAAATTCATGTATTTGGTGCTGATTCACTTGTAGTTGTTCTAACTTTCCAAGTCGCTCAAACCTAAATCATTTTGGGAAACAATAAAAGAATGAAGATCAGGCCTGGATTTTGAGTTGGTGGATTTCTTATTTGTGGTTCGTTACAATAGGAAGGAATGATGGCACCCGTACAATACAGAGTCTACTCTTTTTATCGCTCACCAGGTTATTTGAGGTACAAAGGAGACCTGTCAGGACAACAGTTATCTATTACAGCTGAGGCTTCTGATCTGTTGTGGAGTCCCAGGAGCAACAGCCTTTCACAGAACTAGCACTGCTCCTGAGAGTCCGGTAATGGCAGCCTCCAATGCTGGATTGGAGCTTGAGCTGTACTAATAGGTTCTCTTTGAATCCCCGTATATTAGGAGGGAGCTTCTACAGTGTCTGTGTAATGGGGCCACCCCAACCCACCGATACTCCCCCTGACAGTGCTCCCCCACAACTTCTCCATCCATCCAATGCAGAAAGTGGCTCATGAAACACAATTATTTGGACACTTACCATTCACGCTGGGTTCCCCCTGGTGTTATAAATGAGCTCTGTTTATATTAGAACTGCACTTTGGCTATTGACATGGGAAAGACAACAAGAAGTATCTCCCCTGCCATCATTAATTCACTAAGTTCTGGCAGGCTTGGAGAACACGCATAACGGCAAAGGCTCAACTTACCTGCCCACTGTCACCATTTACAGCAGATTCTACAGCAGAGCAAAGGAAGATTGAGAGGGACCACCCAGGGCATCCCATCAACCTCTGGAGGTCAATGGACCAAAATAAACCGCCATTTCCCATGCTGGATCTACCCAAAAGTTTTTAGAGGAGGCTATCCAAATTACAAATAAAGAAAATGGTTCTGGTAAATCTGGCCCTAGTTACAGATGTCATTTGCTCTACCGTTTTTATTCTGACTTTGGTTTCTTAATTCTGTTTGTTCTTTTTTTTCTGACAGTGGCTGTGTTTTATTTCTACTTCTACAAGAGAACATCTCTGAATCTGGGAGATTCTCGCTTCTATCACGACTCTCTCTGGCTTCGCAATGAATTTGCAAGAGTGCAAGGTTGAACCCGGTCCCCAAGAGAACAATCTTCTGCCTTGTGTGTTGATAGCTGAAGTCTTAATGGGTACCTCATTAATCACAGACATAGACAGCACAACTGTTATTTTGTGGAAAATGCATTTGTCTTGAACCCCCAATCACAGACTGAACTTAATTATAAATTTTTATACACACACATAGTTAAAAAGAGAAATATGGCCAAAAAAGCTCTTCTTGGTTACAGGAGTGCAGGGATTTCTGCATTCCTGTGACCCAAATTCAGCCGACAGCAGGCCAAAGCTCCCTGTTGGCCGATGTCACAGAGCCAGTCCAGGCTCTGGAAGGATCTGCTGATAGCCTAAGCCAGCTGCTCCTGCACCCTGCACAGCCCAGCACTCCAGTGAGCGCTACAGGGGCAGAGCACAGAGCAGTGACTGACAGCCACCACTCCTTTGCTCAGTGAAGACTGAGAACTGAGCAATCGGCATTCATGTGATTACTCAGTTCTCGAACTTAGAGCCAGCGGGGTCAGTGGCAGAATAAAACTGATGCTGCAGCCATATAGGTGAGTATGTATGGGCTTTTTTTGTTTTGTTTTTAGATTTTTTTTTCTATTTCCCACACTTCTCTGGAACCAGACCCTGTATCATGTGCCTATTCATGGTGCACTCATGATGTATACTCTATCTACGTACAGTTATAATGGAAATACCCCTTCAGCATTAAACATACCTATGTACTAATATGGACAATTCCCTTCCATAATGACACATGTCCTGCTTTTGTTCAGCTGTTAGGATGACTCTTCATCTGTCCATAAAACGAATGGCCTGAAGTATCGGTGTGTTTTTAAAATCAGAGATTGCCAAAAATGAGATTCAAACATAACATAAAAGTTTGAATCTGATAGGCTAGTGGCTCTGGAGAAATAATTCAAATTTTTAGAACATGTCGATGCAGGAACTAGTCTTTATCTGTAAGTCCAATGAAGGAGCTTAGGCATTAATCGCCAAGGCATGAGACGTTTACACTTTGTACTCAAAGCTTTAGAGTAATATTGTGGGCTTATTGTATTTAGACTATGACCTCGTAGATGTTCCCCTTGTGCGGCAGCTGCCTTTGTTACATGTTGATGGCAGGTTTGAAGCAGATTATTTCCAACTTTTACACTAAATCTGGAGCAGGGGTGCTCAATTTCATTGAAAGCCACATCATCATTCTGGTTGCCCTCAAAGGGCCAGTTGTATCTGTAATACTAGATGTCCAGAGCACCCCTTTACATCAAAAGTCAAGAGCCCCCCGTCCTGCCTTACATCACAGTGCACCCCCCTTACCATGTGCTGCTGCCGGGAAGAAGCTGGAGGCGGGGCTGGAAAGCAGAAAATGCAGGACCAGAGGAGGGCTAGAGTCTCCTGCTGGAGTCTGCTGAATGCTAAGACCAGGGGAGGCAGAGAGAAGGGGTTCTGTGGCTGCACAGAGAGGCACAGAATCTGTAGGAGGAGTTCTGTCCTCTCTGCTGCCAACTGCTGAGACGAAGTTTGGGTGGAGATGAGGTGCCACAGCTGCTGGAGAGGTGTGAGGGCCACATGAAATTACCTAGAGAGCCAGATTCGGCCCCCCGGGCCCCATGTTTTACACATGTGATGTAGAGAAAACTTCCAGTTTCAAATAGTTTTATTTTTCTGTGTAAAGGGTGTCTGTTGTATTGTTTCTAAAACGCCATTTATGGGTAAAGTATGGTGAACTGAGTCACATGCTGGCTTCTTATGCCACATAGGAAGTGGTGTAATGATTTCCCTACTATTGTAACTGGCTCTTTTCTTGCCCCTCCACATTTGAGTATCTCTTCTCCAGCTAAAATAGTCTTCTTTCCTTTCCTGGGCAGTTGTTGTATAAAAAAAAAAAAAAAAAAAAAAAAAAAGGGCATTCACAACTATGTCACTATGGGCCCAATGAGACATAGAAATTCAGTTATTTAAGGGAGACATATGGGTTTGTAAAGAAACAAAAAAAAACATCCCTGCTCAAATGTATGCTTGCGGCATCAGTGTGATGCTGCAGCTGTCTACAGCCAGCTCTATGTTTGAGAACTGAGTGATCACATGACTGCTGATCGCTCAGTTCTCAGTCTGCTCAGAGCAGAGAGCAGTGACTGTCAGTCATCGCTCTGCCCCTCCAGCACTCATTGTCAGGGGTGGGCACAGCTGGCTCCAGCTATTAGCCGGATGCTGAGAGGCAGTCAATCAGGCAGCTGGGTAGATCCTGACAATATTGTCTAGATCCTTCCAGAGCCTTGTGCGGTTCTGCTACATCAGCTGATAGCAGGCAATAGCATGCTGTCAAATTTAACTCTCCATCAGCTTCTTGGAATTCTAAAATGTTGTGGTGCGAATTGTGGAATTGTGGATTGTGGAATTTCCTGTTTTAAGGAAACCATATTCTACTTTTGACCCTGCAATGTAATCTGATGTTACCATGACAAAGAATTTCCTGTGCAGTTCCCACTGCTGGTAAACTACTTAACTGCTGAAGCATTATTACTTTAAGTAGGAATTCATTTCAAATAGGGCTCCCTACTTTCAAAAGAAGAACTTTCATGCTCTTGGTCTGTTTCTGGGGCGAGGGCTGCATTGCTTTGAAAAGCTTATCAGTTGCAAGCTACACAAAGCTGGAACAGCCAATAGGTGAGCTGCTAAACCACGACATGTCAGCACATTTCTTGAGGGGAGTGCCATTTTACTGATGGAAGTTTTAAAAAATGGCTTTAATAACCATGCCTTAATGTATACATTCTTATTAACTGATCAAAGCTTAAAGAGTAACTCCACTTTTGTTGAGAAAAAAAAAACAATCCCCTCTGGGTGATCAGTATACATTGTAAGGATTTTAACACATTTTTTTGCAGATTCCCACCTCCTTCTGCTCTTTATGTCAGAGTGAATCTGAATGGGGGTGACTTTTTCATTGTTAATCAGATGATGCATGTTCAGTGTTCTAATGAAGAAATGTGCAGTGTTTGCATCTCTTTATAAGTAATTAACCTTTTGGAAGTTTCTCAGCAAAAAAGAAATATTTTGTTGCAGAGGCTGCTTCAAATCTGACTTTGTGTAGAGTTTTGGGAAATTGTAATAACATTAAATTAGACTATGGATTTACTAAAACTGGAGAGTGCAGAATCCAGTCCAGCTCTGCATAGTAACCAATCAGCTTCCAGTTTTTTTTCGTCAAAGCCTAAAGTGATTGTAAAAGTCTTGTGTGGTGTTTTTTTTTTTGTTTTTTTTTTATAACTTAAAAAAAATAAATAACATGCGTTATACTTACCTGCTTTGTGGAATAGTTTTTCACAAGCAGCCCAGATCCTCCTCTTCTCAGATCCCTCTTCGGCACTCCTGGCTCCTCCCTCCTCTTGAGTGCCCCCACAGCAAGCAGCTTGCTATGGGGGCACCAGAGCTGAGTCACAGCTCCCTGTATCCCTTCAGACACAGAGCCGTGGCCAGGCCCCGCCCCTTTTTCTGCTCATTGGCTGCCTGACTTTGACAGCTGCGGGAGCCAATGGCGCCACGCTGCTGTCTCAGCCAGTGAGGAGGGGAGTCCCAGGCAGCCGAGACACTCCTGCAACATCGCTGGATCTAAATGGGGCCCAGGTAAGTATTAGGAGGCTAAGGGGGGGCTGCTGCACACAGAAGGTTTTTTATTTTAATGCATAGAATGCATTAAAATAAAAAACCTTCTGCCTTTACAATCACTTTAATTAACCAGACTAAAGTTAGATGCTGATTGGCTACCATGCACAGCTGCACCAGATTTTGCACTCGCTAGGATTAGTAACCCCTATAGTCTGTGTTTTAATTTTTTATGCTATATTATTTATTTTTATTCGCTATATTTTTTCCCACAAAAGTGGAGTTACCCTTTAAGGCCCCTTTCACGCTATTGCGGTTCACGTGTATTAACACATGGTATGCCACACATTAACCTGCATTGCATTAAGGCAACCTGTTCATTTAAATGCGCTGAATAAAGAACCAAAAAACGTGTAAGTACCATTTCTCGCAGCACACATCCATTGACGAGGTGCATTGGCAGCCCATTCTGAATGAATGGCACTGCATTACACCAACGCATTTAACGTGTGTTGCTGCAAATGTTACCACAATGCAGTAGTGTGAATGGGTTCCTTGTATTTCTTCCAGTATTTTTAAGATTTCAATATTTATGTAAATTGTGTTTACAATGAAAAAAAATTTACTTTGTAGATATTGAAAGTATTTTTATAGGTACTGAAAATTGCTTGTGTTTTTTTTAGATCACGTTTTGATCATTTTAATAAATATTTTTAAAAGTTGGTGATTTTGTGTGGCGTTTATGAATGTAAAGCATGGGAGGAATTTCCCCAATATTCTTCAAGGACCACAACCTGAGAGATGATTGGTCTCCTCTCTACAGGAAACACAATGCAGACAATTAGAAACTCCCCCCCCCCCCCCAACTTCCCTCAATCCTCAGTTTAGATTGTTTCCTTTCGTTCAGGAAGCTTTATAACATTTGTTGATTTCCTGATTGGATGGCCATTGGCTGGGCGAAGTCTCCAGGGTTTAAAGATCAGTGAGGTGGGTTGCCTTTTCTTACTGGTTTAGCGGGGGTTTCCCTGAAGGTCCCAGGTTTATTGTCCTTCAGACTTTAGGAGGGACGGATTGTGGCCGTTGGGGGTAGAAAATGTCCTGGGCCCAGCATCGATGAGAATAAATATGGCCTCAGGGTTTGTGGTCAGTAGTGAGTAGTGCCCCTATTGGTAGGAGGAGTAGTATCCCATCATTGGTAGCAGTGGAAGAAATAGTGCCCCCTTGTTGGTGTCAGTGGGAGGAATAGTGTATCATATCAGTGGGAGGAATAGTGTATCATATCAGTGGGAGGAATAGTGTATCATATCAGTGGGAGGAATAGTGTATCATATCAGTGGGAGGAATAGAGCTCCAAGGGTCAGATAAAGTCTAGCAAATGGCCACATCTGGCCCTCAGGCCACAGTTTGGAGACCCAGCTGTAGAGGAAGCCTACATGGCTGTAGGGGACTGCAAACGCCAGCAAGGCTGGCAGGGTGTGCTAGGACTATTAATTCCTGAGCAGCCAGAGAGCCATGGATGACAGATTGTCACCAGTCCATGTACACTGTCATCAGGTTCAGGGGTCACACCTGCTTCTTTCAGAACATTTATTCTAAGAAGAGGAAGAATCTTATAGAGTGGAGACTCTGTGCTAATTGAAATCTGAGAGCTCAGTTTTTTGTTGTTGTAAATGAACAATTATTGAATGAACATTTCCTTTTTGTAATGTATGGATTGTGGAAGCGTTACTTCTATCAGGTTTTTATTTCTGTGTCCCCACTGGGGAGGTTTGCCCTCACTTCTTGGAATAGTGATGCCCAGTCATACCCTGACCATCAGGATCTTTCAGTGACCAGAGTAAGGAGAAATCTCCCCAATAGCGACCTGGACAGTATTACACCCCATACAACTTCTAACTCTTCCTTACTTCATAACCTAAAGAGACCCTGTCATCCCCTTATCACATTTCAGGAAAAAGCCGACACAACAGAGATTTGATTGGTTTACTTGGAGTGTTTTTCCGTTCCATAAATTCATTTTTATTCCCTTGTAATGTGACTATTGTTATGAATTTATATTTCTATAGATCTTCGCTCCCTGGGGCCAGAGCACTGATCAGATTGGTGTCGGGGTGAGGCAGCCATCTTGGGTTTGCTCCATAGAATACATCAGATGCAGCACACCTTCTAGGATCAATATAGCCAAAAATCCAACCAGCATGTCTGTGAGTGAAGTGTGGGAGGGAACTGGGATTTGAACCTCAGACGTAAGTGCTGCAAGGCAGATGTGATAACCCACAAAGCCATGAAATGCATATTGGATTTTAGTTTTCCATACAAGTATTGTTGTGGTGCATCAGTTTACATCACTACCTTTTTTGGGAATTCATTTTGTGTTCATATTTCAAGAAGATAAATGTAATAAGTCAGCACTAAAACAATAGTAGGTAAATAGTAAGTAGAAGGCTGCTTGCAATAGGTACGCATACAAAAAGCCAAAATATAACAGTAATAAAGTTGCAGCGCCTTAAGCCGCGGAAGGATTTGCCCCCTTCCTGACCAGAGCATTTTTTGCAATTCGGCACTCCGTCGCTTTAACTGACAATTGCGACGTTGTAGCCAAACAAAATTGACGTCCTTTTTTTTCCCCACAAATAGAGCTTTCTTTTGGTGGTATTTGATCACCTCTGCGGTTTTAATTTTGAAAAAAAAGCAATATTTTTTGCTTTTTGCTATAATAAATATCCCCCCCCCCCCCAAAAAAAATAAATAAATATATATATATATAAACTAATTTCTTCCACAGTTTAGGCCGATTTGTATTCTACATATTTTTGTTAAAAAAAAAATCGCAATAAGTGTATATTGATTGGTTTGCGCAAAAAGTTATAGCATCTACAAAAAACGGGATAGATTTATGGCATTTTTATTATTAATTTTTTTATTAGTAATGGCAGTGATCTCCAATTTTTTTATCGGGACTGCAACATTATGGCGGACAGTTCGGACACTTTTGACACTATTTTGGGGCCTTTGACATTTATACAGCGATCAGAGCTACAAATAGCCACTGATTAACCTCTTCCCTGCTAGTGTCATTTATACAGTAAACACTAGGGGGCGATCAAGGGGTTAAGTGTGTTCCCTGGATGTTTTCGAACTGTAGGGGGGATGGGCTCACTACAGCATGACAGAGATCACTGCTCCCGATGACAGGGAGCAGTAGCTCCCTGTCATGTTGCTAGGCAGAACAGGGAAATGCCTTGTTTACATAGGCATCTCCCTGTTCTGCCTCTCCTTGCCGCAATCGCAGGCCGCCGGCGAACATCAAGTTTGCGGGGGCGCGTGCATGCCACCGGCAAATTTAAAGGGATGTATGGGTACGCCCTTTTGCCTGCCCATGCCATTCTGCCAACGTAAATCGGCGCGCGGCGGTCGGCAAGTGGTTAATATAGCAACAGCAAATCAAATAGTCGAGCGAATAATAAATTGAAACATCCCCTATAAATCATGTACATAAAAACGGGAAGGTGAAAATCACATAAGAAAACGCATAAATAAACTAAAAAGGCCTTTGACTCCAGAAATGTCTGTGTATTGCTTCCACCATCCAAAAGAAGAGGAACACCACGCCAATACAGCCCTCAAGTCCATACCTCCCAACTTTTTGAAATGGCAATGAGGGACACCAATTAGCAAAAGTATGTAGGTATAGGACACACCCCCTGCCACTCCCCCTAAAAGGAGAATTACATTTTAAAAAATAATTAGGTTAACCCACGTGCTTTTTTTTTTAACACTACTATTGCTTTATATTGGCTTTTAGAGTTCACAAATGCAGCAATTTAGAAACTGGATGAAAGATTTATTACTGTAAGACACTTTTTGATAGATAAATAGTGCATTTTTATATAAAACTGTATAGATCAAACCAAAATGAGGGACAAATGAGGATAAAAGAGGGTCTTTGTTCCAAATCAGGGACAGTCCCTCGACATCAGGGACAGTTGGGAGGTATGCAAGTCACGCATTGGGAATGATCAGTCTCTGATTCCATTCTATGGACATCCAGCTCCATCCATCTACCTGAGGTCCTTTGACTGTAGCAGCAGCCCACCACTAGGGGAGATTTGGAAAAGCTCACAATGCCACTAGATGGAATAGAAGCACTCGTGCAAAGAGCCGAATGCCAAAGTGGGCCATTATAGTGTAGTAATTTATTACTAATCTGTAAGAATGACATAAAAATGATAAAGAAGACATCCAGATGCCAAATAATTACTTACATGGCTGGCAGCTCCAGGACTGAAAGTAGCGGCGTGACATCAGCGTATAGCTCCACTTCAACGGATTTCGTGCCGACACACATCTTCAGGGGGCTAGTGTCCCCTGAAGACATGCATTGGCACAGACGCATTGTTTTATGCACATGAATGTTTCAATTTACTATTCACTCCATTATTTGATTTTCTGTTGCTATATTAAGGCGATGCAACTTTATTACTGTTATATTTCAAAAAGACTAGGAATCAAAGTGTCAATACGAAGAATTTTCCTTCCGACACCGATTGAACTCAAACCTTCAATGGATCTTACCATAGCAGTGTTCCATTGAATAACCTAATGTCTTAGGGCCCTATATTTTTTTTGTTTTACCTAAAGTTTGGGGTTCACCTCTAAAGAGTGGCCATGATCTCCAAGGATAACACCCTGGGGGTTATTTATGAAAGGCAAATCTACTTTGCACTACAAGTGCACTTGGAAGTGCAGTCGCTGTAGATTTGAGGGGGACATGCAAGAAAAATAAAAAACAGCATTTTGGCTTGCACGTGATTGGATAATAAAATCAGCTGAGCTTCCCCTCATTTCAGAGCTTCCCCTCAGATTTACAGCGACTGCACTTCCAAGTGCACTTGTAGTGCAAAGTGGATTTGCCTTTAGTAAATAACCCTCTCTGCTTCATAAGTGCTGTCTGCTGACTGAATTATCTTCTAGGAAAAACTTGTCCTTCTTTGACTGGTAATGGGGCAGACAATAGGTGTGTGTGCAGGGGGTGTGCCCGGGCACACCCTAATCACCCCGTGTGGCGCAGATTCCCTCTGCTGCCATTTCATCAAAGTCCCCCAACGGGGCTTCTAAAAAAAATTGTAAAAAATACAAAAAAATAATAATAAAAATAAAAAACGACTGACACCGTCCACTGTCCTGCTACATTTTAAAATGTTTTTTTACAATAATTTATAAGAGTGTGTGTATATGTGCTTATATTTATACTGTATACATAAACAGTGCCATGAAAAAGTATTCACACCCCTTGAAATTTTCCACATTTTGTCATGTTACAACCAAAAATGTAAATGTATTTTATTGGAATTTTGTGATAGACCAACACAAAGTGGCACATAATTGTGAAGTGGAAGGAAAATGATAAATGGTTTTCAATTTTTTTTTTTTTACAAATAAATATGTGAAAAGTGTGGCGTGCATTTGTATTCAGCCCCCTTTACTCTGATATCCCTAACTAAAATCTACTGGAACCAATTGCCTTCAGAAGTCACCTAATTAGTAAATAGAGTCTACCTGTGTATAATTTAATCTCAGTGTAAATACAGCTATTCTGTGAAGCCCTAAGGGTTTGTTAGAGAACCTTAGTGAACAAACAGCATCATGAAGGCCAAGGAACACACCAGACAGGTCAGGGATAAAGCTGTGGAAAAGTTTAAAGCAGGGTTAGATACAAAAAAAATATCTTAAGCTTTGAACATCTCACAGAGCACTGTTCAATCCATCATCCGAAAATGGAAAGAGTATGGCACAACTGCAAACCTACCAAGTCCACCTAAATTGACAGACTGGGCAAGGAGAGCATTAATCAGAGAAGCAGCCAAAAGGCCCATGGTAACTCTGGAGGTGCTGCAGAGATCCACAGCTCAGGTGGGAGAATCCGCCCACAGGACAACTATTAGTTGTGCACTCCACAAATCTGGCCTTTATGGAAGACTAGCAAGAAGAAAGCCATAAGAAGTCCAGTTTGCAGTTTTTGAGAAGCCATGTGGGGGACACAGCAAACGTGGAAGAAGATGCTCTCGTCAGATGAGACCAAAATTGAACTTTTTGGCCTAAAAAGCAAAATGCTATGTGTGGCGGAAAACCAACACAACACATCACTCTGAACACACCACCCCCACCGTGAAACATGGTGGTGGCAGCATCATGTTGTGGGGATGCTTTTCTTCAGCAGGGACAGGGAAGCTGGTCAGAGTTGATGGGAAGATGGATGGAGCCAAATACAGGGCAATCTTAGAAGAAAACCTATTAGAGTCTGAAAAAGACTTGAGACTGGGGCGGAGGTTCACCTTCCAGCAGGACAACAACCCTAAACATACAGCCAGAGCTACAATGGAATGGTTTACATCAAAGTATATTCATGTGTTAGAATGGCCCAGTCAATGTCCAGATCTAAATCCAATTGAGAATCTGGGGCAAGACTTGAAAATTGCTGTTCACAGAAGCTCTCCATCCATGTATTTATTTATTATTGCTGACTCATCAGAATATGTAACGGAAGTGACGTTCTGTCGCAGCCATCTTGCTACACCCCACACTCCTCCACAGTAAGGATACAGTGAGAAGGCGGCAAGCGGACATCTTGTTACACCCACCGGAGTCTTGAATTTCACACTTATTTTTAACAGTAAATTGAGCTTATATAGTGAAATAAAGAATTTAAAAATCCGTCTGTTTAGATGTTGAATTTTAAAAGCAGCGGCAAACTTGCTGATCTCACAGGTTTGTTAATATGACAGAACACTGCTGCTTTGAAAAATCAACATCAAAACTGTCTGACGGACTTCAAAATACTGAATTTCACTATATAAGCTTAGTTTACTGTTAAAAATAAGTGTGAAATGCAAGACTCCGGTGGGTGTAACAAGATGTCCTCTTTCCCCTTCTCAGTGTATCCTTACTATGGAGGAGTGCGGGGTGTAGCAAGATGGCAGCGACGGAACGTCATTTCCGTTACAAAATCTGATGCTTCGCCTAATCTGATGAAACAGGGGCACTAGTTCTGATGTCTACCCTCACTTTGGAGGGATTTCCTGGTAATGGGGCAAAATCTCCACAATGGGCCACAGATGGCAAAAAAAAAAAAAAAACTAACAGTGGTTATACCCCTCCCTTACTGTATGCAAAAATGAAAGACAGATCTAAGTGAGCCTCTTAATGTTTCTCAATGTTTTCACCCAAGAATCACACAGTTCTGTAACTGGATGTAAGGAGAACATTGTGTACATGGTGGGTGACAACCATAAAAGTCCTGTAAATGAAAGGCTTTGGGTGAACTTTGCCACATCAGCCTGAGTCTGCCCAGACACACAGACCCAGCAATCAGATTGAGCTGTGTGTGAGCACCACAAGAACCAGCAAGATCACACAGGGTAAGGTTGGTACGGCAGCCTCACAGTGACCACGCCCCCTCTCCCGCCCATCACTACAGATCTGTCCGCGGTATCCAGGAAGTGACGAAATCCGCGTCCTTAGAGCAACAAAGATGGCGTCTAAAGGTGAGCATTCATACAAAGCGATGTTTATTGACATTTCCGCCGGTGAAGTGAGACTCCCGTGGCAGACATCATACCGGAGGCAGCGGGCAGTCATTGTGTACCGGCGATCTCCAGCATGTAACCAGTGTGATCTGTGTCTCCTCTGCAGGGAGAAGACGTGGGGTTGTATCCTTTCTGTTGCTGTGATGGTGGAGGAGAGGCTGGTGACACCAGAGGAGGACATGTGTGGGAGAGGTGTCACCGCATCCTACAGGCTGGAGAACTACGAGTCCCAGCAGACTGCCAGGCTCAGCCCTGTGTGTGCTGATTGCTGTATACAGAGATAATTTTACACAAAGTGAACATGAATGATGATGTTTGAGATAGAGAGAGATAGAAAGAGATAGAGAGAGACATGTTATAGCAGAAAAGATCGGCTGCTCTCCTGACAGGGGGGGGGGGGGGGCATGTCTGTGCTGATTGATTATCAGCGCAGCACCCCCGAGGATGCCCACCCAGGACCACCAGGGATGACACCCATGGCCACCAGGGATGCCAATCAGTGCCCATATTTGATGCCACATGGTGCCCATCAGTAATACCTGCCAGTGGTGCCTTTACAGTGATGCCCATCAGTGCCACCCATAAGTACCCATCAGTGCAGCCTATCAGTGCCCATCATGAGTGCCCGTCAGTGCAGCCTCATCAGTGAAAGAAAAAACATACTTATTTACAACATTTTATAACAGAAACGAAGAAAAACATATTTCTTTTCAAAATGTTCGGTCTTTATTTATTTGTTTAGCAAAAAATAAAAACCTCAGAGGTGATCAAATACCACCAAAAGAAAGCTCTATTTGTGGGAAGAAACTGATAAAAATTTTAGTTTGGGTACAGTGTTGTATGACCGCGCAATTGTCATTTAAAAAGTGACAGCGCTGAAAGCTGAAAATTGGCCTGGGCAAGAAAGGAGGAAAGTGCCTGGTATTGAAGTGGTTAAAAACAGTTACATTCCTGGAATGCCGGAATTTGCTAACTGTCACATTTGCTTGTTTCCTCAACCAAACAGTCAAACTATGAAATGGCTGGTGTCATAACTGATCACATATGCAGCACCATGGCAGTTGCAGATTAAACAGAAGCAGCTTCCTTGGCTGTAAAGGATAGGAGGGTTTAATTCTGCTTTAAGGCTGTCAGCAAATTGGCCTCTAAATAACTCGGAAGTGCCTAAAAATGGAGAGTAGGGATGGGCTCAGGCATGTTCAGGTCGTAGTCCCAACCCACCTGAGAAATCCCACCAGGAAGCCCTAAGCCCCGGTTTACACTGAGGCAGCGCGACTTGCAGCGCGACTGCCTCAGGGGACCTGGACACGACAGGGGCGGCGACTTGCAAAACGACTTCTATATAGAAGTCTATGCAAGTCGCCTCAAGTCGCCCCCAAAGTAGTACAGGAATTTTTTCTAAGTCGGAGCGACGATTAGAACGGTTCCATTGTACAGGACGGGACACTACTTGTCAGGCGGCTAAGTCACCTGACAAGTCGTCCTAGTGTGAACCGACCGTTACTGCACACAGCGCACAGCCGCAGCGATCTGACCAGAAGTGGGAACTGTGGCAGTGGAGGGGGAGGATGCGAACAAGTGGAACTTCCACTTTTGGGTGACATTTCGCTTTAATTTACTGATATCTACACAGGATCCTGCATAAAACAACACATCTAATGATCAGTAAGGGCTTCGGCTTAAAGTGTTTTAGTTCACCTTTGGATACACACTAGAAGAATTTGATTTTTAACTTTTACATTGTATGAACTTTCATTCGTTCTGCTAATAATTAGGGAAGTCAAATCGATGTTCGTTTTTAACCTCAGTGGTGAGAAAATTTGATTTTTCTTAAACCAACAAATTTCACAGTGAAATGTGTTTTATATTTTTTATTTTTTTGGTAAAGTTCATTCAAAAATCAAATGTTAAAAGTAAACAAAATCTTGAACAACTTTCGAATGACATTAAAATATTCAGAGAATTTTCATTCAAAATTCTACTAGTGCATTCTCAACTTTGCAGAAAAAACCAACACTGTACACCCTCCCCCAGTGCCAGCTGTACTTACCTTTGTGGGTGACGAGCTGGCAGTGCCCATGCAGCTGGTCTAGCGGTCTGGGAATTTGAAATCACTCTTCTCCCCCTTTTCTCTGTGCAGCGATTCCAGATGGATCAGAGCAATGCTGATTGGTCAGCACAGAACATCGCTGTGATCTGTCCTGTAAATGCTGCACAGAGAAAAGGAAGAAGAAAAGAGATTTCTATTCCCCAAATCACTGGACCACCTGCTTGGGCAGTACAGATCTGTAACTTTCTTCTTCCATTTACTAGGTCAAGTTTACATGTGTACATACTATATATATGTGCGTTTAGATGTGTATATTACTGATTACAGACACACATTTTACATTTTGGTTTTACAGCTCCTTACAAGTGCAGTTATACTGATGTGAGCAGCTTTGTGCTTGGGCCCTATACAATACCATATAGCTGCATTCAGACCCGATTTACAGATCTGAACGCAGCATTTTTTACATTTGTGTGTGTATAGGCCCAGTGGTTTTCCTTTGTTTCCTTGAGTAGAGAAGGGTTCAAAAGCACTGGTAGTTTATTTTTTGCTGCCTATGAATTTCCTGATCACTTCCTGTTCCAGAGATGCAGCGGCAAGTTAAAGAAAATTTCAAAGTGGGGCAAATTCACTTTTAGGGCCTGAATCTGTGGGATTTGTTCGCTTTAAAGGAGCAGTAAAGCCAAAGATCGCAAAAATATGGTTGAGATTCGCCCACAACCCTGGACCGGTACCTGGCTCAGCCTCTCAACGAGTTGCTGAGAGCCTAAACCAGCCTCTACCGTACCCTCCTTAAAAAAAAAAAAAAAATCTCTTTTAAAGCAGACCTTTAACTGCTGATGCATGCAGATCTGCATGCTGATCTATAAACAATCACATGTAAATTAAAATGTATTTTTCTCACTTCCTGTTTTCCCAAGGCACTGACAGATGAATAGCCAGAGCCTCTCTTCTGCCTCCTGGGAAGGCTACGTCACCAATGCCTTCCAGGGAGATCTGGTGTAGAAACTGCAATGCCTTGCGAGATTTTGGGGAAAGGACTTCTCTTTATTTTGTTATTGTTTATCCCCTTCCCACCGGCTGTACACCCCTTTGCAGCCTCTCCTTTAAGGGGTTATACCAGGATGATGCCTGCAGTTGCAGGCATCATCCCGGTACTGTTTTTTAGAGCGGGCGGTCGGTTCTTCAGGGATAACAACTGATGCGGCTAAAAGCGAACCCCCCCCCCCCCCCGCCGCAGCCTTCCGCTGCTCTTCCCGGGCCTCCCATCCCACCCGGCGACCCGATGCGCGATCCGGCACTTCCGCCGGCTAGAGTAGGACTGGAAGGAAGCCAGAAAAGGCTTCAATCCGGTCTCCTTTGTGTAAACACGGAAGCGACATCACAACGTCACTTTCGGTTTACTTGGCTGCCAATGGCGCCGTTTAAAAAAAAAAAAAAAATTACAGTATTCAGAATCGCCGTTTTTGGTGATCTGAATACTTTGAAGTGCAAAGGAGGGATTTGGGGTCTTTTAGACCCCCGACCCCTCCATAAAGAGTACCTGTCACCACCTATTACTGTCACAGGGGATGTTTACATTCCTTGTGACAGCAATAAAAGTGATCACATTTTTTTTAAAGAGACAATGTAAACAAATAAAAATAAATAAAATAAATAAGAAAAAAAAAAATGTTTTAAAGCGCCCCCCTCCCCGCAAGCGCACACGTTAATCCTGCCTGACTGTAAACAGTGTTCAAATCACACGTGAGGTATCGCCGCAAACGCCAGAGCGAGATCAATAATTCTAGCACTAGGCCTCTTCTGTAACTCTAACCTGGTAACCGTTATTATTTTTTTTAGTGCCGCCTATGGAGATTTTTAGGTACCGTAGATTGTCGCCATTGCACAGGTGTGTGCAACTTCAAAGCATGACATGTTGGGTATCTATTTACTCGGCGTAACATCATCTTTCACATTAAACAAAAGAATTGGGCTGACTTTACTGTTTAGTTTTTTTTTTAATTCATGAAAGTGTCTTCTTTCCCCAAAAATTGCATTTGCGCAAATACAGTGTGACATAAAATAATGCAACAATCATCATTTTATTCTCTAGCTTCTCTGCTAAAAAAAAATTATATATAATGTTTGTGGGTTCTAAGTAATTTTCTTTCAAAAAATATGGATTTTAACTTGTAAGCAACAAATGTCAGAAATAGGCTTAGGCACTTTAGGCATGAAAGGGTTATACTGTGTCTCATACAGAGCCCGCACAAAATCTGGCTCTCCATGTTCCATGGGCCAGCCCAAAAAACACTGGAGAAGAAGCTGGCCACAGATGACATGTACTTTTAAAATGGTTGTGTGGGTTTCCTTGTAGAAATTATTATGTGTGTATTCTTTGTATTAAATCAGAAGCTGAAATACCCAGAGTCCTACCAGCCCTCATCTATCACATATGTGATTGCAATCTGATTGCACAATCTCTAGACTTCCCTGCCACTATGGGGTAGATTTACTAAAACTGGTGCACTCAGAATCCATGAAGCTGTGCAAGGTAGCCAATTGGCTTCCAACTTCAGTTTTTTCAATTAAGCTTTGGCAATAAAACCTGAAAGCTGATTGGTTTCTATTCAGATCTGCACCAGATTTCGCACTCTTAAGCTTTAGTAAATAACCCTCTATGGGTACTTCCTAATTAGACAGACATTGTACATTTTAACATTGTAACATGTGACCAGCTTTAAGCTAGGTTCACACTAGCGAAAGCTCTGAAAAGCAATCTGCAGTGGATCACCTTTCAAATTGCTGCTGTCAGCCGTTCAGGAGGCAGCCCTGATATCTCTTGAATGCCTGTTTTTCTTTTTTATTCTTTCTGCCAGCAGTTTATAATGGGGCTAATGCACTGCAGCTGCAAGCCAAAAACTTGCAGCACGACCCCATTGACTTTAATGGCCAAATTTGACAGATAGTACCGCCTGTCAACTCAGCATGTTGTGTTCATTTGCAGCGACTGCTATGCAAAGCATCGAACCTCCTGCATGTCACAGTGTCCTCTGGCTGGTATTTAGCCTTTACTGTAGGTGGGCAGCTGGGTGGATGTTGTGAGATTGTCAGCATGTGGCTGGTCATAATGTACAATTTAATTATAAACATAGCGCTAGGTTTTATAAGGCAGCCCATAGATGATTCATAGTTACATAGTTAGTCTGGTTGAAAAAAGACACAAATCCATCTGGTTCAACCAATAAATTCAATTGTATTTCCTTCCACCACGAGAACGGGGTGGATAGCCTTCCCGGCCGGCAGAACACAATCATTACTGCTAGTGCCTATAGACGCTGGCAATAATCACATGCCTAAAATCCGACATGCTGGTTGTACCCAAGTCAATCAATGGATCGATATGGGTACAATCAGCCTGCCCATACATTGATTAAAAATCAGCTGATCTCTGCTGAACCGGCCAATTTCAATCCATGTATGGCCAGCTTAATGGCCCATACACACGATCCGAATATCCTACGACTTTTTTCGCTTAATAGTCGCAAGTAGAAGTCGCGAAAATTCTCGTACAACAGAAAAAAAAATCGGAAGTGATGTCATGTGTTGTAATGTATTTTGTATTGTATTTTCGGACGACAACTGTACTGACTAAACAAAAATCGTACGATCTGGTATCGTACGAGGAAAATTTTCGTGCTTGTCTGATCAAATAATATAGGATGAATTGTCGTGATCGGCTCTCAAAAGCTCTGTACTAACGATCACGTACGATCACGTCGAAAGCAGTATTTTTCATTCGATTTTCGGATCGTGTGTACATAAGGGTGATGAGCGGCAATGTTTTTCATTAGACTTCAACAGATTGTAATGTGTGCTGTGATTGTACAGATCTACAAGATGTTCTGTATAGTAGGTCCTTGTATCATCATTTTTTTTACAGTCGCCTGTCACAGTTTCCAATCGAACGAATGTTCTTAAAACCAAAATTTTCAAACAGGTTTCCTCTAGTGTATGGCCAGCTTTAGATAAGTATTGTGATCCTTATAATGCACGGAGTGATGTGTTGTCATATAATGAAGGATCCAGTAATCTACTGGTTGTAGAACATATGAACATGGGATTTTGGTCAGATGGATAGAACAGATTTTTTATGTTGTGTTGAGTGTCAGACCCGGCTCACTATGGCTTCCATGCAGAATTGTAGTTGGAATTCACACAATGTAACATTTCCAGCAATTGATATATTTTTAGGCGCTGTAGCAGCTTATGTGATCAATCGGCATTATAATGAGATTTCCTTTACAAGATTAGCTGTCCTCTACTCCTCTGGAAGTTCTGTTCTTCCTCAATGGATGGTACTGTGCCTCCTACTTCTTGATTGAAGTCCTCATATTTATATATAAAGGTAAGTAGACGTCACAGTCAGTTTATTGCACTGGTGCCCATTGAATTATGCTAATATGAATGTTTGCTTTGTGGTATTCTAAAGACCAGGGGTCTCCAAATTTTTCATTATGGGGCCACATTGTATATTTTACAAGTATTCAAGGGCCAAAAAAAAAAAATCAGTTTAATAAATAAACGAATCAATATAAAATTAATGAATATATTTCACTTGGAATTTTTTGTAATCTGCAAGATATTATTTGGAACAATAGAAAAACAACTTCAGTAGAACAAAACAAAGCACATACATTTCAAATAAAACTTGAGCCCATCAAAGATCCCCGTTACATCGGGGTCCCCCTCAAAAGCCCCCGTTACATCGGGGTCCCCCTCAAAAGTCCCCGTTACATCGGGGTCCCCATTACATTGGGGGCCCCCGTTACATTGGGGTCCCCTCAAAGACCCCTGTTACATCGGGGTCCCCCTCAAAAGCCCCGTTACATCGGAGTCCTCCCTTGTATCAAAGTCCCCCCTTACATCAGAGGACAAAAAGACATGCAGCAGGCCGGATTTGGCCCGTGGGCTGTAGTTTGGAGACCCCTGTCTTATAGCATGGCTGTGCCCTCTGAAAACTTTCTGTAGCATTACATTTCTGATGGGGGTGATTCCATAAGGTATTTGTGAAACATATCTGGAGGTGTGGATGTAGTCGGTCACCTTACCACCATGTACATGAATCTGCCACATTACTCTGAGTATCTACAATACACTTTATGACAGATTATGTGTGCCCCTATGGTCAGTTAGGGTCCACATTTGAGGCCCCTATATCAAGAGAGTTGACCACCGCTCCTATGGGCAATAGCTTCCAGCATGTGAACTCATTTTAAAGAGATATATCACTATTAGATGGGATTAGACTGCTCATTTATGGGCATCTCCATCCAGATTTAGTGATGCATAGAGTGGAGAAGGCCACTTTTAAAAAAAACGATTTTTGAGCATTTTGGCCTGTTTATTGGTCACAGGTTGTAGCATTGAGCCTAGCATTATCAGGAGAGGTCAGCTTCTTTGGAGCGGTGAAGGAGCGGTGTGTTTACTGCTCCTCCACCGCTGCTCCCCACTGAAATCAATGGGGCAGCGCTGGGATACCGCCGCTTTTGCGGGCGGTTTTAACCCTTTCTCGGCCGCTAGCGGGGGGTAAAAGCGCCCCGCTAGCGGCTGAAATGCGGCCGCAAATCCGACGGTAAAACGCCGCTAAAAATAGCGTTCTGACGCTATGGGCGGCTCGGTGTGAAAGGGTTAGGGGGATGCAGGAAATTTGTCATGTAGGCTAGCCATGCTGACCTTTCCAGTTGAGAATGTTATTTGCTTGGCTGTCATACTGGTGCCCTGGCTCACTAACCTGGAACATGTGTAAAGATAATCATTTTACAATAACGTATTGCATGCTTCTGCCTGTGACTCAAAGTTAAAACCTAAGTGTAGTTAAAATTAAAAACAGAAAAATCCGCACAAGGGACATAACTTACAGTCTGTAGGATGTGTCCCTTGTGCTGATTCCTCTTTTTTTTTTAGTTGAAATTTGTTTTTCAATTTTAGCTGCACTTAGGCTAAAAATTGGCCAAGCAATTAACATTTTCAAGAGGCTACCAGTGGGGGCCCCATAACTCTCATGGTGAGTGTAGGAGTACTTTGTTTATGGTAGAAAGACCTGCCCGCTTAACCCTTGCATCATGGGCACTGCTGTGCTCTCTCAGAAGTGAAAAGCAGGTAGGTGTCCAAACTCTTTATAATGTGTATATAGTTGACCTGCAGTTATAGGTGGGGTTCCATTATAATATTTTGATACAAAAAGGGGGTTATTTACTAAAGGTAAATCCACTTTTCACTGCAAGTGCACTTGAAAGTGCAGTCGCTGTAGATCCGAGGGGGACATGCAAGGAAAATAAACAGCATTTTAGCTTGTACATGTTTGGATAATAAAATCAGCAGAGCTTCCACTCATTTCAGATCTACCCCTCAGATTTACAGCGACTGCACTTCCAAGTGCACTTGCAGTGCAAAGTGGATTTGCCTTTAGTAAATAACCCCCATAGTCAATTTGTTGTTTTTAATCTTTTATTCTCACCATTTCTGAAATTTAAAACAATAGAATGTAAAAGGACTCCAGAGTGTAAAATAATTCAGCGGTGAAAACCAGCTATCAAATACATTATGATTTGATGGAGTTGACAATTTTCATTTTTATTCCTAGGACTTATTTTACCATACCCCACCTCTAACCTCATACTGGAAGTGGTGATTCTTGTTCTCTACCTTGGAATTGAAGTTACAAGATTGTTTCTTGGTGAGTAGATGCACCATTAGGAGTGGTTAAACTAGAATTAACTGTAAAAATAAAACCTTGTATGTGCCCCCCCCCCCCCTCAATACTCACCTGAGCTTCCTTCTCAATCCACCTCAGCTGTCCCGGGTCTCTCTCGCCACATTGCGTGACACAGCAGCAGAAGCCATTGGCTCCCACTACTGTTAATCACAACCAGTGGGGAGGGAAAGGCTGAGCCACAGCTCTGTGTCTTATGGATGCATAGATCAAGGCTTGGAAGTGAGCATCCACCAGTGTCCCTAGAGCAAGCGGCTTTCTATTGGGGGCACTGATCAACGGGGAGGAGCCAGGAGTGCCGGCGGGGGACCTGAGAGGAAGAGGATCCGGGCTTGCAAAACCATTGCACAAAGCAGGTAAATATAATGTTTGTTATTTATAAAAAAACAAAAAAAAAACCCAAACCTTTATAACTTTAAAGCGCAATTTCCCCTTTGGGTGAAGCTCTGCCTTAAAATGGAATTCCAGCCTAACTCTAACATTTAGTGTAAATTTTTTTGGATGTAATTTACCTTTTAAAAGCCTCTCATGTGTGGACATCCAAAAGCCTTGAGACTGATGCTAAGAGCCACCATCTTGGTTGCAATGTTATCAGCCCCAGTAAATTCAGGATGACGTCATCTGTGACGAAACGGCATAGGGAGGAGCGGCATGCTGACGTCACCAAGTTAACGCAAAGTCCTGGAAGCAATGGGCAGCTATCGAGAGCCGGCCGGCTCGACTATCTTTTAACACGCTTTTTTTAACTACGGCAATTGTAAGTGCAATCATGTCTTTTAACTAATAAACGTTTTAAGGATTTACACTATGGAAGCATTTTTATCCTTACATGGGGACTAACTGACCGTTGGCATACACTGGGGAGATCCAGCGAGGATGAATC
This sequence comes from Lithobates clamitans, assembly GCA_037952925.1. NCBI lineage: Eukaryota > Metazoa > Chordata > Amphibia > Anura > Ranidae > Lithobates > Lithobates clamitans. The sequence continues at coordinate 4,637,739 of JBBGZY010000159.1, forward strand.
TGGGATACATGCTGCTAAGCACAGAGACCCGGGGCTGGGGAACAAGCCACAGGCGTTTTTTGATCTCCTTAACAAGAGAACTATGTAGCTGGTAAGCGTCAGTGATTTTAAAGGTGGAGGACCTTTCCTATCTTACCCTCTCACTTCTTCTTGGGTGTCTCGGTCATATGTCACCGTGGATGAATCTGTTGAAGAATCGCACATAGGTTGTTGCTCTGATATTTTGTGTTAAAGAACATTCTTTCTTCAGAGACACAAAAGAGCAAATTGGACACTTAGGGGGGCCTACAGCTTTGTTTTTTGATTTATATTCATGTTTTAATGGTTCACATGTTACATTATCAAATTGTATTTAATTCAGCGCAGCTTATTTTTACTTAAGTCCAGTAAATTCAGAGCTGTTACTCAAGCGACACTCTATGGTATTCCCCTTTGCTACTTCCCTGGAGGGTACATAAAAGTCTATGTAGGGAGGTGTGGAGGAGCTGGGCCAGCATTAAAAGTATATAGGCACTCCTAAAAGAAGAAAAGGGCTATGATGTGCAAGGAGAGAGGGGGCTGTGCTAGGGAATTAATTCTTCCTGGAGGTATCAAATTGGCTAGCAAGTTCAAAAGCACATTGCAAGTGAATAGAAAACCATTTATAAAAAGAAAAATACTGTAGGTAAGCTATATTTATAGGATATTTAATATACTTGATTTTTTTATGCTTTTGCGGTCATTTGTTTAATCTGGTGACAGGGTTCTTTAACCTCTTACTGCCTGTGCTATACCCAAAAGATGGCTACAGGGCATCCATGGACATCCTCCTGTGATCACACTACCTGTGTGCATCTATGATTGCTGCGTCCTTAGGACACGGCTGATCACAGAATCGAATAAAGTGCAAATCACAGTGGCCCTTTACCACGTGATCAGCTGTGTTCAATGACAGCTGGTCACGATGTAAACACAAGCCAGGTTATCGGCATTCCTTTCCTCATGCTGACAGCATGAGGAGAGGAGAGCCGATAACCGGCTTGTGTTAAAAGAACATCTACACTGATAATCAGGGCATTGATTATCAGTGCAGTCCCAACAGTGCTGCCAATCAGTGCCTTTTCATCAGTGCTGCCTACCAGTGCCCTTTAGTTCCACTTATCAGTGCCTCCTCATCAATGCCCATCAGCGCACATCCATGAAGGAGAAAAATGACCTGTTTGCAAAATTTTATACCAAACTACAAAAAATGATTGCTTTTTTGGGGGGTTTTTTCTGTCTTTTTTTCGTTTGTTTAAAAAAACAAAAAAAAAACCGTAGTGATTAAATACCATTAAAAGAAAGCTCTATTTGTGTGAAAAAAATTTCATATGGGTACAGTGTTGCATGACCGGACAATTGTCTTTCAAAGTGTGACAGCACTGAACGCTGAAAATTTGTCTGGGCAGGAAGGGGGTAAAAGTGCCCATGGGCAAGTGGTTAAACTGGAATCTGTACAAAAGTATGCTATCCAAATGCAAATAATATCTGTGCTATTTTCTAGTGTATGTAGGACACTAGATATAGTGCATTACACCAGATGGTATTACGGTAATATGGCCCGGAGGTAAAAATGCTGCTTGTAGGGTTCTGTCAAACATAATGTATCCTTGTTGATTTTTGTGCATTCCATGTTGGACATGAAAGGTCCCCAGGGAGGCTGCAGAATAAAGACGTATAAGGAAGGAATTATTTCCCATGTGAGCATTCATTACAATGTAATTCCATAGCTGAAAACCGTGACCTGAATGCATCCTATAAGATGTCATTGTGAAACACTTGCAGGACATTTGCATCTGATGAGCTGTGTAAGGCATTATTAATTCATTGTACTTTCACAAGGAGAAACCTACACCAAGAACAACAAGAATACAAGGTTCATCTATAGTCTTCAAGTTTTTATAAATATATTTGTGAATGTGATCAGCTTAAAGATATTGTCCTCTTTTTGGAATAAGATAATATATGCATCGGGTGTCAGCAGGACTAGAATCATGTGGCCAGTCACAGTGGTCATATGGTTTTCTGGTCCTCTCCACCCCCTGGACATAAAGACCTTGTTAAAGGGACAGCGTGATTGGGTGGAAAGGGATTAATGATATGATGCCTCTTTATTACACAGCAGTTGTGCTAAGTCAACCCTGCAAAGTCAGACCTATAGCTCAGAAATCAGTAAAGCTTGCTGATTGGAGAGCTCTAGCTCTGACACAGCAGTGGGCATGTCGGACCTCTGCAGAGAGACCACTGCTTCATACGGAGAGCAGTATTCCTTGTCTGCAACATGCTGGCAGGGGATGGGCTTTTGTACTTGGGCTGTGATGAACTGTAAAACTTTGTGTTCTGATTTACCTGAATGATATTTAAAGCAATTGAAAAGGAAATGTTTTTTTTTTAATAAAAATAACAAATATCTCTATACTTACCTGCTCTGTGCAATTGAGTTGCACAGAGCGGCCTCAAACCTCGTCTTCTTGGGTCCCCTGCCATCGCTGCTGGCTCCTTCTCCCTGTTCAGTGCCCCCACAGGAAGCCACTTCCAATGGGGGTACTTGTGAGTGCTCGCTCTCAAGCCCTGCTGCTACGTCCATTGACACAAACAGTGGGACTCAGCCCCTCTGCATCACTGGCTGGCCAATGGCTCCTGGTACCCCAGCAAAGCCAGTGAGACCAGGAAGTGAGTGGAGAGAAGAGCTGCAGATGTACACAGTGCTGGATTGAATGGGGGCGCAGGTAAGTATAAGGGTCAGGGCAACATTCCACGCCTAAACATTTTTTACTTTAATGCAAGGAATGCATTAAAGTAAAAAAAAGGTTAGGCTTTAGAACCACTTTAACTAAAAGCTCAGTAGTTGTGCTCTGAAGCAGATCTTTACCTCATGTCCCCCTACCCCCCCCCCTTTTTTTTATTTTTAACCCCTGCCTACCTTGTGGCAGGTTCTCCACAGTTTAGATACTCCTCCACCCAGCAGATCCAGCGTTGTCCTGCCGAGATCCTCTTCTATGCAGCCAACGCTCTGATCCAGCACCACCATGTTTGTGTGTGATGTCACTGGGGAGCTGCTGGTTTTTCAGGACTCAGCCAGTTGGCTTCTCAATAATGCGCCACTAGGCCTGCCCCCCCCCTGATGAATGAAAGATTGAACCCCCCCGGGATATGACATGCATATCTCAGAAGGGACAGCGAGCACAGTACTCATAGTTCGCCTAGGAAAAAGACACGTATAGGAGATGGGACCAAACAAATTTTCATAAAAAAAAAGCCGATATTGATGTAGTGGTGGAGAAGAGGGACTTTTGATTTGAGGGTGAAGATCTGCTTTAAGGATTATTATATTGGGGTATATGCATGTTCAATTTAAAAAATCGTCTTTTAGCAAGAAATCTGCATACATGATATGTGCACTTCAAATGTTCCTTTTTTTTTTTCTTTCAAATGTTAAAGCAGATGGTCATTTATTTCTATTATTTTGTTTTCCAGGATGTCGTGGGAACCAGTGTGAGCGGAAGCTCCCCCTTGTGGTCAGCATGGGCCTAACCATTCCAGCAGGATTGCTTGCACTGTATTTCCTGTTTCTTCAGACTTATGCGCTGCGGCTGGAGACCGTGCTGAGCTGTATTCTTCTGCTGTTCTATGCTTTAGAAGCCATACTCAGTTGTGCTGCACTCATAACATTCTGCAGGTAATGTCATCTCACAAAAAAAGAGTACACCCCTCACATTTTTGTAAATATTTTATTACCGTATATACTCGAGTATAAGTCGTTCCGAGTATAAGTCGAGGCCCTAATTTACCACAAAAAAATGGGAAAAACTTATTGACCCGAGTATAAGACGAGGGTGAGAAATGCACAGCTACTGTAAGTGGAAAAGAGGGTCAACAATGCCCATTTGCAGCCTCACTGTGCCCATTTGCAGCCTCACTGTGCCCATTTGCAGCCATAGGTCCCCTGAACTTCAAACTTGGTAGTTAAGGGTTCCTAGATGCCCCCTAGCTGCAGCCAAAATTTGGGGTCTCTGAACCCAAAGGGATCCTGAAATGACATTGCAGCAGATGGACACAGTTGACCGAATTTGGGGCCCTGTATCTTAGGGCCACTTAGTGCTAAGAACCCCAAATTTGGTGTGCAAACCAAGTGGAACTAGCACCATAAAATTTCCAAAGCTGGGGTTTCTAGCACCAAGTGACCCCGAGATACAGGGCCCCAAAAATCAGTTCAGAAAATGTCAAGCACTTTTCTACAGCAGAGAATGACATTTTCTGAACCGGTTTGGGGGCCCTGTATCTCAGGGCCACTTAGTGCTAGGAACTTCAGCTTTGGATATGTTGTGGTACCAGGTCCACTGGGTTTGCACACCAAATTTGGAGTTCCTAGCACCAAGTGGCCCTGAGATACGGGGCCCCAAAGTCGGTTCGGAAAATGAAATTTTTTGCTGCAGAAAAGTGCTTGACTCGAGTATAAGTCGAGGGGGGCACTTTCAGCACTAAATAATGTGCTGAAAAATTCGACTTATACTCGAGTATATACGGTATATCTTTTCATGTGACAACACTGAAGAAATGAAACTTTGCTACAATGTAAAGTAGTGAGTGTACAGCTTGTATAACAGTGTAAATTTGCTGTCCTCTCAAAATAACGCAACACACAGCCATTAATGTCTAAACCGCTGGCAACAAAAGTGAGTACACCCCTAAGTGAAAATGTGCAAATTGGGCCCAAGGTGTCAATATTTTGTGTGGCCACCATTATTTTCCAGCACTGCCTTAACGCTCTTGGGTATGGAGTTCACCAGAGGTTGCCACTGGAGTCCTCTTCCACTCCTCTATGATGACATCACAGAGCTGGTGGGTGTTAGAGACCTTGTGCTCCTCCACCTTCCATTTGAGGATGCCCCACAGATGCTCAATAGGGTTTAGAGGTCTGGAGACATGCTTGGCCAGTCCATCACCTTTATGCTCAGCTCCTTTAGCAAGGTAGTGGTCATCTTCCACAGTTCTCAAGGGTCGGGCAGGAAGAGTGTACAAGCCTACAGCCACATTACTCTGAAAGCGCCTGATCTCAGAGGCTAAGCAGGGTCAAGCCTGGTCGGTACCTGGATGGGAGACCTCCTAGACATGCCAGGTGCCGTAGGCTGCAGATGGGTGACTTCCTCAAAAACTCTAGGGTACAAACTTGAGTTCCAAAGGTCCCCATCTCCTCGTTTTTCTCAGACTCCAGAGAAAAAGAAGTCTCTATTTCAAGCATTGGACCATCTTTTGTCTCAAAAGATTGATCTTAGTGGTTCCCATGCAAGAGCAGGGATTGGGGTTTTATTTAAACCCTTTCACGATACCAAAACCAAATGAGTATGTCAGACCCGTTCTAGATTTCAAATATCTAAATCGGTTCTGAATATCCGCTCTTTCTGCATGGAGTCAATCCGTTCAGTGATCTCCATCCTACAAGGTGGAGAACTTCTAGTGTCAATGGACATCAGGGATGCATACCTCCATGTACCTATATTTCCCGTTCACCAGAAATATCTATAGTTCGAGGTAGAAAATCCTCTTTTTCAGTTTTTAGCTCTGCCTTTCGGTCTAGCTACTGCACCTCGAGTATTTACAAAGGTCTGGCCCCCTCATGTAGCCGGATTAAGGCCCCAAGGTATAACGATTATAGCTTACCTAGACCTCTTGATAGACCAGTCGGTAGCCCGCTTAGACCAAAGTATGATCTACAGTTAACTACCTGGAATACCAAGGTCGGATTCTCAACCTAGAGAAATCCTCCTTAAAAAACTATCAAGGAGATTGAAATACTTGGGTCTGATTATTGATACAGCCCAGAAAAAGGTATTCTTGTCCCAGGCATAGATCAGTGCCATAAAGAAAATGATTCAGATGGTTATAGCAAAGAAGAATCCTTCTATACGACTTTGCATGAGGTTGTTGGAAAAGGTAGTGGCTTCATTTGAGGCCGTTACTTATGCTCAGTTTCATTGAGGCTTCTGCAAAACAGTATTTTGTGTGCTTGGAACAAGTAGGTCCAAGCTCTAGATTTCCCAGTGTGTCTGTCCCCAGGGTGCACCGGAGCCTCAGTTGGTGGTTGATAAACAAGAATAGGCAGAAGGGAAAGATCTTTCCTACCACCTACCTGGAACATGGTAACAACAGATGCCAGCCTTTTTGAGTTGGGGAGCAATCCGGGAAGAAGCGACTGTCCAAGGGAAATAGTCCAGATCAAAAATAACCATCAACATTCTAGAGATCCGGGCAGAGCGATTGGCCCTGAGGGTCTGGATGTTCAGGTTACGGATTTATCCTGTCAGGATCCAATTCGACAATACCACAGTAGTGGCCTATATCAATCACAAAGAGGGCACCACATGTCGTGCGGCCCAGAGAGAGGTGAATTATATCCTAACTTGGAAAACAAGGATGATGACAACCGAGTACTAGGCTGTGTCTCTCGGTTGCAAGCATTTTTGACTTCTTTTCTAAGGAGTCAAAAAGTTCTGGGAAGTGTATATTGGATCTATTTATGAAGGTGCACTATGGGAGGGGCTTTTGTCAGGCTCTTCGATCTACAGTGATACACAAGGAAGATTGGGTTTCTATCTATAATCAAATATTCTGCACTTCACACATGTGGAATATTGGTTTTGAACGATTTCACATTGAGGGCCGTTTATTGTTTATTCATAAATGATGTGCTAGCAGCTTAGAGGTACCCATAAGCGCAATTTTGTTTCTAACCAAAACATCAGCTAACATAACATGGTCTGTCATCTGTCCGCATTGTTCAAGGGGACTGGATTCCTTCTTAGTTTTTTTTCTCAGTTTTATGAACATTAGACTGATGCATTAAACTTAGGAAGGGAAGTATTTCCAGGTGCACCAAGCACTGTGGTCCTTACATAATCGGGTGCAATATTATACCAGTCCTGATATGATGAAATGTAATCACTTAGCATCATGCCCAAGCAAAAATGCAAGGGGTTTATTCCATACTTTAGGGGCCAGGGTAGGTATTATATGCCTTTTTATGTTTCTATGGCTACAGTGAGGGAAAAAAAGTATTTGATCCCCTGCTGATTTTGAACGTTTTGTCCACTGACAAAGAAATGATCAGTCTATAATTTTAATGGTAGGTTTATTTTAACAGTGAGAGACAGAATAACAACAAAAATATCCAGAAAAACGCATTTAAAAAAAAATAGGCGATGGGGGGGAGGGTCCAGAGGCAGAGATAGCCAGCGCGGAAGATATTCCAGAGGGTAGTATTGGGGGCATTAGTGGTAGGTTAACCAAAGCACAAAAACACAAGGTGAGTATAGTAGCAAGTCCTAGTTGCAATCTCGAAAAACCCAATACGAGGACAATATGCGACCGATCTAAACTATGTGGCATGTTCACCAATGCCAGGAGCATGGCGGACAAGATGGGTGAACTAGAGATACTGTTGTACGAGGAGAATTTGGATTTTGTGGGAATTTCAGAGACCTGGTTCAACAGCTCTCATGATTGGCTGGCAAACATTCAAGGGTATACCCTTTACCGCAAGGATTGAGAGGGTAAAAAAGGGGGAGGGGTATGCCTATATATCAAGAATAATGTACAAGTGAATGTGAGAGATGACATCACTGAGGGAGCTAGAGAGGAGGTGGAATCCTATTAGGGCTGCAACTAACGATTATTTTCATAATCGATTAGTTGGCCGATTATTGTTTCGATTAATCAATTAATCGGTTAATAACCTTTAAAAAAAAAAAAGTGTGGTGTATAATTTAGTTAATATGTAAAGTTATAAAATAAGGCAATTTATTCTTAAAGATCCCTATGCAGTGGTAATTATAAATAACCAACTATATGGTTAGGGAGCAAAATATCTAATCCACTCTGAGAATAACAATGTAATTGTTATTTTAAAATGTAATTTTAAGAACGTTTGTTCGATTTTCTAATCGTTAGTGGGGTAAAATCGACGTTCATTTTCAACCATAGTGACGGGAAAATTTGGAAATAATAGAAAACTTCTTGGTCAAAGGAATTTTCAGACAGTGGTTTTCGTTCAGAAATTTACATTCGTTTTAAAAACAGAATGTTAAAAACAAGTGAAAATTTCAAACAACATTCTTTCATTCAGCGAATGTACAAAGATTTTTTTGTCTGAATATTCTCATCTGAAAATTGATCCGGGTGGCCAACATAAGGCTCGGTACACACCTATGCAGTTTGCTTTTGATCTGTTTCTGCAGTGCTTTTTGCTGTGCGTTGTGATTTTGCTGTGATTTCCGGTTTTGCATTTTTTTTGGACAATTTGTCGTTGAGCAGATTAAAAAAAAAACAAATTGCTGTAAAAACACATTACATGTTCTTCTGCAGCTTCTCCATTGAAGTATATTAAACCAAAAAAAGCACCGTTTTGCGTCCTTGACACTTTCCAAACACGCAGCGGCTGAAAAAAGCATAGATGTGAACGTGTCCCATAGGAAACCATGTAAATGAACTGTAGTGCGTTGCTGCAAAAAGCACCAAAAAAAAACCCACATACAGTAGATGTGAACCAGGTATAAGACGTTTAGTAATATAATGGGGTTCAAAAAACAAAAATTAGCCCTTTATAGTACAAAAAAAAAAAAAAGCAGATAATCACTAATGTAGAACTGTGAAAGTAATATTTACAGTAGCGATTTGCTCTTTTTGTACTATAAAGGACTCATTTTAGCTTTTTTTAACCCCATTATGTTACTGGCCGATTATTCGATTATGAAAATAGTAATCGATTAATTTCATAATCGATTAGTTGTCGATTAATCGATTAGTTGTTTCAGCCTTAGAATCCTTATGGGTAGAGCTCCAAAGGGATGAAGCTAAGGGGAAAATAATACTGGGAGTATGCTATAGGCCCCCTAACCTGAGGGAGGAAGTGGAGACAGATCTCCTATCACAATTTGGATTAGCAGCAAGGATGGGAAGTGTTATCATAATGGGGGATTTTAATTATCCAGACATAGACTGGGCGGAGGGAACCGCGCATTCATTTAAAGCTCGCCAGTTCCTTAATGTCTTGCAGGACAATTTTATGGGTCAAATGGTAGATGCACCAACTAGAAATAAAACATTACTGGATCTACTGATTACCAACAATACAGACCTGATCACGAATGTGGAAATACGGGGCAATTTAGGTAACAGCGATCACAGGTCAATTAGTTTCAGTATAAATCACACAAATAGGAAACATAAAGGGAATACAAAGACACCGAATTTCAAAAGAGCCAACTTCCCTAAACTACAAACCTTGCTAAAAGGCATAAATTGGGATAAAATATTAGGAACATAGAATACAGAGGAGAGATGGGTTTGCTTTAAGAGCATATTAAATAAGGGCATTAGCCAATGTATACCATTGAGTAATAAATTTAAAAGAGCGAACAAAAGTCCTGGATGGCTTAACTCCAATGTAAAAATGCATATAAAAGCAAAGGAGAAGGCCTTCAAAAAATACAAGGTTGAGGGATCATCCTCAGCATTCAGCCTTTATAAAGAATGCAACAAGAAATGTAAGGGTGCAATTAGGACAGCTAAGATAGAACATGAAAGACACATAGTGAAGGAGAGCAAAAAAATCCCAAGAAATTCTTTAAGTATGTAAACAGTAAAAAAGAAAGGACAGACCATATTGGCCCCATAAAGAATGAGGAAGGACATCTGGTTACAAAGGATGGGGAGATGGCGAAGGTATTGAATTTATTCTTCTCCTCAGTCTTCACGAGTGAATCGAGGGGCTTCAGTAACCAAAACTGCAATGTTTATCCTCATGACACAACACATTAAGCACCTCCATGGTTCACAGAGGACAGAATTAAAATTAGACTTGAGAAACGTAACATTAATAAATCACCGGGACCAGATGGCTTGCATCCGAGGGTACTTACGAAACTCAGTCAAGTGATTGCCAGACCGTTGTTCCTAATTTTTACAGATAGTCTACTGACTGGAATGGTACCAGCTGATTGGAGAAAAGCCAATGTAGCACCAATATTTAAAAAGGGCCCAAAATACATCCCTGGGAATTACAGACCAGTTAGCCTAACATCAATAGTATGTAAACTCTTGGAGGGGATGATAAGGGACTATATACAAGATTTTAGTAATAAGAACGGTATCATTAGCAGTAATCGGCTTAGATTCATGATGAATCGTTCTTGCCAAACCAATCTATTAACCTTCTATGAGGAGGTGAGTTGCCATCTAGATAAAGGAAGGCCTGTAGACGTGGTGTATCTGAATTTTGCAAAAGCATTTGACACAGTTCCCCATAAACCTTTACGTTTACAAAATAAGGTCCATTGGCATGGACCATAGGGTGAGTACATGGATTGAAAACTGGCTACAAGGGCGAGTTCAGAGGGTGGTGATAAATGGAGAGTACTCAGAATGGTCAGGGGTGGGTAGTGGGGTTCCCCAGGGTTCTGTGCTGGGACCAATCCTATTTAATTTGTTCATAAACGACCTGGAGGATGGGATAAACAGTTCAATCTCTGTATTTACAGACGATACTAAGCTAAGCAGGGCAATAACTTCTCCGCAGGATGTGGAAACCTTGCAAAAAGACCTGAACAAATTAATGGGGTGGGCAACTACATGGCAAATGAGGTTCAATGTAGAAAAATGTAAAGTAATGCATTTGGGTGGCAAAAATATGAATGCAATCTATACACTGGGGGGAGAACCTCTGGGGGAATCTAGGATGGAAAAGGACCTGGGGGTCCCAGTAGATGATAGGCTCAGCAATGGCATGCAACGCCAAGCTGCTGCTAACAAAGCAAACAGAATATTGGCATGCATTAAAAAGGGGATCAACTCCAGAGATAAAACGATAATTCTCCCGCTCTACAAGACTCTGGTCCGGCCGCATCTGGAGTATGCTGTCCAGTTCTGGGCACCTGTCCTCGGGAAGGATGTACTGGAAATGGAGCTAGTACAAAGAAGGGCAACAAAGCTAATAAAGGGTCTGGAGGATCTTAGTTATGAGGAGAGGTTGCGAGCACTGAACTTATTCTCTCTGGAGAAGAGACGCTTGAGAGGGGAAAACATGTGGAGGGAACTGAAGGTTCAAGTTACCAAATGTTAGCCTCGAAACCTTAATGACTTGGAGAGGATCTGCAAAGAGGAGTGGGACAAAATCCCTCCTGAGATGCAAACCTGGTGGCCAACTACAAGAAACGTCTGACCTCTGTGATTGCCAACAAGGGATTTGCCACCAAGTACTAAGTCATGTTTTGCGAAGGGGTCAAATAATTATTTCACTCATTAAAATGCAAATCAATTCATAACTTTTTGAAATGGGTTTTCTTGATTTTTTTTTGTTGTTATTCTGTCTCTCACTGTTAAAATAAACCTACCATTAAAATGATAAACTGATCATTTATTTGTCAGTGGGCAAACGTACAAAATCAGCAGAGGATCAAATACTTTTTTCCCTCACTGTAGCTGTGCATCCAGTATTAGGGGTTTTGAGACTAGTTATAGCCTGAAACATAGAGCCATTTATCCAATTTGACTGTGATTTAGTGCTGTATTAATATGTCCATGTTTTTTTTTTCACTTTAAATAGTTTGTTTTGGCTAAGCAGTCTCAAACAAACTATTTCAGTAACTAAGTTATCCTGGTGCTGTCAGTGCTGTATCCTACTGTATTAGCATCAGCTACATAGAACATGCAGCACTGTGTTCTGCAGAATTATAGATGACTTCCCATCTGCTGCCAGAACAAAATTGAGTCAGACGGAGTGCTTCTCAGCCATTCAGAGGAAGTCTTGTATTTTTATGAATACAAGCCTTCCTGTAATAGACTGAGGTGGAGAGGCAGGTGTATGATGTCACATTTTTCACCTCTGCCAAATTGAATGCTGTATGTAGCTTATACTAATACAGTGTGATACAGCACTGGCCATGCCAGAATATGGGCCAGCTTGGTCCAAAGAAACTATTTCAAGGTAAAAGGAAACATGGACTTTGGCTTTTACAGTGCCCTGAAAAAGTATTTATACCCCTTGAAATTTTCCACATTTTGTCATGTTACAACCAAAAACGTAAATGTCTTTTATTGGGATTTTATGTGATAAACCAACACAAAGTGGCACATAATTTTGAAGTGGAAGGAAAATGATAAATGGTTTTCAAATGTTTTTTACAAATAAATATGTGAAAAAGTGTGGCGTGCATTTGTATTCAGCCCCCCTGAGTTAATACTTTGTAGAACCACCTTTCACTGCAATTGCAGCTGCAAGTCTTTTTGGGTCATGTCTACCAGCTTTGCACATTCTTTGAAAATAGCTCAAGCTCTGTCAGATTGGATGGAGAGCGTTTGTAAACAGCAATTTTCAAGTCTTGCCACATATTCTTAATTGGACTTTGATTGGGCCATTCTAACACATGAATATGCTTTGATCTAAACCATTCCATTGTAGCTCTGGCTGTATGTTTAGGGTCGCTGTCCTGCTGGAAGGTGAACCTCCACCCCAGTTTCAAGTCTTTTGAAGACTCTAACAGGTTTTCTTCTGACATTGCCCTTTATTTGGCTCCATCCATCTTCCCATTAACTCTAACCAGCTTCCTTGTCCCTGCTGAAGAAAAGCATCCCCACAACATGATGCTGCCACCACCATGTTTCACAGTGGGGATGGTGTGTTCAGGGTCATGTGCAGTGGTAATTTTCCACCACACATAGTGTTTTGCTTTTAGGCCAAAAAGTTCAATTTTGGTCTCATCTGACCAGAGCACCTTCTTCCACGTTTGTTGTGTCCCCCACATGGCTTCTCACAAATGGGACTCCTTATGGCTTTCTTTCAATGGCTTTTTTTCATGCCACTCTTCCATAAAGGCCAGATTTGTGGAGTGCACGACTAATTGTTGTCCTGTGGACAGATTCTCCCACCTGAGCTGTGGATCTCTGGAGCACCTCCAGTTACCATGGGCCTCTTGGCTGATTCTCTGATTAAAGCTCTCCTTGATTAGTCTGTCATGTCTTGGTAGGCTTGCAGTACCATACTCTTTCTGTTTTATAACGATGGATTGTACTTCTGAAGGCAATGGGTTCCAGTAGATTTTAGTTAGGGGTATCGCCTTACAGGGGGCTGAATACAAATGCACGCCACATTTTTCACATATTTATTTGTAAAAAATTTTGAAAACCATTTATCATTTTCCTCCCACTTCACAATTATGTGCCATTTTGTGTTGGTCTATCACAAAAAATCCCAATAAAATAAATGTACATTTTTTGGTTGTAACATGACAAAATGTGGAGAATTTTAAGGGGTATGAATACTTTTTCAAGGCACTGTATATCTGCCTGGAGGTAACTTTAATTAAAAAGTATAAACTATATCAAGTTTGCAATTTTCTGTCCACATAGAATAACAAATTGTTTTTTCTCTCTATTCAGGGAACCATCATATTGAGTATTACAAGACCTACGCCAGGATCACTCTTCTGGACTCCTGAATGTCCCATCTCTGTTTGCTGTGCAAATCACTGAAGCCACAGGCTTCCATCTAGGCCGCCATTCAGTGTTAAGTGTTTCCTCACTACTGAAAGACTTCAGCTTGATGTACTGATCACTGAATGCAGCCTTTGTGTTTATTGGGGAGGGGAGGGGTTGTTGTATGTTTGCGCATTTGAATATGTGATTATTCCGTTGTGAGATTTGAAATAAAACTGTAATTTTTTTAGGATTGTGGATTTTTCTCTTTAATTCTAAGCAAAAGGCATCTTCCCTAACACACACTGAAGATAATGTTTTAATGAACAGTGTTGCTTCACTAAGACAGGATTGTCTTCAAAAGAGAACTCCTGCATCCTTCAACTACAATGCCTATTCCATGTGAATGAAACTTTTCCAAGATATCATCATCCAGTACAAGAAAATAGATCACAGGAAACAGCAGTGGCTGGGGCTGGCAGGAGTACCATGGCATACGGTGGGGTTTAGGCTTCTGACACTCCCGGAAGTGTGTTAAAGCGTTAACCCAAAAAAAGACAAACACCCATTCTGTTCCTTTAAAGCATTTTATACAGCACAGTGCTTGTGCTGTATAATTTGAACCCCTGTAACACCTAAAAAACCTGGCTGATCCTGCCAGTTTCTCCCCACCCCTATGCAAACAGACCGCGATAATCATGGCTGCTGAGCCCCTGACATTGTGGTCTATTTGCATGCCTCCATCAGCCGTAGCCCTGCTATCCTGTGTCTGTCCTCTCTGTGACAGTGCCACCCCCCTCCTCCTGCAGGAATAACATACACATTGGTTCACTATCCATTCTGTATGTTAATAGAGTGCCCCAATGTCTCCGTGTTTCATTAAAAAAATACCTTCTTCACCGTATTTTACGGCAGCTCCCGGCAATCACGTGACCAGCTGTGTCTCCTCTCTCCTCCTTGCGTCCCACTGACATCAGCGGGAAAACCTCGGCCCCGCCCTCTGCTTCTGCAAGACGGGCAGAGGAGGAACAGCTGGTTACATGAGCGCCGGAAGCCGCTGTGAAATACGGTGAAGGAGGTATTTTTTTAATGAAACACAGAGACAGGGGGGCACTCTATTAGCATACAAAACAGATAGTGCAAATGACCAAAAGTGGGTTAACAACCACTTTAATGGGAGATTCAGATGGCTTTGCTTTTTAATGGAGCATAGATTCAATGAATGCAGGCTCTAGGAAGGGTAGGTATGAAGTCTTTTCTTTTGCAGGTTGTTTTGGTTTCTAATTTTTATTTTAACCTCTTTCCGCCGGCTGCAGCCCTATGTAAACACAAAACTGTGCTGAGAGCGTGTGCCCTGCCGCTCCCAGCACAGTCACTGGCGGGGTCCAGAAAGCTCCCGATACATACTTGCATTCGGGAGCTTCCCGATCATGTGACCAATCGCGGCAGCCACATGACCTGAATGCCTCCATTTCCCGGCATCTACAAGTTCTTAAAGGGCCAGGAGGCAGCGTTGGGAAGGGGGTTAGAGACAACATCTCTGTAGAGCAGAACTTTGGCCAAAAATAAATTATCCCATGAAAGGATAAATTAACAAAACCAATGTCTCTTGGAGCAATATTTACCATCAATCCAGAGATTTTTTTCTGCAGTACCTTTTTCTACAGCCAAATATCCTCAGTCTGATTTCAAACATTGAACCCACTTTCTCTGAGCCCAGAGTCTCCTGGACCCACTCCAGCCTGTGACTGGACAGTGAAAGGAGAAGCAGCACAGTGATGAGCTCATATCTCTGTCACTCTACTTTTGCTTCAGCATCAACTGATTGGCTTTCTGCTTCTTCTTCACACACTTTAGCTCTGCTGTACAGGAACTGCAAGGCTAATACCAAGTTAAATTCAGGTTCTTGCACTGCTTGTATTTAAAATGATATATAAATATAAATGATGACAGAGCTGTAATGATATTAGAATTTGCCATTGTTGACATTCTTAAAAGGCTGCATACCTGGCTGCCGTACTGCCACTCTGGCATCAATACTTAAAAAGGAGCTCTAGTCATTTTTGTGTTTATTAAAAACCAGCCACTACAAAAACTGTAGCTACTGACTTTTAATAAACAGACAGTCAACTGTCCCAGGATCCAGTCATGTGCTCACCCAAGCCATCTCTTCTGGCACTGGCATCTCAACTGTGGGCACCTGGCTGTGACAGCTTGCGGCTTCACAGCCAGGTGCCCACTGTGCTGTGCATTGTGAATGGTCCTGCAGTCTTCTAGGGCCTTAAAGGGGAGCTTCCCCTTTGGGTGGAAAAACTAAAATCGAATGTGACCCTTCGCAACTTTAAAAAACAATGGCAAGCTCCTATCCCTAAATGTAAAGAAATAGAAAATGGACACGGGACTTTACATGGAGCATGTCATTTTGGATAATATATATGAATAAATGGATAGGTATATTTAATCTTAATTTGATATAATTTACCCCTCAGGGTGGTCCATGATGTTTTGAGAGCATAATCAAGAAATAATATAACATAATAATATATAGTACAAATGTAATCATAAAGAATTTACATAGTTATAGATTTAATGCAAACAATCAATGGACATGATTGAATATATAGATCAATAAAAACTACATATTAAACATACATAAATCATATAATAGATGACAGACAAAAAATGATATTATTGAAATTCATGATTGGTATAGGCCAAGCTGGGCACCCTTGGTTGACAACTCGACGCGTTTCAATGACATGCTCCATGTAAAGTCCCATGTCCATTTTCTATTTCTTTACAATACATTTAGGGATCGGAGCTTGCCATTGTTTTTTTAAGTTGTGAAGGGTCACATTCGATTTTAATTTTTCCAATATACATGGGTAGTAGATACCTGCTTTTCAGTGACCTAATGCACATAATATACAAAATTATCATTATTACATTCTTTCTGTTCCTTTATTCATGATCTTTAGTTGGTGCAGCCTTAGTTATATTTATATTTTTATTTTATTTTTAGTCTGAGTCTGTTTTTTGAACCATTATCATTAGATATACTTTTCCATCTATCTTAGAGACCCATGTGATCTCCCGGGGATTATCAGTTAGCCAGCTTATGGGCGGTGGGACTGGATATCCAGCAGTCTCACTTCCGGGGTTGCGATGCGCTCAGCTCCCTCCCCAACATCTATCACTTGAGGGGGGCAGGGTTTGACCTCAGCTCATCATGTTCAAACTAGCCCCGCCAGCAGCGCCATTAGACGCAGTGAGGCGGGAGCATGTTTGTTTTTCCATCACACGCTGCAGCGGAAATGGGCGGGCACCCAGTGGGGTACCATGCGACTTAGGTGGGAGGCTCCCTCACCTCTTATATGCTGCTTAGACATTGTTACATGACGTTGGCGGGGACCCCCACAGCCGCTGTGCCCAACTTAGTTTTAAGCATATTTTTTACGCAAGTTTTACTTACACTTTAACACCTGCGCATATGCACTGAGATTACATTATCCTGTCTTCCGGCTCTATTCTTGATATTTTCCAGATGATTACTGTCTCCTAATTTTCCCATCTGAGGATTTGTTTGAGATATATTATACAGGTCTAGAATTTGACCTAGAGAAATGCAAAAAATAATCTTGCCCAAACACTAGCAAATCATCTATTTACACTGTATAAGAAAAGTTCTATAACATTAATAACACTAGTTTCTTACACTAGAACAATTCAAAGATTGCAGCCAACAATGTTTAATAAAAGAACCCCAGCTGGTGTCCAATGGGATGAAACGCGTTGATGACGCTCTTGAGGTCATTGCAATTCTTTCTGATCTATCTCTGGATCATTTAGCGCTATTCAAGTGGATTTTTGTAAGCGTACATCTGTTTTTACAATAAAACTAATTTTATACAGTTTTATACTATGTGTGGTCATTTATTCCCTACATATATGTCCGGGAGCGGCTTTTCCTGTTGATGTCTGCTGTGCATTAGGAGTCTGTTCGTTTAAAGTGGAACTTATCCATCTAATCAGTGATGGGGTGATCATATACCATCTATCTGATACAGCTGGTCATGGTTGAGTTATTACCTCACATATGCTCGTTTTACTCAATACACACTAGTATATGAGTCCACATCCTCTGGTCAAGTGTGCCCATTTTACTCTAAGGTGGTGGACCGCACATAAAGGGAGAAGTGTTTTATTCTACTGTGCCCTCACATGGGTGCCTTCACTTTCACTTCAAGGAATTAAATTTCATGATGGACTATCTTTTTACTTTTTCATTGAACGTTTATGCATTTATGAACTTTGGGTGTCGTTATTCATAGCACTGTTTTTCATCACTTCAGTTTTTGTTGATGGACTTTACATTTTGGAAATTTATATGTATTATACCAGCTTAATGACCTGTCACATTAGTTGATTTCAATACTTGTCGATTGCAAGTATCATTCCCTCACATTCATACACAATATTGAGCACTGCACTATTTATTGTTTAAATGTTTACTAAAAGCTAGCAAAGTGAGCAAAGGTATTTTTATGCACAATTTCTAAAATCAACACCACCAGAAAGAATCTTAAAACATGCTCAACACCATACTATATATTGAATTACCATCATCAAAGTCATTTAATACTTTTAAATATTCTCTGGAATGGCATACCAAGAAACTGGAAAAAAATAACGATGATGCAAGTGATTGTATTAAAAAATCATTTTGCCTTGTTGATCCTGCTTGGACATGTCCATTTCATTGAATGCATTCAGCCACGTTTCGTTTACAGGCGTTTTTCATTTTTGGCTATTTTGAAAAAAAATTTTTAGACGCCGGTTTCTAGCTGTCAAGTTAAATCGTTCAGGAGAGGTTGAACAACGTCCCATGTACACAAAGCCTTAAGCTTTGACCAATGATAATGGACGACTGTTGCACAGCTGTTGCATTTAATAACATTTAGGTATGGCTTTCCTGCAACTTTTGAGTTAACATTGAAGTTTACGGCCCTCAAGTTACATTAAAGTTTGACCAAAGTAGTGCATGAACTTTAAGTCGCGGATATATATGAATGGGTATCATTGGAAAACACAGGGGAATACTTGTCATGCGACTTTGGTGTCCAAAGTTGCATAATAAGTCACACAAGTGAATGGAGCCTTTAGGCATCCAATTTACTGAATAAGCCCGGGATGCACACAAATAATTTTAGGGATCCAATGTATCAAATATATGTTACAAAAACATGAAGAACAGAAAAAAAAAAGAAACACAGCTTGGGTCTATATAGCTTAAAGCGGAAGTAAACCCATCCATTTAACAGTTTCACATGCCAGAAATGTGACACTCCCATTGGTTGTGCTCTCAACCAAAGTATAAAACCATCCAATGGCTGGTGTCTGATCATGGCTGGTGTCTGCATGAGCCCTTGATCACATGTGCTGCATCATGGCAGTTGTAGATTAAGGGCTCATGCACACAGGATGTTTATACAGCCGCTGCTAATGGCCCCTCCATGTTAGCCTATGTGTCCATGCACACAAACTGTCAGAGGCGTTTGGAGGCATAAGCGTTTAGCAGTAGAAAAAAAAAACAACAGCCTGTGCTTCCAGGAGCAGTAAAAACGTCAAAAAACATGTCTAAACGCGCCAAGCCCCGTTTGATGTTTTTACTTTATAAAGTGTTTTTAATGAAAAAATGCTAACACCAAAAACCGCGGGAAAACACGCAGATGCAGGAAAATGTGCAATAACGCTAATGTACAAACGTGGCTACACGCAAAAAAATGGCGTTTTTAGCGCTGCTGTAGCGCTGACATTTTTAGAACATCCTGTGTGCATGAGCCCTTTACAGAGGCCAAGATGGCAGCTACCGTGGCTAAAAATGACAGGGGGGTTTACTTCCACTTTAATAACTACTGACATAATTATATTGTAGTAAAGCACTTTGGGTCTTTAGCACTTCTTGTAACAAATATTGCTGCTCTCTGCAGCTGAGCCTTTTGTTTCAGTAGAGATAATTCATTATGTAGTCTTGTTGCCTTTTATTACCTGTTAAAATAAATACATATCGTCAAAAAAGTCATAAATAGATAAAAAAGAAATCTCCTGAAATCTTATGTTTTATAGCATTTTATTATAATAAATATACATAATCAACATATGGGTGGTTATTTATGAAAGGCAAATCCACTTTGCACTACAAGTGCAAAGTGCACTTGAAATTGCACTGAAAGTGCACTTGGAAGTGCAGTTGCTGTAGATCCGAGGGGGACATGCAAGGAAAAAAAAGAACAGCATTTTAGCTTGCACATGATTGGATGATAAAATCAGAAGAGCTTCCCCTCATTTCAGATCTACCCCTCAGATTTACAGCGATTGCACTTCCAAGTGCACTTTGAACTTGCAGTTTGCAATTGTAGTGTAAAGTGGATTTGCCTTTCATAAATAACCCTCATGGTGTGCTGTGGTGCCATTATTTTTATTAGTGCACCAATGTATCATCAAAATGTACTTCTGCTGCAAGAAAAATGCAGAACGTCATAATTTTCATGAGTTGCATTAGCACTTTATCGCTTTTCATATAATGGTTGCTTTTCATATGACATTTGGTTGTCAAAATTTTGTTTGGTTGTTTAACCCACATTTCCAGGAACAACGCACCTTTTTTGCACCATTTTTAGGTTTTATTGGTTGCAGCAGTTCACAATTTTTTTAAGCAGATCAGCGCAAAACATACATTTTTTATTTTTGATGTTAGTAATGATGACAGATTATATATGGTGATATTACTCAGTAACAGATTACATACCATGACACTGATAAATATGACAGTCATTTAATGTGCAGTCACATTACTCAGAGTGGCAATTGGTGAACTTTTATATATTGGCAACTTATCTATTTAGTGTTCTCCTGATAAAATGTGAGCAGGAATAGGATCATTTTAAATGTTGTAATCAAATATACACAGAAATCTTCATACCTGGGTGAAACTGGGATAACCTTTACATACCCTTTACAGTTTAATATCTATTTAAAAAAATGACAGGGATACTGGATAAATGAAAGGTCTAAGTCAGTCTACGCCTGGTATAGCTAATCCAACATATGTAATGACTGAGAATGAATGCCTCAGTTACCTTTTGATATCCAAGTCACTTGGTATTTCAGATGAGCTTATATCTGGTCCCATACGCTGTAAAAATAAATAAAAATATGAGCAAACTACTATTGTAGGGTGAAGTCTTCATGTTCCTACGCTAAACACTGCATTGGTTAGTAACTAAACAATGGTCCAAACACAAGGTGTCAATGGTGAACTCTAGGAAGATGTAAAAAAAAACATTTTTGTTTATTAACGTCTTGTAGTCCTCTGAAGAGCAGCACTGGCAGTAAGTCTTTGTTAAAGGTAAGCTGGTTTGTTATCACTGGTCCTGTGAGTTGGATGAGGGCTGGCCACCTACTGGGTTGGATAGGAACTAGGCATGTGTGTGACAGACCAAGATGGTGGTGACTTAAGCCCATGTTGCACTACCCAAGCACAATATCTAAATACATCTCACTTAACCGCCAACATTACAGACACAGATTTGACCACAATCACTCATACCTCTTAAACAAACATGGGCCTGACTTTAAAAAATCAAACCCAAGCTGTATTTGGATCGCTTTATAGTGTTTAAATGGAATTCGCACACTCACACCAAGCAGGACACAATATAAGGAAAGCGAGATAGATAGATGCAAATGGAATTTTGTTAAGAAATGTATCTAGAGGGCCTCTGCATTATATTCCACACCACGGGCTTCGGTCAATTACTGCACGTTTGAATATTTCAGCTTTTTGGTATAGAAAAGGGCACTAGCCATGAATGCCCACTGCCCCTATACTATTTGTACTAGCCATGGATCCCTTGGCAATCTATATGCACCATAATAGGCACATCCATGACACTGAACTGGCAGCAATAGAAAATAAACTGTCTTTATTCGTAGATTATATGCTCCTGAGCACTACATATCTTTGCCATGCATTTTTGCATTTGCTGTCTTCTCGAACTTAAGATCAATCAAAATCCTTAGCAATGGCCATGTCCCATGTCCTTCAAACCACACACACAAGCTACATACTAAAATTAACTTTATCTGTACAAGCGCACTTCCTTACCTGGGTATATTTCTCACCCCCTCGTCATACTATTAAGGAGTTAAAGGGAGTGGAACACCTCTCTAGGCTTGCAAACAGGTCGGGCCTCCACGTTAATCCCTCCAAACAACTGTTATGAATGTTTCACTTCCAACCTCGACAGTAGAGTTACTGTTTCTGTTCAGCTGGTCACCTTCTCTCTGGTATCTAGACATAACTCTCACACCTAATTACTCTTCTCTGTATCAAGCCAATTTACCTCCTTTGCATCTTAGATCATGTTTAACTTCATGGAACCATACCCATATATCCTGGTTTGGATGCATGCATGCTATAAAGATGACCTACCTTCCTAAGTTGCTCCATCTGCTCTGTGTTCTACCAATCCAGATACCCTCTTATGTTTTTCACATACTACGAAGTCAAATTCTGAAATTTATTTGGGGCCCAACTAAACCATGAACAAGCAAGAATACGCTATACAAATCTAACATTTGCGGGGGTTTGAGTGTGCCTAATGTACACTACTATTACAAAGCAGCACAAAGGACTCTGTTGATTTAACTCTTATGCCAATAAGGACTTGACATTGCATGATTTCCTAGACATGGTAGAGGTATGCCCTGTCCCCCTAGCCTCTCTTTTATGGATTCTACTTCCCCTGCGCCCTAAGCTTCTCAACCTGTTCCTGACACATGCCTTGTGGGTGTGGGACTCAGTAAAATGCTCAGCAGGGTTAAAATTACCACACCTTCAACTACTAAATATTTTTGACTGTCCACTATTCCCTTCAGGTATGACCGATAAATTTGCATTTAGGTTGTAGATTTCCCATGGTTATACAACAGTCTATTCCATGTTGCCTATTCACAGGGTCCACTCATTTGATCACATCAGAGACTTGCACCAAGCCCCAGCGAAATAATTTTTCTGCTATATACAATTACTCCACTTTGCAGAATCTTTACCGAAAGGTCATGTCTCCCCTATGACTCTTAGGATGTACAAATCCCTCTTCATAACTATTCCTACTACTAAAGGGGTCCTTTCCTTATTATACTTTTCTACATTGGGCAATGCCTTTACTGGTGCGGCCACTTATTGCACTTGTTGGGGACAAGACCTCACAAACCCTCCTTCTCTTAAAAAAAACTGGACGACTCTCTGGCAAGCGACATCCAAGATTTTCCGGAACGTCCAGGCCTTGGAAAATTCCTACAAGGTATTGTCTTAGTGCTACTTTACCCTGACGTGAACAGCCAAAAGTATCCCAAACTTCTCATCGTCCTGCTTCCGCGGTTGTCAAGAGCGTGATATGATACATATCTGGTGGACCTTCCCAAAGGCGCATTGCTTATGGATTAGAGAATACAATTTGATTAATTCAAATGCTACAAATTAATGTCCGTAGAGATCCATGGGAAGCTCTTCATCACAGACCAATAAAGGACATCCTGCGGCAGAGCTGTACCTTTTTCACACACGTTTTTACAGCCACTAAACACAGACTATCGCACATGCATGGAAGTCCCCTTCCCTCAATCTTGAGGCGGTAAAGTCTAGAGTTCAAGGAACGCTTGTGAATGAAGTGTGACAGTTGACTGTGGTCCTGGAAGACAAGCATTACCAGTTCCTCTCGATATGGCAGCCTCGGCTGTACTATTTTCCCCCTTTGCCACACACTTCACGTTTGGTCCAACTTTAAACGCCCAAGGATGTGTTCTCCCCTTCCTCCCACCACCAACTTTAGGTACTTCTGAGCAGCCTCCTTGGTTTCTTCATTAATCTTTTCCTCTGCCCCCACTCCTTTTTTTCTTTCTTCTTCTGGTCTGTAACGCTTACTACTTGCTTGTTCCCTTATCTTCCTCTACAGTTTTGTACCATCTAAAGCCCCGTACACACGATCAGAATATCGTACAAAAAATACCGTTTCCGAAGCGATCTCACGATAATCTGATCGTTAGTACACAGCTGTCATCTGAAATTTTCTGAAGGGACAAACACAAAATTTTTCTCATACAATACCAGATCGTACGTTTTTCGTTTATTCAGTACAGTTTTTTGTCCGAAAATACAAATACAATACTACACATTACATTACATCACTTCCAAAATGTAATTCTGTCGTATGAGAATTCTCATACTTTTTTTTTTTTTACAAACTTGCGTTCTTTATTGAAGTAGTATACAGGTGTACAATACAATAATTTCACAGTACATGTGGCAGGCACAAGCAGTACATGACAAATGAGAATTACAACAAGGTCTTACATTTGTTGAGAACAGGCAAAGTGATGGAAATACAATAGGTATAGATTAGTATATAGGTTTGTTTGTTGCATATCAATGCTCTCAGTTGTTGTAATTTACTAGCATTGTTAGTTTTCTAATTTTATTTAGACAGGTGATGTATCATCTAGTTCATCACATGTGGAGGCTTCATTTATCCAAGTATCCCATATCTTGTTATATTTGGCGGGGCAGCCCCTATGAGCATATATTTCTTTTTTGTATGGCAGGACAGCATTTACCAGTGCAACCCATTCCTTAACAGAAGGTGGTATTGCCCTGAGCCATTTCTTTGCAATAAGCACTCTGGCCAAGAACAATGTTTCTTGGAGAAAAATATGATGAAATTTGTCTGATTCAGGGTCTGGGAATATTCCCAATAGGCACTGTTTCGGGCATAGAGTTAAAGGGGAACCCATAGTATCATGAATAAATTTAACAATTTGGGCCCAGTAATTATGTATTATGGGACAAAGCCAAAAGAGATGAAAGAATGTTCCTTGAGGGCTTGCACATCTAGGGCAGAGTGGGCTATAGTTAAGTTTAAATTTGGCTAGTCGTGTGGGGGTCAGGTATGTGCGATGTAGAATAAATAACTGCGTAAGGCGGTCTGATAGTTTGTGTGAGACTTCTTTGCAGGCGTCCAGAGCCTCCTCCCATTCCTCGTCCTCCATCTCACCCACATCTCCTTGCCAACACTCCTTTAGTTTATAAGCGATTGTTATCGCACCGGGGCGTGTTAAATGCGAGTACAATATAGATATTAATTTTTTTGATCTGGGCCGTTTATCACAGCCAGAACATCCAATTGTTCTAGGTTGGGTGGAGAGTTCTGAAATTGGGTCATTAGAGCGTGGCGAAGCTGGAGGTATCGGAAATGCATAAAGTTTGGAAGCCCGAACTGGTCTTTCAATTGCTGGAATGATTTCAGTATTGTCCCAGTGTACATGTCTGCTAGAAATACAACCCCTCTAGAGATCCACAACTCATTGTCAGGTAAGTGTAATAGTTCAGGTAGGCCTGGATTATCCCACATTGGTGTCTGACTATGTGTTGGGGGAATTTTAAGTTTGCGTCCAACAGTCTCCCATATCTTACGGTAGGTATACAGTAACCCCCTGTCCATGCCCCCCTCTGTCCCATTTCGTTCTCTATTCTCTCTAAGAATGAGCTGAAAGGGGTGAATATGCATTTTTGCAGCTTGAGAGCCTATTAGAAGCATAAACCGCTCCTTGTCACCTTTGTCGATATGAAAGAAGTGGGACAGTTGTGCTGCCAGGTAGTACAAGTTGTAATCTGGCAGTGCCGTGCCCCCCAAATCAGTGGGGTTTTTCAGCACCTGCCAGGACAACTTGTGCCGTGTTTTTCCCCACACAAATGTGTTTAAGATCACTTCTATAGATTTGAAAAATCTCAGGGGTATATAGACAGGAGCATGCCAGAATACATATAGGAATTTAGGTAACAGGATCATTTTTGTCAAATTTACTCGTCCCATGATACCCAATGGCAGTCTGGACCATAATTGTGTTTTGAATTTTAGTATTTGAAATAGCGGTTCCAAATTAAGTCTGATATAATCTATTGGGGAGCGTGTAATTTTTATGCCTAGATATGTAATTTCGCTAACTCGCATCAGTGGTGAGGATACCTGTATCTCGGTTGGGACACCAAGGTCCACGGGGAGTATCTGAGACTTTTCCCAATTAATATTTAGACCTGAGTAGGTTCCAAATTGTTTAATAATATCAAGGGCCGTTAGCAGGGAGTCGCCTGAATCTTCTAGGTATAAAAGCATATCGTCCGCATATAGACTAATCTTCTCAGCCAACGGACCCCGATTCAGCCCTCTAACCCCGGGATGTTCCCTCAGTGCTGTTGCCAAGGGTTCTACCGCCAAGGCGTATAATAAAGGGGAGAGGGGGCAGCCCTGCCGCGTGCCTCTAGTCAATGGGAATGTCTGAGACGTTTTACCATTGACCAAGATCCTGGCGCTTGGAGCCTGGTACAGAAGCTGGATCCAACGGATGAATTTAGGACCAAACCCAAACCTGGCCAGACACTCCCAAAGGTAGTCCCATTCAACAGAATCGAATGCTTTGGCAGCGTCTAGGG
The DNA here is from genome assembly GCA_037952925.1 of Lithobates clamitans. Lineage (NCBI taxonomy): Eukaryota > Metazoa > Chordata > Amphibia > Anura > Ranidae > Lithobates > Lithobates clamitans. Next base: position 4,663,774 of record JBBGZY010000159.1, read on the forward strand.
ACACTACCACTCTTGTACCCATTTGGTCGTGTCTGGCCTGTAGGTTCATGTACAGCCTCCGTAAATTGAACGCTGTATTTTTTGTCGGCATGAATCCGGTCTGGTCAGGGTGTATAAGGTTCAAGATCACCCTATTCCTGCGTAGCGCCAGGACCTTGGCCAATATTTTTATGTCCAATTGTAATAACGAGATGGGGCGGTAAGACTCGGGGAGCGCGGGGTCTTTACCCGGCTTTAGTATGAGCACAATGAATGCCTCATTTATTGATTTGGGAAGGGAGCCAGAATCAAACATGTAGTTAAATAACTTGTGGAGTTTGGGGGTCAAAATCTCACTGTAGGTATCATAGAATTCCAGTGGGAGGCCGTCTGATCCAGGAGCTTTTGAAGAGGCAAGGTGAGACATGGCCTCCGCAACATCATCTTTAGAGATGGGCGCCTCCAATATCTCTATTTGGGAACTGGTTAATTGTGTGAAGGTTATATTGGATAGGAAGTCTACTATTTCTTGTTTAGATTTGTTGGTCTTGGACGAATATAGAGAGGCGTAGAAGGCGCGGAACACATCAACCACCCTGTCAGGATCTTGTATCAGATCTCCCATATGGTCTCTTAGGGCAACAACAGTGGGTGGCCTGTGCTCCATATGGGCCAAATATGCCAATAAACGTCCCGCTCGCTGAGAATTCTCGTACTTTAGTAACATATTCGTTTGATATGGAGATTAGCATCTAAAACAAACATGGACGATCATTCGTCCGATAATCTCATCTTGTGTATTAGACTTAAGCATTGCTAAAGTTTCAAACTGAGAATTACCTATTTGCCTGTTCATTACATTCTTATAAGGCTAGGCCACACAATCATCCGGATATATATCGATATGTGGAATTTTGTACAACACTTTATTATGTTGCTCATTGAACACCTTGCACACTTGCCCTAGTGGGCTAGCTATTTTTTATACTCTGAATCTCTACTCTTCAAATGCATATTAAATCGAACCTGTGCAAGCTTTTACCAAGGCATGTTTGTTTGTTGAGGTACACCCCGTATCTTGTATTTTTTAACTTTGTGATTATTTAATTCTGTCCATAAACCTTTTTTGTACCCCCATATATGACACACTATATAAATGCAACTTCCTGGCCCTCTTCAGCAAAATACACAACTTGGGAGCAATTTCAACATCTCTTCACTGGGGTGACTAAATGCTGTAGCTACTCTATCACATCAGAATTCTTCCAGTAGCTGTTTCTATTCAGGAAATCTCCCGGTTAGATTCTGATTGGGAAAACATCTGGATAAATATTTCTACAAAATGTATATAAAGGGTTCTTTGGATGCAACCTGACCCTCAGCCCAAAAAGAAAAATATGTAACCTGTTGCTCTCTGCATTGCTTTCCACTGCTGCTGCTCCAAAAGGGCCATGATCCATTTCTGGTAGTCCTACCCGCAGGCAAACATCCTCTGGATCAAGATGTCTATTACAGGTATGTGACAACAGTTGATAAGGTTATAGATTATATAACCTTATCAACTGCTGTCACATACCTGGTGGGGACAGAGCTAAAGAGGGGGCTTCTCTTGCATCGCTTGTCCAACAACCCTGGTAGTGGTGACAGGGTATGTGAGTACTGATGTTGCAGGCTGCACCTGATCAGATGAAGAGGATGAAACCAGGTTACAAGCCAAGGTCAGAAACAGACAAGCAGTGAGGCACAGGAACATAAAGCTGGGGCAGTGTCAGGATACAGGCTGGGATCAGTTAACAGGCAGGCAGCTTGGTACAAAATCAGAAGGCAGAGAGAAGGGTCCAAAACACAGGCTGAAGTCACAACAGGCAGACAAGGATCCAAAGACAGGTCAATGGCAAGCTGGGTCATACACTGGAAGGCAGAAGTAGCAGGTCAGGTCCCAGGTAAACCAGAACCAAGTTGAAGACCATTCAACAATCTGTTCATGTCACACTCCAGCTTACATAGGACAGTTTGCACCAATATCAGTGCTGAGCATACATGTGAATCTACAATCACGCTGCTTAGAGTGCACGGCAAAATATATGTGCATGTGTGCTAATATATGTCTGGTATTGACCTTAAGTAGAGAAATATGTTCATGCCCCTCCACTGGTCTTCTCGAATTGGAGCTTCTCTACACCTCCACCACAACTTGAGAAAAGTCCCAGCCGAGACACTTTGGTTAATAGGCCAATCCAAGGAATTCCTTGTAAACATACAAAACTAGTCCAAGGTATTCCTTTTAAACATACCAAACTAATCTCTTCTTTGCAGCGAGACTAAACAAATGATAGCTAGTACCAGAAAATACCCGACCCGAATTTTGCAGTCAAGTCAAAAAAAAAATAAATGGAACCATGATAAATGGAAAAGTAACAGAATTCACATAACCTATTCTTCGAAATATGGATTCTTTGGCTTACCAATATACAGACCAATTTGACCTCCTCTACCCACCACTCTATATACAGTATATAATACTACCAGGACGAATATCCTGAGAGAGATGGGACAACAACCCCCCCTCCCCTTTTTTACCCTTTCCTTTTATCTATCTTTACACTTAGGCCCCTTTCACACTGGAGCGGTTTTCAGGCGGTATTGCGCTAAAAATACCGCCTGAAAACCGCCCCTAGACAGCCTCTGCTGTTTGTTCAGTGTGAAAGCCCGAGGGCTTTTACACTAAAGCGGTGCGCAGGCAGGGCGGTGAAAAAAGTCCTGCAAACCGCTTTTTTGGAGCGGGGAAGGAGCGGTGTATTCACCGCTCCTGCCCATTGAAATCAATGGGACAGCGCGGCTATACCGCGGCAATACCGCGGCTATAGCCGCGCTGTACGAGGGATTTTAACCCTTTTTCGGCCGCCAGCGGGGGGTACAAGAGCTCTGTTGTACCGCCGACGCTCCCACCGCCCCAGTGTGAAAGAGGCCTTACTCTTCCTAATCTATGATCTTTCACCTTTCCGCAAATTGTAGAAGAAATTGAATGCAAATCCACTGGGCACACATTAGCTCCTAGAATATTGCATTTCTATAAACAAATTCCCCACTGCTTTCAAACATAAAATCACCAAAACTAGTATTCCTTCAAATTGTATCTGTATCAAACGTATTTCCATGCTCTGTATTATCACCTGGTCCGCTGTATTCTCTTTGGACTCTAATGCATTGTAATGTTTTCATATTCTTAGCTAAACAATACAAATTTTTTAAACACATAAAAAATGAACCATGTTTATACATAAAGCAGTAAAAAACAATCACAGTGTCGTACTACAAAGCAGGAAGCTGAGCCTGCATATGTAATAAGTAAATATGGCTGCCCCATGTACATATCCTATCACAAATTGTTTACGGAGACAGCATTTAAAAGACATTAAATATACAAGAACATACAAGTCACTCCGTCCACCGATGAAGACCAGAAGACAGCACAGGCTGCAACTATGGAAAACAAAGTAACACAAGTCACTCCATCAACCACTGAGGACCAGAAGACTGCAGAGGCCACAACTATGGAGGACAAAGAAACGCATGTCACTCCATCCACCGATGAGGACTCAACTATGGAGGACAAAGACATACAAGTCACTCCATCTACCGATGAAGACAAGAAGACAGCACAGGCTGCAACTCTGGAGGACAAAGAAACACCAGTCACTCCATTAAACAATGAGGAACAGAAGACTGCAGAGGCCAGAACTATGGGGGACTAAGACATACAAGTCACTCCATCAACTACTGAGGAGGTGAAAACAACAAAAGCTGCAACCATGGATGACAAGGAAACTTCAGCAGCTCCATCTACCAAGGATAAAAAAATACAAGTCAGTCAATCCAATGAGGACAAGCAAGTTCAAGCCAATTCATCAAGCGAGTATAAGCAAACTGAAGTCTCTCCACCAATGAGAACAAAACTGAGGATGGTCCATCCACCAAGGACAACAAAACTGAAGACAGATCATCCACTGAGGACAATACTGCAGTCAGTCCATCCACCGACAACAAAACTAAAGATTGCCCATCCACCAAAGACATCAAAATTGAAACCAGTCCCATTCACAGAGGACAAGAAAACAGAAAGAATAAAATTAAAAAAAACGCCAAGGGTTGAGTTTATTAACCTTCACCCAAGATTCATTCTAAAATGAAAAGAAAGGATTCCATTAGAAAAGTGTGTGAAACCATTAATGAAAAAAGACCCCTAAATCTTTAGCTTTTGATAAAATGTCAAATTCACCATGGAGACTAAAAGTGGCCATACACTAGTAGATTTTCGAATGAACATTCGTATGAAATTTTTTACTGCATCCTATGACTTGATGAATGTCATTCAAAAGTACTTCAAGATTTTGTTTGCGTTTACCATTCGATTTTGGAGTTAATGGATTTTCCCAAACAAAAACCACATCCACTGTTCGTTTGAGAGGCATTTTCCATTCTGTTTCTTTAAGTTTTCTTCTCCTGACATTTGAAAATGAATGTTGATTTGACCCCATTGATTTGAATATATGTTCTTCAAATAAAAAACTTTTGAATGATATTCTACTAGTGTATGACCAGCTTAACTCTGAAGGAGGGAGATGAATTAAAAGCTTTTTCCCCCTAAGGTGGAAAAAAGGTGCAAAATACTCACCATTAGTCTGACAAACAGCTTCTCCCAGTTCTTGTAATGTTGTGATTCAGAGTCTCTGTGCAACTGAGGAGACAACAAGTAGATAAATCAGTATATCTGAAGCCTACCTCTTACATTACTGCAAAAAAGTGATCAATACTCAGAAAATTTCTGATTAACAGCACATTTGACTGTATAAGAAAAATTTGCATTCTAAAATCCTATTCACATGTTTTTGCTTGTTTGTTTTTATAAAAACACATTATTTTGCATGCTATATTGGAAATATGTTCACCTACGTGCCCACATTTGCCATCCCACATTGTGATGCAACATACTTTAATGTTTAAAAAAAAACCAAAAAAAAAAACCTGTACATTTTATTTGCAGTCATCGTGTATAGTTATATTCTTACTTACAAGCAAGGTAAAAGTACTCTGTAGATAAGATTTCCCAGAATACTCACATAGCACATAGTCAAATTAGCCTAATACAGGGAACGTGGCATTCTCATCAGTGTTTATATCGCTGCACTGAATGTTTAATTCTGGTTGCACATCTACAGGAATATCACAGTACTGTGACTGATAATAAGTCATTTTCGGAAAGCAGAATCTCCAAGTGGTATGGCACTGGAATGGCCTACTTCATTTTCTTTATAAGGCTCAGTTCACACTGCCATGATTTGGGATCCAACTTGTAAGAACCCAAGTCCGTGACATGTGAAATCTCATATTAGTCAATGAGAGCTATCTTAATTAGCACTACTGAAGTCGCTCCAACTTTAGAAAAGGTTCCTGTACTACTTCAAGGTGACTTCTATCCGATTTATGCCCATAGACTTTGATGGATGTTGCCTCCAAGTTGGATACTCAGCTTAACTGATGTGATTCATATTCGGCATTACAGGAAGTTTACACAGGCATTCCCTGATGTTACTTCAAAGTCGTGCCGAAGTCACGCCAAAGTCTCTTTGTGACTTTCAGGTCGTGGCAGTGTGAACCGAGCCTAAAAAAAGCAGGTAAGGTTTTGACATGTTTTTTGCCAACATCCTTGTTATGTGTATAGATGACCTTGCAGGGGATCTTGTTTTGTCATCAAAACTGGAGTTCTTTAAAGGAGCCTGTCAGGAAAGAAATATGGGAGCTGCCATTGCTGACTTGTCCTAAAGGTACAGCTTCCAGTGCTCTTATTGTTACTATGGCATGATTCACTTAATTTAAATAATTTATGTATAAGTCACTGGTTGCATGCTTGTTTTGGGTCACTGGCTCTGTGAGGCAAGGATAAGAATGATAGCCCCAGAACATGTGCCTTCAAAGAGTTACCAAAGTGTAAATGTTGGGTCTCCGTTGAGGTCTGATGACTACAGGTACAGCATGCTTCACACATAGCAGCCACTGTTTGAGAATGTTTGGCCTCATGCACACTTGAGCTAAAAAATGCTGCTTTTACATGCATTAGAGCTTTTTTTCTGCCTCTAAATGCCCCTCTACATTAATCTATGTGTCCATGCACATATAGGAGTTTAGCAGCAGGGGCAGTTAGAGGCAGAAAAAAAATCACTTGTGCATTCTGGAAATAAGCTTTTGAGCTTAAAAAATGCTCAAATGCACCTAAACACACCTTAACACTAGGAGCGTGGAGGTGTGTTCCCGTGTTAATGTATTCTAATCGCAAGATTTCTGGACAATAGAATGTATTAACGTCATATGTCATTACACACATACAAAAACTGAGCTTTTATCGCATCTTGGCTTCTACAAAACTCCGGTAGGGGAAAAAAGTGTCAATAGAATACAGTGTGCATGAAGCCTTTACATGTATCACTAGCACTTGGGTGCTCCAGGACTTGAGCACCAAAGCTGGAAGCACTGGATTATCAGACCTCCATAAGAAACCATTTCCCAATAATAGTGATTCAAGGACTAGAGTAGCTGGGGTGGATAGCTATAATCATTGCCAGGAGTGACAAAGGTCAAGAATCTATGCCAGAGTTTCTGAACCTTTTCAACACAGAAGCCTTGATTTAACTTTTTGGTCTCATGGAAGCCCTGCTAAAAATAAGATCTGGCGTGTGGTGGCAGTTCGTGGACCAAAGCATCCCGAGGAGCTGGCCAGGGGTTTCTGGTAAAGCTCAGATTATCCACCAAAAAGAAAAGCCCCTATAGTGTAGTAGATTAATTCAAAAACAAGATTGCAGTGCTTTCACAATAAAAAGAAAAAAAGGTCAAAATGCACTTACAACTGTTGAGGCTGTGGTCACCCAACTATGGGGGAACATGTGGCCTTCCTAGTGCGTGAGTGGAGAAAACCTGTCTCCATGCAGGGTCGGTGTGGTCACTCTCTATGCCTCGGCATTCCCATCCTGGGTGCTCTAAGGGGGTTCTCAGGTGGGTGAACCAAGTAGTCAGCACAAAAAGGGCCAGTAGGTAGTTTGATTATAACTTACTCATGATACATTCTTGTGATAGTCAGTGAGAAGCATGCTCCTTACACTTGTGGACATTGGGAATAATTACCCCTTACAGTTAGCTAAAAAAGATCAATGGTGTCAATGAGAACTTATCTGTGAGGTGGAAATTGCTCAAGGAACCCCTAGCAACCTCTGGAGGAGCCTTAGGGTTCCACAGAACCCTCTTTGAAAAACCCTGGTCTAAGCTGTAAGGTTAGGAAGGGGCATAATCAATACCAAAACCAAGGTCAAGGCAGGAGGTACTCAAGCAGTAGGAGTCAGGGTCAGGATAACAGTATAGGCAGGTATCAGAGATTAGACAGAGAACAGCCAAAAGCCAGGAGTGAGAACAAACTGGTAGAGTAAAGGGACTGAAACTAGGCAATGACTGGGGAACTAGTAGAGCTTTAGGGACACAGCATAACAAGAGCAAGGACTAAAACTGAGACCAGAATACTTGATGGACACAAAAGTATCAGGGACATCCATCCTAGCTAAATGCTTTAATGGGCAACTGGAGCACAGAGCATATAGAGCAATTGGAAGACATGCCACACCTCTGCAAGTGCGCAGCCTACCTGGTCAGATAAATGGGCATTTGAACTTGCACCAGAACACAGGATAGAGACCTGGAGTGTAGTGGGCCATGCTTAACTGCAGTAAAAGGAATAAACACAAAGACAGAGGTAGACAGACAGTGGGACCCATGGAGGACAGAAGGAACAGCAGCAAGTGCAAAAGTGGGCACAGTGAGCAGAGCACAAGTAAGTTCCTGATACAATTGATATTGTCTATCCTGACAGCTTACCTTCAAATAGTAACACCTCCAACTATAAGCATGCCAAATAAAGCAATTAAGTCCCACAAAGAACCAATTTACATGCTGCTCCATTCTGATTTATTTGCTTATTAATAAAGGAAAAAGTATCAGTGATATTGCCACCAAAATATGATTTTCCTTTTTTTCTCAATGCAGGCTGAAGGAGTAAAGCAAAACACCTCACTGGCTGCTATGGTCAAATGTCCTACTTTCTATTTACTTTACTTTTTAGAGGATTTAATCCTGGGGCCCAAATCGCAATATACAGAGATCAATCAAAGCATTATATTGTATAATTTAGCAGTCATTTCTAAGTCATAGGTCATTACAACTACAAGCTTGTCTTTATCTTTCCAACTTACCTGGGTTTCCAAATGCTGTATCCGTTGAAGAGCCAAAGAGAGGAGCCTCTGAAGCCTGTCAACAATAGACATAAAAATGTAGCATAAGGCATAAACTGGGACTAAAGTATTTTTTTTTCCTAAATGAGATAAACGTGACAAAGCTTGTATGTATGGGATGTTCTTTTAAAGGGGCTTCCACTGTGGAGGGGGAAGAAAGGCTTCTGTGGCTTTTCCTCTGTGAGTCTCTCGTCCTGGCTGTATGTGTGACATTCTGAGCGGCTGCACATAGACTCAGAGTACAGAACAGGAGCGTGTATGTAATAGAGACTCGTACAGGATTCCATAGATCCCGCCAGCACAGTTAAAGGGTATCAAGCAGCACGGCCAGAGGGCAATTAAAAAACATAAAATACATATGAGTTTAATTTTTATCTGATTTAGATGGAAAAAACTGACTTTAATGCCACTTGAACAATGATCAAGAGAGTCTAAAAAACAATATATGGGATGCACATGACAACCAGTCTGCTTCTCCCCATCATGTTTTGAGGTCAGAATGTTAAAGCATTTGTTAACCACCTTTGTTAACTACCCAAAAAAATAAAAATAAAAAATATGAATCCTGCTCTTTTAACCATCTCAATACAGTGCAATTTCACCCCCTTCCTGCCCAAGCCATTTTTCAGCTTTCAGTGCTGTCACACTTTGAATGACAATTGCGCGGTCATACAACACTGTACCCAGATGCAATTTTTATTATTTTTTCCCCACAAATAGAGCTTTCTTTTGGTGGTATTTGATCACCTCTGCGTTTTTTATTTTTTGCGCTATAAACAAAAGAAGAGTGACAAGTTTGAAAAAAACGCATAATTTTTTACTTTTTGCTATAATAAATATCCAATTTTTTTTTTTAAACAAATGTTTTCCTCAGTTTAGGCCAATATGTATTCTTCTACATATTTTTGGTATAAGCGTATAATAAGCGTATATTGATTGGTTTGCGCAAAAGTTATAGCGTCTACAAAATAGGGGATAGATTTATAGCATTTTTATTTATTTATTTATTTACTAGTAATGGCGGCGATCTGCGATTTTTATCGTGACTGCGATATTGCGGCGGACACTTCGGACACTTTTGACACTATTTTGGGACCATTCACATTTATACAACGATCCGTGCTATAAAATGCACAGATTACTGTATAAATGTGACTGACAGGGAAGGGGTTAACACTAGGGCGTGATCGAGGGGTAAATCATGTTGCTAGAGAGTGTTTCTAACTGAAGGGGGAGGGGATTAACAAGGGGAGGAGAACGATCGGTGTTGCTCTATACTGAAAACACACATCTGTCTCCTCTCCTCTGACAGGACATGGATCTGTGTGTTTACACACACAGATCCACGGTCCTGCCGTGTTACCTGGCAATCGCAGGTGCCCGGCGGACATCGCGGCCGCCGGGCACGCACATCGGGCGCGCCCCCTGGTGGGCTGGGAAGGCGAGGGCGTCATATGACGCCCTCCCAGAACGAGAGCTGCGCCGCCTGGCCGTCATATGATAGCCGGCAGGCGGCAAGCGGTTAAAGCATTTTATACAGCAGTGTTTGTGCTGTGTAATTTGACCCCCTGTAACACCTGAAACACCTGGCTGATCCTGCCAGTTTCTGCCCTCCCCTTTGTAAACTGATCACAGTGTAGCATGGCTGTTGAGCCCTGACACCATGGTCAGTTTACGTGCCTCCGTCATCTGCAGCTCTCCTGTGCTCCTATGTCCTCCTCCCCCTCCCCTCCCTGCCTGTCTGCCCCTGTGTCAGTGCCCACCCCCTCCTCTCCAGCTGCTCTCATAACTGTTTAAAATGTATATAATCCTGCTGGTTCCCTAATGACAGGCACTCCTGTCTCTGTGTTCAATTTAAAAAAATGCCTTGTTTACTGTATTTCAGAGCGGCTCCCCGCGGTCATGTGACCGGCCGGCTCTCTCTCTCTCCTCCCAGCTGACGTCAGCGAGGGATTCTCGTCCCCGCCCGCTGCATCTGTCAGCCGGGCAGAGGAGACAGCCGGCCGGTGACATGATAGCAGGGGACCGCTCTGAAATCAGGTAAAGGAGGCATTGTTTTTATAAAACACAGAGACAGGAGAGCCTGTCATTAGGGAACCAGCAGGATTGTGTACATTTGTATGAGTGGGTTAACAACCACTTTAAGGGAGAAGTTGATTGGCTACCAAGCAAAATAGAGAGAGATGTTCTTTCAGCCCCAGTTCTTTAATCTTCAGTGCCACATTGTATAGTTTATGTAGCATTTAGCAATGTGGCCTTGCAAGAATGAGGTTCTGAAATCAACTTTAACAGAAGACTATAAGGCAGGGGTGCCCAACTGGTGATCCATGATCCTCTGATGTGGCCTGGGACCTTATGCTCTGAGATGGTCCCGCCATCCCAGAGCATCACTGTTGTGAATGGAGCCGGCGGTAGAGGAAGCAAGCGGCTGCGGAGCCGATGCTTCCTGTATAATGCTGACTCCTGTCACAGTGACACCAAATGCACTCCACCTAGGACAGCAACCGCTGGCGATACCTGAATGTAAGACTGTTACTAAGGGTCAGTTTATTACTAAAATCACAATGTATATATGGACATATCTATTGTGTAGTGGTTACTAAGCTGCTTTTAAACTGATTCCCTTCTGATTTTTTTAGCGGCTTGGATTGGAGGTAGGCGGGTGTAAACGGACACAAGTCTGTTTACATCTGCTGCTCCATAGAGGTGAATGGAGGGTCTGATTGGGTCCGCTTGTAAAAAGGACAGGCGGGCCCGATTGGACTGATAATGTGAAAGGGGCCTAAGGCTGCATTTACACTGATGCACTGGGGTTCACCCGCATTGCGGGTGCAGCGCAGTGCACCTGTGGCTTTCCTGTGGGTTAGCTGCACTGAGCCATAGGTTTCTATTATTACCTGCGGGTCTGAATGCAGGTGTTTTGGTGCATTTTTAGAAAGTGCACTACACCTGCAGTATATATTAGAAGTCTATGGCAAAGTGCAGCTGACCGGCAGGAAAGCCACAGATGTACTGCGCTGCACCTGCAGTGTGGGTAAACCACAGAGCATTAGTGTGAAAGCAGCCTTAGGCCCCTTTGACACAATCTGTCCGATCAGGTCTGCCTGTCTGTTTTTCAGGTGGACCCAATTGGACCCTCCATTCACCTCTATGGAGTGGCAGATGTAAATGGATTTATGTCCATTTACATCCGCATACCTCCGAACCAGTGTTGCAGCCTTCACTATATCAGGGTGTTTGCAGCCATACCTTGAATTGCCAAAACAAGGACTGTGGACAATCTAAACAGAAAACAATAGACCAGGAAGCGCATGCCCTAGTAGAGTAATAAACATCTTTAGTAGGCAAAGATACATAATGCACTCACAAACTCCTGAAATGACACCAAGCTCATCACACGACTGTGAGAATCTACCTTCAGAACCCCTGAATAGATGCCACTACCGTAGATGTAATCAACTCAGCTAAAGACTCCTCTCCCCGTGTATGCATGTGTTATGAAAGAAAGAGAACACTGGGAAGCCGGCTGCAAGAGTCATTTGTGTGTGACAGCTGCTGGGATTATGGAGGACCAGCAATCATTCAGCAGAGCAACATGCACCTGACGGAGGCTGTGCAGGTTGATCTTGGTTTGAGGTTGCGGGACACATTTGGCCCGCAGGCCACAGGTTGAGCATGCCTAAACTAAACTGATCTAAATACAGACGTCCGAGGTGTTATTGGTTGCTAAGAATGATTACACTTTGCACACAGTCAATGCACTTGTTCTACATAAATCTTTTCTGAATAATAATACACGCCGTGGATACATAATGGTACATTAATCTTATATTACACTGATAACCTGCGTGCACAGACCTGGTACAAAACTACTTACAGCCACTAGAAATCTACATGATCACCAGTAATACTCCCTGTTGATACTTTGCTAATTCAAATTATCCAAACCTCTGTAGCCCCCAATCTGCTCACCTTTCATGTTCTTCTTGTACTTGCTTGAGGATCAATTGTTTCTGTTCCCACTGAGGACCAAACACACGGACCAGGCGGACAAGTTCTGTGCTGGGGACGTACAGATCTGTCAAGCTTAAGAAAATAATGGAGCATTATGGTACCGCAAGACTAGGTATGTAAGAATTAGAGTGCATTATGGGAGATTTCTTTTTTTTTTAAAGAAAGGCACATTGTGATAAGCAATAATTGTTATGAGGCTCAGTGAACACTAGATGCGGTGCGAATTTACAGCAAATCCACACCGCATCTAAATCGCAAACCTGTTCATGTGAACTGATTGCGGAGTGTATGTTAACTTAACGACACCCCGCAATCAGTTTGTAAAATGCAGCGCGATTTGCAAAATTGGATCGCAACGGTGTGAACACCCATGCGATCCGATTCTGGTGCAGACAAAAAAATAAGGGTCCAGCACGAGTTTGGTCAAAATGCGATGCAAACTTAGCCACGCAGTTTGTATGGTTGAATTTGTATCGCACAGATATCGCATGTGATCTGCACAGTAATTTACTTGATGTAGAGGTCCCCATAATTATCAGTAAATGTAATATAACAGAAGGCTGTCAGAGACTGCAAACAGACAGAAGGAGATGGCCAAAGACTACAGGCATGCTACAAGAGATGGTCACAGACTGCAAACATGATATAGGAATTTTTGACTAGGGTAGACTTTCTCAACAGGGGTGGGGTGGGCGTCTGAGGTTGTCGAGGGGTGCCGGGGCATCCTGGCAGAGAAAGGCATGTGGATCAGTGCAGTGCTGATGCAGGTACAGTATTGCACTTTATAAAAAGTCTATCTGTGTGTATGTTTATGTATACATGTGTGTGTTTATATGTGTGCATTTGTGTATGCATGTATGTATATATCTATGTGTTTACTGTATATGCGTGTGTATGCATGTGTTTACTCTATATGCGTGTGTACGTACGCATGTGTTTACTGTATATGTTTTTTTTTATATATGTGTGTGTATGTTGTGATATGTTGTAAGTCTAGGTGTAATCATAGACTCTGACCTGTCGTTTCAGCCCTAAATCCATTCACTATCCAAATCGTCCAGACTTCACCTCCAAAACAACTCCAAAATATGCTTTTTTCTAACCGTTGACACCACTAAGCAACTTATTCACTCCCTTGTTATCTCTCGCCTTGACTATTGTAACTCCCTCCTCATTGGCCTACCTCTCCACAAGCTATCCCCTCTTCAGTCTATCATGAAGGCGCCTGCCATACTCATCCACCTTATTAACCGTTTAGTATCCACCACTCTTCTCTGCCAATTCTTCCACTGGCTTCCCATTGCCCAACGAATAAAATTCACTAACAATAACGTACAAAGCCATTCACAATTCTGCCTCGAGCTACATTACCAATCTTATCTCCAAATATCACCCAAACCGTCCTCTCTGCTCCCCCAAAGACCTTCTCCAGAGCCTCTCACATCCTCTGGAACTATATACAAAAACACTGCGCTCACTAATATAAAAAAAAAAAAAAAAAAAAAAAAGGAGAAAAAGCAGCTAGATACGTTGTGACAAAAACAATACAATGGAAAGTGAGAAAATGCAGTGCTGAGTAAATATTCAACAAAATTAATAAAGGTGAAATCAAGTCCATAAGTCTTTATACTTGATGATGAATAATGTTGTGTAATAGATCATAAAGTCTAAAACCCAAAAAATGTGGAGTGATGAAGTGTCCAATTGTGTCAGAACACAGAAAGGGCCATTCATGGATGATGGGTATCCAAAAAGAACTGGCAGGGGTAATAATGATCCGTAGATGGAACCAATATCAATAATACTCAACATCAGTGGATAAGAAAAGATGGGTACTCTTACCAAATCTGATGGACTCCCCTGTCAGCGACATGGAGTCAGTAAGGCAGTAAGCCCAACCGGGCAGATGAAAGGATATCCCGGACGATGGAGCTGGCAAGATGGACTTCAACCGAACCTCCAGGGGTCATCAACCGAACCTCCAGGGGTCATCAAGGCAGGTCATCGAAGTAGGAACTCCAAACACAAAGACTTTGGAGGCAAGATATGCCACAAATAGTCCACAATGGGCAATCGCTCTCATCCAGGCAATATGTAAAAGAAAATGAAAACTTCCGCATGGTGCAGGTAAAAAAAGGGGGATTTTTATTTCTAAAAAGCCAAACAAGTAAAATGTGATCACTATAAAAGCAAAGGCAGCATGGAGAGGGGGTAACCGACGCGTTTCGACCTAATGGTCTTCTACTAGGCCATGGACAACCCACTCCACGCTGCTAATATTTATAAATAAACATGAAGTACATGGCCAATGAGGAAGAAAGAATGAAATTGGATATCATTGGACAAAAGACAATCACATGATTAGGAGGTTTATCACATTAGTGACAGGCGGGCGCATCGTCCAATAGGTCCACAGACCGGAACAAACCAGTCAGTAAGGCCGTCCGCCCGCGTGTCAAACAAAGGGATATGACGTCGCGCTGCAATGCCCGCCGAACGTCATTCCCAGATCACGTGATCGGAGAGGAAAGAACGTCACATGACCGCGGGGAAAGGAAATCTCGCGATCTCAGCGAGAGACCGTCACGCAGGCGCATCCTGACCAATTATAGCCAATAGACACAACGTCACTCCAGGTTCCTAGAGGGAATTTGTGTATGATAAAACAAAAACACACATATCCACCATAACGGGAACGGACTCTATAGGTAACAGTAAGGACCCATACACATAAGGTAAAAGTCTACAAAACAAAAGAATTCCATGGTGTAAAGCATGGAAAATCATGAAAGACATCAGACACTAAATAAATGGTTGATGATACCAAAAGTAAATAAACTAAAGAAATGAAAAGTGAACAAAGTGAAAAGGAAAAATCTCTAAATGAAAACATGAAAATAGAAATGGAAAAATAAAACAGTAGTAAAAAAAAAAGTTCTACATGTTCTTCAAGGTTCCACTCCACGGAGCCCCCCCATAAAGAACACAGAAGAAAACCAAAAAGAACACAAGAAACCCCAGAGAAAGCACTTATCCGGTATGAAACCAGAGTGACAACCAACTGGAAAATAAAAATAAAAATAAAAATAAACAAAAATCATCACTAAGATTGATTAAAGAAAGAGTTGAGGTCCCACTCCACGTTCAATCCAAACGGAAAGTAGGACCTCAACAACCCCGAAGTCGCGATTCCCCCCTCCAATGAGGGATAAACCTATCAATCACCTGGAAAAGTGTACCAGAAGGGTCTTTGTTATGGTATTGTAAATAATGCCATGGTACTGTGTGTTTACTTTTCCCCCCATTGATTCCAGCCACGTGTTCATTGACTCGGATGGAAAACGTCCTGATCGTACAACCAACGTACTGTTTATGGCAGGGGCAGGTAAGTAAATAAACAATGTATTGGGAGGAACATGTAGCAAACTGTTTCATATGATATATGTGGGACGTTACAGTAGACTTAAATGTTACCAATTTGTGCCGCCCCCCAAATATTATGAAGGCACACATTGCACTCGCGACATGGGTAATAACCCTTACAGTCTTGAAAAAAAGATACCTTTTTGGGGGGGTCGATCACATTCGGGGCACCTTGCCCCTGAATGGATCGTACACCTCTAAAGATGACTGCAGCCCGTTCTGGAAGGACTGGACCCAATAGTCTATAGTTCAAGAGCACTTTCTAGTGTTTTCTAAAGATGTCTCTAATTTGTTTAGATTGAATGGAGTGGGTGGTGGTAAAGGCCCATTTGAATCAGAAGTGGTTTTCGGACGCTTTATATAAGTGGAACTTCTCTCAAGTAATAAAATCCTGTTAATCTCCTTGTCCAAAAGATCTAGACCATAACCCTTTTCTAGAAATGTATTCCTGAATAACTGGGACTGGGACAAGTAGTCAGAAGTTCTTGTGCAATTATGACGCAACCTCAAAAATTGGCCGCGTGGAATTGCCTTCAGCCATTGATCCTGGTGGCAACTATCGACCGGAATGTAACCATTCTGGTCGGTAGGTTTGAAGTATGTTCTAAATTCCAAATGATGTTCTACCACCAGGATCTCCAGATCTAAAAAGTGAACATTGGAGGTACTGGCCTCATAACTCAAAGAGATTCCTCTATCGTTAAGGTTGAGTGTGGCCATAAAGTTATCCAATGAGATGCGATCCCCATCCCATAGGAGGAGGATGTCGTCTATGTATGTGGCCCAGAGAAACAACTCCGGCCTCCGGGCAGCATAGACGACATTGCACTCAAAGTGCAGTACTGGTAAACATAAACAACATGGGTGTTGATATATATGTGCATGCGTAAAAATACCCCTAGGTGCTAAAGTATAAAGTGCACAGTGCTATGTGAAACACAGCAAGTGAGTGATCAAACAAAACAACATATCCATTAAAATATCAAAATAAAATACAAGAGGATATAACAAACAGTGAATAAATGAAGTCCAAAAACGTGTATATCCAATGATATAAAAGTGCCCAAATAAATTAGTCCAAAAATTTGGTGAATTTCACATATCCTATCTTCCAAACTGTGCCACCAAGAAACATGCTGTGGTGTCTTCCAGCCGCCCCCACAGGTGTATATGCTCACCTTCCTGTGTGTGACACAGCGATTAGACTATGTCAAACAAAGCCTTGGAGCCACTCCTGTGCTCATTAGGAACCAGCTGTGCAGACTTCCAATGTTCTCAAGTGGAGATGGTTTATGCAAGAGAAAAAAACTCCATAGCGCAATATGTAGGTATAAAGGATATTAATCAAATAATCAGCTCCCCTCACATATATGTGCATGCGTAAAAATACCCCTAGGTGCTAAAATATAAAATGCACAGTGCTATGTGAAACACAGCAAGTGAGTGATCAAACAAAACAACATATCCATTAAAATATCAAAATAAAATACAAGAGGATATAACAAACAGTGAATAAATGAAGTCCAAAAACGTGTATATCCAATGATATAAAAGTGCCCAAATAAATTAGTCCAAAAATTCGGTGAATTTCACATATCCTATCTTCCAAACTGTGCCACCAAAAAACATGCTGTGGTGTCTTCCAGCCGCCCCCACAGGTGTATATGCTCACCTTCCTGTGTGTGACACAGCGATTAGACTATGTCAAACAAAGCCTTGGAGCCACTCCTGTGCTCATTAGGAACCAGCTGTGCAGACTTCCAATGTTCTCAAGTGGAGATGGTTTATGCAAGAGAAAAAAACTCCATAGCGCAATATGTAGGTATAAAGGATTTTAATCAAATAATCAGCTCCCCTCACTGGGGTACTCACATATTGTGGGTGCGTGAGTGCACCATCCTTAACAAGCATAAAACGGTCAATCATTGACCGTTTTATGCTTGTTAAGGATGGTGCACTCACGCACCCACAATATGTGAGTACCCCAGTGAGGGGAGCTGATTATTTGATTAAAATCCTTTATACCTACATATTGCGCTATGGAGTTTTTTTCTCTTGCATAAACCATCTCCACTTGAGAACATTGGAAGTCTGCACAGCTGGTTCCTAATGAGCACAGGAGTGGCTCCAAGGCTTTGTTTGACATAGTCTAATCGCTGTGTCACACACAGGAAGGTGAGCATATACACCTGTGGGGGCGGCTGGAAGACACCACAGCATGTTTTTTGGTGGCACAGTTTGGAAGATAGGATATGTGAAATTCACCGAATTTTTGGACTAATTTATTTGGGCACTTTTATATCATTGGATATACACGTTTTTGGACTTCATTTATTCACTGTTTGTTATATCCTCTTGTATTTTATTTTGATATTTTAATGGATATGTTGTTTTGTTTGATCACTCACTTGCTGTGTTTCACATAGCACTGTGCATTTTATATTTTAGCACCTAGGGGTATTTTTACGCATGCACATATATGTGAGGGGAGCTGATTATTTGATTAATATCCTTTATACCTACATATTGCGCTATGGAGTTTTTTTCTCTTGCATAAACCATCTCCACTTGAGAACATTGGAAGTCTGCACAGCTGGTTCCTAATGAGCACAGGAGTGGCTCCAAGGCTTTGTTTGACATAGTCTAATCGCTGTGTCACACACAGGAAGGTGAGCATATACACCTGTGGGGGCGGCTGGAAGACACCACAGCATGTTTCTTGGTGGCACAGTTTGGAAGATAGGATATGTGAAATTCACCAAATTTTTGGACTAATTTATTTGGGCACTTTTATATCATTGGATATACACGTTTTTGGACTTCATTTATTCACTGTTTGTTATATCCTCTTGTATTTTATTTTGATATTTTAATGGATATGTTGTTTTGTTTGATCACTCACTTGCTGTGTTTCACATAGCACTGTGCACTTTATACTTTAGCACCTAGGGGTATTTTTACGCATGCACATATATATCAACACCCATGTTGTTTATGTTTACCAGTACTGCACTTTGAGTGCAGCGATTTTTCTAGCGCAGACACATTGTTTTTTATTTTAATACTTTGCACGAATATGGAACGTGACTGAGTGTTTGCAGCTGGTCTCCACTGTTCACTTATTATTTTGTAGGCATTTATCCGTAAGTGGCTCGCAGGGTTTCATATATATTTAGCATAGACGACATCCTCCTCCCACTGAGACATGAAGAGGTTGGCAAGGCTAGGTGTGAATTTCGCCCCCATAGCCACACCCCTCTTCTGCTGCCTTTGCTTTTATAGTGATCACATTTTTACTTGTTTGGCTTTTTAGAAATAAAAATCTCCCTTTTTTTACCTGCACCATGCGGAAGTTTTCATTTTCTTTTACATATTGCCTGGATAAGAGCGATTGCCCATTGTGGGCTATTTGTGGCATATCTTGCCTCCAAAGTCTTGTGTTTGGAGTTCCTACTTCGATGACCTGCCTTGATGACCCCTGGAGGTTCGGTTGATGACCCCTGGAGGTTCGGTTGAAGTCCATCTTGCCAGCTCCATCATCCGGGATATCCTTGCATCTGCCCGGTTGGGCTTACTGCATTGCTGACTCCATGTTGCTGACAGGGGAGTCCATCAGATTTGGTAAGAGTACCCATCTTTTCTTATCCACTGATGTTGAGTATTATTGATGTCGGTTCCATCTACGGATCAATATTACCCCTGCCAGTTTTTTTTGGATACCCATCATCCATGAATGGCCCTGTGTTCTGACACAATTGGACACTTCATCACTCCACATTTTTTTGATTTTAGACTTTATGATCTATTACACCACATTATTCATCATCAAGTTTAAAGACTTATGGACTTGATTTCACCTTTATTAATTTTGTTGAATATTTACTCAGCGCTGCATTTTCTCACTTTCCATCCTCTGGAACTCCCAATCTAATCTGTTAGGTTATTTCTTACTCTGTCCACTTTTCGACGACCCCTGAAAACGTATCTCTTCAGGGAGGCCTATCCTGCCTCCAGTTAACAACCAAATCTTCTACTCCCCTTATCAGTTCATCCCTCACCTTTTGTTTCACCAGTCCCTCCCTCTTAGATTGTAAGCTTGCAGGAGCAGGGCTCCTCTTAACCCTCTTGTTTTGAATTGTACTGTTGGTGTAGTGTCTCCCTTTACATTGTAAAGCACTGCGCAAACGGTTGGCACTATATGGATTCTGTATAAAAATAATAATATGGTGGATGTTTAGCTCAGTGGTAGATGCAAATTTTTTACAGTAATTCCATGCTGTTACATAGGTGTTATAGTTAAGGGCTTGGTAGCCCACTTTTATTGAAAGTAAGAAAACAAAAACAAAAGTTCATCCAGGACTCCCACGTAGGGCTTTCAACTCCATTCAACACAAATGCTTGTTTTGGTCTCCCAGACCACTTGTTATTCGGGCTCTCTCTCGGCCTAGGTGACCTTGCTGTTCAGGCCTACAATGGCCTATTGACAGGGTTTTCCCAGTATCCCCAGCTTGCACCCACTTCCGCATTCTCTCCAGCCTCTGGACTCACTGGCCTCCTCAGTCTCCCGGACTCTCGTAGCTGGCCTGCCTTTCAAAGTCCTTGAGCATAGAATCCCCCCTCACATGGACCGCAGGCTCCAACAGGTAGTCCCAGCTCTCCTGACAAGATCCTGTCTTCAAACAGTTCAAACTTCCATCACCTCCTGCTCTCCATGTTTATAAGAACTGTGTGCACCTGGGCACACACCCTGCTGGCTGTCCACAACACCTGGACACAGGGTTGGAGTTTTCTCCTCTCAAAATGAATGCTCCATAGTCCTGCACATGCAAACCCTGTGTCCTTTTACATATGTATGTAAAACCCTAGTTCAAAAAAGTTTGGATGCTGTGTAAAATCTACATAAAAACAGAATGCAATGATTTTCAAATCTCATAAACCCATATTTTAATTCACAACAGAATGTTTAAACTGATAAAAATGTATCATTTAAGGAAAAAAAAAAAAGGTACTTTTGAAATTGATGGCAGCGACACTTATCAGAAAGGTTGGGACAGGGCCATGTTTACCGAGGCGTAGCATCCCCTCTTCTTTTAACAACACTCTGTAGATGCCTGGGAACGGAGGAGACCAGTTGCTGGAGTTTTGGGCAAGGAATGTTGTCCCATTCTTGCCCGATATAGGATTCCTACTGCTCAATAGTCCTGGGTCTTGTCATATTTTTTGTTTCAGGGTGTGCCAAATATTTTCAATTGGTGAAAGGTGTGGACTGCAGGCAGGCCAGTAAAGCACCCAGACTCTTCTACAACAAAGCCATGCTGCTATCATAGATACAGTATGTGGTTTAGCATTGTCCTGCTGATATATACAAGATCTTCCCTGAAAAAGACATCGGATGGGAGCATACAGTACGCTGCTCTAAATCCTGGGTACATCTTTCTGCATTGATGGTGCCTTTCCAGATATGCAAGCTGCCCATTCCAGATGTATTAATGCACCCCTATACATCAGAAATGCAGGCTGTTGAAATTGGCACTAATAAGTCAGAAGGTCCCTCTCACTTTAGTCCACAGTGTCCATGGTTGCCAAAAAGAATGTCAAATTTTGATTTGTTTTGACCACAGAACAGTTTTCCACTTTGAAACAGACCATTTTAAATGAGCTTTGGCCCAGAGAAGACGGCAGCAATCCTGGATCATGTTCAGATATAGCTTCTTGTTTGCATGATAAAGCTGTACCTTGCATTTTTGGATTGTACAGCAAACTGTGTTCACAGACAGTGATTTTTGGAAGTATTCCTGAGCCCATGCAGTGATGTCCATCACAGAATCATCCCTGTTTTTAATGCAATGCTCTCTGAGGGCCCCAAAATCACGTACAGCCAATATTGCGTTTTGGCCTTGTCTCTTGCTCACAGAGATTTCTCCAGATTTTAGGAATCTCTTAATGATATTATGCACTGTCTTTGCAATTTTAAATTGAAACGTTATTCTGAAATTGTTAATTTTTAGATGCAGCTTTTCACAGATTGGTGAACCTCTGGCCATCTTTACTTCTGAGACACTCTAATGCCCCGTACACACGGTCGGATTTTCCGATGGAAAATGTCCGATCGGAGCGTGTTGTCGGAAATTCCGACCGTGTGTGGGCTCCATCGGACATTTTCCATTGGATTTTCCGACACACAAAGTTGGAGAGCAGGAGATAAAATTTTCCGACAACAAAATCCGTTGTCGGAAATTCCGATCGTGTGTACACAAATCCGACGGACAAAGTGCCACGCATGCTCAGAATAAATAAAGAGATGAAAGCTATTGGCCACTGCCCCGTTTATGGTCCCGACGTACGTGTTTTACGTCACCGCGTTCAGAACGATCGGATTTTCCGACAACTTTGTGTGACCGTGTGTATGCAAGACAAGTTTGAGCCAACATCCGTCGGAAAAAATCCTAGGATTTTGTTGTCGGAATGTCCGAACAAAGTCCGACCGTGTGTACGCCCTATAAGGCTCCATGCACACTGGCTTAAAAATAGCTGCTACTACAGGAGTTTTGTGTTCTATCTGTAAAAGCAGCTCAGTGTTATCCTATGTGTCCATGCACATTAGGACGATTACAGGCATATTTTAAGCTCAACTATTTGCGTTTCTGATTAGTTTACTGGCAGAAAAATGCAAAACTCTCCTAAATTCTGCCAGAACTGTTGTTTCTTTAAGCCCAGTGTGCATGTAGCCTGACTCTCTAAAATGCTCTTTTTATAACCAGTCAGGTTATTGACTTGTTTCCAAATAACCTAATTAGTTGCAAAATGTTCTTCCAGCTCTTCCTTGTTAGTAGCACTTACTTTAACAGCATTTTGTTGCCCTGTCCCAACCTTTTTGAGATGTGTTTTTGAGATGTGTTGCTGCCATAAATTTCAAAATTACCTTTTTTTTTTTTTTTAAATAGTACATTTTCATCATTTAAACATTTTATATGTTTTCTATTTTCTAGTATACATAAAATAAGGGTTTATGAAATCTGCAAATCATTGTATTCTGGTTTTTATGTAGATTTTCAACAGCTTCTCAACTTTTTTGGAATTGGGGTTGTATGTACGTTATTTTAATCCTGACACTTAATCCTGTACGATCAGAACTGCTTTTTTAGGATTTGTTCATAATAGTGGCAAGGACCGCTGCTCCTTTGAATCACGATCCATGATTCAATTGCTTTTCAGAGGCATTTGACAGGTGGTCAACAGGCAATATATCTTCTCCTCAATGTCTGTTTCAACTCCCTAAATGTAGCATTGCTGTGCCACAACTTTGAGCAATGCACGTTGTTGCGGGACAGTGGCAGTATGGCCCCATTCACCTGGGGGTATACTTCCAGCTGTGGCCACAGCATGTGTACGACCCCTCTACAGCTAAAGGGAGAGCAGTTGGAAGTTGTAAAAACATGGCTCACTTATGTGTGAACAAGCCCTTGTTTCACATCTCTGCGGCAGCGTGTAAGACAACCCATTCATTTCAAAGGGGTTCCCCACCCACAAACACAGGGAAAGGAGTCACTGACCCTCAAATCGCACCACACTGGAAAACACGCCACATTTGCCAATGCATGGGGGTACCATTAAGAATTAATGACACCTCTGCGCGTCTGCTAAAGAGAAGCACGTTTGTCTGCGTGTCAGGAATGCGTGAAATTTTGCACAAATTCCCCAACATGCTGAGGAGTCCTGCTGTCAGAATACAATGTCTCAAGTGAGGAGGATTCTTCCATCCACCTCGACTGTATGGATGGAGGAATCTGTCTGTTTTTTTCTATCAGACACTTTTACATTAGGTAAATAGAAGATCTCTGCTACTGCAGCTACTTTACATGAGTGTTGTTGCCCTAGGACAGGAAGCATGTTACTGACAGGATCACTAGTTGAAAATAAAAGAAAAAAGACAGACAAAATGAAAACCAAGGCAACCACAACATCTAGGGACTGGTAAGTTCCAATAGAATACATTTTTGTTCTTGCGTTTGGATATACTTTTAACATTTAACCTACAAGGCATTATACTATATGTCAAGTCAATGAAAGTGTTAAATCAGGCTCTTGTTTGTTTTAAAGTGCATTAGTCCGATATTATGGGTTTTAAGAAAAAGTGTTACTTAGATGCTGTAAAGCCATTTAATCAGTTTTACATATTTGCAAAGTGTCACTTATGTCTTATGTCTCTCTGTACACACCTGCCCCCCTCCCCCACCTATTCTACAGTGCCTGGAAAAAGTATTCACACCCCTTTAAACTTTCCACATTTTATCATGTTACAACAAAAAACGTAAATTTATTTTATTTTGCACCTCATCTCAGCAACTGTATAGTATGTTGCATAGAGTTTATATTATGCACTAGCACTTTATAGATATTGGATATTGAATTGGTTTAACATATATATATGTACATAATGCAAATGTTGAACAACTGGTTTAAACACATATATACACGTTATAATTTGTAGTACTCGCCATTTCAATTGTAACTTTGTTTTTTTGTGGATTAGCGCTATTCTTATCACTTTACACAGTTCACTAATTGTTTTTTTCACAATTATTGGAGTAGCAGCTGTTCATTTGAGCACACATCTGTGGCGCTGTTACTACTTTTTACACCCTTTACTCTGATACCCCCAACTGAAGTCTAGTGGAACCAATTGCCTTCAGAAGTCACCTAATCACCTAATGGAATCCACCTATGTGTAATTTAATCTCAGTATAATTACAGCTGTTCTGTGAAGCCCTCAGAAGTTTGTTAGAGAACCTTAGTGAACAAACAGCATTATGAAGGCCAAGGGACACACCAGGCAGGTCAATTATAAAGTTGTGGAGACGTTTAAAGCAGGGTTAGGTTATAAAAAAAAAAATCCCAAGTTTTGAACATCTCAAGGAGCACTTTTCAATCCATCATCCAAAAATGGAAAGAGTATGGCACAACTGCAAACCTACCAAGACATGGTTGTCCACCTAAACTGGCAGGCCGAGCAAGGAGAGCATTAATCTGAGAAGCAGCCAAGAGGTCCATGGTAACTCTGGAAGAGCTGCAGAGATCCACAGCTCAGGTGGGAGAGTCTGTCCAGAGGACAACTATTGGTCATGCACTACACAAATCTGGCCGTTATGGAAGAGAGGCAAGAAGAAAGCCATTGTTGAAAAAAACCCATAAGAAGTCCCATTTGCAGTATACAAGAAGCCATGTGGGGGACACAGCAAACATGTGGAAGAAGGTGCTCTGGTCAGATGAGACCAAAATTGAACTTTTTGGCCTTAAAGCAAAAACGCTATGTGTGGTGGAAAACTAACACTGCACATCACCCTGAACACACCATTCCCATTGTGAAACATGGTGGTGGCAGCATCATGTTGTGGAGATGTTTTTCTTCAGCAGGGACAGGGAAGCTGGTCAGAGTTGATGGGAAGATGGATGGAGCCAAATACAGGTCAATCTTAGAAGAAAACCTGTTAGAGTCTGCAAAAGACTTGAGACTGGGGCGAAGGTTCACCTTGCAGCAGGACAGCGACCCTAAACATACAGCCAGAGCTAAAATGGAATGGTTTAGATCAAAGCATATTTATGTATTAGAATGGCCCAAAGTCCAGACCTAAATCCAATTGAGAATCTGTGGCAAGACTTCAAAATTGCTGTTCACAGACGCTCTCCATCCAATCTGACAGAGCTTGAGCTATTTTGCAAAGAAGAATGGGCAAACATTTCTCTCTAGATGTGCAAAGCTGATAGAGACATACCCAAAAAGACTTGCAGCTGTATTTGCAGCGAAAGATGGTTCTACAAAGTATTGACTATTGGGGGGCTGAATACAAATGCACGCCATACTTTTCACATATTTATTTGTAAAAAAATTTGAAAACCATTTATCATTTTCTTTTCACTTCACAATTATGTACCACTTTGTGTTGGTCTATCACATAAAATCCCAATAAAATACATTTAAATTTTTGGTTGTAACATGACAAAATGTGGAAAATTTCAAGGGATAGGAGTACTTTTTCAAGGCACTGTAGATCTTCTAGATCCTCCACGAGACCAAGACCACTACAAGTTACCAAAGGATAAAGAGCTTAGGAAAACCAGAGAACTCCTTTTCACTGGCCTTCGCTACCTTTAATGAACTAAAACTATTAAGCTCTGAGCACTTTCAGGTTCACAACTTCAATACGCAGGTGGCAGATGTCAGGTGAGGAACAGATCATGTACTCTCTGTTCCAAGTTTACATTGACTAAAGGCAAAGGAGGCATTGAGGGTCTATTTAGACATGAAGAGCACGTGTCATTTACATACTGTCAGCCCACTTGTGATACTAATAAAGAGCCATAAAAACACAAAATTATTATAACAATAGGTAAAAAGAACAAAAAAAAAAAAAACACAACATACATGTAGATAGAAATCATGTATGTACATAAATGTTATACATAATCGGAATCACCACATGTGAGTGCTGAGATACCAGAATTAAAATAATAATTTTAGAGCCATTATTTCAGTTTCTCTCTAAAATGATGAACTGTACAGGGTTTTAAAGCATTGAATATTTACAATTTCAGGCATGTTTGATACTAGATATATTTATTTGACTTAATCAGAGTTTTTACTATTGTTTTAACTTTATCACATTCAGTCTTATGAAATGACATTGAATTTCAGTTTTTTATTTGGATTGTAAATGCCTTATATTTGCTCCATGCTCTCCCACTCCTTCCTTAGGTAAAAGTGATGTATTCTCAGCCACTCGCAGAATCCTGGAATATCCATGTCATCTATCCCAGAGAGAAGCAGTTCTGTATTTCCAAATTTGCGCATGCATATGCAAGATACCTTTACCTTTTTTCTGTAGCCGCCCTGCCTCCCCATGCATGTAATTTGCTGAATGAAGCGCACACTGTTCACTTTGCCTCCTGGGATATGTACACTACATATCCCAGGAGGCATAGCCTTTCATTGAGGAAAGGAGGAGGGGGCAGGCCTATTAGCGCATCATCAGGAGGCGTGTCGGCTGAACCCAGAATGGCCAGCAGCCTAGCAATATCACTGGAAAACATGGTGATGCGGGACCAATCGCTGCCAGAAGAGAAGAATCGGTAAAGTGCATTTCCCTACAGTGCGATTTGGCAGCCCAATCGCACTGGGATGCACACAAGGTAGCACATGTATTACTTTTGAATAACATGCAATACATCAAATTGTATCGCACTGTATTTCCAATCTGCGTTTGGGGTGGCGTTAATGTATTGGCACCTGCAGCAGATCACAAAGATAGGGCGTTTTGAACATGGTACAGGAAACACGCACAGAATGCGCCTTCCCCACACCGCGTTCTGGTGTAAACTGGCCTTAAATCTATTACCCTAATAAAATGAATTTAAACTCTAGCTGTCCTTTAAGGTTTTAGCAGAGGAGAATCTCTGAAATTTGTGATTGCCTTAGACATACAGGAGTAAATGCTTCTTTTACAGCACTGGGGGGGAATCTGTAACTTGTAATGATCCTGAGGTTCTTTCTATACTGAGAAGTTCACAGTTTAACAGCCTCCCTAATGGGGCCCTCTTTCTACCCCAGACCCCACAGTACCTGCATGGGCTTTTATGCTTATTGTTATGCCACTCTGTTACCTTCTAAATAGCCTTGATGTGGACAGTGACATCTGGGCTTGGACACAGCTTGGCACATTGTGTATGATTAACTCATCTTTTACATCTAGGACCTGGTGATAACAAAAAAAAATTATGCAGCAAAAGATCTCAAACATGCAATACAATTCAACTGTCTTAGTGTTTAACAAGTAGGGCAACTGTGTCTGAAGAGCAAAGAAACATGACTCCTTCATTTACTGCTCTGCCATAGAAAAAGGGCAGTGATCGATTACTATTAACACAATCACAGCAAATTCATTTTCTGCACAGAGCCCAAGTCTTTTTTACTCACCTCTGATACACTGGTCTGTAAAAGACACATAGCTGACAGCATTCGTTCACAAAGACCCTCAAACACCATTACATCCTCCTGGAAGATAAGAGGGTCCCTGTTACAATATGCATTATCTGTTGTAAGGTCTGTGTTATGGAAAGTGACCTACAACTCACTTTGTTTTCTGATATTGCAGGAGGTTCGTCATTGTCAAGTTGCTGTTTATCACCTTAAAATAAAAATCTACAGTAAATAATATGATATAAAGACTTAAATGACAGTTCCATATAATGACATCATTCTTATGCCGCGTACACACCAGCGGACTTTTCGACCGGACTGGTCCGGCGGACAATTCGACCGTGTGTGGGCTTCATCGGACCTGCAGCGGACTATTTTGGTCGAAAATCTGACGGACTTTAGATTTGGAACATGTTTCTAATCTTTCTGATGGACTCGAGTCCGGTCGAAAAGTCCGCTCGTCTGTATGCTAAAAAGAAAACGGGTAATAAAAGAACCAAAATAAACTCTGCGTTCAAATGTTATTAAGACAGACTAGGAATGGTATTAGCCAAGTCTGTATGAGTTAGAGACTGCTGCTATCACCAGCCATATGTGGGTGTGTTCCTCTGAATTCAAATAACATATATCAAAAAACAAAAGAAAAAAGAGAATTCTTCGGTGAGGAACGTGCAGTAGTCAATTTTATAAATGTAGATGTAAATTTTATTGAAACAATCACAATAATCACCAATCCAAAGATACACTGTGGAGACAGGTACCATCACCGATTAAAAAAGACAATATTGTCATAGACATACGCAGATGGCCACCTCTCACAGCCAAAATCTCACACCAAGCAATTAAACTTCATTCATAAATTGTGCATACATAATTACAACAGTAGATTTAAATGCACTAGTATGCTGAGAGTCCTTAGTAATCAGAAGAGGGCAGCTGGTTGGGGCAGATGAATATTGCTTGGGCAGTAGGGGAGTAAGAGAACCGGCCTGGTAGTCAAGATGAGAGCCTCCTGAGGTAGGGAGACCTAAAGCAGGGAAGAGGAGAAGGTGCAGGAGGTGTGGAGGGTCTATGGTGGGGAAGCCACCAAACCGTGGGACCCAAGGCTGTTAAAACAGCATTTGTAGTGAGTATATACACCTGTATATTAATACAGTTAGTAATACAGTTATTAGTACATTAATTATAGACACAAGATGTATGGTTATAATAGCTGTCCCAAGGCTGGGATATATGCAGGTTAAATCTCACCCAGTGTCGACTGCAGTCCTCTCCAGGAGTAAGGAGTAGTGACTGTCACCATCTCCATGTGCAAAGCCGTTGGCGGTCCCATAGATGTCGGGATGATAGTTATCCTGATGGGGTGCCGCACCGGAGCCGGGTATACTTGCAACCATGTACTTCCTCTTATTCCGTTACCCCGGGTGTATGCAGGCAAGCGTTGTGGTTCAGGCCGGTGGTTACGGGGCTGGTGGGTGGCCAGCTGCCCATAGCGTCTCGGCAGTCTCGCAGATCCACCCACCAGCCCCGTAACCACCGGCCTGAACCACAACGCTTGCCTGCATACACCCGGGGTAACGGAATAAGAGGAAGTACATGGTTGCAAGTATACCCGGCTCCGGTGCGGCACCCCATCAGGATAACTATCATCCCGACATCTATGGGACCGCCAACGGCTTTGCACATCAACTGACCCTGTGGAAGAGATAGCAATCCGCAATCCACCTGCCTGAGATGGTGACAGTCACTACTCCTTACTCCTGGAGAGGACTGCAGTCGACACTGGGTGAGATTTAACCTGCATATATCCCAGCCTTGGGACAGCTATTATAACCATACATCTTGTGTCTGCCACACTGCATCCATCCAACAGAGTCAGTCACCCAGTGCAGCTCTGAGTCAGTTGCAAGTGGCCTCCAACATCCCTAGCCATCATTTGTCTAGAGAGACATTTAATATACAGGTGTATATACTCACTACAAATGCTGTTTTAACAGCCTTGGGTCCCACTGATTGGTGGCTTCCCCACCATAGACCCTCCACACCTCCTGCACCTTCTCCTCTTCCCTGCTCTAGGTCTCCCTACCTCAGGAGGCTCTCATCTTGACTACCAGGCCGGTTCTCTTACTCCCCTACTGCCCAAGCAATATTCATCTGCCCCAACCAGCTGCCATCTTCTGATTACCAAGGACTCTCAGCATACTAGTGCATTTAAATCTACTGTTGTAATTATGTATGCACAATTTATGAATGAAGTTTAATTGCTTGGTGTGAGATTTTGGCTGTGAGAGGTGGCCATCTGCGTATGTCTATGACAATATTGTCTTTTTTAATCGGTGATGGTACCTGTCTCCACAGTGTATCTTTGGATTGGTGATTATTGTGATTGTTTCAATAAAATTTACATCTACATTTATAAAATTGACTACTGCACGTTCCTCACCGAAGAATTCTCTTTTTTCTTTTGTTTTTTGATCGTCTGTATGCTAGTCCAACTGACAAAAACCGACACTAGGGCAGCTATTGGCTACTGGCTATCAACTTCTTTATTTTAGTCCGGTCGTTCGTCATCACGTACGAATCCGTCGGACTTTGGTGTGATCGTGTGTAGGCAAGTCCGTTCGTTAGAAAGTCCGTCGGAAGTCCATCGGAAAGACCGTCAGACCTTTGCTGCCGAAAAGTCCGCCGTGTGTACACGGCATAACACACTCTAGATATAGTTTTCAATGGCAACAGAGGATTGTGACTACATATCTAATGTAAGCTAATAAACAAGCACGCATTATACACCATATTACCAAAAGCATTGGGACATCTGTCTTTACATGCACATAAACTTTAACAACATCCCAGTCTTAGTCCGTAAGGTTCAATATTGAGTTGGCTCACCCATTGCAACTATAACAGCTTCAACTCTGGAATGAATTAGAGCAGAGACTGCGAGCCAGGCCTTCGCGTCCAACATCAGTGCCTGACTTTACAAATGCACTTCTGGAAGAATGGTCAAACATTCCCAAATACACACTCCTAAACCTTGTGGACAGCCAGCCTTCCCAGAGGAGTTGAAGCTTATATAGCTGCAAAAGGTTGGCCAACTCAAGATTGAACCGTATGGACTAAGGAGGTTATTTACTAAAGGCAAATCCACTTTGAAAAGTGCACTTGGAAGAGCAGTCGCTGTAGATCTGAGGGGGACACGCAAGGAAAATAAAAAATAGCATTTTAGCTTGCACATGATTGGATGATAAAATCAGCAGAGCTTCCCCTCATTTAGGATCTTCCCTTTAGATCTACAGCAACTGCACTTCCAAGTGCACTTGTAGCGCAGAGTGGATTTGTCTTTAGTAAATAAACCCCCTAAGACTGGGATGGCATTAAAGTTCATATAAAGGCAGGTGTCACAATACTTTTGGTAATATAGTGTATGTGGTTTGAATGGGGGGGGGGGGGGGGTGCATGTTTAATTTCAACCTGGTGCTGAGGAGCAGGGGAGAGTAAGTTAACAGTGAAGGTCAGGAGGATTAGAGCCCCCTAACCCCATATAAATCTCTGCATAATCGCCTTGAAAAAATGTACCTGTAAGGAAAAATGTAGATAATATACCGGTATTTACCTAAACTCTGTCCTTCACCCATGCCAGTTAGGAAAGGATGACGTCATGCTCCTTTTGGTGAGATCCTAGGAACAATAGGGATCTCAAAACTGGCAAGATGCTCATGTTTAGGAAACACACAACTTGTCCCTCTTTTCTAGATTGGAAAAGGGAAGTAGATCCCATCATGGAGGCGAAACGTTGGATACATACAGTTGGAAACCAACAAGAGAAATTCAAATATATGGTCGGGGTGGATGTACTAGTCTGCCGAGATCCCAGTTAATTACTGCCCCATATAAAGTAGAGCAATTCATTTTCTATTATTGTAGGATACCCCAATTTCTCTACCCAGGTACTAAATTGTTTTTTTTCTTCTTTTTAATTTTCTTTAATTTATTCCTTGGTGTTGTACCTTGCTATATGTACAATAGTGCATTTTATCAATCGCATGCTTTCCAAGGTCTATCCAAGTGTATTGACAATGTTTTAGATTATAAATAATAAGCCTTAAAAGTTTGTCTCAAGTGATCCATAAAGCTAAAGCAACACTCTTAAGTGTGTTACACCCAAAAGTTGACACAGTTTATGATACACTCTGACAGGTGAGTCCAGCTGAAAACATGCTCTGCTGAATGTTCGTTGGGGGCTTATTGGATGTGTAGTAATGAAACCTTCACCACACCACATGATTCCTTCCCCTTTACAGTTTACACCCACCAGATCAATATAGGGTAAACGCTTGTTAGGTATGTCTTTCCCATTTAGCAGCCAAAATCCAGAGAGACAACACCATCAATATTTCAGTCAGGTCACCTGGACAGTTGATTCATATCCTTCAATTAAACTGTTCATTCAGACTCTGGTACCGCCGCCAATCTTAAATGGCTCATAACATAGGGGGAAAAAAAACAGTTTTCATTGCGCGAACCTGTTTGAGTATTTATTCCCATAAAATTGCTCCCCTTTCCATATTGCACTTACAAGAACAAAAAATTAAATTTCATCCAATGGTATAACCAAATTGACTGTACAGCATGACACAATACTCGCTCATCGATCCTAGGACTCTCGTCCGCGGTGATACTCGGGTGCAGATCGAGGCAGCTGACTGATTCACAAGCCTTATGGTCAGGCCTAGATG
This sequence comes from Lithobates clamitans, assembly GCA_037952925.1. NCBI lineage: Eukaryota > Metazoa > Chordata > Amphibia > Anura > Ranidae > Lithobates > Lithobates clamitans. Next base: position 4,696,230 of record JBBGZY010000159.1, read on the forward strand.
CGTTTCGTCATTGCGTCTTTATCAATAGGTGCCTATTGATAAAGATGTAATGACGAAACGCATCTAGACTTTTTTTTCCCTATGTTATGAGCTATTTAAGATTGGCAATGGTACCAGTGTCTGAATGAATAGCTTAATTGAAGGATATGAATCAACTGTTCAGGTGATCTAACAAAAATATCGATGGTGCTGTCTCTCTGGATTTTGACTGTTAAATGGGAAAGACATACCTAACAAGCGTTTATGCTATATTGATCTGGTGAGTGTAAACTCTGAGGGGAGTGGAATCACGCAGTGCGGTAAAGGTTTCATTGCTACACATCCAATAGGCCCCCAACGAACATTCAGCAGAGCATGTTTTCAGCTGGACTCACCTGTCGCAGAGTGTATCATCAAACTGTGTAAATTTTTGGGTGTAACACACTCAAGACCGCTGCTTTAGCTTTATGGATCACTTGAGATGAACTTTTAAGGCTTATGATTTATGATTATTTGTTATTATAGCAGCAGCCTGTTCTTTTACATTGTATACAATTTACCTAAGCGCTGGATGAGTAATGGTGTTTGCTTTATAGTGCAGAGAAAACGAGCACGGAACTGCATCTGGTGTGAACTAGCACTTAATGTTTTAGATTATACTGTACCCTAATCTGAGTCACTGGAGCCACTCACACCGGAGATGAAAAATGGGTAGGGGTGTGAGGAGGTTCTACATGTCATTCAATGTGTAGATTTAACCTGGTTCATGTTTGCTTATTTTGTTGTTCTCATTCTGATTACATGTGACCTGCTTACATTCTATATACTGGACATAAGCATTATGTTATCTTTTGCTCCTATTGCTTTCTTTGTTTTTCCGGAACTGTATCTGTTCCCTTTTGTTTTCTTGCAAACTTTAATAAAAACTTGATTATATAAAAGAAGATGCTCATTTGCTAGATGGAAGTTTCCTCTCATGAGATTTATGGTACTTATTGTTTCCCAGAAATCTCAACTTAAGGACAGTGATGCCATGCCCTGCAAGACAAGGGTCGGGTATTATCTTTTTACCTTAAAAGTACATATTTCCACTACTATTAGGGCTCATTCAGATGAGTCTCCACCAGCAACAATCTGCGATTCTTGTCAGCAAAGAAAACAGCACCAAACATTGTGTGTGAACAGCCGTGTGGTCAGATTAGTACCCTCTACAAATCAATGGCCAACGCTGCCGCTATTCGCATGTAACCACTCATACCAGCAGTTACATGCTTAATAAAGTTTCTTCCCAGCCCTGGATGCTGACATATTGGGGTTGAGGCTGGATTGACACCGCAGCATGGAGCGGCTCACAACAGGGGTCCAATTTCAGCCCGAATTTTCGGCTGAATTTGGACCTGAAACAGACCAGAAAACGCACAGGACTCCTGTGCAATTCACACCGGAGCCGCTCCGGAGATGTGTGAACCAGCTTCATAGAGAGCTGGTCACAATCTCCTGACATGCAAATTGGATGCAGGAAAACCCACATCCTATTCGCAATAGTGTGAACCCAGCCTGATTTACTAAAACTATAGAGTGCAAAATCTGGTGCAGCTCTGCATAGAAACCAATCAGCTTCCAGGTTTTATTGTCAAAGGTTAATTGAAAAAGCTAAAGTTAGAAGCTGATTAGTTACCATGCAGAGCTTCACCAAATTTTGCAGTGTAAAAATAAAAAATAAAAGGTAAAATAAATAAGAAAAAAAAACATTTTTTAAACACACACCGTCCCGCTGAGCTCGCGTGCAGAAGCGAACGCATACGTGAGTAGTGCCCGCATATGAAAACGGTTTTCAAACCACACATGTGAGGTATCACCGCGATCAGTAGAGCAAGAGCAATAATTCTAGCCCTAGACCTCCTCTAACTCAAAACATGCAATCTGTAGAATTTTTTTAACATCACCTATGGAGATTTTTAAGGGTAAAAGTTTGTCACCATTCCACGAGCGGGCGCAATTTTGTAGCGTGACATGTTGGGTATCAATTTACTCGGCGTAACATTAGCTTTCACAATATAAAAAAAAATGGGCTTTACTGTTGTCTTATTTTTTAATTTAACCTCTAGACATCCGCGCTATAGCCGAATGACGCCTCCCCTGTGCACGCTCCCTGCGCGCACCCTGGAGGGCGTGCGCTGGGCGCGTTGTGCTCACCGAGTCACTGAGACTCGGCTGATCACCGATCTGTGTAAGGGGCCGGTCCTGACAGCTGATCACATGATGTAAACAAAAGATCGGTAATCGTTTTGTTTTTTTACTCACGCTGACAGCGCGAGTAGAAAAAAAAGCCGATCACCGGATCGGATGTGAGGGACATCGGTCCCCAAGTGGAAGAGGCACATCTGCCTCATCAGTGCCCACTAAAAGTGCCACCTAATAGTGCCCACAGTGCCACCTAACATTGCCCACAGTGCCACCTAACAGTGCCCACAAGTACCACCTATCAATGCCCACCTGTAGTGCCAATCAGTGCCACCTGCCAGTGCTGCCCATCACTGCCACCCATCAGTGCCCATCACTGCCACCCATCAGTGCCCATCACTGCCGCCTATCAGTGCCCATCACTGCCGCCTCATCAGCGTACATCAATGAAGGAGAAAAATTACCCGTTTAAAATTTTTTATAACAAAATATAAAAAAATAAAAATTTTTTTTTAAAAAAATTCAGTTTTTTACATTTTTTTAATAAAAAGTAAAAAACGCAGAGGTGATCAAATACCACCAAAAGAAAGCTCTATTTGTGGTGAAAAAATGATAAAAATTTCATTTGGGTACAGTGTTGTATGACCACGCAATTGTCATTCAAAGTGCGTCAGCGCTGAAAGCTGAAAATTGGTCTGGATAGGAGGGGGGTTTAAGTGCCCTGTAAGCAAGTGGTTAAAAAAAAGTGTATTTTTTCCAAAAAAGTGCTTAAAGTCCTTAACCACTAAGCACTCGCGCTATAGCCGAAAGACGGCTACAGCGCGGCGCTCAATTGCCGGGAGGGCATCCCTGGACGTCCTCCTGTTTACTTCCTTCCTGCGCGCCGCCGCAGGCGTGCATCGGGGGAAATCAGTGTTGGCCATGCCCCTTGGACACAGCCAATTACAGATTGTGCTAAATGGCCGATCACAGCGGCCATTTAGCACTCGATCAGAGTGTCCAATGAGAGATGATCTCATATGTAAACATATGAGATCATCTCTCATTGCCGGCTCTCCCAGAGACCACGTGTGAGGAGGGAGAGCTTCCTTGCTGCAGCGAGAGTGAAAAAAATCATAAATTACAGTGCCACACTAACACAAGACAGTGCTCACAGTACCTATCAGTGCTATCTGTCCCCAGTGCCACCTATCAGTGCCAACTGTCCCCAGTGCCACCTATCAGTGCCATCTGTCCCCAGTGCCACCTATCAGTGCCATCTGTCCCCAGTGCCACCTGTCAGTGCCATCTGTCCCCCAGTGCCACCTGTCAGTGCCATCTGTCCCCCAGTGCCACCTGTCTTCAGTGCCACCTGTCATCAGTGCCACCTGTCATCAGTGCCATCTGTCATTAGTGCCACCTGTCAGTGTCACGTGCCATCTGTTTTCAGTGTCACGTGTCAACAGTACCACATATTAGTGCTGTCATCGGTGCCACGTATTCGTGCCATCTGTCATCAGTGCTACGTATTAGTGCCATCTGTCATCAGTGCCACATGTCATCAGTGCCACATATTAGTGCCATCTGTCATCAGTGTCACGTGTCATCAGTGCCACATCAGTGTCACGTGTCATTGCCCTGGTGCTCCAGGGCCTTCAAAGGTGTAATAGGTAGTCATCAAGTTAGATGTATAATTTAGGCTCCTAGAACACGTCATGGTGCTCCCTGCATGTTGGGCCTCTCTATGTGGCTAGGCTGTGAAAAAGTCCCACACATGTGGTATCGTAATACTCAGGAGAAGTAGCAGAATGTATTTTGGGGCGTCATTTGTGGTATACACATGCCATGTGAGAGAAATAACCTATTACAATGACAATTTTGTGGAGAAAAAAAAATCTTCATTTTGCAAAGAGTTGTGCAAAAAATGATATCATCAAAAACCTCACCATACCTTGGAATGTCTACTTTCAAAAAAGGGGTCATTTGGGGGGTATTTGTACTTTCCTGGCTTGTTAGCCCCGGTTCACACTGGGACGACTTGTCAGGCGACCTAGTCGCCTGACAAGTCGCCTCCCGTTCTGTGCTATGGAACCGTTCTAAGGGGAGCGACGCAAGTCGCTCCGACTTAGAAAAAGGTTCCTGTACTACTTCGGGGGCGACTTGGGGCGACTTGCATAGACTTCTATACAGAAGTCGTTTTGCAAGTCGCCCGGGCAGTCGTGTGCAGGTCGCCTCGGTGAGGCGACCTGCAAGTCGTGCCGCCTCTGGTGTGAACCGAGGCTTGGGGTGGCAAGAAATGAGATAGGCCACCAGTACATCAGGTGTGATCAATTTTTTATGATTTGCACTACAGCTTGTAGACTCTCTAACTTTCACAAAGACCAAATAATATACACTAATTTGGATTATTTTTACCAAAGATATGTAGCAGTATAAATTGTGGCCAAAATTTATGAAGAAAAATTAATAATTTGTAAAATTTTATCACAGAAACAAAAAAATTTTTTTTTTTCAAAATTTTCGGTCTTTTTTCATTTATAGTGCAAAAAATAAAAAACCCAGAGGTGATCAAATACCACCAAAAGAAATCTCTATTTGTATGAAAAAAGGGACAAAAAATTAATTTGGGTAGAGTATTACATGACTGAGTAATTGTCATTCAAAGTGTGAGAGCACTGAAAGCTGAAAATTGGTCTGGGCAGGAGGGAGGTTTTAGTGCCCAGTAGGCAAGTGGTTAAAGCAATCTACTGAGCTGGCCAGAACCACCTCTGGAGGAAGTCTATTCCACATTTTCACAGCTCTTACTGTGAAGAAACCTTTCTGTATTTGGAGATGAAATCTTTTTTCCTCCAGACGTAAAGAGTGCCCCCTTTTCCTCTGTAATGACCTTAAAGTGAATAACTCAACACCAAGTTCACTAAATGGACCACTTATATATTTGTACATGGTGATCATATCCCCCCCTTAATCTCCTCTTCTCAAGAGAGAATAGATTCATTTCCTCTAATCTTTCCTCATAGCTGAGCTCCTCCATGCCTCTTATCAGTTTGGTTGCCCTTCTCTGCACTTTCTCCATTTCCCCGATATCCTTTTTGAGAACTGGTACCCAAAACTGAACTGCATATTCCAGATGAGGTCTTACTAATGATTTGTACAGGGGAAAATTTTATCTCGCTCTCTGGAGTCCATACCTCTCATAATACAAGAAAGTACTTTGCTCACCCAGATCCTTCTCCACTATGGATTCCCCCAGCTGTACTCCCCCTAGTATGTATACTACATGCATATTATTAGCCCCCAAGTTCATAACTTTACATTTATCAACATTAAACCTCATTTGCCACTTGGTTGCCCAATTAGATGCATTGAGGTTGGCTTGTAAATTGGAGACATCCTGTAAGGACGTTATTCCACTTCATAGCTTAGTGTCATCTGCAAAGACAGAAATTTTACTTTTAATCTCAGACCCTATATCATTTATAAAGATAATAAAAAGTAAAGGTCGCAACACAGAACTTTGGGGTACACCTCTGATAACCCTAGACCATTCAGAGTAAGAATCATTAACCACTACTCTCTGAATTCTGTTTTTTAGCCAGTTTTCTATCCATTTACAAATTGATCTTTCCAAGCACGTAGACTTTACCTTACACATGAGCCGTGTGTGGGGAACTGTGTCAAACGCTTTTGTAAAATCCAGGTATACCACGCCCACCGCCATCCCTCTGTCCAAGGTTTTACTTACCTCCTCATAAAAATAAATCAGGTTTGTTTGACAACTTCTGTCTTTCATGAATTCATGCTGTCTGTTGCTTAAAATATTTTTTTCCAGCAAGAACTCGTCTATGTGGTCTTTTATTAACCGATTGCCGACCAGCTGCCGTCAGGATGGCACGATCCCGCGAACCGTCGTAGATTTACGTTGGCTCGTGGTTCGGGATATCAGGTGCACGCCCGCTGCACTGCGGGGGTGCCGATGCTCGTGGCCGACAGTCGCCCCCTAGTGTTAACCATTTCCCTGTCAGTGACATTTTTACAGTAATTAGTGCATTTTTATAGCACTGATCACTGTATAGATGTCAATGTTCCCAAAAATGTGTCAAAAGTGTCCGATGTGTCTGCCATAATGTTGCAGTCCCAATAAAAATCCCAGATCGCCGCCATTACTAGTAAAAAAAAAAAATTAATAAAAATGCTATAAATCTATCCCCTATTTTGTAAACGCTATAACTTTTGCGCAAACCAATCAATATACTCATATTGCGATTTTTTTTTTACCAAAAATAAATAAAAGTATACATATCGGAAACTAAAAAAATTAGCTCTTTTTAAAGGAAAAAAAATGGGGATATTTATTATAGCAAAATGTACAAAATATTGTGTTTTTTTTTAAATTGTCGCTCTTTTTTTGTTTATAGCGCAAAAAATAAAAACCGCAGAGGCGATAAAATACCACCTAAAGAAAGCTCTATTTGTGGTAAAAAAAGGACGTCAATTTTGTTTGGGTAAAGCGTCGCACGACCGCGCAATTGTCAGTTAAAGCGACGCAGTGCCGAATCGCAAAAAATGGCCCTGTCATTCAGCAGCCGGGGCTGAAGTGGTTAAACTCTCCAGTATCTTCCCAACTATAGAAGTTAAACTAACAGGTCTTTAATTACTTGGTAAAGACTTTGATCCCTTTTTAAATATGAGCACCACATTGGCCCTGCGCCAATCCAGTGGTACCATTTCAGTCATTAATGAGTCCCTAAATATTAAAAAAAATGGCCTTGAAATCACAGAGCTCAATTCTTTTAGGATCCGTGGGTGGATGCCATCTGGTCCAGGTGCCTTACTCACCTTTATTCTGTCTAAAAATTTCTGGACCATATCAATTTTGAGCCATTGTGGCTCATTTGGAGCTGTGTCACTACCACCCCCATTATGGACATGAGCTCCCCCATGCTCCTTTTGTATACACAGAGCTGAAGAAAGTATTTAATAAATTTGCCTTCTCTTTGTCCCCAGTCACCCACTCTAGATTATTTTGTAAAGGGCCTACATGCTCAGACCTGACCTTTTTAATATAAATATATTTAAAGAATTTTTTGGGGTTTGACCTACTATCTTTTGCAATCTGTCATTTTTTAAAAATGTTTGCATCCTTGGTTTCCTTTTTACATATTGTTAATTTCTTTGCAACATGATGATAGCGTTCCTTCACTTTTATTCAACATTTGCAATCAGGTGTTACACATCTCCCAAGCATTAATTTGACTGGACCTATCCCCTGTGAAAAGCGTAGATTTACAAAAGTCTGCAGTCACTAAATCCCCACAGTTCTTCATACCTTCATCCTTGGGGGCAATCTCTTTCTCTTCAGGACCCTTAGGAGTTTCTTGTACACGCTTTCGCACTTTTACCTTTTTGCTAGCACCCTTCATATTGCTGCTGTCGGTGACACTCGTATTGTATAGCCAGTCATTACTTGGCAACAAATCTGTTTCTAAGGGACACAGTGAGGGCTGCTGCCCTCTGCTGTCCAGAGTCCAAATTGCATTTCAAAAGCTCTGTTTGCTAGTGGGGAATTCCACGTGCTTCCTTTTTGTTCACTATTAGAAGTGGAACTTCACTCTACATAGGTAAAACTAAATTCTATTTAATATATGTATCTGTATGAAAAAAAAAAAAAAAACATACTTGCAAGAAAATCCTAGTCCCTGGAGGCCAGTGTTGTCTTGCAGCCGAAGTTCTCCTTGCACCACTCTGCTTTCACACCACCATCTTAATCCTGTTTAGGGAGACAGCTGTTGCTTGCCGATTTTCCCACGCATACACATGGAGTGTCGCAGGTCTCTGTCAAGACTGAAATTGTGCGATACTTTGCCCCTTACTAAAACACTGACTTCTGGGATATGTGACATGAAATTCCCAGGTGGCTTATTTCTACACCATCCTTGCCTAGGAGAGGAATCAGGAAGTGGCAGGCTGCACCACTATATAAGTGTGTGGGGGGGGGGGGGGGGGCAGGGCGGAGGAGGTATTTAGTTCTCCAAAGTTATACAATCTGTGATTGTGTAACAGGGAGGAAGCAGAAGATAGGTAGTTTACTAACCCTAAGTTCACACCTATGCATTTTTTAGTGTGTTTTGCAGTTTGCAGAAACGCACTACAGTCCATTTAACATGGTTTCCTATAGTACAAGTTCACATATATGCGTTTTGCGGCCGGTTTTTGGAAAGGGTCAGGGACTTTTTTCCCACATTTTGCGGGTAATAGACTTCAATGGAATTGAACCAGAAACGCAAGTGTTGTGTTTGTAATGCAATTTTTGATTTTGCAGTTTTTACTTTAACACTGTATATAGCTGGTTGCTAAGAGGGGCAGGAAGCCGGCCACTGCCTCCTTAACAACCTGATGAGTCATCAGCTAAATGTAAAAAGACGTCATAAGGGGCAGGCTCTCTGAGTGATGTCATCGGATGGTCAAGCCCCATGGCTATATAAGAGATGCTAGACAGCGGGCGACAACACAATGGAGGAAGACAGCCACAGAAGAAGAGTAGCTTTTTTTATAGCGGGTAACCAGCGGCGAGGAAGAAGACAGCTGCGGGAGAAGATAGCACCAGAAGACAGCTCGGGGAGAAGACGGCTCGGGGAGAAGATAGCACCAGAAGACAGCTCGGGGAGAAGATAGCACCAGAAGACAGCTCGGGGAGAAGACGGCGGCGGGAGAAGACGGCTCAGAGCTATTCTTTTATTAAGGACTTGTCAAAAACCAGCTCTCGTTTTTTCTTTAGATTTTACTGCTTTTTGAAGTGAATGGGTAGGGATACGATGCACTCGACACCCATTCACATGGGGGCGGGATCTTGGGGCCCCCTTCTTCCGATAAGCCTCCCTGTCAGGAAGAGGCCCTTGTCCCCATCAACATAAGCCCCCCCAGCACCCATCCCCCCATGTTGAGGGCATGCAGCCTGGTATGGTTCAGGAGGGGGAAGGGGTGCTCGTTTGTCCCCTCCCTTTCCTGACCTGCCAGGCTGCATGCTTGGATAAGGGTTTGTTATGGACCTGGGGGGACCCTACGCTGTTTCTTTTGCTGGCAATTCAGCTGTCAGCGGGGAACCCCACTGACAGCTGCTGACTCATCGGTTGTTAAGGACGTGGTGGCTGGCTTCCCGGCCCCCTGCTTAGCAACCAGCTATATACAGTGTGTTTGACCACTTCCCGCCCGGCCTATAGCAGATTGATGGCCGGGCGGTGGTTTTGTTATCATATGACGTCCAGCAGGATAACATGCTGGCACTAGTGCGGCAAGTCAGTCTGATACACCTCATTTCCGATCATAGTATGGAGCGTCTGACAGAGGCTTCTTACCATGTGATCAGCTGTGACCAATCACAGGTGATCATCGCGTGAACCAGGAAGTGGCAGTAAACAGCATTCCTCGGTTCGAGCTGACAGGGAGAGCCGATCGGTGGCTCTTCCTGTCAGAGGGGGAGTCCGTGCTGATAATTTGCACATTGATTATCAGCACAGCCCCCATCAGATGTGCCCATCAGCTGCCAATCAGTACCCAACAGCTGCCAGCAGTGCCCCACCAATAAAGTTTGTCAGTGCCCACTACAGTGCCAATCAGTGCCCACCACAGTACCAATCAGAACCCACCACAGTGCCAATCAGTGCCCATCAAAGCGCCAATCAGTGTCCAGCAGTAACACCTATCAGTACCTAATCATCAGTGCTGCCCATCAGTGCCATCCACTAGTGTCCATCAGTGTCGCCTATCAGTGCCCATCAGTGCTGCATATCAGTGCTGCAAATCATTACCTCCCCATCATTGTCACCTTATCAGTGCCAACTCATCAGTGCCACCTCATCAGTGCCACCTCATCAGTGCCCGTCACTGAAGGAGAAATTTTTTTTTTTATGAAACTAAGAAAAACTTTTTTTTTTTTTTAAATGTTGGTCTTTAGTTTGTTTAGCAAAAGATAAAACCCCAGAGGTGATCAAATACCACCAAAAGAAAGTGCCTAAAGCTGAAAATTGTCCTGGGCAGGAAGGGGCGAAAGTGCCTGGTATTTAAGTGGTTAAAGAGAAAAAAAAAATTTAAAAAGCAAAATGCATGAAAACTGCATGCAAAAGCGCATTAAAAAAACCCAAAGGTTTAAAAAAGCAAAACACAATGTAAAACATGCCTAAAAAACGCATCAAGAGCAGCTGCATAGATGTGAACCTAGACTTAATGAGGAAAGGTCCACTTTAAAGCTGGCCATACATTATACTTTTTTCTTATTCAATTTCCTTTAGATTCACCTTCAACCATGTAGTGCAAGGGTCTGCCGATTGCATATAAATTTAAAGTGTTTAGGTTTGACCTTATATTATATGGTTTGGGTAAATCTAAAGGAAAATTGTACAATATATGGCCAACCTAAGGTAATGAAATAGCCTCTGTTGATATAACACACTCCTTATCCAGTCCTACATTCTTGCTATCCCTATGGCTCCACTATTGTTCGAATTTCCCCTTTTGAGCGCCTATCATTCCCACTCACAAAGGTGACAGTCCTCCTAATCAAATAAATTAAGGGTCTTGTAATGGTATTAACCCAGATCCACTAATCACATTCAAACATCACTGATGATGCAACCACTAGCTAGAAAATCTAAGAGGAAGTAAAAAAAGATACCGGTACCAAAGCACTGGTGGGGTTTTGGAGGAGGTACATGGATATAGGGAGAAGGCAGATTTCAGTTTGCCAAGTGCCCTGGAATATAACAGGACCCTTTAAACCGTTTGGTTAAATAGGATTTTTGTACTCACCATAAAATCCATTCTTAGTGTCTATAGAGGAACACAGAAATTCCACATACTGTTGCTAACAGGAGGCTTGGACACTGCAGACAAAAAATAAATAAAAATAAAACTGTGGGCCAGCCCAGGATAAGCCCACCTACTACCAGCAGTTTGTAGCAAAGCCATACCAGGAGCATGATCCTCAACAGAGAGATGTGACCTTCGTCCCTCAAAGAACTTCAAGAAAATGATTTTACAATGGCTAGTTAAAACCTATTTTCTTTCCGGTATTCAGAGGGACACTAAAGTCTTTCACCGTTGGGACATCCAAAAGTAGTCCAACTAATGGGTGGACAACTCAGTAATAAAAAAACTAACAGGGCCAAGAAAACAGGGGACTGGGGACTGCTTGCAGCTCAAAGAGTAGCATGAAGGACAATATTCCTGAATCTGGCATCAGCTGAGTTTGCAATGTTATCTGGTGTGAGTGTGAACAGAAGACCAGATGGCAGCTTTGCAAATCTAGAAAACAGTTGCTTGCATGCTTGAAAAGAAGTACACACAAATTTAGTAGAGTGAACCCTTACAAGAAATCATAGAACCAGATCCTTGAGACCAAAAGCTTGAATAATGGTCTGCCCAAGCCACCTAGAGATGGGGAAGTGAGAAGTTAGTTCACCCTTGTGAGGTCCATCCAGGATTACAGGGAATCGCTCTTCCTGAATGAAGCAGTGTCTAAGAAGAATCTACTCAGCCAGAACCAAACTCAGACAATGAAGAGAAATTTCCATTTGGTGAACTGGAGCCAGACAGAGGGAGGGAAGAACAATGTCCTGGTTGAGGTGAAAGGCGGAAACTAGTAGCAGTAAAGGCAAAACATAACTAACTCTAAACCAACTCCAAGCCTAATCTATCTATCCCCGTAAAGAAAAATATTGCTATACTTACCTGTTCTGAAGCCACTCCGGTCCGGTCCCAAGCTGACCTGTCAGCGGCAGCTTCAGTGTTTAGGAGTGGCAGCCGACAATGGAAGCACCATAGTAACTCTATGGATGATGTCACTTCCCGGCCTTTGTCGACTTTCTCCTGCACACAGAAGGCGCTGCTGGAGACTGGACCAGAGTGGCTGCAGAACAGGTAAGTGTAGCAATCTTTTGCTGAAAGTGGGAGCAAATACCTGTATTAGACAGGTATCTGCTCCCCCCTCTCCCCTGAAAGGTGCCAAATGTGACACCGGAGGGAGGAATCCGGACAGCGGAAGTTCCATTATTGGGTGGAACTCTGCTTTAAATCAGTCTTTAACCCCTTGCCGACCGGCTCACGCCGATATACGTCGACAGAAGGGCACGTACAGACATATTAACGTACCTGTACATTGCCCTTTAAGACGGGGCATTGTGGGTGCGCGCGCCCGCCGCAAGCTCCGTGAGTGTAATCGCAGGTCCTGCGGACTCGATGCCCGCAGGTATACCCGCGATCGTCTCATGGAGAGGAAGAACGGGGAAAAGCCGATGTAAACAAGCATTTCCCCGTTGTGCCTAGTGACACTGACACCGATCACAGCTCCCTGTGATCGGGAGCGGTGATCAGTGTCGTGTCACACGTAGCCCAGCCCCCGCCAGTTAGAATCACTCCCTAGGACACACTTAACCCCTGCAGTGCTCTCTAGTGGTTAACCCCTTCACTGCCAGTCACATTTACACAGTAATCAGTGCATTTTTAATCGCACTGATTGCTGTATAAATGTGAATAGTCCCAAAATAGCTCCAAAAGTGTCCGATCTGTGCGCCATAATGTCGCAAACGCGATAAAAATCACAGATCGCCATTACTAATAAAAAAAAATTATTAATAAAAATGCCAAAAAACTATCCCCTATTTTGTAGACGCTATAACTTTTGCGCAAACCAATCAATAAACGCTTATTGCGATTTTTTTTTTTACAAAAATATGTAGAATACGAATCGGGCTAAACTTTTTATATATTTTTTGGGGATATTTATTATAGCAAAAAGTAAAAAATATTGCGTTTTTTTCAAAATTGACGCTATTTTTTTGTTTATAGCGCAAAAAATAAAAACCACAGAGGTAATCAAAAACCACCAAAAGAAAGCTCTATTTGTGGGGAAAAAAGGAAATCAATTTTGTTTGGGAGCGACGTCACACAACCGCACGATTGTCAGTTAAAGCGACGCAGTGCCGAGTCGCAAAAAACTCTCTGGTCTTTGGGCAGCCAAATGGTCCGTGGCTGAAGTGGTTAATACAAAAGATGTTGACAGTCTAGTTAGTAGAGTCCACTGTCTTACCCGGTTGGTAAACTGCATCCACCTGGGCCAGTCCAGAGCAATGAAGAACTCCGCAATGACCTCCATCTCAATCCTGCAAAGCAGACAAGGAAGAAATTTCAGAGGGGGAAAGGCACAGATCAGGGTGTACTGATCACATGGGGCCAACAGAGCATTCACTGCTTCCGCAAGAGCAATGTTTCTCAACTGTTTTTGAGTCAAGGCACCCCTTAAAATCCTGCACTCCATTCTTTAAACTAATAGTTTTACTTATGGCAGCAGCATCCACACACATAGGACACCCAAAATTAGTGGCAATTCATTCTTACAAAGCAAATACACCTTTGCACACTGGTACTGACTATAGATGGGAAGGCTTGGAAAAAACGTGGAAACATTGGGAAAAAACATGGAAAAATTGGGAAAAAACATTTTTTTTTCAGTTTTTTTCCAATGCCCCTTTTTTTTTTTTTATGGAAAAACAAAAAGGAGTGTGAAATATGTTCATATACACTGATAAATAATTAATGGGCTGCAGCAACGGCCAATTTTCGTGTGGCCATCGAATTTGAATGATTGGGCATGTTGTAAATATTTGGAAAAATGAACAAATTTCTAATCAATGAAGGGAGAATTGTAAGAGAAATACAATTGAAAAAGAAATGTGCATGAGTTGTGACCTGGAAAGAAAAAAAAAAAGGATTCCCAATTAAAATTCTTTTCTGTAGCAACATGAGGTGAAATTGAAGGCTTGGTTGGTCAAATTTCGAACTCAATTGTGGCACCATCGGACGAAAATTCTGATTTTCAAGAGAACATTTTTTGGAATTCGACCCATGTATGGATTGCATTAGTGTGGTTTCTCTCTGGTGATTTGTTACTTTATCAGCATGTGTCACTTGTGAGAAGTTTTCCAGACATATGAGATCAATTCGTGTCAGGGGGGTGGGGGGGTTAACCAGACAGTTGCTCTATGCAGAACACTGTTCTTCTGCTGTGTGGGGAGGGGTGTGTGCCTTTCCTCCAAACCTATGTAGGGGGATTTGTTTCATCTCTGTGCATCATCTGAGGCTGGTCACTTCACCGGGTGAAGGGTTATGGTAAGGCCCCTTTCACACGGGCAACTGTTCTGCCGCTATTAAAAGCATGTTTTGTTATTTTGAAATTCAGAGAATCCTGGCATAGCGTTCACTTGCAGTTGTACATTTGCGATTAGCTGCGTTTACATGCGGCTGGGTGTAGCTGAATTTAGCTGCGTTGGAACATTCTTGCCATTTCTGATGTGCTTCCTGTTGTTTTTCTTTCCTTGTTGCCACTGCTATCTACAGGAGAAATAGTACACTGCGATTACCAGCAGTGATGTGCAGATAGCTGCACTAAATCGGTCCTGGACACAGTCAAATTTAACCGCACCAAACCCCATGTAACGAAACCATTGCTAAATGAAGTGTGTGAATGGCGCCATAGGAAAGCATTGTCTGAGTTTAGCTGCGGTAGATAACTTGATCTATCCGCAGCTAAAAGCTGAATTCTATCCGCCCGTGTGAAAGGGGCCTTAGGGTTTACAACCACTTTAATTGACAGGTAAGAGGATAAATTAGTCTGACAAATTAGTCTATCTTCATAACCATTAAGTGTATCCTATTAATGTTGAGACCAACATCTAAAAATTGGAAACATTTCCACAGTGCAATTTCTGCTGAAAATTTCCATTTGTTTTCCTGAAAAAAATTACTTTTTTTTTTCTCTTGGTTTCAAAACTTCTAGAAATTTACGTCCCTAGTACGGACTAGTGATCCAGTGTTTCTCTTTTCCCTAGTTCACACAGCTGTGCTCTCAGTGCTGAGAGAAAGGGGCAGGGGAGGGGGGCAAACAGGGATGCTGTGCTGGCACCCAGTGTCCTGCAATGATGTTCTTGGTTTTTAGGATACCGATAGCTAGTCTGCACAGTGCCCAAAGTTGTAATGCCGCACAAGAAAAACCTGTGGCTTTGTGTAGCTTGATCCACCCGCCGGCTTGTTGACCATTTTTGAGCAACTTGGTGCAGTTTTTAAGCATTTTGCCAAGGCACTCATGAAGAAAACAAACACATTCTGGTTGAAAAAGGCTGCGTTAGAGGATCCTTGTATGTAAAGACAAAACCTGTCCAGTTTGTTGAACCTACCACATCCCCCTCTTATTACACAGATCCTGGAACACTTCTGGCTGCAGGGACCACTCTGAGGGAGGCTGAAATGGGACATTCTGCACAGGACAGGGGTCGATATTCCTCTCTTGCCTCTGCACAATTGAAGAACACCGCAGCAGTGACTGTGCCCAGATCAGAGACCAAATTGAGGTTCCAAGGAAGGGTGCTGTAAGGGCAGCCTGATCCAACATACACCTTGAATAAAGGTTTTGACAAGAGAGAGCGAGGCCAGAGGTTTTAGGGAAAGAATGGACAAGGCCAAAACTGTCCTTTTAGAGTGTTTAAGGCCAAGTCCTGCTTGTAGGAAGGTCAGAATACAAGGCACAGAGTAATCTCTGGGATGGAATTGCCTGACATCACACCAAAGGACTTCCAGGAAAATAACTGGTAATTCTGGAGGTGGCTGGTCTTATTTTTAGCTAAGAAGGAATGACAGATTCAATGACGCCTATGCCCTTATGACCAGGGCTTCAGTAGCTTTGCCAGTGACTGAGAAGCAGAATTGAATAGAGGGCCCTGAGAGAGCATCTCTGGCCTGTTGGGAAGAGACCAGGGGTCATCTCCTACTAATCTGTGTGTACTAGGTTTATCTGGGTATGGTGCAATGAGAATCACCAGTTTCTTCTCTTACTCTATTTAGAGGAGCAGTAGAGGTAGAATGCGCACTGGAGGAGAGGCATAGATTAGCCCTAACTGAGACCAGGGAATTATCAAAGCATCCAATGCCAGAATTGCCAGTGCTAGAAGATGCTTAGTCTTAGATCATAAACAAAGGTAACTTGTTGAATCCGGGAGGCCAGGATATCCACATCTCTAACATATCAGTTTCTAAATGTTGAGATGGAGGACCCATTCCCCTTGGTCCAGGTGGTGACAGATGAGGCAATCCACCTTCAAAATGTCTATTCCTGTGTGGTTGAATGAGACGATCAGGCTTGCTTCTTTCAAGGCTGCCCAACTCCCGGTGTGCCCTTTGTGTTTCATGCAGGCCACAGCTGTGGCATTGTCTGATTACACCATGATTGGTTTAGTGGTGCTCTGAGATCCAGGATGTCGACGGAGAGCTTGGTTTCTGCCGATGACCATATTCTGTAAACTGTGAGGGATTGGAACACTCCTCCCCAGCATAAAAGACCAGAACCTGTCGTTATCACTTTCCAGTGATGTGACAAAAACGACTTTCCCATTGGCGTTGGAGACCCACTAAGTCAGGGAATTCATTGCTTGGCTGGATAGCAGGGTAAAGTCTAGAGAAGGAGCATGCTTGTTCCATGTCAACAAAATGCTGTGTTGGCATGTGTTGCCTGAAGCATCTGAATTTTCCTGGCTGTTCCCAGATAGCTGGATTCCCCTCCTCTCAGAAAGGCAATAACCTTGTAAATGCCATGCAAAATGCTCTCCTGAAGAAGATCACTTGAAATGCATCAAGTCTACATATGAAATGTGTTAGAGCAGTGGTCTCAAACTGGCGGCCCTCCAGCTGTTGCAAAACTACAAGTCCCATCATGCCTCTGCCTGTGGTAGTCATGCTTGTAACTGTCAGCCTTGCAATGCCTCATGGGACTTGTAGTTTCGCAACAGCTGGAGGGCCACCTGTTTGAGACCTCTGCGCTAGAGACTCTAGACATGATGTAAACCTCTAAGCGGAGAGCATTTTAATATATTTCTGTATTGTTTTAATGTAATCAAATAAAAAATTGCTTTAATCTGGGGTCCCCAGCCACCAAGTCGTGGCCTCTCTGCAGCCGGGGCACGAGTGCGGCAGGTGGCATGAGAGAGCAGTCGGCATGAGAGAGCAAAGATGATATCCCTCACCGCCCACCCTGCATCACTGCAGTTACACCCTCACTGTGCAGCCGCGGGCAGCAGCGAGTTTACATCATCTCTCACTGTCCACCCTCACTCTGAGACCCAGCCAATGGAAACGTGCTGATAAGCTGGAGAGAGAAGCCTCTTTTTCTGCTGTCACTATTACCTGCCACCTGCCTTCACATTTAAAAAGTGACAAGCTGCATCTGATATTTTTGGAGGCAAGCAACACTGGGAAGCTTCAGCTGGTGGCAGGATAGTGACAATCCGCATCTGGTGGCAGGCGACATGACAAGTGACACTCAGGGCTCCCACTGATTTTGCATTATGGCGAATTGAACTATTTTACATTACAATGTAATAATAGAAATAATGCGCTTTAATCATCCTGACACCATATCAACCATGGTGCTAGGATGATTGAAGCGCCAACACCAGCCACTGCCCCGACAAATTGCCTGCACAAAACCACATCCAATGGGAAAAAAAATTGTTACGCTAACTGATTTCTTCATAACGGAGACGAGGACCATCACATTAGGACTCAAGCCTAACCTAAGGACTCATGGAGTGGGGTAGGGTTACAGGGGGGACACCCAGTTTCCACTCACCTGAGGGTACCAGCCTATAACCCAGGGTTTATGAATACAGTGCCTGTGTCCTGTACTGTAGGATTAAGATAAGACAACCACCTTGGGTTGAACCATAAGATCTGGATGCACAGCACTGGATAAGGAAACAAAAAAAAAAAAAGAATACTTGAAAAAGTGTTGCACAAAACTGTTAGCTCATATAGTATTATCCTGTATTATAATACAGTTTGACTATTCTAAAATAACTAGTTGAAGAGAGAATGTAGCCCCCCCCGGTACTATGGCACTTTAACCACTTGAGCCCCGGACCATTATGCTGCCTAAGGACCAGAGGTCTTTTTCCAATTTGGCACTGCGTCGCTTTAACTGCTAATTGCGCGGTCATGCAATGCTGTACCCAAACGAAATTTGCGTCCTTTTCTTCCCACAAATAGAGCTTTCTTTTGATGGTATTTGATCACCTCTGCGGTTTTTATTTTTTGCGCTATAAACGGAAAAAGACCGAAAATTTTGAAAAAAAATGATATTTTCTACTTTTTGTTATAAAAAAAATCCAATAAACTAAATTTTAGTCATACATTTAGGCCAAAATGTATTCGGCCACATGTCTTTGGTAAAAAAAATGTCAATAAGCGTATATTTATTGGTTTGCGCAAAAGTTATAGCGTCTACAAACTAGGGTACATTTTCTGGAATTTACACAGCTTTTAGTTTATGACTGCCTATGTCATTTCTTGAGGTGCTAAAATGGCAGGGCAGTACAAAACCCCCCCAAATGACCCCATTTTGGAAAGTAGACACCCCAAGGAAATTGCTGAGAGGCATGTTGAACCCATTGAATATTTATTTTTTTTGTCCCAAGTGATTGAAAAATGACAAAAAAAAAAAAAAAAAAAAATATTTACAAAAAGTCGTCACTAAATGATATATTGCTCACACAGGCCATGGGCCTATGTGGAATTGCACCCCAAAATACATTTAGCTGCTTCTCCTGAGTATGGGGATACCACATGTGTGGGACTTTTTGGGAGCCTAGCCGCGTACGGGGCCCCGAAAACCAATCACCGCCTTCAGGATTTCTAAGGGTGTAAATTTTTGCTTTCACTCTTCACTGCCTATCACAGTTTCGGAGGCCATGGAATGCCCAGGTGGCACAAAACCCCCCAAAATGACCCCATTTTGGAAAGTAGACACCCCAAGCTATTTGCTGAGAGGCATATTGAGTCCATGGAATATTTTATATTTTGACACAAGTTGCGGGAAAGTGACACTTTTTTTTTTTTTTTTTTCCATAAAGTTGTCACTAAATGATATATTGCTCACACAGGCCATGGGCATATGTGGAATTGCACCCCAAAATACATTTAGCTGCTTCTCCTGAGTATGGGGATACCACATGTGTGGGACTTTTTGGGAGCCTAGCCGCGTACTGGACCCCGAAAACCAATCACTGCCTTCAGGATTTCTAAGGGTGAAAATTTTTGATTTCACTCTTTACTGCCTATCACAGTTTCGGAGGCCATGGAATGCCCAGGTGGCACAAAACCCCCCCAAATGACCCCATTTTGGAAAGTAGACACCCCAAGCTATTTGCTGAAAGGCATTGTGAGTATTTTGCAGCTCTCATTTGTTTTTGAAAATGAAGAAAGACAAGAAAAAACATTTTTTTTTTCTTTTTTCAATTTTCAAAACTTTGTGACAAAAAGTGAGGTCTGCAAAATACTCACTATACCTCTCAGCAACTACTACTCGATCTGGCCTTCGCGGTGATACCTCACATGCATGGTGCAATTGCTGTTTACGTTTGACGACAGACCGCCGCTTGCGTTCGCCTTAGCGCGAGAGCAGGGGGCGACAGGGGTGTTTTTTTTTTTTTTTTTTTATTATTTTTTTGCTTTTTTAATCTTACTTTTAAACTGTTCCTTTCATATTTTTTTTTTTAATCATTTTTATTGTTATCTCGGGGAATGTAAATATCCCCTATGATAGCAATAGGTAGCGACAGGTACTCTTTTTTGAAAAAATTGTGGTCTATTAGACCCTAGATCTCTCCTCTGCCCTCAAAGCATCTGACCACACCAAGATCGGTGTGATAAAATGCTTCCCCAATTTCCCAATGGCGCTATTTACATCCGGCGAAATCTAAGTCATGAAATACTCGTAGCTTCCGGTTTCTTAGGCCATAGAGATGTTTGGAGCCACTCTGGTCTCTGATCAGCTCTATGGTCAGCTGGCTGAATCACCGGCTGCATTCTCAGGTTCCCTGTTGAGACAGGAGAGCCAGAGAAAAACACGGAAGACAGTGGGGGGGGGGGGGCATTCCCTCCCACGGCTTGTAAAAGCAGTCTAGAGGCTAATTAGCCGCTAGGATTGCTTTTACATGAAAGCCGACCGCTGGCTGAAAAGAATGATACCAAGATGATACCTAAACCTGCAGGCATCATTCTGGTATAACCACTCAAAGTCGTGAATGGCGTACCTGAAGACAAAAAAATGGTTAACAATGGTTAACAATAAAGCACAGTAAAGTGTAAATAATTACACACCTGAAAAACAAACATGATAAAACATAATAACAATAACAATAACAATAACAATAAAACATTGCAGAATAGAATACAGTAAAAAAGAGCAGAACAATAGAGAGAGGGAATAGAGAGAGAGAGAACAATAAAACAACAACTATTTTTTTTTATTTCATATTTTTTTTTTTTTTACACTTTTTTTGTAACTAACTTTTATAACGGTAACCGGTTCCAGGTTCGGGTCTCTCAAAATGCGATGGCATCTTGGGAGACCCTGTGAAATGGCGCCTAGTCTGTGCAATGCTGTACCCTACGCTAATACTCAACTAGTGAATGGTAGCGTTCAAAACATTCACCAATGCAAAGACCAGGATTGTCAGGACAGGAGGGACAATAATAGCGGGTGTCACGCCTATATCCGCGCTAGCTGCAGACACGACATCTTTTTTGGGGGGTTCGTTGGGTAGGGGTACTCGGGAGGACATAAAAATGCCTCTCATGCAGCCGACTGCATTTGGTTGGGGATGTGAATGGGGGAAGTACGGGCGCTGCAGAAGTGGTGGGTTCCCAATTAGGATTGGCGAATGCAGCAGGAAGGGCACTATGGGCACGACGGGCCTGTGTTTGTCTTTTTGGTGGCGGCGGGACACTACTTGTGCTTGCCACCTCACCAGCTTGAACTGCACTTATGGGACTCGCCACGTCACCACGTGTTACTGCAGTGCTGGTTTGACTACGACCGGGGTGTACTAGGCCGCTGGCGCTTGCCAGTTCACCAAAACGCTACCGAAAAACTGTTAGCGATTGCAGGGATCAGGCCTGACTCTGCGAACGCTGCAGTTATGCGTTTAGTGTTTTGTAAGTGACAGTGATCGATCGATACTGCACTTGGGTGGGCCGGGCCGGGCCGGGCGGAGGGGCAAAACGCAGGTGCTAGCAGGTATCTGGGCTGATCCCGCTAACACTGCGTTTTTGGGAACCCTAAACTGCTGGTGACGCTAGTATAGATCTGATCGGATCAGATATTGATGCGATCAGATACTATACCACTAAGGGAGGTGTACGGTGCGTGCGTGGGTGTTAGCGGTACTGGCGCTAATCTGACGCTGCCTGGGGCTGGTGCTTGCCAGTTCACCAAAATACTACCAAAAAAACTGTTAGCGATCGCAGGGATCAGGCCTGACTCTGTGAACGCTGCAGTTATGCGTTTAGTGTTTTGTAAGTGACAGTGATCGATCGATACTGCACTTGGGTGGGCTGGGCTCGCCTGGGCGGAGGGGCAAAACGCAGGTGCTAGCAGGTATCTGGGCTGATCCCGCTAACACTGCGTTTTTGGGAACCCTAAACTGCTGGGGACGCTAGTATAGATCTGATCGGATCAGATATTGATCCGTTCAGATACTATACCACTAAGGGAGGCGTATGCTGCGTGCGTGGGTGTTAGCGGTACTGGCGCTAACCTGACGCCTGGGGCTGGTGCTTGCCAGTTCACCAAAATGCTACCAAAAAAACTGTTAGCGATCGCAGGGATCAGGCCTGACTCTGCGAACGCTGCAGTTATGTGTTTAGTGTTTTGTAAGTGACAGTGATCGATCGATACTGCACTTGGGTGGGCTGGGCTGGGCTGGGCGGAGGCACAAAACGCAGGTGCTAGCGGGTATCTGGGCTGATCCCGCTAACACTGCGTTTTCGGGAACCCTAAACTGCTGGGGACGCTAGTATAGATCTGATTGGATCAGATATTGATCCGTACAGATACTATACCACTAAGGGAGGCGCATGCTGCGTGCGTGGGTGTTAGCGGTACTGGCGCTAATCTGACGCTTCCTGGGGCGACGCATATCACCGCCGGGCGATCGGGGGGCTAAACCTTTATTCGGTAATAAACGGCGGGTGCCCTGACACTATAAAAAATAAACAAACTAACCAGCGTCAACCGTAACGGTTATACGGTGATCAGTGGTGAAAGGGTTAACTAGGGGGCAATCAAGGGGTTAAAACATTTATTAGGTAGTATATGGGGGTCCCTGACGCTATAAAACGCTGACGGCGAACCTAAATATTTACCTCACTAACTAGCGTCACCAGCGACACTAATACAGCGATCAGAAAAATGATCGCTTAGCGACACTGGTGACAGGGGGTGATCAAGGGGTTAAAACTTTATTAGGGGGGGTTAGGGGGGTATCCTAGACCTAAAGGGGGGTAATACTAACTGCCCCAACACTGTCACTGTCACAAACTGACACTATGCAGTAATCAGAAAAAAAAAAAAAAAAAAAAACTGCTGGTGTCAGTTTGTGACAGGGGGGGGGGGGTGATTGGGGGGGGATCGGGGGGCGATCGGGGGGGGGGGATCGGGGTGATTTGTGTGCCTGGCATGTTCTACTGTGTGTGTAGTGTTTGGTGCACTCACAGTGAAGTCTTCTCTCCTCGGGCCGGAACGGAAATTACCGAGCCGAGGAGAGATGACATCATTTCCTTTGCTGCTGTTTAGCATACAGCAGCAAAGGAATGATTCCATTGGCCGGCGGCGATCGCGAGGGGGGGGCCACGAACGGATGGTCTCCCCCTCATCACCGATCGCCGCTGGACAAAAGACGACCGCCTCGGGCACCGGGGGGGGGGTCCGATCGGACCCCCCACCCGCGGAAGGCAAATCACGTACCCTGTACGTGATTTTGCCTGTCCGTGCCACTTTGCCGACGTACATCGGCGTGAGGCGGTCGTCAAGTGGTTAAGGGCAAACTTTTGAAAACACAGTATTTTGAAACATAGAAAAATGTATTGCTTTATAGGTTAAAAAGTGTAATAGTGTGAAACAACACCATACATAAAACAGTACATAGTATACATATAGTATAAGAAAAACACTTCTCCTATAGCATGACACGTTTTGGGGATTTCAGGGTGAATCCTTTCTTCAGGGTATAGAGGAGATGATAGTTGGACATGGTACTATAGTCATGAGATCAAATGTTTATAAAAAAAATTGTTAAGATGGAGCTGAATAGATAGAAAGACACATGTCCAGAGGTGGAAAAAGTTACCAAATAAATAAGAAATCCTCTAGGCTCGAGAAGTCCCTCACAAGGATCCCCAAGGTCAGTCTCCGCAGCCAAGTCAAGAAATCCAACATGGAGCTGGAGCTGTAGGAATGTCACTCCTTGGTGTGAAGTGTCGGCGTTAGTCTCCCAGGAGGACCCCAGAACAGCAGCATCCGCTCCATGTTGGATTTCTTGAGTTGGCTGCGGAGACTTACCTTGGGGATCCTTGTGAGGGACTTCGAGGCTAGAGGATTTCTCATTTATTTGGTCACTTTTTCCACCTCTGGACATGTGTCTTTCTATCTGTTCAACTCCATTTTAACATTTTTTTATAAACATTTGATCTCATGAATATAATACTGAGTATCTCCAACTATCATCTCCCCTATTCCTGAAGAAGGGATTCACCCCGAAATTCCTGAAACGCGTCAGACTATAGGAGAAGTGTTTCTCTCATACTATATGTATACCATGTACTGTTTTATGTATGGCGTTTCACACCATTACACTTTTTATCTTATAAAACAATACATTTTTCTGTGTTTTCAAAATACTTTGTTTTCAAATGTTCGCCCTTGAAATCCCATAGTACCGGGGGGTAATTTCTTTCTTAAACTATATAATATATTGGGATGTTGGCAACAAAAAATTGCGTCCTTTTATTCTCCATAGTGGTTCCTTTTCTATAATTCTAAAATAACTAAACCACTTGTTTTAGGGTTTGTTAGGAAGCAATATGTACCTTTAAAGAGCTTCTGTGTAATGAAATTCTGCAGTTCCTAACATTCCTGGAGAAAGCTTTCCATCCAACTTCAGAAATAACCTGTACTGACAGCAGCAATCTGGCTGCCACCACATTGGCTGCATTCCATTCTTCCAGTTTTAGTAAATCAGCCCTATAAACTAAAAGATGACATTATTGAAATCTGTGAATTACCTCCTAAAGACACTGTCTGGCTGTCATGTTTATATGCTATTTTTAGTACTGTCTGACACAAAAATATAAATCGAGAATTCCCCCTTTATTTACTGCATACATTTCCAAGTCATCTACTCAAAGTACTGAAGATAGGGATTTCCATGGTAGATAGGACACTTTTTAGGTCAGTTGCTCTCAATACAGGTTTCCTTTAGGCTCGATTCACATCTATGCATGTTGCTTTTGAGCGTTTCTGCAGTGCTTTTTTGCGTCCTTAACCACCTCAATACAGGGCATTTTCACCCCCTTCCTGCCCAAGCCATTTTTCAACTTTCAGCGCTGTCGCACTTTCAATGACAATTGCGCGGTCATACAACACTGTACCCAGATGAAATTGTTATAATTTTTTCCCCACAAATAGAGCTTTCTTTTGGTGGTATTTGATCACCTCTGCGGTTTTTATTTTTTGCGCTATAAACAAAAGAAGAGCGACAAGTTTGAAAAAAAAAAAAAAAACACAATATTTTTTACTTTTTGCGATAATAAATATCCAATTTTTTTTTTCTTTAAAACAAATTTTTTCCTCAGTTTAGGCCGATATGTATTCTTCTACATATTTTTGGTAAAAAAAAAAACGCAATAAGCGTATAGTGATTGGTTTGCGCAAAAGTTATAGCGTCCTCAAAATAGGGGATAGATTTATAACATTTTTATTTATTTATTTATTTTTTACTAGTAATGGCGGCGATCCGCGATTTTTATCGTGACTGCGATATTGCGGCGGACACTTGACATTTTTGGGACCATTCACATTTATACAGCAATCCGTGCTATAAAAATGCACTGATTACTGTATAAATGTGACTGGCAGGGAAGGGGTTAACACTAGGTGGTGATCGAGGGGTTAACTGTGTTGCTAGGGAGTGTTTCTAACTGTAGGAGGTGGGGACTCACTAGGGGAGGAGACCGATCGGTGATCCGCTGTACTGGGAACATACCATCGGTCTCCTCTCCTCTGACAGGACCGTGGATCTGTGTGTTAACACACACAGATCCACGGTCTTGCTGTGTTCCTGGCAATCGCGGGTGCCTGGCGGACATCGCGGCCGCCGGGCACGTGCACCGGGTGCCCAGTGACACGGCGGGCGGGCACGAGCCCCTGGTGGGCCGGAAAAGCGAGGCCGTCATGACGCCCGCCCGCAACGAGAGCTGCGCCGCCTGGCCGTCAATTGACAGCCGATGGTCAGCAAGCAGTCAACAACCGATGAGTCATCAGCTGTCAGCGGACTTCCCCGCCGATAGCTGAATGTAAAAAATGATTTAAAAAAATAATTGCCAGCTACCCCCCCCAAATCCATACTAGACCCTTATCTGAGCATGCCATCAGGCAGGTCAGGAAAGAGGGGGGGGGGGACGAGTAAGCGCCCCCCCCCCCCCGAACCATACCAGTCCACATGCCCTTAACATGGGGGGTGCTTTGGGGCGGGGGGGCTCTGCGCCCCCCACCTCAAAGCACCTTGCATGGGGACAAGGGCCTCTTCCCGACAACCCTGGCCATTGGTTGTCGGGGTCTGCGGCGGGGGGGGCTTATCAGAATCTGGAAGCCCCCTTTAACAAAGGAAACCCAAGATCCCAGCCTCCTCCCCACATGTGAATGGATATCGGGTACACTGTAACTCTACCCATTCACCAAAAAAAAGTAGTATAGTATGACAAAAGACAAGAGACAGTTTCTGACAAGTCCTTTATTAAAAAGGTCTTCTTACCCGCTTCTTCCTCCTCCGGGCTTCTCCCTCCTCCAGGTTTCTCCTTCTCCCGCTTCTTCTAACGGTCTCCTTTTTTCTTCTTGGTTCGGTGTTCTTCTTTCTCCGCCGACGACCTTCCTCCGATGCTGCATCCTTCTGATCTGTCCGTGCCAATGTCAAGCATTTCTTATATAATCATGGGGCGTGGCCATCAGATGACATCATCTGGAGGCCACACCCCCTCGTGATGTCACAGACACATGATGCCCCAGGCGGTGACGTCACAAGTGTACACATTGAAGTCTATTATGCCTCGTTTCCACTGAGCGGATCGGTTCGGTACACTATTTTGGGTGTTTCCATTATGAAAGCGGCCCATACAACCGAACCGTTACATTCAGGGTCCTGCTTCAGATGTGGGGCCATAGAAAATGGAACGGTTCGGTTAGGGCGGAGCTACGATACAATCCACTGATTGGCGAACGTGTGACGCCATGCTAGGCATTTTTTCTAAACCCACGTATGGCCCCTGTTGATCCGACTTGCAGTGGAAACGCTCGCCTGAATAGGCCGGACCATTCTAGGCCTTCCAAACTGTACCGACCCGACCCGCTCGGTGGAAACGAGGCATTACATGCAAAACGCTGCATTTTGCGGAGAAAAAGTCCCCGGCCCTTTCCAAAAATGCAGAGGCACAAATATGCATTGATGTGAACGTGTTCCATAGGAACCTATGCTAAAAAAAATTCCCTGCATTTCTGCAAAATGCATCAAAAGTTGCATTAGTGTGAATCAAGCCTTAAAGCAAATATAAACCCAAGCACTAAAATATAATATACACGTTAAAAGCATTTCAAAGGTCAGTTCCAATTGGTTTAAAGTGGATGTAAACCCGATTAATGAAATTTAAGTTGGGCACATATCTGCAGTGTTTTCTTATCTCTCGAGAGGCACTACGTCCCATGGGCTTTCTCCTGCTCCTTCTGTTATCAGCCTGATAACTTCTGACAAGTTCTCCATCACAGGAGATAAAAGCAGGCTGAAATTTGTGTTGGGGAGGTTGCTATAGATTAGCAGACAGCTAACCTATTCACAGAACAGCTCTGAGAGTCTCTGCCTATTTGGAGAGGGCGTGTATGCCTTTCCTCCAATCAGCTGTCTTGGGTGTATGCCCAGACTTCACAGTCAGTGCTGAACAGGAAAAGAAAATCTCTAACAGGATATGAACTTTCTAAACAATATATAAAACTGAAGACAGCAGATGCACGTAAAACTTATGTAGGGAGTTTTGTTTCATCTTTGCGTGTCATCTGAGGCGGTTCACTTCACTGGGTATATGTGAGGGTTTACATCCACTTTGAAGTAAAGTCTTCTTTAAAATAGCACCTGATGACTGTGCAATGAGGGTCCTACAAGGTTCTTCTTTGGGCACTTCCTGTTTCAGAGTAAAAACTTCCTGCCCCTGTGTTGTCACCCTGTCATGTGGAAATTACAAGGTGCTGCTTCAATATACATCACACAGGCAGGGCCCAACGTTATCACCACAATACCTGCCCTAAGAGATGCAAAACAACCATCAATGAAACAAGCGCATGTAGACAGAAAGTGGTTAAAAAGAGGCTGCAGGAGATCAGGAGTACTGAAATACCACAAGATTAGGACGGTGAAAAATATTATATTGAAAAAAAAAAGGCAATTGTTTATGGTACAAAAGGGCCTTAGGCAACTAAATATTCAGTGGGCATTTCCATCTAGTATATTTAAATCCAAGTTTTCACATTTTGGAAGAGGAAGAAATGGTTGAAACACAATTTTTTGCCATCAGTGTCCTATTTGTGAGCTATCCCTTCACTATAAGCTGTAGGCAAAACAAGGAATGAAAGAAAATCTCTCTAAAGTGGTCAAGCATGCATTGGATTCTCCCTTACTTTCAGTCCTTGTTATGGTGACGGGGGTTCAAACTCCTCACCACTATATCCAGAAAAAAAAAATTAGTGTGTGTGTGTGTGTGTGTGTGTGTGTGTTTTAGATACACTTAAAGTGATTCTAAAGGAATTTTTCTTTAAAAAGATAAAAAAAATGATAAACTTGTTACCACTTATGAATTTGCACAGAGCAGCCCCGATCCTCCTCTTTTGGGGTCCCTCACAAGCGCTCCTGGCTCCACCCCCCTGCTGAGTGCTATGGAGGTGCTCATGCGGGCCCTGGCCCCACCTCCTGTTTACTGGCGGTGGTTGACAGCAGCAGGAGCTAATGGCTCCTGCCTCCATTGCCAGTGCGGTGAGAGCTACTGCTCTTAGACACAGCCCTATATCAAGATCAGGTTCAGGCAAGTATAGGGGAAGCGTCAAACAAAACTTTTTTTTACCTTAATGAATAGTATGCATTAAGGCAAAAAAAAAAAACAACTACCTTTAGAACCACTTTAAGTATTTTTTTTTTCAAGCAACAACAGTTTTCATCATATTGCACATTAGCACAAAACTCAATCATAGACACAGCAAAACTGAAATAAAAGACAGACTCGGGTAAAAGAGTGACACCTTTATCAAGTTTATTCGCAGTTTCCAGGAGGAGCAATCGAGCGTCAATGGGAAGGGTGAATTCCCTGCAGATGCTGTCCAGTGAGTTGTCTTTACACCCCTCAATATATGAGCAACTAAAAATTCGGATGTTTTCAAATATAAGAAAAAATATATATTGTTAGATCGACCACTGAAGCCACCTCTCCTATCTGCAGTCCATAGCAAATTGGTAAATGCAGTCCCCTCCAAATAACTCATGATGGGATGGTGAATGGTTAACACAGGGAGATGAGTTCTGCTTCAACACATTAGGTATCCCCACCCACAACACAACAGGCATCCTTTTGCCTGCACGCTTCACAACAGTCTGACCAGCCCATGAAAAAAGGCCAGGCATACAGAGCATTTACAGGACAGATGAAGGTCAAGTACATCACTGTACAGATGTTAGCATCACTCAAAAAAGACAATCCCTTGATGTGTCCAATAATGCACCAAGGCAAAGCTAAAACACGGGGAAGACTGCAATGGATCAGACACTACTTCTGGTGGGAAAACAGGAGAAATTCAACAATAGCAAAGAAAATTCATCAGAATGGGCCGGTGCTGTAAAAGGTGTCTAGACGAGACTGTTGGTTGGGAACAGGAAGAGAGCTGTGCTTTACAGAAAGGTTGGTCCCTGCATGAAATGGAATAAATCCATTAGGGGCTGCAGTAACAGAGGTCTCTGTTGTAGCTGGTGGGCCAGGCATCACCTCTATGTCACAACAACAAAATGTGAGTCTCTTATTTAAAACTAAAAAAAAAATAAAATAAAAAAAGGGAAAAAAAAAAAAAAGCATCTGTGAAGTACGTTGAAGACCTGCACAAAAAAGAAAACTGGTTAGATGTTAGAGACATGTCACATGAAATACTGAAAATGTGCTTTCTCCAAGTCATAAATTGGGGTTTCCCGATAAAAAGGAAAAAAAAAAAAAACATATCTACTTGGGAGCCCACCATAAAACACAGCTGGAGAGCCCCCCATCTCTTGCCCCTCATCTGGATGGCTGTATATCAAAACAAGGTTTCCCCAGTAGATAAATCTGTAATTGCAAAATCTAAGTTGAGGTTGTACTTTAAGGCCTTCCACCAATACTTAAAGGTTAAGTTCACCTTTAAAATATATATATATATATATATATATATATATATAATAAATGCATGAGTCTTTGCAA
This sequence comes from Lithobates clamitans, assembly GCA_037952925.1. Classification (NCBI taxonomy): domain Eukaryota; kingdom Metazoa; phylum Chordata; class Amphibia; order Anura; family Ranidae; genus Lithobates; species Lithobates clamitans. The sequence goes on from JBBGZY010000159.1 coordinate 4,726,002, forward strand.
GCCTCACCTGTACCTCTGTATGGGCTTTCTTAAAAAAAAAAAAAATCTGAAGGAACTGTCAATGAACTATGAGGCCGAGCCCCACACAGCCACAATTTTAATATGTGACAGCAGGTTCTGGGTTGATGTGGTGCTTCGTAACATACTACAGGTTACACCCTAATTGAAGATGTAACACGTTACTAAAGGTGAACTCATCCTTAAAAAAAAGAGCAACTATATCTTGTGACGTTTTCTTTTAATTACTCCCATCCTCTTGAGAGCAGATGTCACACAGCTTAGCTTTTACAGAGAAAACCTCCAGCTGGCTCCATTGCATATGTGCTGCAGCCCCCTCAGACATATAAAATAGTCATACACAAGGCAGCCTTCTACAGGTCTTGCAGCATTATGACTGTCCCAAAAGTATGAATAGAGCTGCAGTTTGTCCTCAGAATGAAGTGGAGAATTGGAGGTTTTCTTTGTGAAGGCTGTGTAGTGCCTGGCAGGGTCAACATGAACTATGCTGGATCGGGGTTGAAGGGAAGAATGTTGTTGGGTGGCTTGCACTGGGGGGGGGGGGGGGGGTGCAATGAACTTAAAGAAGACTACTGTTATTGTACATTACTTTAAAAAAAAACCTTAGGTTTTAGAAATATAGTGTGCACATGAGGCAGCCAAATTTGCTCATTACATAGACTCTGCTTCACAATACTATAAAATGGTTGCGCTTTACTATTTCCTACAATGCATGTCTATCAGTTGGCTGATTCCTTGTAAACAGGTTCCCCTCTATGGCTGGTATCTTATCTGTTAGCAAAGTCCCAAAGAAGACTCCTATGTATTACTGTAATGCAGTCAGGTTGCATAAAGAGTTATACATTTGAGCATCTTTTTTTAATTCTTTAAATTTGTTGTTTTGCTGCATTTAGGTTTAAAATGTCCTCTAAGATCCAGACTACTGCTCAAAAAAATAAAATAATAAAAGAACAGAGAATGGGCATCAACTGTAGTGCTGTGGGGGGGGGCTTCTTGGACCATTGAAGACTGAACGCTGCATTCTCTGTTGAGAAGCTGACCAGATCTCCATAATGCTGCCAGAACAGGCATCTTCAGCCTGCTACCAGCCCTAGCACCATAGTACATTTAAAAAAATTAAAGTTCGCCATATCTATTGCTACAACAAAATTGAGCCCATCCACACACTGCCACAGCACGTAGTGCGTTCCGCCTCTTAGTAAGAAATGGCTTTAGCTTGGTCTCCCACCCATGGGAGAACGCCCTCTGGCCATATCTATTACTGTTTATGGAACTTAACTGCATGAGAGCTACATCTAAGGGCCAAGAAAATTACTATTTTACACACAGCTATGCGTGCATATACAGTTCTGGTGCACTTTTATTCTCATGACTCAAAGGATCTCCTGTGGCACTTAAGGAGTTAACAAAATGGCATCAGGCACATGTCATTATACTGTTTTGCTATACACCTCGTGCCTCTACATTTTGTTTGTCACTAAAAAATTCACCTCTACTAGCGGTGTCTGTCCTTATCACGATGACGGTCGTGATAATATTCATCTGATCTGTCTTCATGTGGATCTCTGTGGCGCCGGCTGCTGCCTTCTCGCGATCGACTGGGTGATCTGTCTCTGGAGCGGTGGCGCTTTCTGCTGAGAAAAGATAAAACGTGAGCTCTCCCATCTTAGTGTAAATAGAAAGATTTTTGTACTTACCATAAAATCTGTTCTTTCAAGTCCATTAAAGGGGATATAAACCCTCACAAATACCCAGGGAAGTGAATAGCCTCAGATGATACACAAGGATGAAACAAATCCCCCTACATACGTTTTACATGTATATCTGCTGTCTTCAGCTTTATATATTCTTTAAGAAAGCGCACATCACATTAGAGGTTTTCTCTTCCTGTTCAACACTGAGTGTGAAGTCTGGGCATACAGCCAAGACAGCTAATTGGAGGAAAGGCACACATTCCACATAGGGGAAGGCAGGAAGGCAGGAAGGAAGGTGCAGAGCTCTGCTCTGACACAGCAAGCTCTCTGTTAATCTATTCAAAGCAACCTCCCACAACACAACTTTCAGGCTGCTTTTATCTCCTGTGTCAGATAACTTGTCAGAAGTTATTATGCTGACAACAGAAGAATGCCGGAGAAAGCCATGGGACTTCGTGTTTTGAAGAGAGATAAGAAAACACTGCAGATATATGTGCCCAGCTCAAATTTCATGAATCCAGTTTAGATCCACTTTAAGAGATACAGGAAATTCAGTAACAGTCAAGTTATACTGCTGCATAAAAGGAGGCTGGAACACTGGCAAATACGAAAGTTGCAGCCCTCGTATTATCCCTCCTCTATTCATATGGAACCAGACAGAAGTCCCAAGGATGATGGCACCCCTGCAAACAAGGGTACCCTGGAATGTCGGGAGAGACTACTCCATTCTCCCTAGAAGACTGCAGGGTCACCCAGGGCCCTAGTGGTCCAGAATGGCTCCCATATACAAAGAGATGGCTGAAGGTGGTCAAGAATCAATGAAAGAAGAAGAGACCAAGACAGGAGAACACTTCTCCAAAAATAGTCTATGCACATCCACTACTTAATAGCCCTCTAATTTATTTTTCGCTTCTTATTGTGTATTTCTGCCTCCCGAGCCTCTCTTTTTCCCCCCATCACTTGTTTGTTTGGAATGAGCAGTGCACAGTAGTTGGGATCACGTACACTGTTCTATGCAAACTACAAATTCCATAATCCTTCCTACATACAGTGGGACCATGGAGAACAAACATAGCTAATCTCGAACAGGAAGCTGGATCATAGCAAAAAAGGACATTTGAAAGACGATTAGAGGAAAACAATATTGAATTAAATTTTTTTTTCTTGGTAACCAGAGTTTAGTGTCATTTTAAAAATGTCAGGCTGAGTACAAGGGTGATGACCCTCTTTATTGGGATGCCAGGAACAGGCACTAGGGTGAATATAAGGCGCAAAGTCCTGAGAAATAGTTGGTACTTACCTTCAAGGGGTTCTGAGAACTCACTGCCTCGTTATCAGAGGGAGAAGTGGTAAGTGGTTCCAGCTAACCTAAAGAGTCAGGGGGTCCCCCTAAAGAGGAAGAATGCTGAAATGTAATGACTACCACAAGATGTTTAGCAGCAATCAAGGGTGGCAAACGCTCCTGGAGAGGGGACTGAACGTGCAAATAAATACAACTCCCAAGGCCAAGTTCCCACTCGCACATTAATAAAGGGTCCAGTGTGCAGGGAGCCTAGAAAGGCCCACTGTCGAGAGCACTAACACACGTAGAGAAAGAAAGGGCAGACAAAGGAAATTCCACACACAAGGGTTAGCCAATGAGCTAAAAGGGGTGTCCCAAAAACCCAAATGCAGGGGAGATACATTTTTGGAGTACTCATCCAGATGTACACAGTCTCCCCACTTGTAGTGGGGGCAAACCTTCACGCAGAGGGTTTGTCAGGGAATAATTAACCTCTGGCTTCAGGCTCTAGTTTCTAAGCAGAAGGTAGGCTCAGAAGACCTACAAGTACTTAATTGACAAGGCAGATGAGAAAAATAAGTGAGATTCCTTTTGAGGCTTTTAGGAGGCCATCACAATTAAAGCACAAGGCTTCAGACATTTATTTCTGCTGCTCAAAAAACTAAGGGCATTCCCCTGCGGTAGAAGGAACCTCTTTTATGGATTTTATCGATTTTGATAAAATTTTATAGATCAGAGTTACCGCAAAACACAGGACAGGTGGCCACACTAGTTTGTTCAACCACTTGAAATACCAAATATACATGGCCTGTGGACAGCAAGTGCTTAAAACAGGCTCACAGCTGCAAGCTTAGTACTGTTTTTTTTTCAGCTGGTGACTGGCTTTTCAATAAAAGGGATCAGGGCGGCTGTCGAGTCACTTTTAATGTACTGTAAAGCAGTGGTCATCAACCCTGTCCTCAGGGCCCATTAACAGGCCAGGTTTTATGTATTACCTTGGAGAGATGCAGACTAGAATACTGCAATCACTGAGCAGCAAATGATATCACCTGTGATGTATTTCAGTTATCTTGCAAACCTGGCCTGTTAGTGGGCTCTGAAGACAGGGTTGATGACAACTATTGTAAAGGACAGCATGTATGAATAATTAAAAAACTTCTGGGGCATGCATGAAGTGGTTAAACTGAGATCAGTAAGGTCTTAAATGGTAAGTCCACCATTAACCCCTTTGTTAATGTGGATCACTAGTGCATCCAACATAGTTTTTAGACCACCTGTCTACCAAATTTTAGGCCACCTGTCTACCAACAGGAATGATGGGTGTTTTCAGAGCACGCATAAAAACGCAAATGTCTCAAACAGTGGGTAAAGCAGAAAGGTCTTATTCCCCAGATGCAAGGTGAAACATACTGCATCAGTTAGAAAGGAAACAAAACCCGGAATATCTGAGTGAATTGCAGGACAATGCTTTGAACCAAAAACAGCCTATTCAGAAATGGCAACAGGGGCTACAGGCCCAGCTGGATATACAGGTTCTCGGACGCCTGCTTGACAGAGCTGCAAAAGACTACAATGACAATCCAATAATAGGGTCCCAGGTTCTAGCTTACAGGCATCAGTTCCTTTTGGAGATGTTGGGTGAAAGCCCTCTGAACCACCATGAAGTATGGGCCAAGGTCACACATGGCAGCGGGACTGTCCTCTGTGTCTTTGGATAAACATATTGTGCTGTGTAGACCTCAGATAGACATAGACAGCCAATGCTGAAGAGCAGTGCAGGTAGCTGGAGATGACAAAGTCACTATAAATGGGCAGTGGAACAAAACCAGAGAGTGAAGATCCACATAGTGCTTCAGGAGCAGCAGCAAGATAGCGATTCCTCTAGCAGGAAAGCATGCGTGCAGCACTCAGAGGATGTCATCACACAATCCCTTCAGCCTTAACCCCTACCATGATGAAACTGGCCATTGCGAGAAATACAAAAGTAGTACAAAATATAGTATCTCCTGGTGCTTCAACCAGGACATACATACCTACTGAGTCTTCAGGGAAAGGGTCATCATAGGAGGAGTGAATTTGTTCCATGGCTCTGAAGAGCTCAGCAGCAAACTAACAGTACACAAAGGTGTGGAAAGTGCCACAATGCAGACTCCAGTGACAAGATCTAGGGTTGAACCGATATCGGTATTGGTGCGGATACTAAGCTTTTGCACGAGTACTTGTACTGTGCAAATGCTCCGATACCTTTGCGGTGCGATTAAATCCAAATGTGATTTGAACAGGAATGTGGTGTGATTCCTGTCTGAACATGCGGTTTCCTGTACCGCTCCTGTGTGAACCCAAGCTTGTTATAGTGACTCCAGCCTGGGTTCATACAGGTTCATTGCGGGAAACCGCATGCGTTTCGGACAGGAGTTTTGCATATTCCTGTTCAAATCTAATGCGATTCTTTACAGTGCGATTTGCGCCCACTCATTTTGTATGGGCTCAAATTGCACTACAAAGGTATCGGTAATTGGTATCATCGAGTACTTGAGTACAAGTATCGGTACTCATACTTGCCGGTAAAAAAAAAAAAAAAAAATCAGGTTAGCCTTGCATGTCTGGGTATGGCCTCCAAAACTATTGCTGCAGAAATGCCACTTTGGATAGCTGCTATATAGAGACTAGTTCAAGCAGCAGTGAGAAAATTTTGACTGAAATCACAAAGGAAAGAATGCAGCAAAGGCGGCTAGCAAAAAAAAAAAAAAAAAAAATAGTCAGTCTTTTGTTTCAACAGAGCGTTAAACCTCCTATGACACTAGCAAAAACTAAGACATGCTCTTTAGAGAATAGGGTTATACGGGGCCTGGCTTACAACTGTTAGCCAGTGTCCCAAACGCCCTTAGGCAGCAGTATAACTCAACTGTTGCTTAATTCCAGTGTCCCTAAAACAGATGCAAAAAAAATGTTTTTGCACATGGTTTTCTCTTCATAGACCATATTAGAGAAGGACATTCAGATTGGTCAACATAAAGCTAGTCTTAAAACAGTGGGATTCAGAACACCTATAGCATAATTACTTGTATAGATGGTTAATCATTCTACCAGGTGGAGAAAAACGGGGATGTCTTTCGGTTTAGTAACTGATTATTTTTATTCAAACGTATTGTGGCATACATACGCACAGGGCGTTTGTATATTTTTGGTATTAAAACCAATTACAAAATTGTAATATATTGCAGCTTACTGATTCTTATATGTGGTGGCTGCATGAAATGTCATTAGCTTTTGTTTCCCTTTATTATCACCAGTAAGCCTGTTATTTTGTTATTTTTCAACTTCCTTTACCAGTCCAAGCTGTCCAGCAAACATACCAGTTAGAAGGTGGACACAAACCATTTACCACTGACAGGGGTGCTTAAAATAGTCAGCTTTTTTTAATGTAAAACCTTTATCTCAAAAGTACATAGTGGAAAAATTGCAGCGCTTAAACAGAATATATGTGAATAATCAAAGTGCAATGTGCAAAACAGATAACGAAAGTCACAAATAAATTGACAAAAAGTTCACGAAGAAGAAATTACAAAGATCATCAGAGTAATCAGCATCCGGAGTGATTAGTACTCCTTTTCAATAACACCAAAAACCGCTTCCAGTGATACCAAGAATGCTGTGAAAAACTCCTCCAACTAGTGAGCAATTTAAACACTCACCAGATAGTTTGGCTGCCAGATTATAATCAGCATGCATGCTCACATCCCATATGGCAGATGGTTAGCCTCAGTTCTCCCTGAAATCCAACATCCTTATACACTTCCCTGGCTCCAAAGCTGGCTCTGTAACTCCTCCAATCTTGGGCTGACATCCACTCATGCGATGCGATACAAGCGTACCATGGATAAAGAAGTAATTCACAGTCCAGTATTTTTTTTTAAAAAAGCGTGTTACAACACAATAGAGTGGCATTAAAAGCAAGGAAAAAGGTAAACGCCGCTGTGCACTTACACTTCTCACCACCACAACACTGATCTATGCGGCGGAGTGACGTCACACGTAGCTCCACCCCTGGAGCCACTTTTTGGTGTTATTGAGGAGTATTAAATCACACTGGATGCCTATTTATTGTTGTTATATGTTCATGGGATTTCTTCTACCTGAGCTTTTTTGTCAATTTGGGACTTTCATGATTTATGTTTTGCACACTGCACTTTGATTATTCACATATATTCTGTGTAAGCACTGCAATTTCTGCACTATATATATGATGAGATGTTACTGTATTGCACTTCTATTGCTAGCAGCTACAGTGCCTTGAAAGTATTCATACCCCTTGAAATTTTCCGCATTTGGTCACGTTACTACAAAAAAAAAAAAAAAACTTTTTTTGGGGGGGATTTTACGTGATAGACCAGGGGTCTTCAAACTATGGCCCTCCAGTTGTTCAGAAACTACAATTCCCATCATGCCTGTGAATGTCAGAGTTTTACAATGCCTCATGGGACGCGTAGTTCCGCAACAGCTGGAGGGCCATAGTTTGAGGATCCCTGTGATGGACCAACACAAAGTGGCACATTGTTGTGAAGTGAAAGGAAAATTATAAATGGTTTTCAAAATTTTTTACAAATAAAATATGAGAAAAGCATGGCGTACATTTGTATTCAGCCCCCTTTACTTTGATACCCCTAACTAAAATCTAGTGGAACCAATTGCCTTCAAAAGTCACCTAATTAGTAGAGTCCACCTGTGTATAATTTAATCTCAGTATAAATACCGCTGTTCTGTGAAGCCCTCAGAGGTTTGTTAGAGAACCTTAGTGAACAAACTGCATCATGAAGGCCAAGGAACACACCAAAAGGGTCAGGGACAAAGTTGTGGAGAAGTTTAAAGCAGGGTTAGGTTATAAAAATATATCCCAAGCTTTGAAAATTTCATGGAGCACTGTTCAATCCATCATCCGAAAATTAAAGAAAAGTATGGCACAACTGCAAACCTACCAACACATGTCCGTCCACCTAAACTGACAGGGCGGGCAAGGAGAGCATTAATCAGAGAAGCAGCCAAGAACCCCTATTGTAATTTTGGAGGAGCTGCAGAGATCCACAGCTCAGGTGGGAGAATCTGTCCACAGGACAGCAATTAGTCGTGCACTCCACAAATCTGGCCTTTGTGGGAAGAGTGGAAAGAAGAAAGCCATAAGAAATTGCATTTGCAGTTTGCGAGAAGCCATGTGGGTGAAGATGCTCTGGTCAGATGAGCCCAAAACTGAACTTTTTGGCCTAAAAGCAAAACACTATGTGTGGTGGAAAACTTAGGCCTCATGTGCACCGCTGCTGCTAAACAGACGTTTAGGAGCAGTTGGGCATTTTTTTCAACTGCTCCTGAACTCTCCTATATGTTTTCTTATCAGTACATGTAAACAGGGTCGCTTAAAGTTGTTTCTAGGAAGTTGAGTTTAGAGGCTTTTTTTGGAACGCAAAAAAATGGGTTCAGAAGCTGAGTTTAGAAGCAAGCGCCAAACGCTTCTTTATGCTTCGTTTACAGGCGTTTTTAGCGGCATGTAAATGCAGCAAAAAGGACGTTTTAAACGTGGGTTACTATTTGTCAAGTTAAATCATTCAGGTGAGGTTGTAAAAACGTCCCGTGTACATGAAGCCTAACACTGCACATCACCCTGAAAACATCATTCTGAAACATGTTGATGGCAGCATTATGTTGTGGGGATGCTGTTCTTTAGCAGGGACAGGGAAGCTGATCAGAGTTGATGGGAAAATGGATGGAGCCAAATACAGGGCAATCTTAGAAGAAAACCTGTTAGAGTCCGAAAAAGACTTGACTTGGGTGGAAGTTCACCTTCCAGAAAGACAATGACCCTAAACAAACTGCCAGAGCTACAAAGGAATGACTTAGATCAAAACATGTGTTAGAATGGCCCAGTCAAAGTCCAGACCTAAAACCAATTGAGAATCTGTGGCAAGACTTGAAAATTTCTGTTTACAGACGCTCTCCATCCAACCTGACAGAGCTTGAGCTATTTTGCAAAGAAGAATGGGCAAAAAATTTCACTGTCTAGATGTGCAAAGCTGGTAGAGACATCTCCAAAAAGACTTGCAGCTGCAAATGCAGCGAAAGGTGGTTCTACAAAGTATTGACTCAGGGGGGCTGAATACAAATGCACACCACACTTTTCACATATTTGTAAAAAAATTTGTGCCACTTTGTGTTGGTCTATCACATAAAATCCTAATAAAATACATTTATGTTTTTGGTTGTAACATAACCAAATGTGGAAATTTCAAGGGGTAGGAATACTTTTTCAAGGCACTGTATAACACGATCTGGCTGTTTTTTTTACTTCTTTATATTAAAAAGGTAAAAAAAAGACAGCTGCTGTAACTGTTTAAAAGAGTTTTACCTGGAGTTCAGCTTTATTTTTAGAGAAGTATTGTTTTTTCCAAAAAAATAAACTTTTATACTCATAAGTGGAAGCAGTATCAATCTGATGCTGTATCTGTTCCCCGCCACTTCGAAGACTGAGAACTAAGCACTAAAGACCGCTGATAGCTCAGTTCTCTGTCTTTACTGAGCAGAAAGTTGGCGATTGTCAGTCACTGGCTCTCTGCTCTGAGGGGGCAGGAGCAGCTGGCTCAGTCTCTAAGTGGCTTGCTGAGAGGCTGATCCAGCTGCCAGTCTAGGCACCTTGGTGGACCTTGACTGTAAAGTCTGGATCTTTCCAGAGTGATGTCAGCTGACAGCAGCTAAAAATGGGTCAGAGGAGTGTAAAACTGTGATCCATAGGAGAAGTACAGCCAAAATAGCTTTCGTCTTATTTCTCGCATAAGTAGCAGACTTCTAAAACAGAATAAAGTTTGCTAACATTTTATACTTATTTTTGAAGATTCATTCATCAAGGTTGCTGTTCTGAAAAAGCGTGTACTTACAGTGGGGACGGAAAGTATTCAGACCCCCTTAAATTTTTCACTCTTTGTTATATTGCAGTCATCTGCTAAAATCCTTTAAGTTCATTTTTTTTCCTCATCAATGTACATACAGCACCCCATATTGACAGAAAAACACAGAATTGTTAACATTTTTGCAGATTTATTAAAAAAGAAAAACTGAAATATCACATGGTCCTAAGTATTCAGACCCTTTGCTGTGACACTCATATTTTTAACTCAGGTGCTGTCCATTTCTTCTGATCCTCCTTGAGATGGTTCTACACCTTCATTTGAGTCCAGCTGTGTTTGATTATACTGATTGGACTTGATTAGGAAAGCCACACACCTGTCTATATAAGACCTTACAGCTCACAGTGTATGTCGGAGCAAATGAGGTCAAAGGAACTGCCTGAAGAGCTCAGAGACAGAATTGTGGCAAGGCACAGATCTGGCCAAGGTTACAAAAACATTTCTGCTAGACTTAAGGTTCCTAAGAGCACAGTGGCCTTCTTAGAGCTGGCTGTCCAGCCAAACTGAGCTATCAGGGGAGAAGAGCCTTGGTGAGAGATGTAAAGAGGAACCCAAAGATCACTGTGGTTGAGCTCCTGAGATGCAGTCGGGAGATGGGAGAAAGTTATAGAAAGTCAACCATCACTACAGCCCTCCATCAGTTAGGGCTTTATGGCAGAGTGGCTCAACGGAAGCCTCTCCTCAGTGCAAGACACATGAAAGCCCGCATGGAGTTTGCTAAAAAAAAAAAACACTTGAAGGACTCCAAGATGGTGAGAAATAAGATTCTCTGGTCTGATGAGACCAAGATAGAACTTTTTGGCCTTAATTCTATGTGTATGTGTGGAGAAAACCAGGCACTGCTCATCACCTGTCCAATACAGTCCCAACAGTGAAGCATGGTGGTGGCAGCATCATGCTGTGGGGGTATTTTTCAGCTGCAGGGACAGGATGACTGGTTGCAATCGAGGGAAAGATGAATGCGGCCAAGTACAGGAATATCCTGGATGAAAACCTTCTCCAGAGTGCTCAGAACCTCAGACTGGGCCGAAGGTTTACCTTCCAACAAGACAATGACCCTAAGCACACAGTTAAAATAACAAAGGAGTGGCTTCACAACAACTTTGTGACTGTTCTTGAATGGCCCAGCCAGAGCCCTGACTTAAACCCAAATGAGCATCTCTGGAGAGACCTAAAAATGGCTGTCCCCAATGTTTACGATCAAACCTGACAGAACTGGAGAGGATCTGCAAGGAGGAATGGCAGAGGATCCTCAAATCCAGGTGTGAAAAACTTGTTGCATCTTTCCCAAAAAGACTCATTGCTGTATTAGATTAAAAGGGTGCTTCTACTAAATACTGAGCAAAGGGTCTGAATACTTAGGATCATGTGATATTTCAGTTTCTCTTTTTTAATAAATATGAAAAATGTCAACAATTCTGTGTTTTTCTGTCAATATGGGGTGCTGTGTGTACATTACTGGAGGAAAAAAAAATGAACTTAAATGATTTTAGCAAATGGTTGCAATATAACAAAGAGTGAAAAATCTAAGGGGGTCTGAATACTTTCCGTCCCCACTGTATCTAATGTCTCATTACCTCATATGCATGTGCCTGTTCCAGGACAATAACCCACCAAGTAGAAATAGAATGATAAGGATGATAGGCCTAGAACTTGTAACCTCAGAAACAAGTCCGCAATGGCAGCTCCGAATTCCAAACAGATGTGCCCTGATGAACCATTTCCTGCAGCAATGGGACATAGACCTACCACTGCAATAAAAATGGCATGGCAACCTAACTGACTAAAGGAGATATAGGCACAGCGCCTTCAATCTTCAAGAGGGGGAACTATCGGGATCAGCAAAATTTAAAGGGGCAATAAAGGTACTCAGTAAAGAACAAGATACATTTACCCACATCAGACACATGTAATATTAGTTTTTTTGGGTAACGTCCAGTTTAAACTCTACATAGTTTATAAACAGGCAAAAAGAACTTGCTGACCTAGTGCCTTCTGCTCACAAAGGCATAGGTTGCCCTTGGATTAAAGTATTAATTAGTACCTGGAAGAGCTGGCCTTGTCTTGTATCCCATGCAGACAGTCCCGAAGCGATGTCAGTAGAACACGACATCTATCATCATTAGCTACACGAGATTCCTTGATGACAGCTATTGCTGTTTCTAATGTTTTCATGGCACTTGTAAAATCCCCTATGGGAAAAAAACAAAACAAAAACACACACCAATGTAAATAGAATAACCAGTTTTTTAAAAAGCAAACTACTCCATTAGGTAGAACATGGAAAGTGATGAATACCCGATGATGCCGTGCACACAGCATTGGAAAGTGCACTTCTCGAAATCGCCCTATTTCTGTTCATTAACTCATCAAACTCTGCCTCACTGACTGGGGGCTGCTGGTGTTTCATGTCCCTGTAAAAGCACAATATAAAAATTGTAAGTTCATTACATACAGCTAAACAAAACAGAGTTTTTGCTCCGAACCAATTTTTTGTTTTATTTCAAACATTAAAGAAAGACATAGTGCTTTGAGTTTTCTGACAACACACTTATAATTTATGTCATTGTAGAATCTGCATAAGTGTCGTCTTTTCACAATGCAAAAACCTAACTATTAATTTGAGTTTCTTCAAACATTTTCCCCTTGCGGCTCCAGTCTGATAAAATTAGATGGCAGCCCACATACATTCCACAAAGCATACTCCAACTATGAAAACAAATGGGAGGAACTGGATTTTGCTAGATTTAATAAACTGAGCTCCAAAGTTAGATAATCTGTGGCTTACACAAGACATTCCCTGCATAATTCTAAGTTACCTGAGCATAAATCACACACTAAATAACATATGGAGACAAGCACAGATGCCCTGAGCAAAGCGACTGTGGGTTGCTAGCACAAAGCAGCCAAATTACTACACCAAGTGGACAACAGTTTGGGCCTATGAAGTTCTGTATTATCTTCTACAGTAACGCACAAGCTCTCCACTGTTAGCCTAGGTCCACACTGGCGCGTGGAAAACACTGCATTCCTGTGCACATCACATGCAAACTAGCGATGTGCACGAGAGCAGAGGCTCTCTCCCTTCTCATTGGCTCAGACACAGCAAGGGGAGCCATAGGCTCCTGCTGCTGTCAATCCTAGCCTGTGATGATGGAGCAGGAGGGGAGGAGACATGAACGCTGGCAGCGGGGCCCCAAGAAAAAGCAGGATTGGGGCTGCTCTGTGCAAAACCATTGCACAGAGCAGGCAAGTATGACAAGGTTTATTTCAACAAAAACGAGACTTTACAATCACTTTAAATTGTTATAACAGTGCAGTCTTACATCTATGGACTACTTAATTTTTATTTAAAGTATAACTAAAGGCAAAACTTTTTTTTCAGTTTTGGATAGGGTGGAGAGGGATTAGAACATTTGTAAAATTTTTATTGCTGTCTGTGCCCCCGTTAAGGAGATTCACCCTCTCTATTTGTCCTGTTTACCATTATCATTGAAAGAAAAAAGAAAACCCCAAATTTTGAGTTGTCTCCAGAAAAGTAATAGATGGGAAATCTTCCAATGCGGACACTAGTACTGATGAGCTGGGGGTCCCCAAAAAATTCCTTTAATTTGCAGAGATTTCCTCTCACTTCCTGTTTGGGTGGGTATGGGACAGGAAGTGAGGCGAAATCTCCTCAATGGGACAGAGATGTCAAAAAAAAAAAAAAAAAAAAAAATCGGACAGGGTTTATAACCCTCCCTTACGCTATCCAAAATGGAAAAAAGTTTTGCCCATAGTTGTACTTTAAAATTTTTAATTTACTTGTATTATCATTCGTTATAGCGGAGCTTTGGAGGCTGTCTTCCCTCCTGCCAGAGCTCAGCGCTGCTAAAGAACACTCAAAATCACAAAAGGTGTTATCATTACAAGAAATTTAAGGGAATTTTTATTCTATGGTTTTAAGCTTCTCCAGTAGCCTGAACTGTGTTAGCCTCAATGAAGGCTTAAATCCTGCCACTATACTGACATTTTTACTTGACAGAAAGAGTAAGTGAACAACAGCATACATACACACATGCCACAAGAAAACTAAATTTAAAAAATAAATACATTTACTTGGACCTTTTTGGCATTTATAAATTCAAGCACCTCCCCACATTTAATCAATGGGCTTAATGGCTTTTTTTCTTTTAATAGATACTGAAATATGTCCATTATTCACTGGCTCTCTTTCAAAGATAACTGTACACTAAACATAAATGGTTCTGTTAATGGTGTTCCCACATACAATAATATGCAGACCGCACCAAAACAATCTGAACATGATTGGAAGTTGCGATACATGTCTCAAGTACTACCATGTTGATTGACATGTTGGGTGCTTTTTTTTTACATCAGTACGTCTCTATGTCAAAGCAGCAATGAAAGCGTGCCAGCATCACAAGCGGGTATTTTCAAGGATCACTAGAATATTGTCAAGAGTGAAAGGGATGGTCTGGTGCAATACTTGGATACAAAATGAAATGCATTCTGTGGGTAGGTTATCCTTCCTGTATGCACGTCCAGGCCTAAAGTAAAACTATAGTACAAAATGTATGTATGTATATATATATATATATATATATATATATATATATATATATATATATATATATATTTATTTATTTATTTACACACACACACACTAGAGCTGCACGATCAAATCATTAAAAGATCGTGATCTCGTTTCGACCCCCCACACGATCTTAATCCAGCATTTCCACGATTCCTGTAAAAAGTGCCGAGCAGTTCCCTGCCCACAGCTGTCAAAAATAAAATAAATAAATAAAAAATAAAAAAGCAGCTGGCAATGTTTATCCACAACACTGCTTAGAGCTGAGAGACAGGATAAAAAGAAAGGTATCTTCTTATCTGTCGATCTGTTTTTTCATTTACAGATCAAAGGGATAAGCTTCTGTCTGTAAATGAAGTCAGTTTAAAGCAACCTTGTCAAGTAAAAAAAAAAATGTTTTTTAATTTTTTTTTTTATTAAAGTTTCTCTGTTTAACCCCTTTTTAAGTCTTAATTTACTCTAATCAGCCTTATTAACTCCTTATTCTCCTTCTCCATTTATTATTTTCCTGCTGATTTTTATCATCTTTTTATTTACTCCTTTTTTAATTTGATATTGCATGATTTGATACTGTAAATTGTGATTACTTTCTGGTTGTACTTATTTTAATTTCAACGTGATTTAATTGCATGTGTCTGATTGTGTCCATGTGCTTATTGATATACACTGCCAATGTTAAATTCATTGCGCATATTTGATTCAATATTTCTGCTTCCTACTATCCTGTTCAGTGCTCGGTCTATCCCCACCCGAGGCACGGGAGCCCTCCCTCTCCACTCTATGTAAGGGGGCGGGCCTCCAATTTGCATTGCATGCCTCCCCTTGGAGCGTCAGAGGTTTTTTTTCAGCCTTCGTTCCATTCCCTGCGTCGCAATGTGATGACGTCATCGCACCTTGCGCAATGACGCGGCTTTCATATAGCACACACCTTGGTGACACCACAAAAGTGACTTGCACTGCGCAGGAGCTCTGAACAGTACAAACCTTTGCCTGCCTAACATGAACAACGCCCTAGCCATATGCGATCCACATCTATTCTAAAGTATTAAGACTGTTAGGCCTTGCTCCCCTCTTTTTCTGCTAATCCTTTTGCTTTGTTTTGCTTAAGGAGGGTGAGAAGAGTTTCCCCCTTCTTTTTTTTCCCTTCCTAATATTCCCCTCCACGCTAATCATCATGATATGGGAAGTTTTTGTTTCAGGTGCCTTGCACCAATGGAAATACAGGGTGCTGATATGTGGAAGGGTTGAGTCCCTCCTGCTTTTTGTGGGGTTTTTGGGGGGGGGGGGGGGGGGGATTTTTCCCCTTAATGTGCAACCTCTACCTGGTGTACCCAATTATAATTTAGTATACTTATTATAAGTTATTCTGTTATCCTTTTAGGGTTCTTTTGCGGCTGTGCTGTTTGGATGTCCCTCTTTTGGGACCTTTGTGTGGGCTTTTCTGAGTATGGACGGGGTCCATCATCTTATGGTGGACAATTGGCAGCAGAGGTTTATCTAAACCCTCAAGAAAACTATTTTTGCATATACTTACACACCTTTTCTATACAGTCAAATATTGGTATGTATATTGGACACTGTCAGGACATTGTAATGCTCACTTTGAATTATATGCCTATGTTAAATTCACTCTCACCTATTTTTCAGAATATACCCATTATTCCTTCCAAAAAACGCCTCTGAAGAAGGGACATCGTCCTGAAACATGTTAGGCCTATGGAGGAATTTGTATACAGTTTTGAAATAGTAAATTTTCTACAATGTGCAAATCTTGTTTTGTATGAATATTTTGTTAAGATTGTTATCATGTTTTTATAAATATGCTTTCTTAAGCAAAAAACTTTTTCTAATAAACAATATGTTTTTATAAATTTTTGACTTTTCGCCTTCAAAGTCCGGCTGTGCCGGGGGGTACAAGTGTTCCCTCTTTTTTGAGGGTTCCCTCTATGATATTTTATAAACTATCAATAATTAAATTTTTTTTTTTTTTGTTTGCTTTGTTCATTAATATTTTTACACCTTTAACATATATTTACACGTTTCACATTGAAAAAAGCGCAAACTTTTAAAAAATATATATATATTTAATTTGTAAAATAACTTTTTAATGCTTTGTACCATTGCTGGCAGCTTAAGTGTAAACAAAAAAGTTGTGGTAGGTATCGGTAACTGGTATTGGCGAGTACTAAAAAAAAAAAAAGATCCTAATATAACTTAATGGAAATTTTTTTTATTTCTTTACAAATTACATTATTTTTCATTACATGTCTTTAAATTTGATTGAAGCAAAGAGTATTCATGTCTTATTTTATTTCCATCTTGTTTGATAACCTAATGCTCAGGGGTTGTAAATCTTTAAAATAGTTCTTCAGAATCGTGATCTTATTCTAAGCAAAACAATTGTGATTCTCATTTTATCCAGAATTGTGCAGCTCTAATATACACCATGCAATAAAAGCTCTTAAATTTCATAAACATATCAGTACTTTTTTTGCATAAATGTCTGGCAAGCAGTGTTCATTATGTATCTTAGATCCCTGCATCGGATGGCTTGCAGCCCAACCGACTTTTAGACTGCTGACACATCTCCACCTCTATACCAATTGCTGCTCTGTTACCCTTTGTATTGCGTTGTTCCACATCGGGGCAAAATTATATCACAGTGGGCATGTCTGTGATTGGAGCCCTGTGTGGAGAAATAGGCCCTAGCTTGGCATTGTAAAGGCCATACCTATGCCCCACCAACCACCTGTATAGCGGAGGCTACTACAGTGATCCTCCTACTCCACGGAGATCGGCCAGGTATGAAATATACTTACATTTGTCCAGACTGGACCAATGTACTAGGAAAAAAAAACATATCTTATAGAGACACAGTTTTCTTGTAATTTTCAGATCAGTAGAATTTCAATCAGTTAAAGGTGAACATTACTTTTTTTTGTCCAGTACAGTTTCCCTTACAGCCTACCTCAAACACCCTCCTTGCAAATTTAGGGTAATGTCAGCAGCTGTGGCCTCCAACTTGCAGTGCTAACCTAACAAACATTTCTTAATAAATACGCTCCAATAGATAATCCATGCAGTGCCACTTACCTTCCCTGTCCATAGAGGTTAGGAATCACTTTGTAGGGATCAGGTGGGGGTCCTAGCACGGAACTCGGAGGTGGGAAGAAAGCAGGGTTTAGATGAAGAGCAGGAGGCACGCCAGTTGGGGGTGGCATGCCTAGGTGAGGTGGCAACCTTGGAGGGGGGGGCATGAGGTGCGGATAGTGCAGAGGAGGAATTGGGGGAGCACGGTACGTAGGAGGCATTGCAGGTGAAGGAGGGGGTGGAACAGATATAGGGGGCCTCGGCAGGTTCATGACAGGGATGCGGGAAGGGTTTTCCATGAAAGGTGGCCGTGCAAAGTAGGGCACTATGTTTTTAGGAGTCTCTGGATGTGGTAATGAAGGAGCAGAGTCATTGAAGTTTGAAGAAAAATCTGCTGAGTCCACAGATCCCTTTGAACTAACTCTGGGAGGAATTTCTGTAAAAAAAAAAAAGAGAGGGGGAAAACAGGAAGCAGAAATTAGACTTTATGTTTAGAAAGGAAATAGCAGAAGTGCTGCTCAAACTCATCACATATAACCGAAAAAAGAAAAGAAAAAAAAAATCAAGGTGCCACCAATAAAAACCTAGAACTGAAACCATGGTGACACAATTCAAGAAAAAGTCTGAATACACTCACTTCCTTCTCTGTGGGGATACTCCAACCCTACAAATCAGTCTACAAATTATTCTGCCAAAAATTATATGAAGGAGCTACATACCAAAAAAAAAAAAAAAACGTTTTATTGCAATGGTGAAACTATAAAACTACCTAAAACACTAACCCACATATTATTATATGGGCATGTGGATGGATATGGGTGTTCGCTTAATGACCTGTAGTATCTTCTCTTCACAACTGCAAATCACAGATCGTAATTCAAAAATCCTAAGTCACAGGGTTTGGGGTCAGCCCCCAGCACATTTAAGATTATAACTCACTGGGGTGAGCACTAAAAACAAACAAAAGCAGGCATTCCTTCCATATCATGCCTTTAGTCCCCCTGTGTATCTGACACATAATTAAAATTCCTTGTACATGGACGGTAAATAAATTAGAAATCCCCACTTTCTGCCACATTTAAACCTGGGGTACATGTATCCCTACTGTAAAAACGAACCACAGATGCAGGCTGCAGATCCCTGAAAAACAGGCCAAAAACAAACACTAACTTCCACGTGACAGGCTAAAAAGGTGGTATCAACAAAAGCAAAGTGTTCCGTTAGGGTCTTACTCTTTCGTGACAAATCTTCGAAAAAGGAAAGGCTCTGGCGGTTTGCTGGTCGAACATCAGGCTTCTCCCCATTTATCTTCTTGAGAGGCAACTGTTCCAAAATCTGGTTTGCAGATGTCTCCGAGGAAACCACAACTTCTGCATACCTGGGGGAGGAAACATTTAGATAGAATCCACACTTTTTACATTAGGACAAAAATCTTTTCTTTTTATCTGCATGCAAAGCATTTGGTAACATTCACAAATGTACATGTTCACGTTTCATACCTCAGAATGGACTTAAATTAGAATTTCTGTGTTGCCTCCAAACCGATGGAAAGGCAGGAGAAAGGCTTTCCCTTTGCTCTCCTCTTTGGCTATGGGAACGCTATTCATACATTCCTGCTTGAGAATGGAGGATAAAGGAACATTGCTCCCCATGTGTTCAACTGCCTTAAAGTAAAACTAAACACAAAAATGAAAACACTTCAATTAAACCCCCATATCAAAGCTAGAATCTTAAATAATAAAAAAATAAATCCAGTTGCACCTAGTTAGTTTGTTCAAGCAAGAAATCTTTGCTAATTAGCACTGATTTTTGTTGCTTTCAGAAAAATCATTATCTGTTGTTGAAGGCAAATGGAGACTTAAAAGTAGAAGTTCAGCCCAAAACTAAAATCTACTTGCAGCCACATTCTAAGGCTAACCTATTTAACCCTGTAAAGAAAAAATCACTAGTCATAACTTTTATGAAGTTGCTCCAGTCCCACGCTGAGCTGTCAGCAGCAGCTTTTCTTTGTAGGCATGTGCAGAAGAGGCAGACGACAACCAAAGCCCCAAAGTAACTGTATGGGCAACGTCACTTCCCAGCCGTTGTCAGCTGTCTTCTGCACACAGCTTCCGCTGCTGGAGACCGGACTGGCTTCAGAAAAGGTATGTATAGCGATTTTTGCTTTACAGGGTTAGATAGGTTAGTCTTAGAATGTGGTTGCAAGTAGATTTAGAGATTTTACTTTTAGGCTGAAGTTCCACTTTAAGGCTGGGTTCACACTAGAACACACAGCAGCTCACGGCAGGAGTCCGGTGCGTCTCCATTCACTGTTTCAGGTCCAATTTCAGCCCTGATTGGGCTGAATTCAGACCTGAAATGGACCAAAAGACGCACAGGACCCCTGTGCAATTCACACCGGAGCCGCTGCGGAGATGTGTGAACCGGCTCCATAGAGAGCAGGTCACAATCTCCTGCTATGCGAATTGGATGCGGGAAAATTTGCATCCAATTTGCATAAGTGTGAACCCAGCCTAAAAGTAGAACCATAGGCAAATTTTTCTTTTTCATTTTGGAGAGAACAAGGGAGGGTATAACCCATCATAATTTTTTTCGTCATCTGTGTCCCATTGCAGAGATTTTGCATCACTTTTTGTCCTATAGCCAAACAGGAAGTAAGAGGCAATCCTTGCAAATTAAGGGAATTCCTTGGGGACCGCCAGGTCACCAGAACTAGTGTCCCCATTGGAAGATTTCCCCTCTATTACGTTTCTGAGGACAACCCAAAATTTGGGGTTTACTTTCACTGATAATAGTAAACGAGACAAATGGACAGGGTGAATCTCCTTAACGGGGGAACAATAACTGAAAAGTGTTTCAATCTGTCTCCACTCTATCCAAAACTAAAAAAGAAAAATTTGCCTATAGTTCTATTATGATGGGTTATAACCCTCCCTTGTTCTCTCCAAAATTGAAAAAAAGGTTTTGCTTTTAGTTCTACTTAAGGATGGCAATACATGTAAAGAAATCCATAGATTCCATCATGGCCGAATCTCCTCTCTCGGCTATTATATATTGAAAGTCAGCACTGCCCTGCTTATCTACCATAGCCAATTAGAGAAGACCTTGTATTCACTGAGAAAATGTGAAGCATTCTCTGAATGGTGTCCATACTGAGCGTCTGACCTCATGTGTTTACAATGCAGCAGGGCAGCCACTTGACACAGGACCCAGAAGCTAATTGAGATCACTGGAGTAGAGGTTTGTACTACAGTGATTTCCAACTTCTAGAGGGATGCCACACGTATCGTACATGCATGGTTAAAATTGGTTCAAGCTGGACTAATGTAACCATGTAAAAAATAACAATTTTTCTCTAATTTTCCTTTAATCAGGGACCACAGATCTTCCATGAAGGTGCCAATTGTGTGACTAAACTATATACAACCCACCAATATGAAAGAATCCTATATAGAGATATTTTATTCATTGCATACTGGTGTGATGTATATAGTCTAGTCATATACAACATTTCTGAATATGATTTCATAGACCACCAAGCTGCCATTAAAGAATGATTTCAGGCAACAAGTGAAAAGCAATCAGCAAACTACTAATGTTATCCAGAAATGTGCTGAAAATCAAACCATTTACTAGTTTACCTTAATCTTAGTTTTCTGTTTTCCACTGCAGCCAGAACCCAAACCGCTCCTCATAGGGTAAGCAGGGAGCATAATACCTGAAGCCTGTCCTTTGTAGCTTATTCTCCCACGGTTTCCTTTATCACTAAACACATTCAAGCCAAGACCAACCTGACTCTGATTGGTAGCTGTAAGAATCTGTAGTGGGAGCATTTGTTAAAGCGGTTGTATAGTCTTTATTTTGACTTTTACCTACAGGTAAGCCTATAATAAGGCTTACCTGTAGGTAAAAAAAATATCTCCTAAACCTTTACGGTTTAGGAGATATTCCCCTTGCTATGCGCCGCTGACTGCAGCGGCGCATGCGCACAGGGGATTCTCGGCTGAAGCCCGGCAGCTGCCGGACCTTGCCGAGTAAGAAATCTCCCGCGCGCATGCGCGGGAGTGATGACATCGCGGCTCCAGCCACTCACAGCGCTGGAACCGCGATACCCGGAAGACACGCCGAGGCAACATGACAGCTCCCTCGGCGTGGACCAGGTAAGATACTGACGCCTCGTTCTAAGGTAAGTATTTCATAATGAGCTAGTATGCGGTGCATACTAGCTTATTATGCCTTTTGCTTTACAGGGTTAAAAAAAAAAAAAAAAAAAAATTGCGGGTATACAACCGCTTTAAGTTCTCCCCTACATGCAATTCTCAGATCACAGACAAAAGGAGATGGGGTACACTTTACCAATGCCAGAATCAAAATTTAACATACCGAGGATAACTGTGCTGCCTTATAATCATCTCAAAGTTTAAAGGAGAAAACGTGAATTTATTTTTTCAGAGGAGCCTGCAGAGCATAAAGTTAACTTCCACTTTAACCAGACACTGATAGAAGTCATAAGACTGCTCTAACTGCTGACGAGAAAAGGTATTTAACAGTTTATATTTACTAATATAATTGTATTTCCACGTTTTGTGTACTGAGGGAGACCAGATATAGCGAATGCAGAGTCCTATGTTTGGTAACACTTTAAAGCCCAGTTACAGCCTCCCAATTTAGTACTGTAAAGCAGTCAGGTTTACAAACATCATCCTAAATAAGCTCTCTTTTCTATGTCTGTTATAAAGTAAGTGCTGCAGTAAGGGTTAAAATACCCTCTGTGAGCAACGTGCTGGAGAGTTGGATAACTGCTCTCACACACAAGCTGTGGTTCCACTTCCAATCAAAATCACTGCTTATAAAAGCTAAAGCTTGTGTGTACAAGGCCTAAGGTCACATCTAACCATATGGTTCCAAATCAAAACAGACCTGCCAATGACAATTATTCTTTATATCTGACATCTTGTTGACTGACCGCACTAAAATGTCACCTTATACACATACCCCCGCCCAAACCAATGTTATTTAGTGTACATTTACTAATGCTGGCAGAGGACAGAAGGTGAAAGACAATGCAAACCTTCGTCTGCCAAATCCAACAGGCCACTGCTCTGGGAGGATATAAAAGAGTTTAAAGGCTATCCGATATCCATGAACAGCTGGTCAGTGTTGTAAGTGAGAATATTATCTCTGAGCACAATACCTGCATGTCAGAAAACTACACATGGAAAGGGGTTTCATCTTCACAGCAGGACATAGTATGTAAAACATCCCATGGTACCCTAAATAATGTACATGCTCAGAAAAATGTAAGCAAGTCCGTTCTTATAAGTAAAACCTTATAACCTACCCTTGAGTGTGAGAAAAATAATCAGGTTTAGCTTCATAAAACCTGTTCCAGCACACTTTGAAGCAACTAAAACTGGAATGTGCGCAAATACTGCTTTACTCATTTCCCCTTCAAAGCGGAATACATTTAGAATACTGGCCCCTAGTCCTGTGAAAATATAACGTATCCTCCACCACTAATGGATTAAAATACAGTAAAACCTTGGATTGCGAGCATTATTTGTTCCAGAAACATGCTTGTAATCCAAAGCACTTGTAGATCAAAGCGAATTTCTCCATAAGAAATAATGGAAACTCAGATGATTCGTTCCACAACCATTTATTTATAGGTCTTTCAGTTTATAGTCCATATAAAAAGATAACAATAGCAAGTTGTATAACCATAAAATGTCCATTTACAAATAGCAGCCTCCACAAGGGGATCAGAAGCAAAATCCAGCAGGAGTTACAGAGTATAAAAGAGAAGAGAGGAGCCTTTAAGTGTAGCAATGTGGTTACATTTAATGAAGGTACAACATTTAGCACCTCACAGGTTGACGATTAAAACAGGCTCATCTAAGTATGCAGGCATCCGGGGTAAAGCTGTCAGCATAGATCATCCTCCGCACTGCCGGCTCTCACCACTGTCAATCTGCAATTGTGACTGGGAAAACTACCATGCAGTAGAGCGATCTGAAAGCGAGGCTTGAAGCGCTCATGGAGAGCAGCGTGGAAAGGATGACATCGATGGCGTTGTAGAGGATGATCTATGTGGACAGCTTTACCCTAGGTACTTGCATACTTGGATGTGTCTGTTTTAATCATTAATCATGTGAGTTTCTAAATGTTGTACCTTTATTAAATGTAACCATATTGCTACACTTAGAGGCGCCTCTCTTCTCTTTTATACTCCGTTGTGACTTGACGCTACTTGTATATCAAGACATCGCTTGTATAGTAAGCCAAAATTTATGAAAACATTTGGCTTGTCTTGCAAAACGCTCTCAAACCAAGGTTTTATTGTAATTGCTACCTCTAATAGCTTTTTCAATTTCACAATACTTGTCATTATTTAAATGACCTGTGTAATTAAACAAACAGTCACTTCTTTCCTATTTCTATAAGTTCTCATAGATGCGCAACAGCCAGCTGCTCTTTGCTTTCGCATAGCGTGTACATTCTCATTCATTTACAGACCACCATTTCATGTGAAAGGATACACTGGGAAACCTACTGATGTTAAGCCCTCAGCAGCTGATTTAATCACTTACTGAGTATACAGCGTGTGTTCCAATATGGCTGGTGCCATGACCACTGCCCCAGGTTTCCTGTTTCAGGGTGCCTCTTTGTAGCATCCTATGGAGCCATCCTTGCATGCAGGGACTAGAAATGTGTCATCCTACACTGTGTGCATCAAAACAAACACACAACCCCATACCTTAGGATGTGAAGGCACTCTTCTGCTCCTCTCTCATTCCAGCTAACAGATTGACCGAGTACTGCACTGTCCACTGTTAACACTTTCCTGTGAATACTGGAAGTTCAGGAAAGCAGTGCTGAGAGAGCAGGAGCAAAAAGCATTGTAAAGTGAAAGTGCTTGCATAAGCATCTAAACTAAAAGTTTACTTGGAAAAGTTTATTCTATTTTGCTTAATCAGTTCAGGTAAAGAACGCTGAGGGTTTAATACTAATTCAATGCCTGAGATGGCAGTATGTGGTGATAAGAGGCTAGAGTTGGCCAAACTTGAACCAAAAGTATAAAGGAGAGCAGATGGCAATATCTGCTGTTATACATGAGGCCCTAGATTAAAACCCAAAATGTAATATATTGCAGCTTATCAATCCTAAGAAGTGGTGGCTCTTTATTAGGCTTCACTGTTTTCACTGGTGATCTAGCCAGTAACCCACCTCCTTATTATAGGGCGTACACACGGTCGGACTTTGTTCGGACATTCCGACAACAAAATCCTAGGATTTTTTCCGACGGATGTTGGCTCAAACTTGTCTTGCATACACACTGTCACACAAAGTTGTCGGAAAATCCGATCGTTCTGAACGCGGTGACATAAAACACGTACATCGGGACTATAAACGGGGCAGTGGCCAATAGCTTTCATCTCTTTATTTATTCTGAGCATGCGTGGCACTTTGTCCGTCAGGTTTGTGTACACACGATCGGAATTTCCGACAACGGATTTTGTTGTCGGAAAATTTTATCTCCTGCTCTCCAACTTTGTGTGTCGGAAAATCCGATGTAAAATGTCTGATGGAGCCCACACACGGTCGGAATTTCCGACAACACGCTCCGATCGGACATTTTCCATCGGAAAATCCGACCGTGTGTACGGGGCATTAGAATGCCTCCACTCTGGATGTAGGAGCACAGAGGCACCTCTGAACAGCAGCATTGTCAGTCTGGGGGAATGTTAGTGCACTAACAAATTTAAATATACTAATAAACTCCAGCACTAACACTTTATAATCAGTTACAACAGTTTAACTTTTGGGATAACATTTTTACATAAATAAAAGTGGGTCATTGTAAGAACCCCTAACAGTGGTAAATGGTTTGTCTCAGCCCTCTGCTACATCATCTACAGGACATATTGGTCCGTTAAGAAACAAATATACTGGCTGGATCACCAGATGTAAATAAAGGAAAAAAGCCTAAAGAAAATTAATGCAGCAACCACATCAAAGAATTGATAATCTGCAATATAATAAATGGTTAGCTTTTGGGTTTAATATTGCTTCAAACAACATGCAGAAGGTCTTTTGGCTACTAATGGTAACATAATTTGCGTTGTGCTGGCTGCTACCAAGCAGCATTCTTATTTTTGAAGGCTATTCCAAAAATAAATCCACCACCACAGTGATTGAATAAAATGTGCATTGTTTTTGCAACTGAGCCCCCAAAGCACTGCAAACACCATCAGTGGATTGCGGATAAGATGCTCAGACTCCTGCAGACTTTCCTCCAGCAACAAGTCCATACTGAGACGTGGCCCTTCGGTTATGAGGCTGGGGGAAGTATTATTCAACTGTGACAACATTGCTGCACTTGTACTCCATTAAAATCTAGCAGCCCCTGTGTCATGGTGGAAGATGGGGCTTGTAGTATTTTCAATTAAGACACCCACAGCACCCCCACAATTTAAAAAAAGGCTCCAAAGAGAAGGAACTGCAGAATCAATAAGGGGTTTGGGTTTTTGCCGATTGCGACCATGTCTTCAGTTTCAACCTAAATATGGGTGTAAGCTGAAACATGCTAAAAAAAAAATGACCATTGACACCATAAAAGGTATAGCATATAACTTATTTGTGAATGTTACAAAATGCATTTTTTTTTTTAAACACTTACAAAAATATTTTCATCTAAACAATATTCTCTACTCACCCTTTGGACTGGCCATTTGCACGGTTCTCTGCAAATTTCACTTCAATAGGGTCACGGACACCAAGGGAGCGGATGGCAGAGATAAGCTGCTGATCTGTTGTCCACTAAGGAATCAAAACAGAGGACAATAGGAATGGATTAAAGCAGAAAAAGGCAAAGCCTAAATCTAACATATGAACTGTCTGTGGTTTTCCATTGTAACCAGATTTAAATCATCACTAGAAAATGGAACTGGAGAAAGGCAGTTTCAGTGTAACTGGTTGCTGTGGGATGGTGTAGTAGGACCAGCCAGCCTGATACACACTAAAGAGAAGTTGACTGGTCCCCCCTTTTTACAACATGGGTACAACCAGCCTGTCAGATTTTACATGTGATTATTGTTAGCCACTAGCAGTAATCATTGTGTTTTCCTGGCAGAGATGGGCTTCCCCCCACTAGGAGATCACAATAGCTCCACAGGAGACTGACTGTGTTGATGGGGGAAATTTTCTGTCCTGTAACCGGCGGCTGCAGGAAAGAAAAAGCGCTCTGTCTATGGCCGGCTTTAGATGTAAAGTCAGCCCATCCCAGCCCACTCAAAGCTGTCACTCAAGTGACACTCCATAGTATTTACCTCCACTACTCCCCCGGCAGCTAAATAAATGGTTATATAGGGATGGGAGGGGGGAGTAGGGCTAGCACAAAGAGTAATTAGATTCTCCCAAAAGAAGAGAGGGCTATGACATACAAAGAGGGAGTGGGCTGTGCTAGGGAACTTACTAGTCAATTTTTTCTAGCAATATCAAAAGCACATTGCAAATTAATTTTAAGTGGATGTAAACCCAAAATTTTTTTATTTTTTTCTTTTTTATATCATACTGTAGAGTATAAGATTTTCTATCATTTGAGCCCAGTCTTGCCACACAGAGTTAATCCATCTCTGAGCAATCCTCTTTTATTGTTCAGTGAGACAATTCTTGACAGAGAAAAACTTTGTCAAATCCTCCCCCTTGCTGTGAGTGACAGGTGATTTACATCTCGTGCACTAGCCTAAGAGACATGCAGTATTTTTAAATTCCCTCCCACTCCTTTCTTCAGCAGCTCTGCAAGGATTGGCTGTTCCACACCTCAGCATGATTTGGCATGCTGAAGTCATGTGGTTACTTTCCCGTCTTTTCACTGGATGTTAGAGATCATAGCAGAAGTTCAGTGTTAGAAATACACAGGAGAAAATGCATATTGACAAGGGGAGTGTAGAGGTGGGCGGGGAGTCTACTGACATCACGACTCCACCCACCGAGCTCCAAACAACAGACCCACCCACAGAATATGCAGTTTTTCGGGTCTACTAACAGACAGAGGGGAGACATTTGACAGGTAGGGATACATGCAGGAGGCATGTATATCCTTATAGATAACCACTATGGTAGTAGTTTAGAAAGGATGACATTGGGTTTACATCCAGTTTAAACATCAGGAAAAGAAATGGAAAAAAACTGCATGTGAGATTTTAAAATACTTGACTTTTCTGCCTTTTTAGTCTCCAATTTTGTAAGCTGAGGGCAGATACGTTTTAGATATTTTGAGAGCAATTTTAAACTTCCCCAACTCAAAAAAACAAGCTAAGTGCATAGATTATCTTCATTTAGAGGCCTCTCTTCATGATTATTCTCCAAACTACTGTACTCTGTAAGTAGAGTGGATAGAATCCTGTCACAGTGCAGCAACAGTGTCTCACTTAAAGTCTGTAAAATAGTTTTCTGTGTATTTGTGACCCCAGTAATCCTGGGTAGTCATCCTGTGAGACATTTGCAAGTTTCTGAGACAAATTTATTACTGAAGATGAGACAGAATTTTATCCTATACAAACAGATAATTAGAAAGTGGTCAGGGTCAGGTTTCATTCTGCACAGCGCTCCTGCCGAGCAACTGAGGAAGGAACTTATGACTTAAAGAGGAAGTTCGCCCCCCCACCATCAAAAATGAAACGCCCGCAGATACAAATACTGTAGCTGCTGACCTAATATTAGGACACTTACCTGTCCAGGGATCCCACAATTCAGCACCCCAGCTGATTTTATGATTGGCTCTCGGGTGCTGCCGCCGCCATTCGTGGCAAGAGAAACCAGCAGTAAAGCCTTTCGGCTTCACAGCCAGTTCCCTACTGTGCATTTGCAAACCGCGCTGTACTTTATAATTGGCTTGGGGGCGGAGTAAGGAGGAGGGGGGCTGAGGTTGCAACAACAGGTACCCGCTCCCACCGAAAGGTGCTAAATGTGGTGGGGGGGGGAAGGGGACAAACAAGCGGAGCCTCCCCTTTTGGGTGGAGCGCCAAATTAAGCTGTAATCATTTAGTAAATCTGTCTCACTACTATGGATTTGCATTGCCTTGCCAAACAATTGCCACACACACAGCATATTTATCCAGTTCAGAGACACATGCTTAAAGCATAGGTCAATGCAAAAATGAAAAACATATTTACTACATCTCTGGAATGCACATTTCCACATACTTTATTCCCTTTAAACAAGCTGCGAGCACAGGAAAACAAAACTGTTAATGTGCCAGAACTGTATGTGCTGCTACCTCTCTTCGACATGCCAGCATAGTTCTGAATTTCTAAACACAAGGGGTTGAGGTACTAAAACTGGAGAGTGCAAAACCTGATGCAGCTCTGCATAGAAACCAATCCGCTTTCATTTTTTTTTTTATCAAAACCTAATTGAACAAGCTGAAGTTGGAATCTGATTCGCTACAATGCAGAGCTGCACCAGATTTTTCACTCTCCAGTTTTAGTAAATCAACCCCATGGTGTCAGACCTCTCCTCATCTCCTTGTGTAGTATTTTAAAAGCAAATACCACAGGACATCCCAGAATTCTACTACCTATACCGAAGAAAATCTCTGTGCTTCTATAACCCTCTAGTATCCTTATAATATTCTATGTGCAGTTCTTTATTGCCGCTATATTTCTGTACTTCTCATTCTCACTCTAGATCAGCAGCTGCAAGCATGCAGCATACATCTGAGATGTATCCTTATAAAAACAACCAGTTGTCAATAAAGCTGCCAGTTATAAAAAAAAAAAAAAAAAAAAAAAAAAAGGGGGGTTAGAGATTACCTCCCACTCACCCATGAAAAGTTTCCAATATATACAGATGCCTTCTTGCGCACATTGTTGTATGTGTACAAAATGGCGGGTGACTTGTTGTTGGATTTAGCAGAGGTAGCCTGCATAGGGGAGGTGGGCTCCGGAACATTGTTCTTCCCATCTGGGTGAGATGACCCAAGAGAGGCCACTGCCAAGACATCGTCATATAGGTCAACCTGCTCTGCAGCAAATTCAGCTTCCTATGGAGAGATAATACAGTTAGATCAGTAATTTTTACTCAACTTTATTAAAGCATCAATAACTACAGAAGGAGGGGGGGGGGGGTATAAGCATTTAACACACCAAGAGGAGCGTTCTGAATGTGAATACTCATAAATGGAACAAAGATTCTACAAATTGGTGACAGGACTGGCAGGTATTAAGTGTCCACATTTACAGGAACTTCTTTATTTCACTTTTTTCAGGAAAATATTGGGTAATGTGGCCCCCCATGTTACCCGATGCATTAAAGTGGAATTCCAGCTTACATCTCTAACCTATGCTAACTAACCGGTGTAAGAAAGATAAATATACTTATTTTCATACCATCCCTGTCACATTGTTTCCCCTGTGTCATCCAGCAACAGCTGCAGGGGAGAGGAGATAGCACTTTGACAATGGCTTGCAAAGCCTAAAGCGGTGATGTCCCCCAAAGGCTTCAATGGCCCATCCGTTGCTGCTTCCTCCTCTCTGCTGAAGCTATGCTGGCTGACAAAGGGGAACTGGATCATACATAAAATCTGACTATTCACAGTGTGTGAATGAATGGTGTTACATTTCTATGGACACCTCTCTCAACAGCTCTTTCATTTTTAAGCCTGCCACACATGCCTTGAATGTCGGCAGATTGCTTCTCAATTATACTGCTTTTGATAAATTAGCCAACTGCACATGCATAGACGCTCTGATCTCTGCTCATGGTATTTAGTGAACCCAATAAGCTTCAGGGGGATGCAGGTTTACACATGTACTGTATGTAGGCTGTATCTTCTGATCACCTTCTGAAAAAGATATATGCCTGGGTATAATATAGGTTTTGATGTTTTTATAAGTCTACTGGGCTGTGTAAAGCCGGTCATTCATGGATCAAAATTTGGCGAGTTAAGCAGAGACCAGCCAAATTTTGATCCATGTATGGGCAACCCTGGTTGTATACAGGTCGATCAATCAACTTATGTACAAGCATCCTGTCAGGTTTTTCCCAAACGATTAGTGCCACTGGCTATAGCTGGCGACTCTAATCATTGTGTTCTGCTTGCAGGGAAGGCTCCCCGCTGGCAAAACACAATAGCGCTGCAGGAGGGATTCCCCCATCAACACTGTTTTTGAATCAAGCTGTTTTCTTTCCTTCCATCAATGGTGGAAGGAAAGAAAACTGCATAATCTATGGGCTGCCTAACTCTGCCTGCTGCCACAAAGCCTTTGCAAAGAAAACTTATTGGCCGGCTCTTTCTGTAACAGCATGCTCATGCAACTGACCCATTCATTCCTATGGGTGAGCTGTACATCTCCTATAAGAATGAATACCACAGCAGGAAGAACACCTAGCTGGGATACTTTCTTTTAAGGATGGGCTCGGGCGTGTTCGCACACCCCACGTGCAGAGCCCGCCAGGAAGTCGGCACGGCCCTGCGCTAATCACAGGCAGTGAGACACTTTCCAGATGTGCGGCTGCAGAGATTGGGAAATGTCTCACTGCCTGTGATTAGCGCAGCGCCGTGCCGACTTCCTGGTGGGCTCTGCACGTGGGATGTGCGAACACGCCGGAGCTCATCCTTACTTTCTTTGCAAAGGTTGTGCCGCCCAAAGTAAGGCACAATAATAGAATTAAAAAAATAAATAAAAAAAAAACACACACTCCAAAGACATGCTGGTAGATAAGTTGGCCCTAGTATGTATATGAGTTAGGGACCTTAGAGTGTAAGCTCCTTGAAGAAACAGACTGATGTGAATGCACAATATATACAGTTAGGTCCATATATATTTGGACACAAGCACAATTTTAGTTTTTTTCAGGTTTTTACCAAAACATATTCAAGCTATTGTTATATAATGGATATGGGCCGAAAGTGCACACTCAGGTTTAATTTGAGGGTATGTACATCCAAATCGGAGGGTTTAGCAATTACAGCTCCTAAGAATAGCCGCCCCCCTCCCTTTTTTTCAAGGGACCAAAAGTAATTGGACAATTGAATCAAAATCTGTTCCATGGCCAGGTGTGGGGTACTTCTTCGTTATTTCTTCATCAATTAAGCAGGTAAAAGGTCTGGGGTTGATTCTAAGTGTGGCATTTGCATTTGGAATCTTTTGCTGTGAGCATACATCATGCATTCAAAGAAGTTGTCCATGCAAGTAAAATAGGCCACTGTAAGGCTTCAAAAAGAAATCCATCAGAGAGATAGCAGCAACATTAGGAGTGGCAAAATCAACAGTTTGGTACATTCCGAGGAAAGAAGAATGCACTGGTGAGCTGAGCTCAGCAACATAAAAAGGCCTGGATGTCCACGGAAGACAACAGTGGTGGATGATCGCAGGATCCTCTCTATGGTAAAGAAAAACCCATTTACAACTTCCAGACAAGTGAAGGACACTCTCCAGGAGGTGGGTGTATCTTTGTCAAAGTCTTCAATCAAGAGAAGACTTCATGAGCGCATATACAGAGGGTTCACCACAAGGAGCAAACAATTCATAATCCTGAAGAATAGAAAAGCCCGATTAGACTTTGCACAAACATGGTGGAGGCAGTGTGATGGTATGGGCATGCATGGCTTCCAGTGGCACTGGGTCATTGGTGTTTACTGATGATGTGACAGAAGCAGCCGGATGAATTCTGCAGTGTTTAGAGATATAATGTCAGCCCAGATTAAGACAAATGCAGCAAAGTTGATTGGACGGCACTTTACAGTACAGATGGAGAATAATCCAAAACACACTGCAAGAGCAACCCAGGGGATTTTGAAGAAAAAGAAGTGGATTATTCTGCAAAGGCAGAGTCAATCACCGGATCTCAACCCAATTGAGCATGCATTTCACTTGCTGAAAGCAAAACTAAAGGCAGAAAGACCCACAAAGAACAACTGAAGACAACTGCACTTAGAGCCTGGCAAAGCATCAGAAAAGAGGAAACCCAGTCTTTGGTAATGTTCATGGGTTCCAGACTTCAGACAATCATTGCCAGTAAAGGATTCTCATCAAAATATTAAAAATGAACATTTTATTTTGCGATTATATTAATTTGTCCAATTACATTTGAGGCTCTGAAAATGGTTGCAGTTCCGAAAATTTGTACTTGATATTTATGTTCAACCCCTTGAATCAAAGCTGAAAGTCAGCACTTCACATTCATTTGGATTGTTTCCTTTTAATTTTATTCTGGTGGCATACAGAGCCAAAAGAATGAAAATTGTGCCTGTGTCCAAATATATACACATGGGCCTTCCTGTATGTGAAGCACTGCTTCATTCATTTGCAAAGATCTGTGATTTAATAAACTACAAGTCCCATCTACCACTGTGGCAGACAGACTTGTAGTCATCAATGGAATATAAATGTGGTGACGTCACCACACATAGTCCATTGACACTTCCTTCACACAGACATGGAGCTGGAGGAAGAGCCTGCAGGACCCAGAGCACCGCACCCAGAATCTAGGGATTGCGGTTGCAATGCTTAGCAGACTCACATGCAAATAAAAATAAATACACATTTTTTTCCGCAAACGTGGATGCATTTATCTTATCTTTCCAAAAATTTGGACTTGGCCTTTAGCTTTCCATACACTATAAAATCTCTGTGCAATCTCCCTTTAGATTTACTGAAGCTATGCAATAAAAAGAAAAATCCAATAAAAGAGGATCCAATTAGGCAAGCTTTTGCACAACATGGTTGATGGCAGGTCTAAAGGAGAATATAGATTCAGATTGTATAGTGCAGGGGTCTTCAAACTGCAGCCCTCCAGGTGTTCAGGAACTACAATTCCCATCATGCCTAGTCATGTCTGTGAATGTCAGAGTTTTACAATGCCTCATGGGATGTGTAGTTCTGCAACAGCTGGAGGGCCGTAGTTTGAGGATCCCTGGTATAATGTATGGTTAACCTCTAAAGCGGTAGCAAACACCGCATGTGCGGGAGTGACGTTTTATCGTCCGGAGCCCCCAAACCCAGAGGGAGGACCAGGTGAAGATGGAAGCCCTGCCAGCGCACTGCTGGAGGGCTTCCTTTTAAGGCAAGTCTTTCATAATTTGATAGTATGCGGTGCATACTAGCACATTATGTCATTAGCTTTTGGGGGAGCAGGATTTTTAATTTCTTTGTCCGAATTCACTACCGATTTAAAGGGTTAGCTCAACCTCACCAAAAAGGTGCACGTAAACGCATCACGAGGATGTCAATGCGCGATTGTTCTCAGCAGCTGTACTTTCCAGCAGAGGATGTGACAACAGTTGTACTGATAAAACACAGTGCAGGCATGTTACATTGTTGCCAGTATTAGGAATAAGGATGAGCTCAGGTGTGTTGGCAAACAGCACGTGCAGAGCCCGCCAGGAAGTCGGCACTCCGGAGCGCTAATCACAGGCAGTGAGACATTTCCCGATCTCTGCAGCCGTGCATCAGGACAATGTCTCACTGCCTGTGATTAGAGCTCTGCACGTGCTGTTTGCGAACAAGTCTGAGCTCATCCTTAAAGTGGATGTAAACCCAATGTCATCCTTTCTAAACTACTGCCATAGGGGTTATCTATAAGGATATACATGCCTCCTGCATGTATCTTTACCTGTCAAATGTCTCCCCTCTGTCTGTTATGAGAGCCGAAAAACTGCAGATTCTGTGGGTGGGCCTGTTGTCTGGAGCTCGGTGGGTGGAGTCGTGATGTCAGTAGACTCCCCGCCCACCTCTACACTCCCCTTGTCAATATGCATTTTCTCCTGTGTATTTCTAACACTGAACTTCTGCTAAGATCTCTAACATCCAGTGAAAGGAAAGTAACCACATGACTTCAGCATGCCAAATCATGCTGAGGTGTGGAACAGCCAATCCTTGCAGAGCTGCTGAAGTAAGGAGTGGGGGAGGGAATTAAAAAATACTGCATGTCTCAGGCTAGTGCACGAGATATGTAAATCACCTGTCACTCACAGCAAGGGGGAGGATTTGACAAAGTTTTTCTCAGTTTGTCAAGATTTATCTCACTGAACAATAAAAGAGGATTGCTCAGAGCTGGGTTAACTCTGTGTGGCAAGACTGGGCTCAAATGATAGGAAATTTTATACTCTACAGTATGATATCAAAAATAAAAATGTTCGGGTTTACATCCACTTTAATTAGGAAGATGATCTAGAACAGGGGTAATGAATTTAAATTTGCAGCGGTCCAGTCATCAAAATTCTCATCCAGCAGGGGTCCCAGTCTCATCTTTATTCATATCAGATCGTTCCTATCACAGTCCCACCCCCTTGCATTAGTTTCCTCTTTACATCAATACTCCCCATTACATGTCAGTGCCCACTTTACATCACAGCTCCCTTTTTCATCCACGTTCCCCCATTTTACATCAGAGTGCCTCCTTTACTTCAATGTCCTCTGCTCCCTTCATATTACAGTCCCCCACTACTTGAATCCCAGTCTCGTTCACAGCCCCTCTTCCTTGCACCCTAGTCCCCTTTACAGCCCACTATTCCTTATATACTGGTCCTCTTTACAGCCCCCTTTCCTTTTTTCTTCCTTCCAGTCCTCTTTAGGTGAATGCCCCTTCCCTTACAACCTTACCCTTAACCTTACACAGCAGGTAGAAGGCACAGTATGTCCAGACAGAGGGCAGGAGCTGCCCATGTTCTTTTTATGTGAACAGGCCGGGAATTGGTTGCTAGGACCGCCCTGCAACAAATTACGGCTTCTTAAATTGAAAAGTTGAGCAGCTCCCTTGCTGTGATGGGAGTGGGTGATCATCCAGGAGAGGACACCCTGGCTGCTAAGTGGCACAGCCGCGGTCCAGATAGGACTATCATTCGGTCTGTGTACGGACCGCGGTCCTCCATTTAGTGATGCCTGATCTTGAACAATTGTGAGCAGACCTGCCCAGCCACTTCATCTGTACTTGCTCCAGCATCATCTGCCCACCATTGTTCTAGGCTATCTTCCTAATATTTAAAGCAAAGGAACACGCTTGCACCGTGTGTCACCAAAGTTGCCAGAAACACCTGAGAACGATTGCACACTGACACGATTGTGATGCGTTCACGTGCGTCATGCCACGTATCCGAATGCATGCACTTCCATTGATTTTAAAGGCGACCACATCAAGTTGAAAAGCAACAATGTGAATCCAGCTAAAAGGCAATTCTATAACAAATCATTTCCACTCGGATTTGCCAGCATCTTGAGGGCGCTATGTGTATGTGGACTCCAGCACAGAGGACAATACACGCCCGTGTACAGCATGCACACAGCACGGCTCCCTGGGCCGCATATCCCTATATTAGGGACATTCCCTGCACACCCCCTGCAGCCCTGTATATGTGTACACCCCGCAGGATGCAGCCCTGTATATGTGTACACCCCGCAGGATGCAGCCCTGTATATGTGTACACCCCGCAGGATGCAGCCCTGGCTCCCCCACCTGGATAAACTCCTCCTCAGCGTAAATATCAATGAGGTCCGCCCCGTCCGCCATGGCAGGACCCCGAATGCTCCGTCCGGGCCGCTCAGTCCGTCCTCCGGGGTTTCTATGGACGTTCTCGGACACTTCACACGCTTCCCCCCGGTACACTATGTTCCAGTGCAGCTTAGCTCGTAGGATCCCGCGCCAACCGGAACTTCCGCCCCGCTGCAGCCTGTACCCCCAAACTTCCGGTCACGAGAGCGGCGATGGGAAGTGACGTCACTACGTGCGCCGCGCGAGATGTTGTCCCTGGTCAGATGCCGGGTGAGCCTGGTGATAGGGAAGGGGGGGACGGGCAATGTGTAATGGGATGTGGGATGTGGGGTGGGGGTGCTATCACTGCTTCATCTACAGAGGGGTCATGTGTGGGAAATCTGAACTTTCAGAGTGGATGAAACCCCTGTCACCTTCTATGACCGCTGGTGACCTATTGGGAGATTTCTCTTCACTTCCTGTTCTGGTGACAAGAGGTCAGTGGGACTGGAAGTAGTGGGAAATCTCTGGAACAGCATTATAGAGGATAATAAAGTGTATGTCACGGTCATACTGTACAGGTAAAGTGGCTGGGCAGTCCTTGGCTGTTGGTTTACTTTGCTACACATGCATGACACAGGCAGAGGTAAAGCATAACTGAATCAAGAGGAAGTAAAGTAAATTTTTTTTTTTAATTGTACCTATAGATATACCTATAACAAGGCTTACCTGTAAGCACTATGAATATCTTCTCAGCTTGCACCATTTAGGAGATATTTACTATATAAGCAGCCGATGACGTCATGCGCTCTGAAGGCCCGGCTTACCATGCCAGACCTTCAGAGCGTGTGCCAGAAACAATGGCTCCCGTGTGCGAGAGTGACGTCATCACGTCTCTGGCCACTCACAGCGCCGGAGCCTGTGAACCCGGAAGAAACACCAGGGAAGATGTCAGCTGTGTGCGGGCACCACTGGAGGGCTTTGTTCTAAGGTAAGTATTTCACAATGAGCTAGTATGCGATGTATACTAGCTCATTATGCCTTTGTCTTTCAGGGTTTTTTTTTTTTTTCTCAGGGTTTACAACCACTTTAAAGCCCAACTCTGGGAAGGTGGAAAACAATCCCTTGTGGGGAGGCTGCACCTCTACTGTGAGGGTTCACTGCTTGTTACGTCTAGGGGAGAGTTCTTGTACTTTTATTACGCCATCCTCTGCTCCCTCATGCTCCAGCAGTGGACCGTTCCTCAGCATCTGCACATTCAATGCAGGGCTATGGACCCTGAATTGATCTTAGTGACGTCAGGACCCTAGACCATTGGAGCATGGGGGGAGATGTAGAGGGACTGGTCTAGCCAGCAGTTAACAGTTTTCCTAGACCAGTGGTTTCCAAACTGCGGCCATTTGCCTGCCGTTATCTGGCCCTTAAAGGCATTATTTCTCCCCCGAATACCAAAGATCCAGCATTGTTTACTCCCACTGGGCATAGTCCGGCCCCCCTAAAGTCTGAAGGATAGTGAACTGGCACTTTCCTTAGAAAGCAAAGACTGTGCCCAGTGTACTGTCCTCCAGACTAGGGGGGCCGGACTGTGCCCAGTGTACTGTCCTCCAGACTAGGGGGGCCGGACTGTGCCCAGTGTACTATCCGCCAGACTAGGGGGGCTGGACTGTGCCCAGTGTGGTGTCCAACAGACCAGGGGGGGCGGACTGTGCCCAGTGTAGTGTCCTCCAGACTAGGGGGGCTGGACTGTGCCCAGTGTGGTGTCCAACAGACTAGGGGGGGCGGACTGTGCCCAGTGTAGTGTCCGCCAGACTAAAGGGGCCTGACTGTGCCCAGTGTAGTGTCCGATAGACGAGGGGGGCCAGACTGTGCCCATTGTACTGTTCTCCAGACTAGGGGGGCCGGACTGTGCCCAGTGTACTGTCCTCCAAACAAGGGGGGCTGGACTGTGCCCCCTCTCCTGTCCTCCAGACTAGGGAGACCAGACTGCTCAGTGTAGTGTCCGCCAGACTAGGGGGGCCGGACTATGCCCAGTGTACTGTCCTCCAGACTAATTAGCTTTGGCCTAACTTCTTTCATTAAAGTGAACAACCTACTTTCCTTTGGTAAATCAACCCCTCTGTCTAGGGGTGCACCGAACGGGTTTTTTGGTGCCGAAACCAAAAATGAAAAATACACTAGGCTGAAAACCGATACCAAAAATGACCGATACCAAAATATATATTTTTTTAAATATTTTTACACAGGAGATGGTCATAGACTGGGGACATGGTACAGAAGATGGTCAGAGACTGGGGACATGGTACAGGAGATGGTCAGAGACTG
This sequence comes from Lithobates clamitans, assembly GCA_037952925.1. Taxonomy (NCBI): domain Eukaryota; kingdom Metazoa; phylum Chordata; class Amphibia; order Anura; family Ranidae; genus Lithobates; species Lithobates clamitans. Next base: position 4,764,427 of record JBBGZY010000159.1, read on the forward strand.
GGGACATGGTACAGGAGATGGTCAGAGACTGGGGACATGGTACAGGAGATGGTCAGAGACTGGGGACATGGTACAGGAGATGGTCAGAGACTGGGGACATGGTACAGGAGATGGTCAGAGACTGGGGACATGGTACAGGAGATGGTCAGAGACTGGGGACATGGTACAGGAGATGGTCAGAGACTGGGGACATGGTACAGGAGATGGTCAGAGACTGGGGACATGGTACTGGAGATGGTCAGAGACTGCAGACATGATACAAGAAATCAATGCAGCCTCACCAGTGCCTGTCAGATGCAGCCTGCCTGTGCAGCCAGCCAACCAGCCTGTGTCCCCAGTGCAGCCAGTTAGCCAGCCTGTGTCCCCAGTGCAGCCAGTTAGCCAGCCTGTGTCCCCAGTGCAGCCAGCGTGTGCAGGGGAAGAGAGAGGAGAGCCGCCGCCTGGTTGATTAGAGCGCCGGGAACATAACAGCTTTCATTTCAATAGCTGTGTGTTCCCCGCCGCACGCTGTCACATACAGCCCCTCCTCTTTGTCTGGGCATTTTGATAGACAGATCACCCGTCCAATCCTCGGGAGCCTGTGTGAATTTTAGCCTCAGTTTCCTGTTCTTAGCTGACAGGAGTGGTACCCAGTGTGGTCTTCTGCTGCTGTAGCCCATCTTCTTCAAGGTTCGATGTGTTGTGTGTTCAGAGGTGGTATTCTGCATACCTTGGTTGTAATGAGTGCTTGTTTGAGTTTCTGTTCCCTTTCTGTCATCTCGAACCATTCGAAGTGCCCATTCTCCTCTGACTTCATCAACAAGGAATTTTCATCCACACAACTGTCACTCATTGGATATTTTCTCTTTTTTCAGACCATTCTCTGTAAACCCGAGAGATGGTTGTGTGTGAAAATCCCAGTGGATCAGCCGTTTTTGAAATACTCAGGCCAGCCCCTCTGGCACCAACAACCATGCCATGTTCAAAGTCACTCTTTCTTTAACATTCTGTTGCTCGGTTTAAACTTTAGCAAGTCGGCCTCACCACGTCTAGATGCCTAAATTCATTGAGTTGCTGCCATGTGATTGGCTGATTAGCAATTTGTGTTACCAAGCAATTGATCAGGTGTACCTAATAAAGTGGCCGGCGAGTGTATAATAAGAGTTTATTTAATTTATGTGGTAATGTGATTTGATCTGGATTTATTATTTAGCTATAAACTGTTTATTATTTACAGCAGCACTTCACTATTTTTGTTTTATATTGCTTATTTTGTGGTGGGAACACTCGTTTAAAGTGATAGGTGCAGCTGAACACAATTTCACTTTGTGATCTAAAGCAGGGGTCTCCAAACTTTTACTGCCCCTCAAACTTTGGGGGGCAGGATCAGTGGAAGCAGAAAATAGTGTCAGTGGAACAAATAGGACCTCATCATTGGTGTCAGTAGAAGGAGTTGCCCCTCGTCATTAATGTCATTGGGAGGAATAGTGCCCCATCATTGGTGTCATTGGGAGGAATAGTGCCCCATCATTGGTGTCATTGGGAGGAATAGTGCCCCATCATTGGTGTCATTAAGCGGAATAGTCCCTCACCGTTGGGCTCCAGTGGGAAGAATAGTGCCCCATTATTGATGTCAGTAGGAGGAATTGCCCCTTGTCAATAATGTCAGTGGGAGGAATAGCGCCTCATCATTGGTGTCAGTGGGAGGAATAGCGCCTCATCATTGGTGTCAGTGGGAGGAATAGTGCCCCAGCATTAGTGTCAGTAGGAGGAATAGTGCCCCATTATTGGTATCATCGGGAGGAATAGTCCTTCATTGTTGGTGTCCAGTGGGAGGAATAGTGCCCCATCATTGGTGTCAGTGGGAGGAATAGTGCCCCGTCATTGGGAGGAATAGTGCCCCATCCTTGGTGTCATTGGGAGGAATAGTGCCCTGTCATTGGGAGAAATAATGCCCCATCATTGGTGTCAGTGGGAGTAATAGTGCCCCATGATTGGTGTCAGTGGGAGGAATAGTGCCCCGTCATTGGTGTCATTGGGAGGAATAGTGCCCCATGATTGGTGTCAGTGGGAGGAATAGTGCTCTGTCATTGGTGTCAGTGGGAGGAATAGTGCCCCATCCTTGGTGTCAGTGGGAGGAATAGTGACCCATCATTGGTGTCAGTGGGAGGAATAGTGACCCATCATTGGTGTCAGTGGGAGGAATAGTGCCCCATCATTGGTGTCAGTGGGAGGAATAGTGCCCCATGATTGGTGTCAGTGGGAGGAATAGTGCCCTGTCATTGGTGTCAGTGGGAGGAATAGTGCCCCATCCTTGGTGTCAGTGGGAGGAATAGTGCCCCATCATTGGTGTCATTGGGAGGAATAGTGCCCCATCATTGGTGTCATTGGGAGGAATAGTGCCCCATCTTTGGTGTCATTGGGAGGAATAGTGCCCCATCTTTGGTGTCATTGGGAGGAATAGTCCCTCATCGTTGGTGTCCAGTGCGAGGATTAGTGCCACAGGGGCCAGATAAGTGCAAGCAAAGGGCCGCATCCCGTCCGCGAGCCGCAGTTTGGGGACAACTGGTCTAAAATGACAGCGCATTCGTATACTTTAATTCTGATATATATTTTAACTTTTTTATGAACATTCTCTATGCTTTTTTTGTAGAGTTCTCTTCTGTCTGCCTTCATCAGACGTCAAGGGCCAAGGTTCCTGACAACAGGTGACACAGGAGGACATGATTCAGAGATCCAACTTCCGGTTTGGAAGGAACGCACTGGAGAAACAACAGAGGTTAAAAGAGCAAGACTTTTATATGAGAGCCGTAAGAGAGGAATGCTGGAGAACTGTATTCTGCTCAGGTATTTGTAGATAGTTTATATGTTATGTTGATAAAGCAGAAGTGTTATTCATAATTCACATTTGCCTACATCTGCAAAAAGCAAGCAAACTTCCATAGATTTTTAGCCTGTAAACTAATATACACTCAGGGCACTGGTTGCAGCATGCAGCTAGGTTCAGAAAATTACACACTGCAGACAAAAGGATGAGTGCGCAGCAAAAAGCAATAGCAGTAGCAATATTTAGAGCGCACATTGCTATATTTACTAAAAAATTGTATGAGATTTGCCTTAAAGTAAACCTGTACTGGAATCAACAATTCAGAGCTCAGCTAAATGGGAGATAATGGGCAGCATTATATTGTAGTACTTGTCTGTTGTACAATATTCTGCTTGATGGTACTTCCAGAACCCCCCTTCACCACACAGTTGCGCCAATTTTGAAAATGACAGTGGATGGGGGGAGGAGTACCCCCACACAATGTCATGGAGGGATTGGGGAGGTTGGGGCTCAGGTGGTGAGGTGGGAGATGCTTAGCAACATGTTACACTATAACTATGGATGTAACATGTTGCTAAAGATGGAGTTAGCCTTAAAAGACCACTAATAAAATATGGCAAAGAAAAAAAAAACAGCATATGAGGTGTGTCTACAAAGTTTGATGAATGGTATCAGAAAACAAACAGTACAGAAGATACAAACACATTACCTTTATTGGTCTTCAAAATAACCTCTATCCTTACCAACACACTTTTGGGAATGTTCATAAAGCTTCATTGTCAGCAATGGCTTCTGTAGGAATCAATCACAGAACCGCTGTCACACATTCTTGGATTGCCGGCATGTCTGCAAAATGTGCGTTTTCATGACACGCTTCAGGTGGGGAAACAGAAAGAAATCTGCAGGCTCCAGATCAGGGGAGTACGGTGGATGCCGCTTGGATTCCGGATGCAACTGGTAGCAGCAGGTCTCATCCACTGTGACAATGGTTCGCAGAAAGGATGGATCCTGGTCATACATGGTAATGAAATCTCCAGAGGTTTCTATCTGTTTTGCTTTCTGTTCGTCTGTCAGCTTGTGCGGCACAAACCGGGAATAGATCTTCCGATTACCCAAATCTTCGTGGATGATGGTGCTCACCTTGTCCTTGCTAATGCCCAATTCCTTCGCCATTATATCGTAGAGTCAGTCGCCAATCTCACGCCAGTCGTACTGACTCGATCATGTCTGGGGTTCTGCTTGTTGATGGCACTCGAACGTGGCTCATCCTCAGTCGTTTCCTTCCAGTCGCAAAAGTATTTGAACCAGTTATAAACACATTTTTGGTCACAAATAAAAACAAAGAAAGAATTGCACTAGGTGCATGTGCAATAAAACTCAATAAATATTATAAATTAATTATACCGTGATGGAAGTGGTCACAACATGAACTCGTATCGCGCATGCGCGATTCAATTTTAAACAGCGGTTTAGCTTTTTTTTTATCTCTGATTCGATTCCGGTTGATTTTTACTCTGCATATGAGCTATATATATAGCATTCATTTGATATTTTTTTAAATAAATGTATTTTGGCAATCTACACTATGGGAATCCCCCTTTTTTCTTTATTATGATTTACCTGCTGGAGTGCCTGAGCTTTCAAGGTATCCTGTCACTTCACTGTCTGAAGCGTTCCCTGCTGCCACTAAGGAAATACCTGGAAGGAGGAAGGAGATTCGAGGACCATTAGCCTATGTCCTATCGTGAATTCTCTGGGGATTTACTAAGCCTGTATTGACCCCCCTGAGTAAGGGGGGTCACTGGCTTTTTGGTAAGCCTTCATTTTTCTTACACTTGGTGACGGGCAGCACTACTAAGTTGGAGCATCATACTGGGATCCTTCAACACGCTCTTTATATATGCAATCATTTTTGGACTTTTTCTTTGGACTTTTTCACTGCTTTTGAACCATTTCACTATTTTTGGTTTGGTATTTTAAGTACATTTATTGTATGTAGTGTTAATTTTTCCATCACTGTTTCACCTACACTTTATCATCTTATTTTGATAATAATTTATTTATTTTGTCCAGTGCTGCACTTTATTTATATACATTTTTTGCTCACGACTTCCGTCCCGTACACTTGCATCAACATTTCATGCGTCTCCATTTTCCCCTCAATTTGTAGCAGAACTTGATGTTCACTCGTTGCTCCATTGCACTGTGACCCTACCTCTCACATTGACTATGTTCGCATGCCCACAGCGAGTTTAACCTGATGATCACATGTACTTCATGCTAGGTGGCGCTTCTTGACGTGTCTCTGGATAGCCATGTGCATGCGCACGCACCTGACCCATGTTGGCCTTTAGATCGGACCTTTAACTGAATTTTTTAGACACACTTCGTATACAATATTTCAATTGAATGTTATTAAAAATCAGCTTTACTTTTTAATCTGCAGTGTTGTAATTTCGGTAAAATTGAACGCAATATGACTACCTGGAGGCATTCTGTACACTGTTTTTTGTACAATACACATACTAAAATGTAATTTTCTGTGTGATTGGTTTACTGATTTTCCTACAACTAAGATTTTGGCCCCCCGTTGTAATAGAAATGTAGGTTTTGGCGAGATACTCCCCAAGAGCTAATTAATTCTAAAGCAATGCAGACATTGCAACTTTCCTCATTGGAACACAGCATGCACTGGTATAAAGAACGAGTTACTGTGCAAATTGTTGGTGCTATAAAAACCCTGTATAATAATAAATAATAATACTCTCACTCAGAATGATTATGTGATCCACCTGGTGAAACAAACAGCTGTTTCTTCACAGCAGCAAAATCTGTTACATTTGTTAAAATCCCTGCAATGTACATTGATTACCCAGAGGGGATTGTTTATTTCAACATTTCAGCCTGAAATGAAGACAGACACAGTTTTTGTTTTATCCAGCTGTATTCACTCAGTGCAACTTATAACATCCAAGTGAAAGATATAACACCAACATGTCAGAAAAAAAATCAGAACACAGAAAACAGAATCCCTGAGTTGGAAAAAAGGATCACTCCCTTGCATAGCTGCTCAAGTTCAGTTAAATTTGATGGTGACTGTTTGTGGACTGCAGTCTTCGAGTCATTGCTGTGGGACCATTCACAAAGCACAGCGTGGCTTGCACATGCGCAGTGGAAGCTGGCTGTAAAGCCGCAAGCAGTTACAGTCGGCTTCCCAAAGTAAACATACTGAACCCGAAGGTGGCCGAAGAATCGGCTCGGATGAGAACAACACTGGATCCCTGGACAAGTGTCCTATTATCAAAAGTCAGTGGGATATGTAGCTGCTGACTTTTAATTTTTTGGTTTCAGGGTGAAGAACCACTTTAAGGATTTGTAAAAACTTCAGTGAACATAGTTTGTATAGAAGTGTATTTTAAATATAAACTGATCTTTTTTTTTTTTATTTTTATTATTTACTAACTCTTTATTTGAGAAGAGCATAGAGGAGACAACATGACAATTTTACAACAGGGTGTATGCAATTACACACACACACAAAAAAAGTAATAATTACCAGAGAAGCACATTGAAGCTCATAACGATATACGAATATTCAATCATATCAGTAGGCCTAATGCCGCGTACACACGATCGGAAAATTCGGCCAGCAAAAGACCGATGAGAGCTTTAGGTCGGAAAATGGAACTGTGTGTATGCTCAATCGGACTTTTGCTGGCCGAACTTCTGCCAGCAAAAGATTGAAAGCATGTTCTCAATTTTCCCGTCAAAAAAAGTTTCTATCGGAAATTCCGTTCGTGTGTATGCAATTCTGACGCGCAAAGTTCCTACGCATGCTCGGAAACAATTCGACGCATGCTCGGAAGCATTGAATTTCATTTTTTCGTCTCGTCGTAGTGTTGTACGTCACTGCGTTCTTGACGGTCGAAAGTTCAGAGAACTTTTGTGTGACTGTGTGTCTACAAGGCAAGCTTGAGCGGAATTCCATCGGAAAAACCATCCAAGTTTTTTCCAATGGAAAATCCACTCGTGTGTACGGGTCATAAGAGTGAAAAGAACAACTTAGGGTCCAATAACTTGTGCATTCTCCCATGGCATTACAACAGTTATATCTATAGCATAAACATGGGCACCACACCTATGTCCATCCCATAATAAATTAGACATGAAGCAGTTGGTCTACATATCATCACTATCCTCAATATCTGATTAGAACTCAAAACAGTTATATAGGAAGTTGAGGTATACCGTATATTTGTAAACTGTGTTACTCGTGTTCTTTTTATGGATTGTTCAGAATTAGTAAACTTGATACTCATACACCTAATAAACTTGTACTGTAAAGCTGACATGCTCATTTCAGTAATTTTATATTAGCTAATCTGATTACATTTTACTAAAGCAGATCTCTTAAAGATTAATTATGATTGGTTGCTATAAGTTACTGAGTTACTACTACAGTTTAATTTTTGTTTTATTTGAGTAGACATGTTTGTTCTGTATAAGTCTGGAGTCTGTTTTTTTTACAAATGTCTCTCAATATTATAACAGTTCATTTTTGGATTTTTTTTGTCTCTGCAGTCTTTTTGCCAAAAAGTATCTGGGCACCATGACAGACACTCAGCTGTCACAATACGATCAGATAATTAATGAGCCTAGCAATGACTGGGATATATACTACTGGGTCACAGGTATGAGTACGGCATTGGAGGGGTTGAAGGGAAACTATCATTTATTTTATGGTCAATATGTGTTTCAAATTTTGTTGAAAGATTTCTGGTGTATAAATAATTCATATCATGTCATTTCAATTCATGTCATGTATTCACCCTTTAAAGCGGGGGTTCACCTATCTATCGTTTTTTTTTTTTTTTTTGGAGTTCATTCACAAACTTTTCTTTTCATGATTATCTACTCACATGTTCTGTGTAATAAGTTCGCCTGTGTCTGATTTTGTTGTAAAGAATAACTTTAATAATAAAATTCACTGAAGGCGGTTTCCATCTTCATTGTGGGCATTTGAAGCCCACAAGCATGTATTTCTTGGATGCGGTGAATGCTGTGCTCCCAGCATTCACCAAGATGTTGTGATGACGCTGTTGCACAATGCATGCTGGGAAGCCTGAGACTAGCTCCCAGGGGACTGTGGGAGGTCTGGGAGAGGCTAGAAACACACCTACTCCCATGGGAGGAAAACCAGGAAGTGCTAAGAAGATTAGAAAAAAAAAGGTAATTCCGGCGATTTAAATTTTTTTTACACAGCATGTCAGCATCTAGGCAAGGAAGAGAATGCATAGAGATAATGTTCAAAATTTGGGTGGAACCCCGCTTTAAGTAAACCCAAAGGCCCCCCCTGTATGGCGGCCTAAACAGGTACCAAATTCAGCTGCAAAGTAATGCACAGCTTCATAAAATAAACAAAAACACTAAGCACTTTATTAGTGTCACTGGTCCCCAAAAAGTGTCAGCTAGTGTCAGAATGTCTGCTGCAATATCACAGTCCTGCTATAAGTCACTGATTGCCGCCATTACTAGTAAAATAAATACATTAAAATGAATAAAAATATCCCATAGTTTGTAGATGCTATAACGTTTGTGCAAACCAATCAATATACGCTTATTGGGATTTTTTTACCAAAAACATGTAGCAGAATAATATTGGCTTCAATTTTAAGAAAAAAATTGATTATTTTCTATTTTTTTTATTGAATATATTTTAAAGTAGAAAGTAAAAAATATAGTTTTTTTTCAAAATTTTCGGTCTTGTTTTGTTTATAGCACAAAAAAAAAACCTGCAGAGGTGATCAAATACCACCAAAAGAAAGCTCTATTTGTAGGAAAAAGGAACATAGGTTTTATTTGGTTACAGCATTGCATGACTGCACAATTGTCAATTGTCGTTACTGTTAAAGTAACGCAGTGCTGTATCACAAAAATTGGCCTGGTCATGAAGGGGGTAAATATTCCAGAGGTCAAGTGGTTAAAGGGTATGTAAACCCAATATTTCATATTTGTGATATGTGCCTGCTGTACCATGTAATTGTATGAAAAAGTATCCTGTTCTCTTTGTATTGCTTCTTTTTTGTGAATTCACTGGTATTTCTTGCCAGTCCCTTTGCTTTCCTATCAAAAACTGACCACACTAGGCATGAGAGCACAGCATGGTTAGCTCTCTAGCTGTCCTGGGAACTCAGTCTGTTCTCCTCCAATGTCCTGACATGCCCCCCCTGCACAGCCATTCACTGGTAAGATCAGTGTACTGCTGTTTCTCCTCCCTCATCTTCCTGAGCTCCTTATGCAGCTGAGAACAGAGGGAATGTGATCACTTATAAAAAGGGGAAAAAAGGTTCGGACTAGAATTAACTTTTCTTAAAAAGGCACCCACCCACCTTCTAACTTCTATACTAACTACCCTGTAAAGGGAAGTTGCTTATACTTGCCTATTCTCAGAGCACTCTGGTCCGGTCACATGATCTTTTCAGTGACCAGCTTCCGGGGAGAGAGCCGACACTGGACGGAATGCCTGGGCAGTGACGTCACCAATAGGCTTAATATGGGGCTTCCCGTGATCAGCCCGGTTGCTAGCTTCAGGGAAGAGACTAGAGAGAGCTGACAACAGATGAAATGCCTGGGTGGTGAAGTCACTCATAGGCTTACTATGGGGCATCCATTGTCAGCTGTCCCTCGTCTCCCCTGAAGCCGATGACTGGACCAGAGCGTCCTGAGAATAGGTAAGTATAAGCAGCTTCCTTCTACGGGGTAGTTAGTATAGGTCAGTGTTTCTCAACTCCAGTCCTCAAGGCGCCCCAAGAGGTCATGTTTTCAGGCTTCCCATTATTTTGCACAGGTGATTTGATCGGTTTCGCTGCCTTAGTAATTACCACAGCTGTTTCATCTGAGGGAAATCCTGAAAACATGACCTGTTGGGGCGCCTTGAGGACTGGAGTTGAGAAACACTGGTATAGGTATTAGAAGGTGGGTGGGAGAAGTTTTAAGCTTAGTTAGTTCCAGCCCAGGTTTCTCCTTTAAGTGCCACAGTGCATATTTTTTACAAGGGGGGGGCATAGTTCAACTTTAACCACTTGACGACCGCCTCACGCCGATGTACGTCGGCAAAGTGGCACGGACAGGCAAAATCACGTACAGGGTACGTGATTTGCCTTCCGCGGGTGGGGGGTCCGATCGGACCCCCCCCCGGTGCCCGAGGCGGTCGTCGTTTGTCCAGCGGCGATCGGTGATGAGGGGGAGACCATCCGTTCGTGGCCCCCCCCTCGCGATCGCCGCCGGCCAATCGAATCATTCCTTTGCTGCTGTATGCTAAACAGCAGCAAAGGAAGTGATGTCATCTCCCCTCGGGTCGGTATTTTCCGTTCCGGCCCGAGGAGAGACGACAAGTATGTGAGTGCACAAACACTACACACACACAGTAGAACATGCCAGGCACACAAATCACCCCGATCCCCCCCCCGATCGCCCCCCGATCCCCCCCCAATCACCCCCCCCCCCCCTGTCACAAACTGACACCAGCAGTTTTTTTGTTTTTTTTTTTTTTTTTTCCTGATTACTGCTAGCTGTCAGTTTGTGACAGTTACTGTGTTGGCACAGTTAGTATTACCCCCCTTTAGGTCTAGGGTACCCCCCTAACCCCCCCTAATAAAGTTTTAACCCTTTGATCACCCCCTGTCACCAGTGTCGCTAAGCGATCATTTTTCTGATCGCTGTATTAGTGTCGCTGGTGACGCTAGTTAGTGAGGTAAATATTTTGGTTCGCCGTCAGCGTTTTATAGCGTCAGGGACCCCCATATACTACCTAATAAATGTTTTAACCCCTTGATTGCCCCCTAGTTAACCCTTTCACCACTGATCACCGTATAACCGTTACGGGTGACGCTGGTTAGTTCGTTTATTTTTTATAGTGTCAGGGCACCCGCCGTTTATTACCGAATAAAGGTTTAGCCCCCTGATCGCCCGGCGGTGATATGCGTCGCCCCAGGCAGCGTCAGATTAGCGCCAGTACCGCGAACACCCACGCACGCAGCATACGCCTCCCTTAGTGGTATAGTATCTGAACGGATCAATATCTGATCCGATCAGATCTATACTAGCGTCCCCAGCAGTTTAGGGTTCCCAAAAACGCAGTGTTAGCGGGATCAGCCCAGATACCTGCTAGCACCTGCGTTTTGTGCCTCCGCCCAGCCCACCCAAGTGCAGTATCGATCGATCACTGTCACTTACAAGGCACTAAACGCATAACTGCAGCGTTCGCAGAGTCAGGCCTGATCCCTGCGATTGCTAACAGTTTTTTTGGTAGCATTTTGGTGAACTGGCAAGCACCAGCCCCAGGCGTCAGATTAGCGCCAGTACCGCTAACACCCACGCACGCACCATACGCCTCCCTTAGTGGTATAGTATCTGTACGGATCAATATCTGATCCGATCAGATCTATACTAGCGTCACCAGCAGTTTAGGGTTCCCAAAAACGCAGTGTTAGCGGAATCAGCCCAGATACCTGCTAGCACCTGCGTTTTGCCCCTCCGCCCGGCCCAGCCCAGCCCACCCAAGTGCAGTATCGATCGATCACTGACACTTACAAAACACTAAACGCATAACTGCAGCGTTCACAGAGTCAGGCCTGATCCCTGCGATCGCTAACAGTTTTTTTTGTAGCATTTTGGTGAACTGGTAAGCACCAGCCCCAGGCAGCGTCAGATTAGCGCCAGTACCACTAACACCCACGCACGCAGCATACACCTCCCTTAGTGGTATAGTATCTGAACGGATCAATATCTGATCCGATCAGATCTATACTAGCGTCACCAGCAGTTTAGGGTTCCCAAAAACGCAGTGTTAGCGGGATCAGCCCAGATACCTGCTAGCACCTGCGTTTTGCCCCTCCGCCCGGCCCGGCCCAGCCCACCCAAGTGCAGTATCAATCGATCACTGTCACTTACAAGGCACTAAACGCATAACTGCAGCGTTCGCAGAGTCAGGCCTGATCCCTGCAATCGCTAACAGTTTTTTTGTAGCGTTTTGGTGAACTGGCAAGCGCCAGCGGCCTAGTACACCCCGGTCGTAGTCAAACCAGCACTGCAGTAACACTTGGTGACGTGGCGAGTCCCATAAGTGCAGTTCAAGCTGGTGAGGTGGCAAGCACAAGTAGTGTCCCGCTGCCACCAAAAAGACAAACACAGGCCCGTCGTGCCCATAATGCCCTTCCTGCTGCATTCGCCAATCCTAATTGGGAACCCACCGCTTCTGCAGCGCCCGTACTTCCCCCATTCACATCCCCAACCAAATGCAGTCGGCTGCATGAGAGGCATTTTTATGTCCTCCCGAGTACCCCTACCCAACGAACCCCCCCAAAAAAGATGTTGTGTCTGCAGCAAGCGCGGATATAGCCGTGACACCCGCTATTATTGTCCCTCCTGTCCTGACAATCCTGGTCTTTGCATTGGTGAATGTTTTGAACGCTACCATTCACTAGTTGAGTATTAGCGTAGGGTACAGCATTGCACAGACTAGGCACACTTTCACAGGGTCTCCCAAGATGCCATCGCATTTTGAGAGACCCGAACCTGGAACCGGTTACCGTTATAAAAGTTAGTTACAAAAAAAGTGTAAAAAAAAAAAAATATGAAATAAAAAAAAATAGTTGTTGTTTTATTGTTCTCTCTCTCTCTATTCTCTCTCTCTATTGTTCTGCTCTTTTTTACTGTATTCTATTCTGCAATGTTTTATTGTTATTGTTATTGTTATTGTTATTGTTATTGATTGTTATTGTTATTGTTATTGTTATTATGTTTTATCATGTTTGTTTTTCAGGTGTGTAATTATTTACACTTTACTGTGCTTTATTGTTAACCATTGTTAACCATTTTTTTGTCTTCAGGTACGCCATTCACGACTTTGAGTGGTTATACCAGAATGATGCCTGCAGGTTTAGGTATCATCTTGGTATCATTCTTTTCAGCCAGCGGTCGGCTTTCATGTAAAAGCAATCCTAGCGGCTAATTAGCCTCTAGACTGCTTTTACAAGCCGTGGGAGGGAATGCCCCCCCCCCCCACCGTCTTCCGTGTTTTTCTCTGGATCTCCTGTCTCAACAGGGAACCTGAGAATGCAGCCGGTGATTCAGCCAGCTGACCATAGAGCTGATCAGAGACCAGAGTGGCTCCAAACATCTCTATGGCCTAAGAAACCGGAAGCTACGAGTATTTCATGACTTAGATTTCGCCGGATGTAAATAGCGCCATTGGGAAATTGGGGAAGCATTTTATCACACCGATCTTGGTGTGGTCAGATGCTTTGAGGGCAGAGGAGAGATCTAGGGTCTAATAGACCACAATTTTTTCAAAAAAGAGTACCTGTCACTACCTATTGCTATCATAGGGGATATTTACATTCCCCGAGATAACAATAAAAATGATTAAAAAAAAAAATATGAAAGGAACAGTTTAAAAGTAAGATTAAAAAAGCAAAAAAATAATAAAGAAAAAAAAAAAAAAAAAAAAAACACCCCTGTCGCCCCCTGCTCTCGCGCTAAGGCGAACGCAAGCGGCGGTCTGTCGTCAAACGTAAACAGCAATTGCACCATGCATGTGAGGTATCACCGCGAAGGCCAGATCGAGTGCAGTAATTTTTCCAGTAGACCTCCTCTGTAAATCTAAAGTGGTAACCTGTAAAGGCTTTTGAAGGCTTTTAAACATGTATTTATTTTGTTGCCACTGCACGTTTGTGCGCAATTTTAAAGCATGTCATGTTTGGTATCCATGTACTCGGCCTAAGATCATCTTTTTTATTTCATCAAACATTTGGGCAATATAGCGTGTTTTAGTGCATTAAAATTAAAAAAAGTGTGTTTTTTCCCCAAAAAATGCGTTTGAAAAATCGCTGCGCAATTACTGTGTGAAAAAAAAAAATGAAACACCCACCATTTTAATCTGTAGGGCATTTGCTTTAAAAAAATATATAATGTTTGGGGGTTCAAAGTAATTTTTTTGCAAAAAAAAAAAAACTTTTTCATGTAAACAATAAGTGTCAGAAAGGGCTTTGTCTTCAAGTGGTTAGAAGAGTGGGTGATGTGTGACATAAGCTTCTAAATGTTGTGCATAAAATGCCAGGACAGTTCAAAACCCCCCCAAATGACCCCATTTTGGAAAGTAGACACCCCAAGCTATTTGCTGAGAGGCATGTCGAGTCCATGGAATATTTTATATTGCGACACAAGTTGCGGGAAAGAGACAAATTTTTTTTTTTTTTTTTTTTTTTTTGCACAAAGTTGTCACTAAATGATATATTGCTCAAACATGCCATGAGAATATGTGAAATTACACCCCAAAATACATTCTGCTGCTTCTCCTGAGTACGGGGATACCACATGTGTGAGACTTTTTGGGAGCCTAGCCGCGTACGGGACCCCGAAAACCAAGCACCGCCTTCAGGCTTTCTAAGGGCGTGAATTTTTGATTTCACTCTTCACTGCCTATCACAGTTTCGGAGGCCATGGAATGCCCAGGTGGCACAAAACCCCCCCAAATGACCCCATTTTGGAAAGTAGACACCCCAAGCTATTTGCTGAGAGGTATAGTGAGTATTTTGCAGACCTCACTTTTTGTCACAAAGTTTTGAAAATTGAAAAAAGAAAAAAAAAAATTTTTTTTCTTGTCTTTCTTCATTTTCAAAAACAAATGAGAGCTGCAAAATACTCACCATGCCTCTCAGCAAATAGCTTGGGGTGTCTACTTTCCAAAATGGGGTCATTTGGGGGGGTTTTGTGCCACCTGGGCATTCCATGGCCTCCGAAACTGTGATAGGCAGTAAAGAGTGAAATCAAAAATTTTCACCCTTAGAAATCCTGAAGGCAGTGATTGGTTTTCGGGGTCCCGTACGCAGCTAGGCTCCCAAAAAGTCCCACACATGTGGTATCCCCATACTCAGGAGAAGCAGCTAAATGTATTTTGGGGTGCAATTCCACATATGCCCATGGCCTGTGTGAGCAATATATCATTTAGTGACAACTTTATGAAAAAAAAAAAAATAAAAAATAAAAAGTGTCACTTTCCCGCAACTTGTGTCAAAATATAAAATATTCCATGGACTCAATATGCCTCTCAGCAAATAGCTTGGGGTGTCTACTTTCCAAAATGGGGTCATTTTGGGGGGTTTTGTGCCACCTGGGCATTCCATGGCCTCCGAAACTGTGATAGGCAGTGAAGAGTGAAAGCAAAAATTTACACCCTTAGAAATCCTGAAGGCGGTGCTTGGTTTTCGGGGCCCCGTACGCGGCTAGGCTCCCAAAAAGTCCCACACATGTGGTATCCCCGTACTCAGGAGAAGCAGCTAAATGTATTTTGGGGTGCAATTCCACATAGGCCCATGGCCTGTGTGAGCAATATATCATTTAGTGACGACTTTTTGTAAATATTTTTTTTTTTTTTTTTTTTTGTCATTTTTCAATCACTTGGGACAAAAAAAATAAATATTCAATGGGTTCAACATGCCTCTCAGCAATTTCCTTGGGGTGTCTACTTTCCAAAATGGGGTCATTTGGGGGGGTTTTGTACTGCCCTGCCATTTTAGCACCTCAAGAAATGACATAGGCAGTCATAAACTAAAAGCTGTGTAAATTCCAGAAAATGTACCCTAGTTTGTAGACGCTATAACTTTTGCGCAAACCAATAAATATACGCTTATTGACATTTTTTTTACCAAAGACATGTGGCCGAATACATTTTGGCCTAAATGTATGACTAAAATTTAGTTTATTGGATTTTTTTTATAACAAAAAGTAGAAAATATCATTTTTTTTCAAAATTTTCGGTCTTTTTCCGTTTATAGCGCAAAAAATAAAAACCGCAGAGGTGATCAAATACCATCAAAAGAAAGCTCTATTTGTGGGAAGAAAAGGACGCAAATTTCGTTTGGGTACAGCATTGCATGACCGCGCAATTAGCAGTTAAAGCGACGCAGTGCCAAATTGGAAAAAGACCTCTGGTCCTTAGGCAGCATAATGGTCCGGGGCTCAAGTGGTTAACAACAACAAGGATTCATGAATAGGAGATACACTGTATTTATAAAATCATCTATAGACTTGTTAAGAAAAACTAAAAGCAAGCATAGCCTAGAGTTCAGACAGAAGTGGCCTCCATGACTTTGAATGTCTTTAAATTTTAAATATGACCACTCTAAGAGCCCTTTCACACTGG
The DNA here is from genome assembly GCA_037952925.1 of Lithobates clamitans. Lineage (NCBI taxonomy): Eukaryota > Metazoa > Chordata > Amphibia > Anura > Ranidae > Lithobates > Lithobates clamitans. Next base: position 4,780,437 of record JBBGZY010000159.1, read on the forward strand.
GGTGGTGGGGGTGGTAGCGGTAAAGCGCCGCTAGTTTTGGCAGTGCTTTACCACTGTTATAGCGGCGCTTTGGGGACGCTATTCGGGTGGGAGCGAGGCACTTTTAACCCCCCTAGAAAGGGTTAAAAAGGGGTTAAAGCGCCCGTGTAGCGCTGCTGCCGAAGCGCTTTGCAGGTGCTTCGGCAGCATTACGCATGCATTCCAAAGGGCAAGGGCGGTTTGCGAGCGGTGTATACACCGCTCACAAACTGCTCCAAAGATGCTGCTTGCAGGACTTTTTCTAATGTCCTGCAAGTGCACCGCCCCAGTGTGAAAAAGCACTCGGGCCTGCAGATGAGGCATTTTTCAGGTGCTATTTTTAGCGCCTGTGTGAAAAGGGCCTTAGAGAGAAAGCCGATTGGCCTGTTTGAATCTTGCTGGCAAATTGCTATTTTTTTCTGACAAAATGGTGCTGTTGGTGATGTTTGCTGAATGCATAGACATGCACACATAGATATTGTGTGGCTCCTTCCACATGGGGTGGGCTCCGTTGGCGTCCTACTGCTCAGCAGGGAATCTGTCCACTGATCCCCTCTGAGCAGGTAGATGGCTGGTCCGTGTTTGCTCCGCTTATGCAGAGCGGATACAGACACTGCCCGCTCTCCTCTGAGGGCGGTCGGATGTAAACGGACGGCCTGTCTATTTACACCCGATTGCCATTCGATCTGATCCTCCAGGCGGATGGGGAACGGATCCCCATTCATCTGTTTTTGGTGGACAGGATCGGATGTTGGCGCGTGTCAACGGACACATGTCCATCAACACCTGCCGCTCCATAGAAGAGACTGGAGGGTCCGTCTGAAAAAAATGACAGGCAGATCTGATTAGTCCGACTGTGTGAATATCAGTTTGTTGGTCCTCATATATTAGAAAAAAAACTTGTCCATGTGCCATTTGATTTACTTTTATTTCTATTTCCACCCTCAGAACTGTGATATATATTTTTTTATTATTACAGGAGCTAGGGAACCCCCTGAGGAGTTCAACAATGAGATCATGCATCTTCTTCAGGAATATGCCAAGAATCGGGAAATGGAGCAACGTCTCAGGCAGCCAGACCTGGAGTATCTCTTCAAAGAGTCTCAGTGACTATATTCTGTATCTGTGCTCACTGAACTGGCTGTCCATATAAAGGACTGTCATCTGATACAAGCTCCTGTTGGTCATACACGAACAGACCTTTCAGCAGTTACATTACATAGTCTGAGTGTTCCATGCAGCTGCACAGTTCTGTTCCCTGACAGAGAATATTCTCCTCCTAACTATAAACTCAAACAATGGACATTTCCAAGTATTCAGAACTATACACCGCTGACAGGGCTCCCATCTTCAACCGGTCTTTCTTCCGAGTTTGTGGGCTCTGGCAGTTTGAATGGCTGAGCCATGATAACATCACTCCTACACATGTGCGCGGGGGTCACGGCCATGGCACAGCACTCTGAAGGAATGGCACGTGTGCTGTTCCCTTAGAGCGCATGTGCCCATGACATCACTGGCTGCCAAAAGAGCGAATATCTCCTAAACGGTACACGTTTCGGAGATATTAATTTTATCTTCAGGTAAGCTTTATTATAAACGTACCTGTAGGTAATATTCACAAAGCGGGCTTTACTACCGCCTAAGGCTGGGTTCACACTGGTGCGATCAAAAACATTGCATGTGATTCGCACTGCATTGCTGTGCACATCACATGCGATGTCTGTGCGATGCAAATTCAGCCATACAAACTGTATGGCTGAAATTGCATTCACACACAAAATGGTGCAGGACCCTTTTTTTGGTTCGCACCCATGCGATCCTAATCCTGTACCATTTCACACTTTGCACAGCGATCTGCGAACCGATTTGGGGGTGTCATTAAGTTTTCATTGACACCCGCAGCGGTTTGCAGATGTCAGTGTGAACCGCCTGCGATTCAGGTGCAATGTGGGAACCTGCACAGGAATCGCAGGGTTTCCCGCCTCGCACCAGTGTGAACCCAACATTGAGGATGTCTGACAATTCATATAACACACAAGCTATTATATTTATCACAAATCCAGATTTAAATTTGTAAAAATTACAGACTGTGTGGCTAGCGTGAGATTCTGGACTTGCTGCATTTCCAGAAAATCCGTATATACTGCAGATACTCTACAACCAAATGTTATATTCATGTTTGGACTAAGCTATGTATATAAGAGATTATAGGGGAAAGTGTGGTGCATTCATTTCTGAAATGAAGTGGAAAACCAACAAATAAGATTATTGCATGTGTGCTATTTAAATAGGAATACGTGCCCTAATACTGTATTAAAAAAATGATCTTCAGGAACTACAGGTGGAAGTTTTTTTTCCTTAACATTACTCTATAAGCTCAATAAATGAATACTCCCTGCTGTTTTTTTTGTCAATATTTGTGTACTAAAATTAATTCACAAATTGCAAACTTTCACTCAGCAAAAGGGATGCTGCTATCTCTTGTTTGACACATAAAACCCAAATGTTTCCTATGTTTGAAAGATGGCTTGAGGTAAAAAAAGATTTATAGAAGCTGGGTTCTTCATGACAACTACCAGAGAAGGGTAAAAAAAAGTATAGTTTTCTATTTTCAAATCTTCTTTATCAGCCTAGCTATGTAAGGCATAGTTTACATTTGCAGTTGAATGTAGGGGAGAGATAAAAACAGGTGGTTGAGCCGCATTTTTTACCCCGCCTCTTCCCCAAGCCACAAAGGCAGCAAAAAGGGGTGTACACATGCCGTGTCTTTTGTTCTTGTTTTTGTTTGTGTACACATGCTGTGGCCGTGAAACAAAAAACGATTCCTTCTGTTACATTCAGTGGGCAGTACCACCTGCCGAACATAGCCAACTCAAGTGAATAGGGCCGTGCCACAACTGTACCACAACAGCATGCAATGCACGCAGTTGCAGTGGTGTGGGCTTTTAGGGGTGAAAAACGGCAGCTAGGAGGCATTATAACACTTCCTCACCACCTGTCACCATCTGTCAAACGCTCTGTGAAAAGTGATTTACAGATGGCTCTTCAGGGGGCTGAGGTAAGTGTAAAAGAACCGTAAAAAAAAAAAAAAAAAATAAGTTTTAGGTTCTATTTAGACCTGTGTGTTGTATAGAATGATACAACTCACATTAATGCCTTTCACGGTAAAACACTTAAAGCGGTATTAAACCCAACTTTGAAACTTTTCCATATAGTTACATAGTTAGTCTGGTTGAAAAAAGACATAAGTCCATCCAGTTCAACCAATAGCATATACTGTATATTAAAGCATATAAAATGTTTGACTTGTAAGTGCCTGTGAAACCTTTGATATCTGCACTTTTTTGAGGATTTGAGTGTCGGCTCTGGCCCATGGCGTCACTTGTACAGTGCCTGTGCCATAATTGCAGAGATCACCGTGCCCAGGGCTGGTGCTACCACTAGGCAATCTAAGCGGGCGCCCAGGGTGCACTGCTGCCTAGGGTGCCCGGCCACTGGTGTTCCTACACTCTTCTCTCTGCAGCAAGCAACTAAGTCTCAGAATCAACAGGCAGCCGCTGCTCCATTCACACATAGTGTCAGAGGCGCGGCGGCGGAGGACTGTGTCTGTGTCCTGACTCCCGAATTATTGGAAGCAAGCAAACATTTATTGATGGGCGCTGGTAGACTGCATTGATGGGCGCTGGTAGGCTGCATTTGATGGGCGCTGGTGAGGCTGCATTTGATGGGCGCTGGTGAGGCTGCATTTGGTGGGCGCTGGTAGGCTGCATTGATGGGCGCTGGTAGGCTGCATTGATGGGGGCTGGTGAGGCTACATTTGATGGGCACTGTTGGGCTGCATTTTATGGGCGCTTCATTAAAAAGGTGGGGTATACATAGGCAGGGCTTTTGTGTGCATGTGTGGGAATGACATCATAGCGGCCCGGCCGTTCAAACGGCCAGTGGGCATCAAGATGGAAAGGAAGACTGGGCGAAAATGGAAGCGCCAGGAGCAGTGACAGTTTAGTACTGGAGGGCTTTGTTTGATGGGTAAGTCTGTCTAATATGTGGTGCATACAAGCGCAATATAGGATCAGCGACCTGGGGCCCGATTAGAAAAAAATAATAATAATAGCACAGTTTAATACCACTAAAGAGTGTGTAAACCTTAACTACCTCAATACAGTGCACTTACACCCCCTTCCTTCTCATAGTTTGAATGACAATTACTCAGTCACGCAACACTGTACCCATATGAAACTTGCATCCTTTTTTTCACACAAATAGAGCTTTCTTTTGGTAGTATTTAATCAATAGTGGGTTTTTTATTTTTTGTGCTATAAATAACAAAAAGACTGTAAATTTTGTGAAAAAATGCCTTTTTCTTTGTTTCTGTCATAAAATTTTGCTAATTAGTAATTTTTCTTCATACATTTTGGCCAAAATTTATACTGCTACATATATTTGGTAAAAATAACCCAAATTAGTGTATATTATTTGGTCTTTGTGAAAGTTATGGAGTCTACAAACTATGGTGCCTGTGTATTGTCTTGAGTATTAGTGCCAGGAAGCTAGTTGTTAGGTAATTTGGACAGGGTAAAATCCCCAAATCCTCACTAAATTTAATAGGTACGATGCCCGGCGGGTGTGGAGAGGCGACTCTTTGTACATCTTGCCGCATGTATGCGTTCCTTGATCATCCGATCGAGGGCGAATACTGCTGTGCAAAATGTAAGCACATTGTTTCCCTGGAAGCCCAGGTTCTGAATCTAGGGAAGCAACTGTCAGCACTGAGAAGTCCCTCCATACTAAAGGTGAGCCAGGAACGTACACGGCAGGTGCCGGCAGGGGCCAGCACAGAGGCGGGTGGAGACAAAGAGGTGCAGGCACTAGCAAAGAGTAGATGGGTGACAGTCAGGAGGGGTAGAGGGGGAAGTGCCAGGGAGGCCGATCCAGGACTGGAGCATCCCAATAAGTACGCTCCATTGAGTGACATTGGTGTAACCAGTCAGGGACCAGCACTGCTGGAGATGAGGGACTCTCCTAGCTGCCGGGGGAAGAACTCCTCCAGTGAGAGAGGGGGGGCAGCAAAGGGAAAGGAAAGACAGATTCTGGTGGTAGGGGACTCAATTCTTAGAAGGACAGAAAGGGCAATCTGTAACCAAGACCTGAAGCGCCGAACAGTATGTTGTCTACCGGGCGCTCGGGTTCGGCACATCACGGATCTTGTGGACAGATTACTGGGAGGGGCTGGGGAAGACCCGGCTGTCATGGTGCACGTTGGCACCAATGACAAAGTCAGAGGCAGATGGAGTGTCCTAAAGAACGATTTTAGGGACTTAGGAGCTAAATTGAGGAAAAGGACCTCCAAGGTAGTGTTCTCAGGAATACTACCGGTACATCGAGCCACACCAGAGAGGCAGAGGGAGATTAGGGAAGTAAACAAGTGGCTGAAGAGCTGGTGTAGTAAGGAGGGGTTTGGGTTCCTGGAGGACTGGGCCGACTTCTCAGTCGGTAACCGGTACTATAGAAGGGACGGACTGCACCTAAATGAGGAGGGTGCAGATCTGCTGGGAATGAAGATGGCCAAAAAGTTAGAGGGGTTTTTAAACTAGGCGAAGGGGGGGAGGGTCCAGAGACAGTGATAGCCAGCACGGAAGATATTCCAGAGGGTAGTATTGGGGGCATTAGTGGTAGGTTAACCAAAGCACAAAAACACAAGGTGAGTATAGTAGCAAGTCCAAGTTGCAATCTTGAAACACCCAATACGAGGACAATATGCGACCGGTCTAAACTATGTGGCATGTTCACCAATGCCAGGAGCCTGGCGGACAAGATGGGTGAACTAGAGATACTGTTGTACGAGGAGGATTTGGATTTTGTGGGAATTTCAGAGACCTGGTTCAAAAGCTCTCATGATTGGCTGGCAAACATTCAAGGGTATACCCTATACCGCAAGGATAGAGAGGGTAAAAAAGGGGGAGGGGTATGCCTATATATCAAGAATAATGTACAAGTGAATGTGAGAGATGACATCACTGAGGGGGCTAGGGAGGAGGTGGAATCCTTATGGGTAGAGCTCCAAAGGGATGAAGCTAAGGGGAAAATAATACTGGGAGTATGCTATAGGCCCCCTAACCTGAGGGAGGAAGTGGAGACGGATCTCCTATCACAAATTGGATTAGCAGCAAGGATGGGAAGTGTTATCATAATGGGGGATTTTAATTATCCAGACATAGACTGGGCGGAGGGAACCGCGCATTCATTTAAGGCTCGCCAGTTCCTTAATGTCTTGCAGGACAATTTTATGGGTCAGATGGTAGACGCACCAACTAGAAATAAAACATTACTAGATCTACTGATTACCAACAATACAGACCTGATAACAGATGTGGAAATACGGGGCAATTTAGGTAACAGCGATCACAGGTCAATTAGTTTCAGTATAAATCACACAAATAGGAGACATGAAGGGAACACAAAGACACTGAATTTCAAAAGAGCCAACTTCCCTAAACTACAAACCTTGCTAAAAGGCATAAATTGGGACAAAATATTAGGAACAAAGAATACAGAGGAGAGATGGGTTTGCTTTAAGAGCATATTAAATAAGGGCATTAGCCAATGTATCCCATTGGGTAATAAATTTAAAAGAGCGAACAAACATCCTGGATGGCTTAACTCCAATGTAAAAATGCATATAAAAGCAAAGGAGAAGGCCTTCAAAAAATACAAGGTTGAGGGATCATCCACAGCATTCAGAATTTATAAAGAATGCAATAAGAAATGTAAGGGTGCAATTAGGATGGCTAAGATAGAACATGAAAGACACATAGCGGAGGAGAGCAAAAAAAATCCCAAGAAATTCTTTAAGTATGTAAACAGTAAAAAAGGGAGGACAGACCATATTGGCCCCATAAAGAATGAGGAAGGATATCTGGTTACAAAGGATGGGGAGATGGCAGAGGTATTGAATTTATTCTTCTCCTCAGTCTTCACGAGTGAATCGGGGGGCTTCAGTAACCAAAACTGCAGTGTTTATCCTCATGACACAACACAGGAAGCACCTACATGGTTAACAGAGGACGGAATTAAAATTAGACTTGAGAAACTTAACATTAATAAATCACCGGGACCAGATGGCTTGCATCCGAGGGTACTTAGGGAACTCAGTCAGGTGATTGCCAGACCGTTGTTCCTAATTTTTACAGACAGTCTATTGACTGGAATGGTACCAGCTGATTGGAGAAAAGCCAATGTAGCACCAATATTTAAAAAGGGCCCAAAAAACATCCCTGGGAATTACAGACCAGTTAGCCTAACATCAATAGTATGTAAACTCTTGGAGGGGATGATAAGGGACTATATACAAGATTTTAGTAATAAGAATGATATCATTAGCAGTAATCAGCATGGATTCATGAAGAATCGTTCTTGCCAAACCAATCTATTAACCTTCTATGAGGAGGTGAGTTGCCATCTAGATAAAGGAAGGCCCGTAGACGTGGTGTATCTGGATTTTGCAAAAGCATTTGACACAGTTCCCCATAAACGTTTACTGTACAAAATAAGGTCTGTTGGCATGGACCATAGGGTGAGTACATGGATTGAAAACTGGCTACAAGGGCGTGTTCAGAGGGTGGTGATAAATGGGGAGTACTCAGAATGGTCAGGGGTGGGTAGTGGGGTCCCCCAGGGTTCTGTGCTGGGACCAATCCTATTTAATTTGTTCATAAATGACCTGGAGGATGGGATAAACAGTTCCATCTCTGTATTTGCAGACGATACTAAGCTAAGCAGGGCAATAACTTCTCCGCAGGATGTGGAAATCTTGCAAAAAGACCTGAACAAATTAATGGGGTGGGCGACAACATGGCAAATGAGGTTCAATGTAGAAAAATGTAAAATAATGCATTTGGGTGCCAAAAATATGAATGCAATCTATACACTGGGGGGAGAACCTCTGGGGGAATCTAGGATGGAAAAAGACTTGGGGGTCCTAGTGGATGATAGGCTCAGCAACGGCATGCAATGCCAAGCTGCTGCTAATAAAGCAAACAGAATATTGGCATGCATTAAAAGGGGGATCAACTGCAGAGATAAAACGATAATTCTCCCGCTCTACAAGACTCTGGTCCGGCCGCACCTGGAGTATGCTGTCCAGTTCTGGGCACCAGTCCTCAGGAGGGACGTACTGGAAATGGAGCGAGTACAAAGAAGGGCAACAAAGCTAATAAAGGGTCTGGAGGATCTTAGTTATGAGGAAAGGTTGCGAGCACTGAACTTATTCTCTCTGGAGAAGAGACGCTTGAGAGGGGATATGATTTCAATTTACAAATACTGTACTGGTGACCCCACAATAGGGATAAAACTTTTTCGCAGAAGAGAGTTTAATAAGACTCGTGGCCACTCATTAAAATTAGAAGAAAAGAGGTTTAACCTTAAACTACGTAGAGGGTTCTTTACTGTAAGAGCGGCAAGGATGTGGAATTCCCTTCCACAGGTGGTGGTCTCAGCGGGGAGCATTGATAGCTTCAAGAAACTATTAGATAATCACCTGAATGACCGCAATATACAGGGATATGTAATGTAATACTGACACATAATCACACACATAGGTTGGACTTGATGGACTTGTGTCTTTTTTCAACCTCACCTACTATGTAACTATGTAACTATGGTGCCAATCACTGAAAATTGATCCCATCTGATCAGGCCTTCAGTACTTCAGGTAAATCTCATTTCTGGAGACACTAACAAGTCAGGAAAGTACAAATACCCCCCAAATGACCCCTTTTTAGAAAGTAGACATTCCAAGGTATTAAATAAGTGGCATGGTGAGTTTTTTTAAGTTGTAATTTTTTCCCAAAATTCTTTGCAAAATGAAGATTTTTTTTTCTTTTTTTACAAAATTGTCATATTATGAGGTTATTTCCCACACACAGCATATGCATACAACAAATTACACCCCAAAATACATTCTGCTACTCTTCCCGAGTATGGCGATACCACATGTGTGAGACTTTTACACAGCCTGGCCACATACAAAGGATCAACATTGAAGTAGCACCTTCAGGCGTTCTACGAGCATAAATGACACATCTCATTTCTCAACCTATTACACTTTTGAAGGCCCTGGAGCACCAGGACAATGGAATTGCCCACAAAATTACCCCATTTTGGAACGCAAACACCCCAACGTATAATCTATGAGGCATAATGAGTCTTTTGAATGGTTCATTTTTTTCCAGAAGTTTTTGGAAAATGTGGACAAAAAATGAAAACGCATTTTTTTTCACACAAAGCTGTCAATTTATAAGATATTTCTAACACATAGCATGTATATAGCAAAAATTACACCCCAAAATACATTCTGCTACTCTTCCTGAGTATGGCGATACCACATGTGTGAGACTTTTACACAGCCTGGCCACATACAGAGGCCCAACATTGAAGTAGTACCTTCAGGCGTTCTAGGAGCATAAATTACACATCTCATTTCATTCCTACCTATCACACTTTTGAAGGTCCTTGTGCACCAGCCCAGTGGAATTACCCACAAAATGACCCCATTTTGGAAAGCAAACACCCCAACGTATATTCTATGAGGCATGGTCTGCAAATAGGTACTCAGGTACTCTGATGGGCTGCAGATAGATACTCGGGTACTCTGATGGGCTGTTGACAGGTACTCGGTTACTCTGATGGGCTGGTGACAGGTACTCTGATAGGCTGGTGACAGGTACTCGTGTACTCTGATGGCCTGGTGACAAGTACTCGGGTACTCTGATGGCCTGGCGACAGGTACTCGGGTACTCTGATGGCCTGGTGACAGGTACTCGGGTACTCTGATGGGCTACAGATAGGTACTCGGGTACTTTGATGGGCTGGTGACTGGTATTCGGGTACTCTGAAGGGCGGTGACAGGTACTCGGTACTCATATGGACTGTGACAGGTACTCTGGTACTCATATGGACTGTGACAGGTACTCATATGGACTGTGACAGGTACTTGGGTACTCAGATGAACTGTGACAGGTACTCAGGTACTCATATGGACTGTGACAGGTACTCGGGTACTCAGATGGACTGTGACAGGTACTCGGGTACTCTGATGGACTGTGACAGGTACTCATATGGACTGACAGGTACTTAGATGAACTGTGACAGGTACTTTGATGGGTGGTGACAGGTCCTCTTTATTGGGGGGGGAATCAGTGTGATTGGTGTACACTGTAAGCAGTAACAAGATGTTACCGCAATCTCCTTCTCACACACGATGTGAGGAGGAGAACCCGGTAACATCTCGTTACCGCGGTTTGTTGACATTTAGTGATCAGCTGTGAAAGGATCACAGCCGATCACGTGGTAAACAGCCGCCGGCCAATGGCTGTTTACCAGCGTCAGTGACGAGCAGTGTTCTCAGGAATGCGACGCCACCAACGTGCACGCGCAGCGAGATCGTGCGCATGCGCCGTGTAAAGTGGGGCGGTACCACCTGTGATCGGCCGTGACTTCATCAGGCCAGTCACATGGTAAACAGCCATGCCCAGTGGCTGTTCACCCCCCTCGGTGGTGAGCGGTGTCTCCGTGACACGCCGCCACCGAAGGAACAGTGATGCGCGCATTCCCTGTTTAAATGGAGGGACGTCATATAGCGGGCGGCAAGTGGTTAAAGTGATTGTAAAGGCAGAAGATTTTTTATCTTAATGCATTCTATGCGTTAAGATAAAAAACCTTCTGTGTGCAGCAGCCCCCCCTAATACTTGCCTGAGCCACATCTCTATCCAGCAGTGTGCATGAATTCCTCGGCCTTCGGGAACTCTCCCTCCTGATTAGCTGAGACACAGCAGCGGCGTCATTGGCTCTAGCTGCTGTCCATCAAAGTCAGTTAGTCAATGAGGAGAGAGAGGGGACGGGGCCGAACTTCGGCTCCGTGTCTGAATGGACACAAGGAGCTGCGGCTCGGCTCAGGTGCCCCTATAGAAAGCTGCTTGTCACCCTCTCACCACGCTGCTTGATGATGGTCTTGTAGCCCATTCCAGCCTTGTGTAGGTCTACAATCAGGATAAATTGGAATCTGATTGGTTGGACAGGTGTTTTTTATACAAGTATCAAGCTGAGATTGGGAGAACTCCCTTTTTAGAGAGTGCTCCTAATCCCAGCTCATTACCTGTATAGAAGACACCTGGGAGCCAGAAATCTTGCTGATTGATAGGGGATTAAATACTTATTTCACTCATTAAAATGCAAATCAATTTATAACTTTTTTGAAATGCGTTTTTCTGGATATTTTTGTTGTTATTCTGTCTCTCACTGTTAACATAAACTTACCATTAAAATTATAGATTGATAATGTCTTTGTCAGTGGGCAAATGTACAAAATCAGCAGGGGATCAAATACTTTTTTCCCCTCACTGGTCGTATGAGGACATTTTATTATTTTTTTTACGTTTTTTTTTTTTTTAATTGGATATGTTTTATATCAGAAAGTAGAAAAATTTGGGGTTTTTTTCAAAATTTTCAGTCTTTTTCATTTATATCACAAAAAAATAAAAAAACAGTGGTGATCCAATACCACCAAAAGAAAGCTCTTGTTTTTTTTGTTTTTTTTTATTGGATATGTTTTATATCAGAAAGTAGAAAATATTGTTGTTTTTTTTCCAAGATTTTTGGTCTTTTTTAATTTATATAATAATAAAAAATTTAAAAAAAACAGCAGTGATCAAATACCATCAAAACAAAGTTCCATATGTGTGAAAAAAAATGATATAACGTTTCGTTTGGGTTTGGTGTGTTGCATTACCGCGCAATTACCAGTTAAAGTAGTGCAGTGCTGAAAAGCAAAAAAAGGCCTGGGGGTAAAACCTTCCAGTGCACAAGTGGTTAAACAAAGAGCCAGTTGACAATCCATCACACTGTTTGGAGCCCGGACTATGGTCAGTAGGATTTAAAAAATGCCCTTGGCATAAAAGGTCAGTAGGAGTAGAAATGCCCCTACATTGGTGGCTAGTGGAAGTAAAGCCATGCCCTAATGGTGGTCAGTAGGAGTAATAAATGCCCCTAGGTTAGGGAAAGTAAAAAAATGCCCCTGTAATAATGGGTAGTGGGAGTAAAAAAATAACTTGCATCAGAGAGAAAGTAATAAAAGGCCCCACCATCCTGGGAATTGGTGTTAGTAATACAATTTCACCTTGTGGTAATAAAAGACCCAACCCCCGGGCATCGGTGTCTAAAAGAAGATTACTCTCCAATCAAAGGCATTGAAGCAATGATGTTTAGCATTCCATTGCCCGCCATCCATTGTCTCCCCAGGCATGCAATGAGCCCTGCCCACCAGATCCAATAAATGACTTCTAACAGTAAGCATAAGAATATATTTAAATATTTTAGAAATAAACATATAAAGTCTGTAACCATGGTGGACGATTGTTCACAGCAAGAACTGTTTTTAGGTTCTTTTGGCAAAAAAAGTTCTAGAAAATGCAGACCATGCAAAAACCTGTGCCATAGAAAATGGGGGCCATAGAAAATGGAACGGTTCGGTTAGGGCGGAGCTACGATACATTCCACTGATTGGCTGACAGAAAACTCTCTGCTGTGTTATGCTGAGGCATTTTTTCTAAACCCTGTTTGGCTCCTTGTGGTCCCACTTGCAGTGGAAACGCTCACCAGAATAGACCGGACCATTCTAGGCCATTCAAACTGTACCGACCTGAACCGATCCGCTCAGTGGAAACGAGGCATAAGTGAGCTTGTTATGACTAAACTATGAGTCTTCTGGGAAATTCAGCGTTTTGGAGGTCTAGAGCAACCATTCTAGGAGTTCTGTGGATTCCTATCTTCCTCTAGACTGCTAGGGAATTCTCAAGCTGTGTATAATGACCTCTTATCTGATGGTGCCTGCATAGTTTTGGAGCCAACGCCACTTGATAGAGCCAGCAACATGACACCAATGATCTTTTTAGTGATCGTTAAAAAAAATATTTCAACCCAACATTTCATATCCCTGACATGTTTCTGCTGTACCATGTACTTGTACTAAAAAGTATCCTGCTCTCTTTGTATTTCTTCGTTTGTGTGAAATCCCTGGTGTTCCTGCCAGTCCCTCTGGTTTCCTATTAAAAACTGACCACACCAGGCATGACAGCACACAGTGGTCAGTTCTCTTGCTGTGCTGAGAACTCAGCCCGCTCTCCTCCAATGATCAGACTTGTCCTGACACCCCCCCTCCCAGCTACATCCGCACTCGTCTCCAGCTCCCTTGTCTCAGCAGTCGGTAGCAGAGAGGAAGACAGAACTCCTCCTACAAATCCTACGCTTCTCTGTGAAGCTGCAGCACCCTCTCCACTTTCCCTGGTCTCAGCATTCAGCAGACTCCAGCCTTCCTCTCGTCCTGCTCCAGACCCTGCACTTTCTGCTTTCGAACACCGCCCCCCAGTTCCTCCCCAGCAGCAGCACATGGTGAGGGGGGTCCACTGAGATGTAAGGAAGGGTGAGGGACTCTTGAATTCTGATGGTGGTTGCTCCAGACATCCAGACATAGTCTTACAGATGCAACCAGTCTTTTGAGGGCAACCATAATGCTGATGCGGCCTGCGATGAAATCAACACCTGTTCTAGAGGGTAACTTAGGTGGGTTTGACTGGTATTAATGACGGGTATGTCATATGCTAATCAGCTTCTTTGTATAGTTGAGCAAATTGGTATAAATACTGTATATCCTCGAACTGTAAACAATCTAGCACTTTCCTTTTCCTGTTAAAGTGTACAATATATTCATTTAATAAGTTTGGATTATATTTTCACCATATAGGACATTGGTCTGGGTTCTTTTACAACAACTCAAAACACTGAAGGAAGAGGGTCAGCATGACAGCCAAGCAACTAATCTTTGCACAGTAATGCCCCGTACACACGGTCGGACTTTGTTCGGACATTCCGACAACAAAATCCATGGATTTTTTCCGACGGATGTTGGCCCAAACTTGTCTTGCATACACACGGTCACACAAAGTTGTCGGAAAATCCGATCGTTCTGAACGTGGTGACGTAAAACACGTACGTCTGGACTATAAACGGGGCAGTGGCCAATAGCTTTCATCTCTTTATTTATTCTGAGCATGCGTGGCACTTTGTCCGTCGGATTTGTGTACACACGATCGGAATTTCATTGTCGGAAAATTTTATATCCTGCTCTCAAACTTTGTGTGTCGGAAAATCCGATGGAAAATGTCTCTACTCTATGGAGGAGCAGCATTTTCAGCCTAGGCTGCTTTCCTGATTTGGACTACAAACATCTCCTCCTCTCATCGCTGCCATAACATAGGGGAAAGTGTTCTGTAGCTCCAGGCAAATTTAAACACATCAGTTAATGTAGTTTTGTCTTCATCAAACAATTATTAAAGCCTTTTTTGCCATTCCTTTTGCTATCCCATTTATTAGTACCTGTGCTTAGAGCCTGTTGTGGTTTTTATGTTTTGAACTTGATACAGGATTTTAAAGGGAAAATGACACTTTGACAAATCATGTACATGTACTAAAAGAATGGTGGGTCTGCCCTCGCTCACCTCTCCTACTGAAAATACATGTTGCCTGTTCATAATGCTGCTCCAATGGCTTCAATACTCTGCAAGTCACTGGCCTGGAACAAGCCTGCAGATCAGGATTTCTAACTTTGTGTTCTGTTCTGGGTCGAGGACATTGTAAGCCAGGGACAGCCAAGCAAGCAGCATCTTCAAGAAAGTGGTCAGCAATTTTAATGTGCAGATTTTTTCAGTGCCGCCTTTCTTTAATCTGTTTTGCCAGGATGATCTCATGAGTTTTACCCGGATTTTGACAGGTGAAGACTGTGCACTTAAACACACGGGATCACAGTTCTGGAGTTATTGCTGGCATCCCACCACAACATCGACCTCTGCTGCTTATGCCTCATGGAAAAGGATCCCCTGAGGTTGAAAATCTCTGACATGTGAGTTGTAGAGAAATTAAAGATTAATATTATATACCGTATTTATTGGCGTATAACACGCACTTTTTTCCCCTTAAAATCAGGGGAAAGTCGAAGGTGCGTGTTATACGCCGATCCCCTGCGATCCCGTGGTGTCAAAACTTAAAAATCGCCGACCGCGATTTGAAAATGGCGCCGCCGGCGCCGAAATACACAGAGCCGGTCCTCGGCTCTTTCCGGCGGCTCTCGTTTACTTTCGGCTCCACTCGTAGTCCCGAGCGGAGCTATCCGAACCTACAGTACTCGGCTAGGTTCGGATAGCTCCGCTCAGGACTACCAGTGGAGCCGAAAATGAACGAGAGCCGCCGGAAAGAGCCGAGGACCGGCTCTGTGTATTTCGGCGCTGGCGGCGCCATTTTCAAATCGCGGTCGGCGATTTTGAAGCCCAATATGGCAGGGACAGGGGATCGACGGCTGCAATGGGGCAAGGCTGCACTGGGGAAGGCTGCACTGGGGAAGGCTGCACTGACAAGGCTGCACTGGGGAAGGCTGCACTGACAAGGCTGCACTGGGGAAGGCTGCACTGGGGAAGGCTGCACTGACATGGCTGCACTGACAAGGCTGCACTGGGGAAGGCTGCACTGACAAGGCTGCACTGACAAGGCTGCACTGGGGCAAGGCTGCACTGACAAGGCTGCACTGACAAGGCTGCACTGACAAGGCTGCACTGGGGCAAGGCTGCACTGAGAAGGCTGCAATGATGGGCATTTAAATGTAAGTTTTTTTCCCTTCAACTTCCCTCCTAAAAGTTTTTTTTCCTTAAAATTCCCTCCTAAATTGGGGTGCGTGTTATACGCCGGCGCGTGTTATACGCCGATAAATACGGTAATTACTGCTAGAAATAGACAATTCGGCTCAACATCTGTAACCATAAACTCTGAACATTTTTTTGTTATTTTTGTAATTTGTAGGGAGTTTAATAGTAATAATGTGTTATTGATGCAAATAATTAGAATGGCTAAAAATTTGCATTATGATGTCAATTTTTAGGGGGTCCCAAGAATCTGTAATAATTGCAGTCTGCATGTTAGGTGGAAGCTTATTGTGTATCTCTAGCCAAATGCTTTTTATTTTTTTAGATATGGTTGGGTTAAAAAAAAAAAGTGCTATTATTCCTACTAAGTTAGGCTAACCCATCATCTCTATAGAGTCTGTAGTCATGCCTATGCACTGTAACACTGGCCTTGGTAGAAAATTATTGTAAACACTGCCTAGGCAGTCTTAAAATGTCACTAAACCCACATCATAAATAAGCTATCAATAAATGGTGTGTATACATGCTGTTTATACTCAGTCACTATGAGATTCGTTTTCTGTAATCTGCAAAAACCTGGTTGATCCTGCTGCTCTTGATCTCCCCCTTCTGTTCATATCCCAGCTAGGGATTTTGCAGAGCAGTGTTGGTAGCTTTGCACATGCTCAGTTTTCAGGGAATTTCTATGCTGAGCATTTCCTCCCTATCACATCTGAGCAAGCCCATGTGACTATAGAGTCACACATGGTAATATATATGGTAATATGGTATTATACACAGTGGTAAATGACAGCCCACTCCCTTCTTCCTCCTCCATGCCCACTAACCAGCTAAACACAATAGGGGTGGGATATTACATAGATTGTAACATCTGTAAGATTAGCAAACCTATGAGATGAGCAGGCTTGCCGCTGCTTTTAAAATTCAACATCTAACCAGTCAGACAGAGTTCTAACTACTGCATTTCACTATATAAACTCACTTTACTATTAAAAAAATAAGTGTAAAATGCAAACTCCGGTGGGTGTAAC
Source organism: Lithobates clamitans (assembly GCA_037952925.1). NCBI lineage: Eukaryota > Metazoa > Chordata > Amphibia > Anura > Ranidae > Lithobates > Lithobates clamitans. Next base: position 4,797,229 of record JBBGZY010000159.1, read on the forward strand.
AAGATGTCCACTTTCCCCATTCTCAGTGTATTCTTACTATGGAGGAGTGCAGGGTGTAGCAAGATGGTGGCGACGAAACGTCACTTCCGTTACACATTCTGATGGCTCGCCTAATCTGCCGAAACAGGAAATATGCGAAAATCTCCCCAGTGTGGACACAGACAACAAAGAAAACCACCCAAAGGTTCTAACCCTTCTAAACAAAACTTAAAAAAAGTTTTGTCTGGAGTTGCTCTTTGACCACATAGGAAGTGAGAGAGGGTCTAACTAATGGGGGGGGACATAGAATAGCAAAATCTGAAGGCAGATCTAAGCTTCCTCTAGTTGCCTAAAACTAAATACTAGCAGAAGTGATGGAAATTAAGACCGCTTATGAGGTTGTTTCCTTGACTGTATTGTACAGAATAGAATAGAGTTCAGCTTCTCTCTGCCTCTAACAATGTGAATTTTCCTATTTGCCATAGGGTCCATCTTTTATGTCCACAGAATACAAAACCAAATTCAATGTACAATCACCTCATCAGACAGGTGAGTCACTAAATGAAATGTGGGGGTTCTTCCATCCATTGACTTTTCACATATCTATGGATACTAGCAGGGTCAATCATCAGCTCGCTTTGCACATTATTTTGAGACTTAAGCGAAGAGACTTGCTGTCACCCTAAGAGCCGGTTCACACGGGGGCGACTTGTCAGGCGACCTAGCCGCCTGACAAGTCGCCTCCCGTTCTGTACAATGGAACCGTTCTAATCAGAGCGACGCAAGTCGCTCCGATATAGAAGAAAGGTTCCTGTACTACTTTGGGGGCGACTTGCATAGACTTCTATACAGAAGTCGTCTTGCAAGTCGCTGCGGCAGTCGTGTGCAGGTCGCCTCGGTGAGGCGACCTGCAAGTCGTGCCGCTTCTAATGTGAACCGGCTCTAAGTTTCCAAGTCTACCCAGCAGCCACAGCCATTGCGTGATTGAAAAATTGTGTCATGTTAATATATGAACCATAAGGTGTATTCCAAATGAGGTTCCAAATGCAGACTGCGCCCAAATAGGTCTGCATGCATACATAATACAGGTGACATTTAGGTTATCCTATCACGAAAACAGTACAGGGACCACCATTTCTGGCCTCCTTTTAATAATGTTTGTTGCTTGGTGTCCACTTTATCAGTCAAAGAGCCAGTCACAAAAGTGTCAAAATTCCTTATCTTTATACTTGTTCCAGGTCACTGTATACAGAGTGAAAGAATGAGAGTGCCAGGCCATTGGAATCAGTCCAAATTTATTCTTTATTAGTCACAATCAGGGCTTTTTTTCAGCAGGTATGCAGGAGAACGCAGTTCCGGAGCCTCTAGCATTGAATGTTTGTAATGGCAAGGGGTGCTGGAGGTTCTACTGATTCTAGCTGCTGAGGGATCTATTGTTGCTGGAAGGGGTCTATAGTTGGGAGGGTCTGTTGTTGCTGGTGGGGGAATCTATTGTTGCCGGGGGTGATCTACCATTGAGGGAGGTGTCTATTGTTCCTGAGGCGGGGGTCTACTGTTAAATGAGGGGTCTATTGTTGCTGGGGGGGATCTACTGTTGAGTGAGGGGTCTATTGTTGCTGGCTGCTGAAGGGTCTATTGATGTTGGCTGCTAGGCGATATGCTTTTGCTAGAGGGGATATATTGTTGGGTCTGTTACTGCTGAAGGTGTCTATCTTACTGTTTCTTGTTATAATTAACAAATTCCATACAAATAATTTAGCACAAAAAAAATTATACTTGGTTCTGTATTCTCTAAAAGCGGCGGTACAGGAAGGTGTCTAGGGGGTGATACCAAGGGACGTGCTCAAAGGTGGGTAGGGGGCAGAGACAAGGGGTGATTCGGAAGGGGGGACCACCCACACCTATCCTCTGAGAAAAAAAGCCCTGGTCACAATACAGTATTCTCGCATGAGTTGACAGTCAACATAATTGGGGCGGTATGCTCAGATCCCACTTCATCAGGGTTTATTACATTGTGTAAGAGGCATCTGTATGGAAGATTGATCCTTAGTGTTAATTCCTTGTAACTGTAGTTTAAGGGATTTGAGGGATCGCTGATCATCTTTTCCGTCTTCTGCGGGGGGGGGGGGGGTTTGGGGATTTCCGATCTTCCCATCCCAGCCACCACTGGTTTCCATGACTAGGTAGTCTTAGAGGTATAATAGATTGTTTTATATTGTGTAAAATATAGGAGGATTAGAGTTAATTATTATTCCAGTGACCAGAAAGGAGAGTAATGCTTGGAACAGTGGTGGAATGAATATCTTGCCACTAGAGTCCGTGCAGATTGAAAAATTCAGCAATCCTCAAGCTTTGGGCCCAGCTCATACGTTTTGTTTTTTACAATAGTAATGCTATTATTTTATTGTAAAGTTATGTATGCTCATGCTTCATTCAATTCCAACTGTTTGCAGGGAAGAGAGCCACTTCCAGCATTAGCCAGGAAATCTGAAAGAGACAGTGGCTTCACCAGAGAAACAGATCAAGTACTCCATACCAGTGTAAGATTTAGTCCTTGCTGTTTTCATGACTAATATGTAATTCAGGATCTTTTGTCGAATATAAAAAATATATAATGGGTAAAGTTGTTCTAAGGCCTAATAATTTTTTACCTTAATGCATTCCTTGCATTAAGGTAAAAAAATGTTTAGGTAAAAGTATCGCCCCCTTAGACTTACCCGAGCCCTCATTTCATCCAGCGCTGTGCCTGTCTACAGCAGCTCTCTTCCCTCACTTTCTGGTTTCACAAGCTTTGTTGATGCAGCGGGAGCTTTTGGCTCCTTTGCCTAGCTCGTTGTCTTTGTCTATAGACACAGGTAGTGCAGCTCGGGATCGAGCCCGCAGGTGGCAACAATAGGAAGCGACTTCCTATGGTGGCACATCAAAAAGAGGAGGAGCACTGATGGGGGACTCAAGAAGAGGATGTTCAGTGCCGCTCTGTGCAATTCCATAGCACAGTGCAGGTAAGTATAAACCTGTTTGTTTTGTTTTTTTTTTAAATTGTATTTTACAGTCAACTTCCCTACTGGGTCAATTCTAACACTTCTCACATACATGTAAAAATCTACATTTTTAGCTAGGAAATGACTTAGAACCCTCAAACATATATATCATTTTTTTAGAATAGAATAAAATAATGGATGTTGCAATTTTTTATGTCACATGGTATTTGCGCAGCGATTTTTCAAGTGCAATTTTTTTTTTAAAAATACACTTTTTATTAAAGAATTTTATTGCACACAAACACCACATAATACCCATTTTTTTGTGAAATATAAAAGATGATGTTACACCGAGTAAATAGATATTTAACATTCTATACGCCCGTGGAATGTTGCCAAATTATGGTACTTAAAATTCTCCATAGACACCTTTACAGGTTACTAGTTTAGAGCTACACAGGTCTGGCACTAAAATTATTGCTCTTATTCTGACGTTCGAAACGATACCTCAGTGGTATGGTGTGGTGCGATCAATGTTTACATGTGTGTGTGTTGGACTTACCAATGCGTTCACATTTGCGCGTAAGGACGGGGACGCTTTAAAAAAAATGTTTATTACTATTATTTAATCTAAAACCTTTTTTTACATTGCTTATATTTTTTGTATTAAATGTATTGCTATCACAAGGGATAAACCACATCCCTGGTGACAGCATGGGCCATTGTTTTATCGAGGAGTGCCTCCCGTCGAAAAATGCCTCCGATGAATTGCTTGGAAACACAAAAGCTAAAATTGTATAAAATACAAACTTGTGACTGGAGCACCAATGTGCATAATTAGTACACAAATACACCATCAACAAAAACACTGACGCATTTTAACTGCTTTCAGTTCTTCCTCAGGGAGTTGACATCAGTTGGTGGTTCCATATAATCTCTGCAATACATATGTAAATCAGTATATCTACCAGACAATAATGTTCTATTATATGAGGCACATTACCTGGTGCTGTAATAGTGTGTTGGGATGCCATTAAAAGTGAATGGTACTGCAATGAACCAAGGTTCACACCTTACCAGAGACGTGAATGGGCCCAAAAGTGACATCATTTAACATGTTTTATCCTTGAAAATATTTGATTGCTCAATACAGGGAAATTACTTGAACAGGTTATTGTAGAATTGTCTGCAAAATTAAAATAATGACCGGGCATAATTGATATTTTTTACACTGTCTATATTTACATATAAACTGCAGTCTCTGCCTGATGACTCCAGACCTGGCAACAGCATGAAGCAGGATGATCTTTTAGGGAGAATATATGTGGGGAAGAAGGTCTGTATATAGGCAGTTTTATTATTTTTGTTAATGAGTGAAATGCTTTTTTTATATATGTAAATGAGGAAATGTTGACCTTTTTGTAGGAACCATCTGGATTCAGTAACAACAATCTGAAATACATGCAGCCTGAGAAGGAGCCTCCAAAACATTACCTGACCAACTACAACCAAAGGTACTTTACAGTCAACCTTCTTCGGAATTCAACAGCAATTACTAAATAAGGCTTCTGATGTGCTTTATAAAGAGAGTATAGCACAACAAGGCTGATTTTGGCATGTAAAGATTTCCATGTAGCAGAGGCATTAGTGGTCATGTCAAGGGACTGTCATCACACTGGATACATCAGCTCCTCTAAATGCCTATTTCAACCATAGACAACAAAACAGCATACAGGATGTCCCCACCCAAGGACCACCCCTCCTTGACGTGTTTCATCGTAGTTGGCTTAATCGTAGGGATGTGGTAAATTTGCCAATTTGTACTTTCTTTCTAGAGATTGCACGGTTGCTCCCTCTGTTCGATCCCTACCCTACCTGAGGGATTTCAATCTAGTATTGTTGGGCCGTCTTTCTTGTGACCAACACTTTGGTTTGTAGAGCCTCCGCTTATTAGCATTGGCATTGATTTTACACAAAGATGTGGTTGTTTTGAGACCAAAGACCTTTTTTTGCCTCAAGTGTTCTCTACCCTTCACCTTTATGAAGACATTGTGTTACCTACCCAGTCCATCTCCGGTTCTCTCCAAGGAGATCTCTCTCAATTGTCTGGATGTGGTGAGGGCTGTTAAGATTTATCTCTTGGCCACCACTTCTTTTAGGTAGACGAACTCCGTATTTATTATTCCAGGAGGTCGTAAAAGAGGTTTTCTGGTTTCCAATATCCCCTATTTCTAGTGGATTAGACAGGTTGTTGTGCAGACATATAGAGATAAAGTACTTCATTTTCCCATTAAAGCCCATTCTGCTAGAACAGGGAAAACTTCTTTATCATCATGAAGCTTCTGTGTCTTAGCACCCCTGGTTGTGCGGATCTCCCTGGGACTTAGTGTGGAATGCAGATGGCCTCCTGGATCCTGTCCTAACAAAACACTTTGCCACCTGTGGTTACTTGCTAATCACTCCATTGCTCACAGTTTCCCTTGTGGCTCTCCGCTACTGCCTCTCTTAGGACCCTTTGCACTCTGCATCATGCAGCCCACTCCTGGCTCCCAGTAGTCTGCTCTCCTCATGCTGCCTGCTTGACCTCACACTGCAACTCTGTCTTAATTCCCTGGTTTCCCGCAACTCAAGAAGCTCAAACACCTTCTATTTCTCCTCCCATCCCATAACCAGCCCATTCTGCTCTATGCCACAGTGGGCAGGACCAAAAGAAGCTGAAATCTTAGACACCAGCTCTAGCAGTGATGTAGAGAAGAGTCTTGATTGAAGAAATGAAGGAAAAGGTTTGTCAGCAGAGCTGAAAAAAGACATCCATCAACCTAGCACACTAGCAAAAAACTGAGGCCTGCTAATAGTCAGACAGGTTATCCAGGGCTGGCCCACAGTGTTTTTGTTTGCCAGCATCCAATCCTTCTGTAGGTGGCTGTATAACCCCAGGGTAAAGGACTTCCTGTGTCCTTTAAAGGATGAGAAAGAAAATAACCCCGTGTTATTCTTTTATAATTGTGCCTAGGATCTTTAAGCCCAAAACATGATTCCATAAGCCAGTGTTTTTCAAACCTGTCCTGGAGTCTCACCAGCAGTTCATGCCTTAGATATTCACACTGGTTGCCAAATCATATTTAAAAACGCTGATTGCCTCACCTGTGCATATGTAGGGATTACCTCAAAAGCATAGACGTGCACACAGGGTGTGCCGGATGTGCATGGACACACCCTAATCACACCATATGGCGCAGATCCCCCCTGCTGCCTGGGCTTTCCTTCTCTCCTGCCGGCTGCTGCTACGGACACACATGGGGATGTTTCAGGATGAATGGACTGGTAAATATGTAATTTACCTGCCCCTTTCTTTTCTGAGTGAACACAGTGAGTGATTGGTACCAATCACATGCTGTGTTCATTCATAACTGAAGCGTAGCAAACTGTTTACTATACTTCAGTTTGTGAATGACCAGGAAGCCGTTCAGCACAGAGCACTTTACATTCATTCACTGTCCAGTGCAGCTCAGGCTGCAGAGAAAGGGACTGTGGAATCTCTGTCCTTAGTCCCTTTATCTCAAAAGGTAGACATTAGGGGTCTGTTTAGACCCCTGATATTTCAAAGATATAATAAAAAAATAAAAACAAAAAAAGTAATAAAAATCTACTGACACCATCCACTGTCCTACTCACATCAACCTCTGCCATACTAACACATCCACTGATCTACTGACACTGTCCATGTTTTAATACAGTTTAAAATGTTTGTTTACATTTAAGAGTGTGAGGATGTATATATATATATATATATATATATATATATACATATACACACACACACACACACACACACACACACACACATACACACACAGTATCTCACAAAAGTGAGTACACCCCTCACCTTAATTCTTTTCATGTGACAACACTGAAGAAATGACACTTTGCTACAATGTAAAGTAGTGAGTGTACAGCTTGTATAATAGTGTACATTTTCTGTCCCCTCAACATAACTCATCACACAGCCAATAATGTCTAAACTGCTGGCAACAAAAGTGAGTACACCCCTAAGTGAAAATGTCCAAATTGTGCCCAATTAGCCATTTTCCCCTCCCCGCTGTCATGTCACTCGTTAGTGTTACAAGGTCTCAGGTGTGAATGGGGACCAGGTGTGTTAGATTTGGTGTTATCACTCTCACTCTCTCATACTGGTCACTGGGAGTTCAACATGGCACCTCATGGCAAAGAACTCTCTTAGGATCTGAAAAAAATAATTGTTGCTCTACATAAAGATGGCCTAGGCTATAAGAAGATTGCCAAGACCCTGAAACTGAGCTGCAGCACGGTGGCCAAGACCATACAGCATTTTAACAGGACAGATTCCACTCAGAACAGGCCTCCCTAGGGTCAACCAAAGAAGTTGAGTGCACATGCTCAGCATCATATCCAGGGGTTGTCTTTGGGAAATAGACGTATGAGTGCTGCTAGCATTGCTGCAGAGGTTGAAGGGGTGGGGGGTCAGCCTGTCAGTGCTCAGACCATACACCGCATACTGCATCGAATTGGTCTGCATGGCTGTCTTCCCAGAAGGAAGCCTCTTCTAAAGATGATGCACAAGAAAGCCCGCAAACAGTTTGTTGAAGACAAGCAGACTAAGGACATGGATTACTGGAACCATGCCCTGTGATCTGATGAGAACAAGATAAACTTATTTGGTTCAGATGGTGTCAAGCGTGTGTGGCGGCAACCAGATGAGGAGTACAAAGACAAGTGTGTCTTGCCTACAGTCAAGCATGGTGGTGGGAGTGTCATGGTCTGGGGCTGCATGAGTGCTGCCGGCACTGGGGAGCTACAGTTCACTGAGGGAACCATGAACGCCAACATGTACTGTAACATACTAAAGCAGAGCATGATCCCCTCCCTTCGGGGACTGGGCCGCAGGGCAGTATTCCAACATGATAACAACCCCAAACACAGCTTCAAGATGGCCACTGCCTTGTGAAGCTGAGGATAAAGGTGATGGACTGGCCAAGCATGTCTCTAGACCTAAACCCTATCTGTGGGGCATCCTCAAATAGAAGGTGGAGGAGCGCAAGGTCTACAACATCCACCAGCTCCGTGATGTCGTCATGGAAGAGGACTCCAGTGGCAACCTGTGAAGCTCTGGTGAACTCCATGCCCAAGAGGGTTAAGGCAGTGCTGGAAAATAATTCTGGCCACACAAAATATTGACACTTTGGGCCCAATTTGGACATTTTCACTTAGGAGTGTAGTCACTTTTGTTGCCAGCGGTTTAGACATTAAAGGCTGTGTGTTAAGGTAATTTTGAGGGGACAGCAAATTTACACTGTTATACAAGCTGTACACTCACAAAAATGTGAGAGGTGTACTCACTTTTGTGAGATACTGTATATATATATATATATATATATATATATATATATATATATATATATATATATATATATATATATATATATATATATATATATATATATATATATATATATATATATATATATATATATATATATACACACACACTCACACGCATGTGTGTTTGAGCTTTGCAGTGCACCCTAATGCAATAGGCTGCACACACCTATGCTCAAAACTTATTGGTGGTCAGAAATGAGAACAGGTTGGGGACATGCTGGCATAACTTACTGGTGCATATGCCCCCACTGCCCTGACATTGATATCATTGGCTGCTCCAGTAAATTAAACAAATAACATTCTGCCATACAATTGACAGATAGCGCTACAGGGAGACTTATCCGGGGTAGATTTACAAGACTGGCAAAAGGCTTCTCTGACTATTCCTGCACAAAAATTGTGCATTTGTACACTTACCTTGTATGCATTAAGTATAATAGCAGTATCCTAGGTATGGCTGGCGTCGTTGTGCATAATTGAAGTAAAACACCAGTTAATCCTTTTTTCCAGTTTCTAGTTAAATAGAGAGAAGAAGGGTTATAACCTATAAGCGGTTTTATTGACTGTTTGCTAGTTGCCTGCCTGTCATCCTGAAGCTGGCCATGCACATGTAGATTTTTTTTTTTTCGTTCAGCCTGAAGAAAAAAAATCTTCCAGATTTCTATATCCATGCTATAAAGCGCAGATGATTGAATCTTCTGTGGCTATTGTATTTTAATAGCCACCCCACCAGCTGCCAAAATACTTGAACAGCAGCTGCATCTGATTAGAGCTGCCGTTCAGCTGAGAGTTTTTAAACCTGCACCACACACTAAGTGAAATTTCAACCAGTTCAGGAACCAGACAAAATGTGTGCAGTGTATGGCCAGCTTATTGCTTCGGCATGAATACTTCGAGTCACTGATGTACAACAAGCATACAGACAAAGATGTTTTCCCCCCTCACCATTTATTTGCTGTATGCTTATTATGAGTGAATAAAGTGATTGTAAAGGCTCTTTTTTTCATAAAATAAAAAAACATGTTATACTGTAAGGATATTGCAGAGTGGCCCCTTACTTCCTCTTCTGGGGTCCTCCGCTGGTGCCCTTTGCTCCGCCTCTTCTCTGAATGCCCCTTCACCAAGTGGTGTGCAGGTCTGCTCTTGAGTTGGGCTGTGTGCATCCATAGACACACACAGTGCAGCTCGGCCCTGCCCCTGCTCCCACTCCACTGGATTTTATTGACAGCAGCAGGAACCTATAGCTGCCACTGCTCTCAGAGCCTCCAGTAAATAGAGAGGAGAGGAGCAGCAGCAGGTATGCACAGCTCAGAATTAAGAATGGACTCAGGTCACTGTTTAAGGGGGGGGGGGAGACGACTGCTATTGAAAACTGTTTCTTAATAGCAGAGAATGCATTCATGTAGAAATAAAAAAAAAACCTTGACTTTAAGAAATTCTGAATCCAGACTAATACAAGCAATTAGCAGTTTTAAAAGGAGGTCACAAATCAGAATATGCAGACTTAGTAAAGTCTGCATATTCTGATTCCAGTAGGAAGAGGTAGAAACATAGAAACATGTGATACATCAGCGGGGCTTTAAAGTACTGTAAACCTTTTCTAATAGAAATACAGGGGCTGCCATTGGCGATCTTACAAAAAATTGCTGGTCGCATTACCGTCTGTTATACTGATCCACTGGCTTCAATACATTTGATCTAAAATAAGCACGCATTATAGCAAAGTTCTTTTCTGCATACTTGTTCAGGTAGTGACTCTGAATTGAAGCTAAAGGACCAGTATTACAGTCATGCAACCAGCATTTGCAAAACTTTCACATTGGTAGCGTTCATGTCTCTCTCAGGACATAAAGCATTGTTTACACCAAAATAAAAACATACTTCAGGCTTGGATTATTGCCCTCTAAGGGCTCTTCCAGATAGACAGTAATGCTCTTACTTGCAGTGGATCACTGTTCAGAGGGCAGTATAGCAGCAGCTGGCGGGTAATCAAGAGGCACTACTGCCACTTCCTGAAGCCTGTTTATTTTTTTTTTAATCTAATTGTCAAATGGAAATTTTACATTGTGGGACTGCACTGTAAACCTCTTTGCTTGTAGTTGTGATGTGGCCCCATTGATCTCAATGGATGAATTTGACAGGCGGAGCTGCCCATCAAACTCTGCAGCTTGAGTTAAAATGACCGCGGCCGTGAAGCAAAGCATTGTGATCGCAGCGTGTGTACAGCCCTTGTCAGGCTGAAATGTTAGAAATCTGTTGGGGGTCAGGGCTGTTTTCCCTGTCCCCTGGTTGCAAGCGTGAAAAAGCCCCAAAACATTTGCCTTGTTTGTAATATCCTAGACCTTGCCAGTTTTGCATGTTTAGAAATTAGAGCTTTCTCAAGTTATATCTTTACCCTGTACCAGAAAATTGGATTGTCAGGATTAGGGCACCATTTGCATTGTTTACCTTCTCAGGTAAGTCATTTTGAATAGTATCAATATATTATCTTCCACCCTTTTGCAGGTTCATAGATCTAGCACCACATGGGAAAGATCGTGAAGGCTGGACTCGTTTTGGAATACAGAATCAACTCCACAATGGCTTCTCCCTAAATAATGAAATACACATCACTGGCATTTAAGCCAAAGTTTAGGAGGTGAGACTCAAAGACTGAAATAAAAACCAAAATATTCCACAAACCCAAACCTTTGTCGTGTTTAACTCATCTGCATACAGGAGACCATTGTCTAATGTCCGCTACGACAGCTATTGTTATGTAACTTTCCTTCTCCACTCCATACTTCCTGTTGCGCTCTGTTGTCACATCATTTAGGTGGTACAGCACAGAACGGTTACTTGCGTCTCATCCTACAGAAAAAAAAATTACCCTACATGTAGAATTTTGGAACCTCGAAGGTGTTGTGTAAGGATGAGCATAATGTTCGAGTCAAACGTAAGTTCGACTTGAACCTCGGGTGTTCGCCCGTTCGCCGAACTCTATGGGGAGTTTGTGGCAAATTTGAACGCTGAACTCCCCATAATGCACTGCGAGATTGCAGTGCATTGATGTCTAATGATTGGCCAAAGCATGCACCTGACCTGCATGCTTTGGCCAATCACAGCATGTTCTGCTGTGAGAGCCATGATTGGCCGAAGGAAGGGTGCCTTTAGCCAATCATGGCTCAGGGGGCTAAGTCCACACCCCATACTATATAAGGCTGCTTACATGGCGGCCGTATATAATGTTATGAATGAGAGAATGTTAGCTAGAGGCAGTTTAGTGTGTGTGTGTATATATATATATATATATATATATATATATATATATATATATATATATATATATATATATATATATATATATATATATCAGTGCAGGCAGTCTATATATATACACACATATATACATACACACACACACACACACAGTTGTGCTCATAAGTTTACATACCCTGGCAGAATTTATGATTTTTTGGCCATTTTTCAAAGAATTTGAATAACACAAAAATTTTCCTTTCACTCATGGTTAGTGTTTGGCTGAAGCCATTTATTATCAATCAACTGTGTTTATTCTTTTTAAATCATAATGACAACAGAAACTACCCAAATGACCCCGATCAAAAGTTTACATACCCTAGTGATTTTGGCCTCATAACATGCACACAAGTTGACACAAAGGGGTCTGAATGGCTATTAATGGTAAACATCGTCACCTGTGATCTGTTTGCTTGTAATTAGTGTGTGTGTATAAAAGGTCAATGAGTTTCTGGACTCCTGACAGAGCCTTGTATCTTTCATCCAGTGCTGCACTGACTTTTCTGGATTCTGAGTCATGGGGAAAGCAAACGAATTGTCAAAGTATCTGTGGGAAAAGATAGTTGAACTGTATAAAACAGGAAAGGGATATATATAAAGATATCCAAGGAATTGAGAATGCCAATCAGCAATGTTCAAACTCTAATCAAGAAGTGGAAAATGAGGGGTTCTGTTAAAACCAAACCACAGTCAGGTAGACCAACTAAAATTTCAGCCACTACTGCCAGGAAAATTGTTTGGGATGCAAAGAAAAACCCACAAATAACTTCAGGTGAAATACAGGACTCTCTGAAAACATGTGGTGTGGCTGTTTCAAGATGCACAATAAGGAGGCACTTGAAGAAAGATGAGCTGCATGTCACCAGAAGAAAGCCATTACTACGCAAATGCCACAAAGTATTCCACTTACAATACGCCAAACAGCACAGAGACAATCCTCAAACCTTCTGGTACAAAGTCATTTGGAGCGATAAGACCAAAATTGAGCTTTTTGGCCACAACCATAAACGCTACATTTGGAGAGGAGTTAACAAGGCCTATGATAAAAGGTACACCATTCCTACTGTGAAACACGAAGGTGGATCGCTGATGTTTTGGGGATGTGTAAGCTACAAAGGCACAGGAAATGGTCAAAATTGATGGCAAGATGAGTGCAGTATGTTATCAAAAAATACTGGAGGAACATTTGTATTCATCATCATCTGCGCATGGGACGTACTTGGACATTCCAACATGACAATGATCTAAAACACAAGGCCAAGTCGACCTGTCATTGGCTACAGCAGAATAAAGTGAAGGTTCTGGAGTGACCATCTCAGTCTCCTGACCTCAATATCATTGAGCCACTCTGGGGAGATCTCAAATGTGCAGTTCATGCAAGACAGCCCAAGAGTTTACAGGAACTGGTGGCTTTTTGCCAAGAGGAATGGGCAGCTTTACCATCTGAGAAGATAAAGAGCCTCATCCACAAATACCACAAAAGATTTCAAGTTGTCATTGATGTTAAAGGGGGCAATACACGGTAGTAAGAACTGGGGTATGTAAACTTTTGATCAGGGTCATTTGGGTAGTTTCTGTTGTGATTATGATTTAAAAAGAGTAAACACATTTGATTGATAATAAATGGCTTCAGCCAAACACTAACTATGAGTGAAAGAAAAGTTTGTGTTATCATTCGTATTCTCTGAAAAATGGCCAAGAAATCATAAATTCTGCCAGAGTATGAACTTATGAGCACAACTGTATATACACAGTGCAGTCAATGTACAGTATATAATACAGTGTACTAAAGTGGTTAAGGGGAACCCTATGACAGAATTAAGGGGAAAAAAGGGCATGCCCCCCCTCCCCCCAGTCAATACCAGGCTCTTTGGGTCTGGCATAGATTTTAAGGGAACTTCACGCAAAATGAAAAAAAAATTTGGCGTGGGTTCCCCCTCAAAATCCAGACCAGACCCTTATCCAAGCAAGCAACCTAGCAGGCCAGGATAGGGGAGGGGGACAAGCGAGCACCCCCCCTCCTGAACCATACCAGGCCGCTTGCCCTTAAAATGGGGAGGGTGATTTGGGGTCCCCCCCAAATCACCTTGTCCCCATGTTGATGGGGACAAGGGCCTCATCCCCACAACCCTGGCCTGGTGGTTGTGGGGTTCTATGGGCGGGGGGCTTATCGGAATCTGGAAGCCCCCTTTAACAAGATGGCCCCCAGATCCCAGCCCCCCCTATGTGAATGGGTATGGGGTACATTGTAACCCTACCTATTCACCAAAAAAGTGTCAAAAAGTAAAAACCACAATACACAGTTTTTGACAATTCCTTTATTAAAAAAGAATAAAAAATGTCCCGTGATGTCCATCCATCTTCAATCACGGCGCCAACGGACCCAAAAAATATCAAATAAAAACGAAAATACTCCGCCTCCATGGGAGGCGTCCCGCTAACTGCTGTCTGTTCACTGTGACAGCTGTTATATAGGCAAGGGCAAGGCCACCCAGTGACATAACCGAGTGACCCTGCCCCTTCTGACATCATGTGCCTTAAAATTTTCCACATTTTGCCATGTTACAACCACAAAATTAAATGTATGAATTTTTAGAAGAAAAAAGAAAAAAAGTAAAACTGTGCATAGGTAAATATATAAACAAATTAGAAAGCTGCAGTTCCTATGTGAAACACAAACATAAATAGAACCAAATAAGAAAATGTGAAACTGCGCTAATATATATAAATGACAGTTAACCATCATAAAGTGCAAAGAAAGACCATGTGAATATATGGAGCATATATATAGTTGATCTTAAAAAATGTATTAAACACATGTAATAAAGTGCATAATCATGTGCATCAGTGCAAATCTTTGAGACATATTAAAAGTCCATATAATGAATGCGATGACCACCCAAAGTGCTGAAAAATGTTGGAGGTTTGTTGATAACATGAAGTGTCAGATCCACCGTCACCAAATCTAGAGATTGGCCGCTTACCAGAGACCCATGACCCCCCGCTACAGAGGGTCTGGGTAAGCTGTTAAGGAATATCACTCCGGACCACCATCAGAGGTGACGCGAACATGTCGCTCCGTTCCGCCCTGTTCGCGTCACCTCCGATCGCTGTGGCTACCAGCAGGACGGGCTGTCTGAGGGTATCCGGCCGGTGCCCCAGACTTCTCTTCACTTCGTTCGCCAGTGTTATCTTACATGTGAGTGTTTTTGTACATGTTATTTAATAAACTAAAGGATTTTACACTATTTGGAGCTCTCTTTCCATTTATGGCTGCCCACACTGAGGGTTTGATGACCTGCTACTGATCCATTTGATATCGAGGCCCCCAACCTTTCAACACAGTGGAGCTATCTGGGTTTGATGGTGGTCCGGAGTGATATTCCTTAACAGCTTACCCAGACCCTCTGTAGCGGGGGGTCATGGGTCTCTGGTAAGCGGCCAATCTCTAGATTTGGTGACGGTGGATCTGACACTTCATATTATCAACAAACCTCCAACATTTTTCAGCACTTTGGGTGGTCATCGCATTCATTATATGGACTTTTAATATGTCTCAAAGATTTGCACTGATGCACATGATTATGCACTTTATTACATGTGTTTAATACATTTTTTAAGATCAACTATATATATGCTCCATATATTCACATGGTCTTTCTTTGCACTTTATGATGGTTAACTGTCATTTATATATATTAGCGCAGTTTCAAATTTTCTTATATGAATTTTTAGAAACCTGTACCACAAAAATAAAGACTGAAATGTAACTTCAGTGGGAGCTTGCTTCACTTTTTTTCGTAAATGACCCCCAGATTACAAACACATAAATCGAAAACCCAATTAAAGCGGAGTTCCACCCAATAGTGAAACTTCTGCTCATTGTACTCTCCCCCCCCCCTCTGGTGCCACATTTGCCACCTTTCGGGGGTGGGGGGGGGGGGGGGCAGCATACCTGTGTTTCACAGATATGCTTTCCCCACTTCTGGGAGCCTCAGCCACGGGTATTGACATCACGGCTGGGGCTCCCTCCCCCTGGGCCAGGAGGAGAGAGGAGCGGAGCCTCGCGCATGCGCAGTAGGGTTCCCGGCGTGAAGGCTACACTGCCGGGTTCCCTTACTCTTAACGGAGGCGGCATGCACCCGACATCTGATGAAAACATCAGCTACGGTGCCGACATCGCTGGACTCCAGGACAGGTAAGTGTCCGATTATTAAAAGTCAGCAGCTTCAAGAGTATACCTGCAATAAGGAGCTTGGCAGAAAAATCGGTCTTGGTGATACTGAGTACCATCAGTCGGTGAAACCCCTTCTGCAAAAAAAAAAAAAGAAATACGAAACTGACAGCACTAGCTTAATAACAAAATGCACATAAAATACAGTGCCTTGAAAAAGTATTCATTGCCCTTGAAACTTTCCACATTTTGTCATGTTGCAACCAAAAATGTAAATGTATTTTATAGAGGAATTTGTGTGATAGACCAACACAAAGTGGCCCATAATTGTAAAGTGGAAGGAAAATGATTTTCAAATTTTTTTACAAATAAAAAGCTGAAAAGTATGACGTGCATTTTCATTCAGCCCCCTTTACTCTGAAACCCCTAACTAAAATCTAGTGGAACCAATTGCCTTCATAAGTCACCTAATTAGTAAATAGAGTCCACCTGTGTGTAATTTACATCTCCTCAGTGAAGCCCTCAGGAGGTTTGTTAGAGAACCTTAGTGAACAAACAGCATCATGAAGGCCAAGGAACACACCAGACGGGTCAGGGATAAAGTTGTGGAGTAGTTTAAAGCTGGGTTAGGTTATAAAAAAATACCCATAACTTTGAACATCTCACAGAGCACTGTTCAATACATCATAAAAGTGGAAAGAGTATGGCACAACTGCAAACCTACCAACACATGACCTTCCACCTAAACTGACAGGCCGGGCAAGGAGAGCATTAATCAGAGAAGCAGCCAAGAGGCCCATGGTAACTCTGGAGGAGCTGCAGAGATCCACAGCTCAGGTGGGAGAATCTGTTCACATGACAACTATTATGCCCCGTACACACGGTCGGATTTTCCGACGGAAAATCTGTGATAGGACCTTGTTGTCGGAAATTCCGACCGTGTGTGGGCTCCATCACACATTTTCCATCAGATTTTCCGACACACAAAGTTTGAGAGCAGGCTATAAAATTTTCCCACAACAAAATCCGTTGTCGGAATTTCTGATCGTGTGTACACAAATCTGACTCACAAAGTGCCACGCATGCTCAGAATAAATAAAGAGATGAAAGCTATTGGCTACTGCCCAGTTTATAGTCCCGACGTACGTGTTTTACGTCACCGCGTTCAGAATGATCGGATTTTCCGACAACTTTGTGTGACCGTGTGTATGCAAGACAAGTTTGAGCCAACATCCGTCGGAAAAAATCCTAGGATTTTGTTGTCGGAATGTCCGATCAATGTCCGACCGTGTGTACGGGGCATTAGGTGTGCACTCCACAATACTGGTCTTTATGGATACTTATGTAGTGGCAAAAAGAAAGCCATAAGAAGTCCCATTTGCAGTTTACAAGAAGCCATGTGGGGGACACAGCAAATATGTGGAGGAAGGTGCTCTGGTCAGACGAGACCAAAATTTTACTTTTTGGCCTAAAAGCAAAATGTAATGTGTGGCGGAAAACCAACACTGCACATCACTCTGAACACACCATCCCCACCGTGAAACATGGAGGTGGCAACATCATGTTGTGGGGATGCTTTTCTTCAGCAGGGAGGAGGTAAGCTGGTCAGAGTTGATGGGAAGATGGAAGGAGCCAAATACAGGGCAATTTTAGAAGAAAACCCCGTACACATGATTGGACATTGATCGGACATTCCGACAACAAAATCTATGGATTTTTTCCGACGGATGTTGGCTCAAACTTGTCACACGGTCACACAAAGTTGGTCGGAAATTGCGAACGTCAAGAACGCGGTGACGTACAACACGTACGACGAGTCAAGAAAAATAAAGTTCAATAGCCAGTGCGGCTCTTCTGCTTGATTCCGAGCATGCGTGGAACTTTGTGCGCCAGAATTGTGTACACACGATCGGAATTTCCGACATCATATTTTGCTGTCGGAAAATTTGAGATCCAGATCTCAATTTTTGTGCGACGGAAATTCTGATGAAAAATGTCCGATGCAGCCTACACACAGACAGAATTTGCGACAAAAAGCTCCCATCGAACATTTTCCGTCGGAAAATCCGACCGTGTGTACGGGGCATTAGAGTCTTCAAAAGACTTGAGACTGGGGTGGAGGTTCACCTTCCAGCAGGACAACGACCCTAAACATACAGCCAGAGCTACAATGGAATGGTTTAGATCAAAGTATATTCATGTGTTAGAATGGCCCAGTCAAAGTCCAGACCTAAATCCAATTGAGAATCTGTGGCAAGACTTGAAAATTGCTGTTCACAGACGCTCTCCATCCAATCTGACAGAGCTTGAGCTATTTTACAAAGAAGAATGGGCATAAATGTCACTCTCTAGATGTGCAAAGCTGGTATACGTTTACATTTACGTTTTTGGTTGTAACATGACAACATGTGTAAAGTTTCAAGGGGTATGAATACTTTTTCAAGGCACTGTAACAGCTGTGATTGGACACATTTAAAGAGCCACGTCATTGGCTCTTTACAGAGATCAGTTTGCGCTGATTCCTATGGACATGGCACGACTGTGATCGCTGCACTACATGCCCCTGCCAAGCCCAGGCTTCTTTTTCCTCCTCCATCTGGCACAACTTCCTCCTGGGACTTATAGTACCACCAAGTCTCTCAGTTTAAAATCTCCAGATGGGGACTATTAAAAAATTAATAGAAAATTACATAGAACCCCCAAACATTATATATTTTTTAGCAGAAACCCTAAAGAATAAAATGGTGGTCGTTGCAATATTTTATGTCATTTTATGTTTTTGCGCAACGGTCTTTTAAATGCAATTTTTTAGGGAAAAATACACTTCAATGAATTTAAAAAAAAACAATAAAGTTAGCCCGATTTTTTTCTATAATGTGAAAGATGATGTTATGTCGAGTAAATAGATAACTAACATGTCAAGCTTTGAAATTGCGGTATTGAAATTCAGTACTTAAAAATCTCCATAGGCGACGCTTTAAAAATAAATTTTATGGTTACCCATTTGGGGTTCCAGAGGAGGTCTTGTGCTAGAGTAATTGCTCCCACTCTAACAATCGTGGCGATACCTCACATGTGTGGTTTGGACATTGTTTACATTTGCGGGGGCGACTTGCGTATGCATTACTTTGGCGCATGAGCATGGAGGGATGGGGGGGCTTTATAAAAAATATTGTCTTATCTTTTTTATTTTTTACACTGTCACTTTAAAGATGGAGTCCACCTGAAAACAAAATATTAAAAGCCAGCAGCTACAAATACTGCAGCTGCTGACTTTTAATAAACGGACACTTACCTGTCCTGGAGTCCAGAAATGTCAGCAGCCGAAGCCGAGCAATCGCTCGGCTCTTGGCTGCTGCCGCCGCCATTGTCGGTGAGGGGATAAGGAAGTGAAGCGTTGCAGCTTCCCTTCCCGGCTCCCTACTGCGCATGCGCGAGTCGCGCTGCGCGTCCCAAGTGGTCCCTGCTATCTCCTGGGTGTTTCCCAGGAGACAGGGGGGGTGCGGGAGGGGGCGTGACTCCCACGGGAGTCTATTCCCGGAACTGGGTGCAGATACCTGTTTAATACAAGTATCTGCACCCCCCTCCCCCCTGAAAGGTGTCAATCGTGGCACCGGAGGGGGGGAGGAATCAGATGAGCAGAAGTTCCACTTTTGGGTGGAACTCCGCTTTAAATTATTAATTTTTTTATCACTTTTATTGCTGTCACAAGGAATGTAAACATCCCTGTGTCAGATATAGTCACTGTCAGGTATTTTTTTGGAGGGTATGACTAAATAATTGATAAAAACACCGGGGTTAGTAGTCAAGGATTACAGCTTATAGCGAATCAAAAACCCGTCCCACCAGGGTGGGGTCCCTCAACAACAGAATTTAAATGCTCAAAATTGAACCTGAGGGTCAAGAAGAGATCACCCTAGAGCTGGGCGGTTTTCTCCAAAAAAAGCTCGATTCACAATTTGAATCAAGCTTTTTTTTTTTTTTTGATGGACACCGCACCGGTCCTGAGGAGCTGCAGACAAGAGTTTTTAGGCGAGGCTGCGGCTTCGGCCTAGTCCGCGGCGTCCGGCCACGGCCTCACCTAAAAACTCTTGCGGTGTCAGCGCCGGTCCTGGTGAAAAAAAAAAAAAAAAAATCTAAAAAGTCGATTTGCTGAAAATTTTTATCGATTTGACCTCTCAACTCGATTCAAGATTCAAATCGATTTTTTCCCCAGCCCTAGATCACCCAAATAAGTAGCTGTAAAGTGAGGACCAACTGCAGCGTTTTTGAGTTTATTTTTTGGGGGGGATCTATAAGGCCCCAAATCCCTCCTTTGCATTTAAAAGTAGTCAAAACTCCAAGATCGGCGTTTTTGAATGCTGACTTTTTTTTTAAGCTGGCGATGTTGGCTGCCGAGTAAACCGGTTGTGACGCTGCTTCGGGGGCCACTATATCCTTAGAGACACGATGAAAGGCGATTCCGGCTTTGTTTGGGTATCCGGCCAGCCAGCGGACATATCGGCTGGTCACTGGGGCCTCCTGGTGGGACGGAGAGCCCGGACATAGCGGTGATGGGGACCTCCCCTCCAGCTGCTTGTGATAACAATTGAGCGGCTGCTTACCCGCATTGGTTGTTATCACAAGAAAGCCGACCGCCAGCTCTATAAAAAAACAGTAGCGGGGTGATGCCTGCAGCTGCATATCACCCGGTACAACCACTTGTAGCAGAATGACGTACAGATATGAGATTTTGCATCAAGTGGTTAAAATGCAACTACTAGAAGTACTTGAGTTTGGCTTCCTATCAGCCTCGTAGGTTGCTGGTCACAGACTGGAGCAATGTGTCCCATGTTTCCAAATACATGACAACATTGAACAGTAAGGTCTCCATTCTATGAGGCCCATTCTCATGTGAGTGATGTGCTGTCATCCCAGAGAAGTACAGACACTTCTTTGGGGAAGGATCACATGTTTTTAGCCCAACAGAAATCAATTGGAGTGCCTGAAAAACGCACTTAACACGTGTTTTTGTGCCCAATAGCCAGTCTCCTCCTCCAAGTAACCTCCTTCCAATTGGCTGAAACAAAAACCCTTCCACATGAACATACATGAAAATCACATGTAAACACAACTGAAGAAGCCGACACTCACGTGTGCACCGAGCTTTAGCATGTTGTAATTCAGGCAGAACTGGCCAATCAGTAGCTTTGTCTAAATAGTAACCATATTTTCTGCAGCAACCATGTGACCAGAGTCTCAGCAGCGCTGGAATGAGCGATTTCCCAAAAACGATACAATTAGGATTTATTAACTGCTTCCGGACCGTCCCACATATATATATATACTGCGGCAGGGCGGCCCTTCAGAGCCAAATCCTCTACCTGTCCTGTACATGATTTTTTTTTATTTGGGTCGGGGCGCACCCGGCGACCCGCTGTGATTGGATGCAGCGAAAGCCAATCAGCGGGTCCAGTGGACCCGATGTCTGCTGGGACCCGCCGATCGCTCCCGAGGCAGACAGAACGGCGGTCTACCTATGTGAACAAGGCAGTTTGCCGTTCTGTCAGAGGGGAAGATGGAGATCTTGTGTTTCTGCTAATCAGGAAAATGGATCTCTGTCTTCCCCCAGTCAAATCACCTCCCCCACAGTTAGAAAGCACCCCCAAGGAACACGGTTAACCCTTTGATCGCCCCTGATGTTAAGCTCTTCCCTGCCAGTGTCATTAGTACAGTGACAGTGCATATTTTAACCACTTGCCGACCAGCCGCCGCAGTTGTACTGCAGCAGAATGGCACGGGCAGGCGAATTGCCGTTATGTTATGTCGTTCCCTCTGGTGGCCACTAGGGGCACGCACGTGTGCCCGCAGCTCACCCCCAGAGCCGATGCGAGTGCAGCGATCTGTCATCTCCCCTAGTCAGTCCCCTCCCCTCTTCAGTTAGAACACACACTAGGGAACACAATTAACCCCTTGAACCCTCTAGTGTTAACCCCTTCACTGCCAGTGACATTTTTACAGTAATCAATGCATTTTTATAGCACTGATCGCTGTATTAATGCCAATGGTCCCAAAAATGTGTCAAAATTGTCCAATGTGTCTGTCATAATGTCGCAGTCCCGATAAAAATCGCAGATCACCGCCATTACTAGTTAAAAAAAAAAAAATGCTATAAATCTATCCCCTATTTTGTAGACGCTACCGTATAACTTTTGCGCAAACCAATCAATATACGCTTATTGCGATTTTTATTACCAAAAATATGTAGAAGAATACATATCGGCCTAAACTGAGAAAAAATTTGCTTTTTTTTTTTTAAATGGGGATATTTATTATGGCAAAAAGTACAAAATATTGTGTTTTTTACAAAATCGTCACTTTTTTGTTTATAGCGCAAAAAATAAAAAAACGAGATCAAATACCACCTCTATTTGTGGGAAAAAAAAGGACATGAATTTTGTTTGGGTGCAACGTTGCACGGACGCGCAATTGTCAGTTAAAGCGACGCAGTGCCGAATCGCAAAAAGTGCTCTGGTCAGGAAGGGGGTAAAATCTTCCGAGGCTGAAGTGGTTAAGCACTGATCACTGTATTGGTGTCCCTGGTCCCCAGAAAGCGTCACTTAGCCCTGGCTCACATTGATGCTACTTTGAAATAGCGCTATTTCATTTGAAGAAGTGCGATTTCAAAGCAGCGAGGTCAGCGTGATTTCAGGTGATACTTGATAGACATGTGTGTGTCTTCATGTACAGATGTCTATTGAAGCCGCACCTGAAATCGGCAAAAGTAGCACAGAAACGACTTTAGCACATCGTTGTCACACTGATTGGAACAGAGCCATTGTCCCCAATAGGCTGCGATTTGTCAGGCGAGTTGAGCTCTCAAATCACATGACAAATCCCTCCAATGTGAACCTCGGCTTAGTGTCCAATTTGTCCCCCACAATGTCCGCAGTCCCGCTAAAAATCGCTGTCATTACTAGTAAAAAAAAACAATATATATAAAAATTCCATAAAAATATCCCATTGTTTGTAGAAGGTATAACTGTTGCGCAAACCAATCAAAATACGTTTATTGGGATTTTTTTACAAAAAATATGTAGCAGAATACATATTGGCTCAAATTGATGAAGAAAATTTTTTATTTTTTTTATTTTTATTGGAAATGTTTTATAGCAGAAAATAAAACATTTTTTTTCTCTCTCAGTTCTCGGTCTTTGTTTATAGAGCAAAAAACAAAAAAAATGCAGAGGTGATCAAATACCACCAAACAAAATCTCTATTTGTGGGGAAAAGGGACATAAATTGTATTTGGGTGCGTCACATGACTGCGCAATTGTAAGTTATAGTAACACAGTGCCTTATCGCAAAAATGGCCTGGTCATGAAGGGGGGTAAATCTTCTGGGGCTGAAGAGGTTAATCTTGGTTTCATGTTCTGTTATATCCCTGAGGATGATTTTTAATAACATTCTAGTAATGATAAGGTAGAGATCTACATGGATGGAAGAAGCTTTATTGTGGAGAAATACAGACAGTGCAGAGCATAGAATGAGTCTCTTATCACACAGAACAATCTAGTAGTGTGACCTCCATGTGTTATAGTGAGCCCTGAGGTCTGAGAGAGAGAGGGGGCTGTGTGAGGAGTACAGAGGGAAGGTCTGTGGTAAGTTCTCCCCCCTCCCCCCTTCTACACAGACTGAGAAACATTTTCTTCGTCCTCCCTCCAGTCATGTGACAAGAGGAGAGAATGAGTGAGAACGGACAGAGCTATCCCTCATTGCACAGCGGCGCTCTCTATTGCCACCTGCAGGCTGGAGGGCGAAGAACGCCGAATCCAGCTATCTGTCTTCTCCTGTCACTGGACATCATGGCTGAGATGACGTCACAGACAGCACGCGCCCCCTGCAGCGGGGAGTTTGCAGGGGTCGCGTTTACTCTGATTGGCGGAGGGGGCGGGCGGAAAACGGTCATACCGAGCACCAGACGGCTGAGCGGCGCCATTTTCCTCCGGGGATTACCAGCGCTAGGGCGTGTCTTAGAGTCGCTCGTCACAGAAGAGGAACAGCGCCCCACAGCGGGTTATTTCCAGATTACATCCACATCTTTTTTCACCGGAGATATAATAAGTGTCATTAGAAGTGATGTCACCTTACAGTGAGATCGGGTCCAGTGTCGGGATGTGTAGGGGGGGGGGGGACAATAGAGAGCTGGACCGGCTTGTGCTGTAATGTTCTGTCAGTGTTTTCTCTCTTTCTGGTTTGAGGGAAGAGAAATCACTTTTCACACTCAGGATCAGAGCTTCCCTGTCAGTGCTTCCAGTCAGTGCCAATCAGTGCTTTCAATCATTGCCAGTGCCACCTGTCAGTGCTAGTCAGTAAAAAACAGTGCCACTTTTCAGTGCCATTTAATGCCGCTTATCAGTGCCAACCAATGCCACCTATTAGTGCCAATCAGTGCTTCCAATCATTGCCACCTGTCAGTGCCCATCCTTGCTGCCTATCAGTGCCCATCAGTAATTCCAATCACTGCTTTCAATCAGTGCTGCCTATCCTTGCCCATCAGTGCTGCCAATCAGTGCCACTAAATGCTGCCAATCAGTGCTTCCTATCAGTGCCATTGGTACTGCCAGTGCCACCTATCTGTGCCAATCAGTGCCCATCAGTGGTGCCTATCAGTACCAATCAGTGCTGTCAATCAGTGCCCATCAGTGCACTGACGGCAGGGATGGGGCGATTAACTCAGCAGACAGGCACATTTTCCATGGGGGGGCGGCCTGGTGGGGCACAACTGAAATCTGTTGATGTTATTAATGCCACATTCCGATCTTTAGTATATTAAGTAATCACCACACTACTATTTACAACAAACTACTGGAGGTAAAATAAAAAAGTGTCAGGGAAAGGTCTGCCGCTAAGCACTGTTATGTGTTCCCAAACCACAAAAAAAAAAAGTGCAGCGCTAACTTACTGATCAATAATTTACCAATAATGGTAGAACCTCCAATATATGGAAATCTCAATAAACTTTAATGTTACCACAATACCGGTCTCTGTGATATGTAACTTCACATATAATACACATCACACTGAAAATAAGACATACATTAAAACCTTAGCAGGGATGGTGGAAACCCCTCCTATAGATATTTGGCATACAGATTAACCTCAAGTGCAACAACTTTTTAGTTGGGAGGTTCCCACCATTATAGCACTTTGGAATTTTTATTTTTTAGAGTGTTACACTTAATTTTATATGTTTTAGTTACTATTATAATGTGAATTGGGAGCATGAAATTGTCCAAATGTCTTGGTATGTTGACGCCTTAAGAGTTTTCTTCACTGGAACTAAGGGGCCAAGCCCAACCCTTGAAAAACATCTCCCCACCATAATCCCCCCCCCCACCAAATGATTTGGACCAGTGCACAAAGCAATGTCCATAAAGACATGGGTGAGCGAGTTTGGGGTGGAGGAACTTGACTGGCCTGCACAAAGTCCTGACCTCAACCCGATAGAACACCTTTGGGATGAATAAGAGCAGAGACTGCTAATCAGGCCTTCTCATCCAACATCAGTGCCTCAACTCAATATTGAACCCTATGAACTAAGACTGGGAAAGTTCATATACATATATATATATATACACACGTACACACACGTGTATTTGAGCTTTGGGGTGCACACCCTAATGCAATAGGCTGCGCACGCCTATGGACGGCAGGTAGGAGAAGCTGCCATAAGGACACAATAGTAAGGCACTGAGGTATAGTAACAAAGTATAACCTAAACTGAATGAGTAAAAATACAAAATGTACTTTATTATATATCAAATGATAAATGTAATGTAACCAGGGGCAGACTGGCCATGCCCGAGGGCCCGGGACCAGTAGAGGCCCCATGAGAGTCTCCTGGGCTGGTATCTTTATTGGGTCACCACTTACCCGCTGTAAATCTCCCCTCAAATGTGACAGCTCCTGTGTTTGTATCTGGCTCGGACCGGACGGGCGTCCTTATGTCACGGATTTCCACGTAGTGGGCGGCCCGGCCGGCCAGTGTTTACCGTTGCTAGGATATAGGGGGCCACCTGCGGGCACACACACTACCAAGTGGGGATAGAGAGATCCCTGACGGGGGGCACACACTACCCAATTGGGGCAGAGAGATGCCTGATGGGGGCAAAACTATCCAGTGGGGGCACAGAGATTTTGATCGTGACTGCGACATTATGGCAGACAGATCGGACACTTTTAGCGTGATTTTGGGACCATTCACATTTATACAGCGATCAGTTCAATTGAAAATGCATTGATTACTGTGTAAATGTGACTGGCAGTGAAGGGGTTAACCACTAGGTGGCGCTGTAGGGGTTAGGTGTATCCTAGGGAGTGATTCTAACTATGGGGGGGAGGGGCCGTGTGTGACACAACACTGATCACCGCTACCGATTACAGGGAGCAGTGATCAGTGACAGTGTCATTAGGCAGAACAGGGAAATGCTTGTTTACATTAGCATCTCCCCGTTCTTCCACTACGTGAGACGATCGCGGGTATCCCCCCGGACATCGAGTCCGTGGGACCAGCGATCACTCTCACGGAGCTCCTGGCGCGCGCCCACAAGCTGCCTTTAAAGGGCAACGTACAGGTACGTTAATCTGCCTGTACGTGCCCTTCAACCACAGTATGTCTGCGTGAGGTGGTCGAGAAGCGGTAAAGGAGAAGTACAGCCAAAGCACGTTTTGCACTTATGTGACACGTCACAGAAGTTGGTCCAGAAATCCGCGTCATCATAACAATGGAAGTCGGGATCCGCCAGATCCCTGGACCAACACCCGGATCCGCCTCCCAGTGAGCTGCTAAGAGCCTGAGCCGAACACTCCAACCCCTCTACAGCCCAGCGCTCCAGTGAGTAAGGAGGGGGCAGAGCAGAGAGCGGTGACTGACAGTCTGCAGCTCTCTGCTCACGGAGCTGTCAGAACTGAGGGATTCAAGGGATCTACAGTTTTCGATCGCTCAGTTCTCAATGTAGAGGGGCCAGGGGACAGATGCAGCATCCACCTAGGTAAGTATGATACTGGAAAAAACACCCAGCATACGGGACAAGAGAAGTGGTACTGTGCAGGGTCCATCCATACAGAATAAGAAGAGATACTGAGAATTATACTCAGCATAGGGGAAAATAGAAGTGGTATGCCCCGTACACATGGTCGGATTTTCCGACGGAAAATGTGTGATAGGACCTTGTTGTCAGAAATTCCGACCGTGTGTGGGCTCCATCACACATTTTCCATCGGATTTTCTGACACAAAGTTTGAGAGCAGGCTATAAAATTTTCCGGCAACAAAATCCGTTGTCGGAATTTCCGATCGTGTGTACACAAATCTGAAGCACAAAGTGCCACGCATGCTCAGAATAAATAAAGAGATGAAAGCTATTGGCTACTGCCTCGTTTATAGTCCCAACGTACGTGTTTTACGTCACCGCGTTCAGAATGATCGGATTTTCCGACAACTTTGTGTGACCGTGTGTATGCAAGACAAGTTTGAGCCAACATCCGTCGGAAAAAATCCTAGGATTTTGTTGTCGGAATGTCCGATCAATGTCCGACCGTGTGTACAGGGCAGTACTGTGCAGGGTCCATCCATACAGAATAAGAAGAGATACTGAGAATTATACTCAGCATAGGGGAAAATAGAAGTGGTACTGTGCAGGGTTCTTACATACAGAATAAGAAGAGATACTGAGAATTATGCCCAGCATACCCAGCCATTAAAATGACCATAGTAGAGTTTAATTATATGTAAAATCTATGAAATGATATAAAATGTATTTGGCTACAGTGTTACATGACCGAGGTATTCCTTCCCAGTCAAAGACTTCAGGCATGAAAAGTGGCAGCTGGTATGAGGTGTGTGATGTCACAGTGGGCTGCAAACCGGTTCAAACCAGACT